>CM060834.1:18372500-19572500 GCA_030762175.1 Metallyticus violacea
CCTGTAGTAATTTAAGTTTAAATGTGGATTACTTTTACACTGCTTGTATCAGAAACTTGCGGTAAACACCATTATTATTCTAATTTCATTTAGCTTACTTTCTTCTACAGTCATTGTTGCATTTAAAAACATAACTTTGTGCTTAAAATACTTTTTTTATTTTTAATTCTCTATAAGCGAGCTCTGTCAGTCCTTATGTGCTCTTAAATATAGTGACAACCATCCGCCGATACCAGTAATAGTATAGGAGATGTTTGAGGTGGTGGCTCATTCTGTATAAGTTTTTGAGATGTAACTAATACTGTAATTTTCAGAAAACAACTTATATAGAATGAGCTGAAATTCATCTTAAGACGTAACACAGAAGGCAAGAAATTGCATAAATTACCTTTATATTCCTGAGACTACAATACGACCAATTTCTCCTTATTCACTTCAATGACGTGTATGTATTCACCATCTGCACACTGCCAATGAATGCCGAAAAGAAATGCCAGTTCACTCAATTGTTGAGCTAATTCGCATACCTGTAAAATGAAGTCCTACTGTAGTGTGGTAGCAGCAAAGTAAAGTATTTTTTCCAGCATAAGCACCCTCGTTGTTTAACGTAACCTACTGCAAGAGAAAAGGGCACAATTCTACTCCATCTCTGCCAAATAAATGCTGAATTCAATTATGGATATTAGTTATTATGATTTTATAAATAAAAAGACTAGGGGCAAACGATTGTGACTGCATGACATCACTGAAAAGATACATCTCATAGAAGGTTTCAACTTCGAAAGTAATTAAAATGCAATGCGTACCACAATGTAAACACAAGACTTAAAGAAAATGAATCTCAGATTTGTTAAAAGCATTGGTAGACACAGCCTGCAACAATATATTTATGTGGAATGTTGCATCCTCCTCTACTATATTCCAAATTTAATAATTACAATGAATATTTAAAGAGGGTACGTGAAGAATTCAGAAAACAAGATGCTTTAGATTCGAATCCGGCCAGAACCGTTCTCCCTGACTTGAGGTTTTTCCTGGGTTTCCTCAGTCCTCAGTCATCAATGGCAAATGTTGGGGAGCTACCCTAAACTTGGGTCCGGAACCAAATATTCTTTTCCAATTGATTATTTCAATGCATTATCATCAGTGTCTACTGCTTGTATGCCACAGTGGTAAAAACGAGTGTTTAATACTATATTAAATTTTTTTCAAAAGTGATCACTTTAATTAATATGTAACCATTTTGAGTAATTGTGTTCTAGAATTCACTAAATTAGTCAGCAGGGTTACTACAGGTAATTAAAGAGGTGTTTATTATAGCTCTGGCTGCTTCTATGTGCATGTACTTTCATTTAAAATTTATACGAAGTTTCAAATGTGGTCTTAAAGGTCTCATAATTTAAATGTTTCGTTCAAGACCAAAATATCAACATCTATTCGTGTATTAAAAGTATCCTAGTATATTTAATGTTATATGTATATGGAAAATGAGGCTTTAAAGGATTGAGATTTACATATTAAAAATATAGCACCATTGTTAATTATTGATTATATAAAGACAGAAGAAACGCCATCTTTATGATTAAAAAAGGCTATAAAATAAGCTTGTATATAGTGAAGGCCACGGCGAGTCAGACAATGAAGAAATACTGGGGAAGAGAGGATAGGGGGAAAAAAAAGGAAACAATTTTATCGAAACCTTATATACCGGTACTTTCAACGTCCTAGTAAGAGGAGGCGGTTTGTAAGGAAATGTTCACAGTGCGAGATGTTCCCTTTAAGGAAACGCGGAAAAATTTTGCCCAAATTTCCTAGTACTGTATTCCTGCAATGAGCAGTATATACAAGATTTAGCGAGAAACTATCGTATAACGGAATCAGTAAGCCACCTTACATTTAAACATATTTTCCAGCATGAAAAAACGTGAAAATAATATGGGAACAAAGGGTTCGACCATGGAAAAGATCGACAAAATACCATTTTCTTCTAAACGTTAGCTTAAACATTCAATACATTTTCAATTGATATTGAAAAATAAAAGTACTTTGTATCGTCTATGAAGAAAATAGAGTGTGTATGGTTACAGTTTGCGAAAAGGGGTGTTCCCACCCTTCAAATGTTCTGTGCAAGCCCTGTAGATGTCAAAAATTCGTGGTACTTTCAACAACGAGCCACATATTCGAATAGTTCCCTGCGGAGAGTCGCCCATTGGGATCACTTCAGTATGGCAGAGTGTTCATGCAATTTACAGGCAATTGTGCATGATGAGAACTACTTTTGAACCTGCAGAACTAGGGAGATGATCCTAGATTAGGCCGCCCTACTAGTGGTACTGGTAGCTGGGTCGGATGACTGTGCGCTAAGTAATGCATCTACTTTCACCATCATACTGGAAAACCCTAGCTAGAAAGCCTTGGATATGGCCTCGCTGGGACGGAGGAATATGTTCAATTGAACAATGATGTGCTCACAGATCTATGCATTTTCATATACTTTAGACATGGAAAATCAAATTAATTAAAAGAAATATGCCAAAATGTACGTGTAAAAGTACTTGTTTCGTGTCCTCTAGTTTGTTGCCTGATGTAAGCTTTATGTAAATTTTCCTTATTATTCATGTCTTCTCGTGATATGTGGTGTACCACAATTCCTGTTCAAGAATATACATTTTAAACATAAGATTGCATTAGACCTATAACCTGAAAATAATACAGTTTAACCGATAGATTAATTCAACAGATGTGTGTTTCTTGGCCAGTTCTACTTTTAAGGACCCTATGAAAGGCAACGTGCGATACACGTGGAGTACACATTCTTCCTATGGTAGAATGGTGTCAGGTATTGTAACTGCACAATGCTGAGCAGAGTGGCTCTTTATTTAATGCCTGTAGAAAGCTAATAAAATCGTCTTGGATAGCTGACACAACACTTTTTATCACATGCTCTAGTGGATTTTTAGGAAACAACAATGATTCACCTATTCGATGTCATCTCTAATGAGTAAAAGTGATTGTTAACAAAATCTATACAATTGTATCTTGAACAGCAAGTAGCATAGCGGTACCTACAAGTGCATCAATGCTACGCTAGTTTGTTTCTAAGCTGACATACTTAGCCCATGTACTTGAGTTCGGCTTGTTTATTCTTTTATGCTAGCTCATAACACTCCTTTAACTAACGTAGATTCCGGGGTAGATTTTGTCATTATCTTTAATGTTCATGCAACTAAATTTTACTAAACAGTACTGGAGAACTGAACTAAGTCGCTATACCCGTGTAGTTAGACAACTTCCAAAAAGCTGTTATTGCCGGGGTGCATGCCTATCAGGCGAACAGGACCACATTATTGTAAAAATTTTGGTTTTGGCTAATATTTAAAAATAGACGCCAGTAAAAAACAACATTTCCCACACAGTCTGGTAAAAGTACCAGCTGGAATATTTTAGCGGTTTACATATTTATTGTTTTGAAATATAGTTTGGCCATAATATGGAATGGGGAGGAATATGACCCATCAGTGGCATCTAAAATTATTTAATGGGACAATTCATTTATCTGTAAAATTTTATTTTATTAAAACTAATTAAGCACCTTAATTCTTAAATTACATTAAACTTAAGAATAATTTGCTTTATTATTAAGATGTAACACATAAAATGAATTAATTTTATGAACTCCTGAAACCAAATGCGCAAAAAAAATCTTGTAAACATAAAAGATATTGTGCATAGAAATACACAGGCTAAGGTTTCAATAGTAATAATAATAATAATAATAATAATAATAATGTTAACTTCATTTTATGCGATTCTATATTAAATAAGTCAACTTTGTTACAACGAGTAACTTAATTAATGACTTTACCTAAAGTAATTAAGAAACCTTTGTCAACTATGAATCCATTAGTGTCAAATAAGAGCAATTATTTAAAAATACATTTACTAAGTATGATAAATAGAATTTTAATCATCAATGCGCCATATTTTGTCAAAACAATAAAAATGTTTAATAGAAAAAGGGTAACTCAAAATAATACATTTAATTAATTAAAATGAGAAATATTACTTGCAGCGGGCTTGCGGTAGGTATATCCTGATATATAAAATGACTTAGGTTGAACCTTGTAAAGTGAATATAGAAAATAAACATTACAAGGAAAATATGTACGAGTGAAATGGGACAGAAAGTATAACTATTTCCCTAATATTTTTTAAAATGTAATATGCAGCGGGCTGTGCAATAAATAATGAGTTTAACTTTTTACAGTCATAATTTCTCGCACTGAAAATTTACTTTACAATATTTTGTTAGTTTAACACTTAATGTCGTACTAGTTTCATTATTGTCACTTCCGCTTCCCGCCTTTGAGAGGTGTGCAAGTTGAGAAGTGTTGAGTTCCACCTACACAAATTGGAGATGACACGCAACGAACAATATGCTGTTCGGAAATTCTACTTTAGGACTATAAATTGTTGCAGGAAATCTATGGAGATTTTGTTCTTCCCTATAGCACAGCTCAAAGATGATCTAAAATGTGCAAAGAAGGGAGGCAATCAGTTTTTTCAAGGAAAGATGGAAGCGGCCCTCCAGTTTGTACTCAAACGGAAGAAAGCATAAACATTGTGAGGGAGGTCGTCGAATAGCATTAAGAACACTTTCAGAAATTCTGAAAATTTCATTCGGTATCACCCACATGTTGGGAACTAAAAAGTTTACCATGTTTGTGCACGGTGATTCCCGTACAAAAGAACGCTTGCGTGCAGGTTTTGTTACATTAAGATGCGGAGCTTCTTTCATCGTTTCGATCCTGAGTGCAAACAGAAAGCTCTGTATGTAAATCTCTCCATCATTAGCTCAAAAGTGGCTGCTTCTGCAGGGAAAGTTATGGTCATATAATTTTTCTATATTCAAAAAAGGGTTTACCAGCACGTAGTACGTGCTCACACAACTGTAACTTGCAATACTAAATAGATGTCCCGAAAACTATGCAAGGCCATATAAGGCCATCGCAAATGTTATTGCCTAATATCATTGTGAAGCGTGTACTTCACCCTCCCTATAGTTCAGATACAGTCCCAAGTGACTTTTTCCGTCTCCCCAAACTGAAGAAACGCTTTCTTGCGAGGCATTTTCCATCTTCAGAAGCAGTGGTGAAGATTGCAGAAGCGATTCTTAAAGACCTATCAAAAAATTGTTTCCAGCATGTCTTTGAAGACTGGCAGAAACTCTGGGACAGATTCATTGCATCCAAAGAGGACTACTTTGAGAAAGATCATAAAAATTAGTAGTCTTTACTGCACAGTCTTCCTATTTTATACTATTACAAATAAAGAATGCTTTTTATGAAAACAGGACTTCCATAGATGTAGGTTTTATGCAGAACGCAAAAGTTATCGTACCTTATTAAAATATTCTTTTTTACTCATTGCTCATTCCACCCTGTAAAATAGAGATCTGAACAATTAATCATTTTAAAATTCACATCTTGCGGGTTGTAATTTTGAAAAATATAGCATTTTACAATGTTGAAATAAAATCTGTTTTATTTACGTTCCAAATGTACTTTAATGATTCTTATGGCAGTCGTTCGTGACAGAACATCAAAACAATGACACATTTTTGACAGAGAAAGAGCTATCAGCCAATATTTTAGTTAGTGAAATATTATATAACTGATTTACTAAGATGTTGGTTTGTAATAAACACGACATATAAATATTTTCGAATTTGAGCTATTAACTATAACATTAAGTTTTTTTGGAGTCTCTAGCACTAGTCTTTTCGAGCTGTCTTCCACGTTGTTGGTTTTCCAAAATATGCCATAAGTTTATCACAAGTTTATCACAAGTACTATCACAAGAGGGTATTATGAATATACTTATCCTTTTCAAACCATGTAGCAACAAACGAACGTCGATTGTCAGTAATGCCAATATAGAAGAGCCAAATACGGGTTTGGGACTATTTCATGAATAGAATAAGAATAAAAGTAATATATATTTGAAATTCGTGCACGGATTATTAACAATCGTATAAAATGTACTTATTTATGAATACCTACCTATTCAGAAACCACGAGAATGAAATAGACGAGTTTATTAAGATTTATGGTTGCTTGGGCAGATATTGTTACATGATTTACAAAATGGTTTCAGACTGTTTGGCTGAATACGCACAAACAATTGCTTGATTGAATACACATTAAATTCCCGAAGTTTAATTTACAATTACTGAAAACACAGAAAAGTGGTCAGCGATGCGTGCCAGGGAATTATATAGTTGGAGGTATACAGTTGGCTATACTGACTACATGACAAATGCGCTTAACGTGATAAAACATTTGATAATCTTTTTCGATGATTTCACTGCGGTATCCAGTTACGATTGGTCAATTTAAAATTTTGTTTCGTTTCATTGGTCGATTTAAAAATGACATCACGTAAGTGAAATAGCCACACTAAACAAAAAATCTTAAAACATATTTAGGTGTACTTTTTACAAGGCAATACTTACGGGAATCATGGATGTTCCACTTTATATAGACAGGCACGCAAATCAAATTAGTAATACTTTAAATGAGGCTTACATCTTGCAGTTTTCCCATGAGCTCATCCATCTATGACTTGTTACCAAAATTAATAGATGCTTGCTCATTTATTTAATTAGTAGGAGGAGTGAAGGAGAAACAGAATGCAAGCTTTACAGTACATAGGAAAAGCATGTCGAAAACAAGCATACAAATTTAGCTCTGTCGTTGCAGAGTATTTTTTAATGTTATACAGTCCTTCCATTCACACTAGTAATACTTCGTGCCGCATAAAATATGAAAGTCATAAACGCTCAGTTGTAATACGGAGATAAATTACAGCAATAACAAATTACAAGCGGGCTTCCTTGTACACGGTAGTACTCTGCGAACTTGGAATTCAACTCTGCTCTGCTAATTAGTCCATTGGGCACATTCCATGTACAAACAGTTCCCATGGTTAAAACTAAGTTCATTATTGAGGTCGTTTTTGCGTGTCGGTACCGACTGAGAGTTGCATTTAAGTGTGATATGGCGTGATATTTAATGTTAGCGGTCTCGGTTCTCCCCCTGCCCCTTTCCTCCCCGAGGTCGCCGTGCCAAACCCTTGCGCCTTAAGTATATAGCGGACTGTTGTAACGCCATTGCGGCTTCACAATTTCTACGGTCAAAACTTTAGTCGACAGGAAGACGTGCTGGGTATGAGAACAGCAAGAGAGTCGGCGGCGTTTTGCAACGTCCCAGGTCCGTATTCATTGAGTCTATTTAGCGTAGCACATTTTCCTATATTTGTGTGTAAATATTAGTATACCAAACAATTGACTTAAGATTAATAAATCTCTTGTTTCATTATAGTCTTCTGCCATGGTACTTTGCTGTAAAAAAGAACTGGGTGGCTCAGGCGATAATGTATTCGAGAGGTCCCGGGTTCAAATCCCTTACGGAAAGTCATCCTGACTTTTTTTTGTTGTTGTGGTTTCTCCTGGTCGCTTAGGAGAATGCTGGGATGGAGTTTTACTTTCCACGAATTTTCCATTTTCCCATTTTATTGCATTGGTTTCGTTACAGGGTCGAAAGTGCCAGGGCGATGTGGTACGGCAATGGCTCACGCTTTATAAATGTTTCTGTCATGACTTCTGGTATAGACGTGGCACTTCTGAGGGGCTTGAACTCCTTGGAGGGGATCCCCGTCGGCGTAGGGGTATTCTACCTGTAAACAGTTTTAGTGACCTGTCTAGTCCGTGACCGCCACGTGGCCGAGGTCGTTAAGGCGGGGACTCGTGAGCGGAAGGTCTGGGGTTCGAATCCCACCAGGACCTTCCTCCCTGGCAAGGTTTTTTCCAGGTTTTCCTCGATTCTCATAAATGGCAAATGCCGGCAAGATACCCTAAACTTAGGCCTGGAAAGTTTCCTCCCTTAAAAATAAATCCTTTCCCAATATATCATTTCATCTCATGTACCATAAGTACCCATCGCCTGTGGTGCCTCTGTAGCAAAAACGGGCGTTAAAACACTATTCATGCGTCTAGTCCATGCCTTACCATCAGGGCCCATTCCACAAAAGTATGGTCTGATACATACAAGTGTATTAGTATAAGTCCTTGTAAAATTTGGTCTTGTAATTTATGTTCCACGAAAGAAGTACCACACTTGTAAAGTATTAGTAAAAAGTTACAAGTGGCGTCATATAAGAGCAAGATGGAGGAACAGCTGTTTGCCATTAGTCGCCATTCCTTGAATTAGGTTATGTCCACTACTTATGGGTTTTTAATGTACAGAGCGGATTATTGTCATCCCTGCTAAATGGGTATTGTGTTTTTTCACAGATATAATGATAATTTAAATACTTTATTATACATTTATCGACATTCACGCCTAGTAATCCACTTTGAGACGACAACACCCTTACATTTAGGAGCATCAATTTCAGTTGTCGAGATGACAGAAGAATCGAGCTTCCCCAATTGTCCCCCTGTCATTAATTTTATTAGTCCATTTGATCATTTATATTTATTTGCTTATATTGCTTGACAATCACGTTCTCGTTATAAGCAAAAAAAACTGGGAAACTTGTGTCAAAAGAGATTATTTTAAAAGAGAATGAAGAAGGAAAAGAAATTATTTTCATGGCATGTAACAAAAATCTTAAAAATACATTAACTAAGATGTTGGTCTGAAATATGCATAAGGAACAGACAAAGCCAATATCAGTCATAACTTTATCATTGTACACAAATATTTATTCTTTCTTTATACATCCTACTCATCTTTATCATTACTTTCGCTAATACTTAGCACTTTTGGATCAACTGACTCCCAAAATCATTAAAAAGATAATACATTTCGTGCTATTATTTAAAGCTACCAATATTCCTACACTTGTAGAGAAATTTAGAAAAATTACCAGTGCCGACTAATATTAATATTCTGTGGAACAAAACAATGAAAAATCACTTGTACATGTGTTAAGTATGGAGTTGTAAAAGAAGAGTAGCAGAAACCTTTGGGGGACACAATTTTACTAATAACTACAAGCTACAAGTCCATACACTTGTAATGTATTAGACTATACTTTTGTGGAACACGGCCCTAGTGCCTCCCTCATCTCATCCCTTCCTCCTGGAAGTGTCTTGAGCAACACTGAAGCACTGAAATATTAACCTCCGACCAAACAAAAACCATTCTAATATGGTTTTGGGGGAAGGAGTCAATAATATATTTTTAAACTTCTCATTCATTAAAAAAAATGAAATGCACATAGCAAGTCTTCAAATAATAGCGTCAACCTTTTTTTTTCCACTCGTTTCTTCAGGATGGTGTTGCATGATTAAGCTTCTATAAATAATCAGCAAAGGTAATTTCTCATTATCAATAGAATCTCTAATAGAACAAATTGATCTTCTCTGTGGATACTGAAATCCCCAAATACACTCAGTTCAGTCGAAAAGGAATGCCTCCTATTATCTCTCTCTATTTAACAGAAAATTAAGTGACTTTATTTCAGCAGGTGCCAACAACTTTCGTGTATATTATCTCACCTTTTAATATAAATCTCCGTTTTTTTCAAAAATTTAATGCCCACCTTTTGTCAAGAGTATGTATTCCCAAGTGACTGTACAATATATCATCATATGCAGCAATATCATTAGTTTACTATTCCATTAGCTCTCCTTGAAAACCATGGTAATTAGCATTGGATACAAAAGAAAATAAAAAAAACTCATATGAAAGCTTACAGAGGAAAACTTTTATAAATTAAAAGTTATAAACTGTTTCCTTAAACATTGCGGCCTACTTCTTTATGCACAAAAAATACCCATCTTATTAAAAAGTTCATATGTACCTGAAACATTTCCTATCTTGTATAAATGACGATGATGATGAGGATAATAGCAAGTATTATTATTATTATTATTATTATTATTACTATTATTATTATTATTATTATTATTATGTTTGTTGCTCATAGAGTGATGTACACAGTTTTGAACATTGTCAATTAGTTAAATGTCAACATAACAAATTTCCAAAATAGTATTTACAGCCTTCTTCCCTTTGTCAATATGCAATTTACATGACATAATAGATAACCTGAATTAGATCATTCCTAATCATAATATAGAATCTAGCTTGCTGTATATTATATTAGAAACTAGAGATAACAGAGCAATGTCCACTGCCTGGATGCCTCAGTAATGAAAAAGCGCGTTAAACACTACAACACTTCATTACTGAGGCATCACAGGCAGTGGACACCGAGATTTTTTTTTTTTTTTTTTTATTTACGGACGCTCTTTAACATTTCAGGTAATCAGTGCCCCATTCTATTCAGGGCGTGAAAAGCCGACAAATTTTGCTCAGAGGTCTCTTCTTTCAGGCTTGATGTTCTTTTTCGTGCCGTAAATGTACGACACGGGACCCACGGCTTTACTTCCCTTCCGAAGGAAGCCATACTTTGGATTTTTACGCCCGGAAAAATCCATCGGTCCTGGCGGGTTCGAACCCGCGATATTGGGTATAGGAGACACCGAGATGGAATAATAAATTTGTCATTGATTAGAACTGAGACAAACCTGAAAAAAACTCAGAGAGAACGATTTAGCGAAAATTGAACCGCAGACCTGCCTTAACGACTCGGCCACTCTGCTAACCTTGTCACTAAAATGTCGCCAAAATCAATTACAAGTCTAAAATCGAAAATATTTAAAGAGTAAAAGTTTGTAAAAATAGATAGGTATCATTGACTGACAAGTAAGGCCTGTTCCGGGTCCTGACGGACTATATGGACCATATGAATTTAGCTACACTTCGTAACTGTAGATGGTTGGTCAGCAACTCTCTTCATGTGCTACCTATTATGATGCTAAGGTATAGCTTGGACGTAAAATGTCCAGTATGGAGTTCTTTAACGTGCCGTAAATCTGCTATAAGTCACTTCCTGAGGATTTTCGCTCAAGATTTATCAGTCCCGATAAACTTATCGACCTCGGCCGGGCTTGAATCCCAGAACCTTAGTCCAGAGCATATTTCTAATGAAAATCACAAATAGTCTTCATACTCAGGCTCTGGTTCTTCTTTTGTCACAGTTGCTGACGTAGGAGACAAAGTATCTATTGAGTTACAATTGGAAGGTAATTTTTTGATCGAAATTAAGGGTAATTATTATTGCTCGGAAGAGAGGAGAGTCTAGATATGTGCTTTAGAGTTCCCGAATAGTTCTTTACCTCACCAAATTTAGTATACTTTACAGTGTTACAGTATACAAAAATGGCTTTCGTTTATACGGATTTTAACCATTTGGAACGATTTTCTTATTCTTTGTTATAATGTTATTGGTACTTAAGTTTACCCATTATAATGGGTAATTATTATCTCAATTATATGCAATATAAACCCTTGTACAACGAAAATAAAAGTGAATAAAGATATATCAAATAATTGGGCACATTAATTGCTTCATTTTTACTTACTATTAACGTATTTTAATACAAACTAGTAGGCCTAACAGTTTTATAACAGTGTGTCCCGTAGAATCAATACCTATAAGAAATGTGAATATATCCTCACTCAGTTAAATTAGAAATGTGATTTTCATCTTATTTTGTAAGTTTTTAGGGGGATAACAATGAAAATTATGACTGCAATGCGCCTGTGCGTGGTGTGACAACACATTTTGTGAAATGGTATAATCACAAACTCAGCACACCACACGTTAACTTTAGGGTTATTCCGTTATGACAAGTGGGGTTTCTTCTCCCCATATTCTACAGTTATACCGGTGCACTTTACCACACATGTGAAAGGTGACTTCATCTGAGAATGCGACACGATTGAGGAATCGTCTATGTGAGATAGGCCTGTATGGGTTTATCATTTGGCTGCAGCTTCTGCACAATTTGCATTTTGTATGCTCTTGGCCGCAATCTCTTAGGGACAATATCGTGAACAGTGAACTGTGGAATACCCAGATCTGAACTGGCCCGTCGAATTGATTTCTGCAGGATACGTTGAATTGCTTGCCTAACATCTTCAACTTTTGCTGCAGACAGCTTCCCTTCCTTCTTAACACAGAACCTGTTTCTAACAGCTGATTATGCCTTTTCACAATGGCATGATGCTCTGGAACATTTGGATCATATTCCTGCCTGAATCTTTTTTGCACTGCGATTGGGAACTTTAATTCAGCTAACCAGTAATAATATTTCACTTTTTACTGAACTGTGAATTTCGCCATTTTAGCTCTATGTGTTGTCATAACACGCGTAGGCGTACTAGCGTCATACTTTTCATCGTTACAAAAAAAAATGGAGAATTTCTACACAAGATAAGATAAAGATCATATTTCTAACTTAACTGTGTGATGAAACATTCACATTTCTTTTGGTAGTGATTTTATCGGACACGCTATATTTAATTTTTTCCCTTCACTTTGTCTATTTTAAATTATTCATATATTTTAATTGTTCTATATATTAATTTTAGTACAGAAAGAAGACGAAGCGAATGTGTTTTATCAACTTGTAGAGAGAATAAAAGTTTGTGGAAGTTACGCTTGTTTCAACAATGAGACGCAATAGCTTACTAAAAGGCGGCAGAACAGGGATGTACAAAGTCAACATTTCTATTAATTAAGGCAAAAATAAGTGATTTTCGTTCTTCCTTTCAATTATGTTATAGTGAAAATGTTATATATATATATATATATATATATATATATATATATATCAACTTGTCGCTATTATTGACATCACTAACCACATCTCGCTGACTTATACCCGCGCCAATGTCAGCCATTTTCTGAAACGATGCAATGTTGCAACCTCTTGACTTAAGAAGATATAGGAAATCGCGCCAAATTCAACTTTCTCACATTATCAACTTATCAACAATCAACATTATCAACATGCTCTATTCTGAGATACCCACGTACATTGATGATCTGATATTAAAAATCATTCAAGCTTTCTAAAAAAAAAACATCGTTCCTCTGATGTAACAACAGACATGAGGTGAATTGCATCACCGTTATGAGTTGTGCAGAGTGCGAATGCAGGCCATGTAGTTTTGTGAGAAATCTCACATCTTTCAATGTTGTATACACCAAGTTTCAAAATATTAAGTTCAGTAGTAAAGTTTTACAATGTTTTCATTTTATCCTTACCCAAACGCATCACCTCGTACTTGTTATTTTTGGAAGTAAAAATAATGTTTAGTATACACAAAATAATATAATTTCCAATTACAGAAACTAGCAAAAACTGACATTAAACACTATGTTTATTTAAATTTTAAGGCAGTTATGTTCATATTGCAAAATATTGTTTTTCAAAACTATTAAGAAATTAATAATTATTTTAAGTGAAATAAGGACAAATTATATTATTTTTACTTTTATTTCTTTATAATACGACCATTTATCAATATGTTATTTATTTGGAAAACGAAAATGATTCATTTATGTTTTTGTGTTTAAATAGGAAATGAGTTTCCTGCAACTGTGTGCTTTGATGCCTGAGAGGGCAAAAGCATGTGTCTAGTATTAAAACTATGCAGATTGTAATTCCTTTTTATGCTTGGACTTTTTATTTGTTATATTTTGAAAGTGAAATTGATGTTTAATATACATCAATAATATACATTAGTATTAATGAGCATTTTAAGGCATTTATGCTGAAGGCGATTTTGTTAACCCACCTCAGCGAAAGCTCTCGACTTTTTCCGAATCGGCCATAGTTTCAGGTCGTTACTTTTTTAAATTTTTTTTTCCAAGTGTGCATATTAATGAAAAGAGCTTCACTGTAGATGCAGATAAGGAGGTCGATCAACTTTAATGATTTTTCTTTCCGGTATTTAATCATTTGCTTCCCACAACTAAAGTCCTGATTTTACAGTCTGTGGATATGGTAGGAATGCAGTTTCTCCAGATTTTTATACACAAAAATAGTTATTGTTAATCTCTGTCTTTCCAGATATATAAATGCTGTTCAATTAAAAATAATCATAATTTTTGACAACATATTACATATCATGATATTGATGATCTTTCTCAAAGTAGTCTTTTGGATGCATTGCATCTGTCTCGGTGTTTCTGCCAGTCTTCAAAGACAAGGTGAAACTACTTTGACAGATCCTTAGAACCTCCTCCGCAGCCTTAACCACCGCTTCTGATGTTGGAAAATGCCCACAAAAGATGTTTATTCAAATCTGGGAAAAAGATAAGAGCCACGCGGAGCTAAATCTGGGCTATTGGGAGAATGAGGGATACTTCACATTGATATCCAGCAACGACATTTGCGATGTGGGGCCGTGCATTATCGTAGTACAGCATCCAACTTGTGGCATGGTCTTGCAGAGTTTTCAGGACCTCTCTGCAGTATTGCCCCGTTACTTTATGTGTACAGATACGACATGCTGGTAAACAATTCCTTGAATATCCAAAAAATGAGATGACCATAACTTACCCAGCACAAGCAATTACTTTTGCTTTTTGGGTATTGATGATGGTGGAGATTTTCACACAGAAATTTACTGTTCAGGATCGAGATAATGTAACCAAGTTTCACCAGAAGTGATAACCTTTGAAAGAAACTACGCATCTTTCTGTAACATTATCACAAACCTGCATGCACACATTTTACTCTGGAATCAGTAGTCTTGGTACCCACCGTGCACAAACACGTCTCACATGCAACTTTTCACTTACTAACATGTGGTTGGCATCCAGTGTGAAAATATCGGATGTTTTTTTAAATGTTCCTAATATTGTCCAATCCTCTCTCACAATGACAGTAGTGTTAGTGTTTTCTTTCGTTAGAGAACAAACTGAGGGTACCGGGTCCATCGTCCTTTGAAATTAATTGCCTCCCTTCTTTAAACATTTTAAACCATCTTAGAGCTGTGCTATAGGGAAGAACAAACTCTCCATAGGCACCTTGTAAAATTGCATAGTCCTAAGCTGAAGATTTATTGAGACGAAAGCAGAATTTCATAGAAGCATGTTGTTCGTTGCATTTTGCTGTAGGTAACTTGCAAACCTTTCACAGAGGGGGAGATGACAACAGTGAAACTATTAAGACGTGTATATTATGTTTTAAGCTAATAGAATATTGTAAAGTTAAATTTTAGGGCAAAAAATTATGCCTGTAAAAATGATGAGCATTTTCTATTGAATAGTTCTTGTAGAAAACCGAGAATCTGCAGACGAATTTCATAAATGTATTTGTCATTTCTCTATATGTACATATTTATAAGAAACTAGCTTGTAACAAAAGAATCACATGTAACAAATAAAGTAATACGTCAACACAATACATGAAGAAAAGCAGATCTACATATAATGAGAACCAGCATCAAAACATATAAAAACAGTGAAACTCAAATGTTCATCAAATTATACAATAAATTATCACTCCAAATCAATTGAATAGTTAATTTTAATCAAAAGGCAGCAATGGCATATTTCTTTAATCGCTGTTTCTACTCATTCATTAAATGAGTTTTTAATTAGTAGTGTTTATACTACATGAAATAAAATGTATTTTACTATAAAGTTAACTACATTTGTAAAGTTGTTGAACTTAATCTATTAATTTTTCATTTGATAAATCATTTTGTTCTAGAATGTTTGAACAGGTTTTAAAGATTTATTCTACAGTATGGTGTAGCATATGATAATTTTGTATATTATTAACTAGCCTTATATCATTTTAAATGTTATATAAATTCAAAGATTTTCTGACTTGTCCTATATCACCTAGCCTTCTGTGTATTGTATGATTTATAAGGGTCATAAACAAACAAACGTTTTCACGGTATTACTGTCAGTGCCAGCAATCAACAAATGACGAACAATGACCTTAAGCCTTTTAGTTTCTCGTCAACTTTCAATTTTTACCTGGGTCTGCAGGAAGCTTTCGTGGTAAACGAGTGTTCTTCCTACCTTTTCACTTTACATGGCACCATCTAAATCTTTGTACAGTTCTCTTTCCTGTTTCATAGCTTTCCATTATCTGTGGCCATGCAACCATTTAATTTTCGACCTAGTTTTTTTTAAGTATTCCAAAAGCCCAGGGCGTGTTATTCATATCCATTAAAAATTCTTGTGGTAATTCCTTTATATTTTCTCACGCTATCGACAGTTAGTACAAATACAAACATAAATCATAATCTGTTGTGTTGAAAGGGATTGTTACGCGTCGTTTACATTAGCACAGAAAATTACACGGGCAAAAAACCGAGACACCGCCCTTTGACTTGTTGAAGCGGAAATCACCACCCTCCTTTCTGTCTTGAGATTAGCTGCGGGACCCCGCCCTTTGTGTCGATTTGTTTAACAAAAAAAGACTACAACCTGAAGGGGTCTCGGCGCAGGAAGGAAGTTGGTTCGTGCGGTCCTGCGATCAATTCGCTGCGCTAGTGGTGCCTGCTAATGCGGCGTGTTGCGGTTGTAGGGCGGCCTTGCCGGAGCCTAACACCGGAGGGTCTACGTCCACCCAAGTCCCTGAACCGGTCAAGCAGAAAAGTGGAATCCTGGGGCGCCTCTGTGCCAACGACGGCGGCATGAAGGGCTGTTGCAGACGATGTTGCTGTTGTTGCTGTCGCAGGGGCAGTGACCCCGGGGCCGCAGCTGCTGCAGGTGACCGCAGAAAGAGCAACGCCACCACCACCACCTCTAAGAAGCAGAGCCGCTCCAACAGTACTGCGGTCGAGGTAAGTTCGGTTGGCTCCTTGCAAAGACCCTTCTTCACTTTGTGCACACTTTACAAAACGCTTTTTTTTCCACAACGGTTTCAGTATTTTACTCTCTTGTACCTAAAGATATCAATTGGCTACATTACGCACTGCTATTTGCTTTAGCACCGAAAAATAACAATGTACAAAAGTCATTCAATAAGTAATTGTTGATTTACCTCGATATTTCATGACGCAAATATTACACTAACACAAATAAGTGACAAAGTTAACATTCATAATCACATTTCAACCCATATTATTCTCTAGCTACTCATTGCCTGCATGTAGCTTTCAACGTTTTCTAATCGATTGCTATGTTTGGTTTAGAAGACCATGAAATCGTGATCTTGTAACTTTCCCATTTTGAAACATTAATTTTGTGCGGTCGCAGAAAAAAAAAATTTATGATACACATACCTAAAGTTATTTTTTAATAAAAAAGTTACACTTGAGGAACTTGTCTCATTAATAGCTATTCAATAATTTCAATGTGAGAAATTAACAAATTTAATCTTAACTTATTTTAATGAACAAAATGCACTCAAATAACTCGTTAACGAAATTTCCGACACTTTATTTCCATGATATCATAAGTAACTTTTCTTTTATTACCAGTTTTAATCCTTAAGGGTTCCAAAAAGAGTAAAAACGATGAAATTTTCTATTTATTCTTTTTTAGATATTAAACTCTTATGGAATTCTCTTTTTTCAGTTTATAAAGTTTTCCAACTGATAAGTGCGTTAAAAATTGGAAAACAATTTGTCACAATATTACACCCATGAAATGGAACTACTAAAGTTTTAGAATATATATATACAGTCACCATTAAGTATTCATTATTCAAAGGAATACAACCGCATAGGCGGGGTCATTAAGTCATGTGCTCGTGAGCGGGAGATCTGCGGTTCGGATTCACAAGAACTATCCTCCTTGACTGAGGTCATTTGCAGATTTCCATTGGCAAACGCCAAGAAGGTAACCTCAGTACCCGCAAAATTCCTTTCCCATTTTGCTATTTCATCTCATGTATCATCAATATCTATTGCCTGTGATACGACAGTAGTAAAAATATGCGTTAAATGCTATTTAAAAATGCATATGGGCATATTTATAAAATGAGAGCAACAAATGATGTGCTTCCTTAGAAGTAAAATGTTGCAATACATTGTGTGTTTAACTTTGCTTTAATTTATAATTACTTTGAGCCATCCTCAGAAACATTTAAAGCCTGTGAGTCATATTAAATGTGAGAAAATTCATTGCAATTCTCCCTCTAAAAATATATAATAAAAATGTAAATATCAATTCAAAAGTGTCCCATACGAGGACTAGTCAATAAAAACTGAGAATTATTATTATTTCTTTTTTACTCACAAAGTACACTAGGTATGATCAAATTTGGTATGGTAATTTTCAAAGTAGTCCCCATTGAATTGTATGCACTTTGTCCAACATATCTGTTTTTTTTTTTTTTTTTTTTTTTTTTTACATCGTCTTCAGAACCGCCTCTGTCTTCTTTATGACACCCATTGATGAACCAAAACGCTGGCCCTGCACCTCGTTTTTGAGAACAGGGAACAGAAAAAAGTTACACGGGGCTAGGTAACAACTTGCAAAAGTGAGTGCGTGTACTGCTACAGGGATGGCGCCAACCAAATGGATGCAGTTCAGGGCTTTTTTGTCGGATGCATTCGGTCAGGACGCTCAAATATCATCATAACCTTTCCTGTCGCCCAAACAACCGTGCCCTTTTTTGGGGTCCGGGAACTAGGCCATTTCCAGACTGAGCTCGCCTGTTTGCTTTTGGGATCGTAATGGTGAAGCCAAGCCTCTTCACTTGTAACGATGGAATTCAGGTTTGCCTCCCCATGCTGAAGCTTCCGACTACTCGCACAGTTTTCAGTTCAGCAATCTGGCACAGACGTGTCTCATGTGAAATCGATCGTGCACAATAATGAAAGCACTAACAATAGTCTTTAACATGTCTACCAGTCTATCCACTGTTATTCGTCGATCTTTTCGTACTGTGTTAATCATGGTCTCGTTCACTGCAGTGGTTGGAGCACCTGTACATATACATAATGTAATATTTTCAATTATTTTAACACAAAATGCATATAGACCTCTGTGCAAAACTTAAGTGATCGTATATGTTTTTCTTTAATATATAATATATTTAAAATGAAATGTATTTTATTACAGCCAGATACCAGACCAAAACTTGATCCATCTTTAATGGAACATGGCTCATTAATAAGAAGTGCAATACCAGTGCTGCCAGTTCCTCTTGCATGGATCTGCTTAATTTTTAATGTACTGGTGCCCGGTTTTGGTAAGTATTAATGGTTCTTTGAAATAATGAAATACTATTTATTATTAATATTCAGCAAGAAAACTTCTTCAATATAGTAATTTGGTTATGTTGGGTTAGGAAGACAGCATAACTTATAAATATGCTAGTTTTTTAATGATTTTATATTACTTTTCAATGCACTCTTCAATTTTCAAAGTTTGTGTTAGTCATCTGCACAAAACACAATTATCTTTAAGTCCAACATATGATTTGCCTTTAAGTCAGCTGCTTCTCTGCTTAAAATATTTGGGATAATAGAAATTATTTTACATTAGAATAATAATTTAAAAAATTAAGTAAAATAAAAAAAATCTGATTTATTTTTAATAGGAAAAACAAAATATTTTCTGTGTCGTTAACAGTCTTTTCAGACAACAGGACATATAACAAAAAATAAAAAGCAGTCCCTTTAAAAATAGGACATCCAGTGCCCTAAACTAAGCTTGTTGGAGCAAAATAATGTTGAGGTGTTATGTTACTGAAAACACATACCCTCATCAGCTTTTATTTCAGTGTTAGCGTTAGCAACATAAAGGATAGAACTTATGGCAAGATTATGAAGTATGTAGTAATATTTAAATTTTGTTGCTTTAGTCCTATCTTGAGAGATTTTCCTTTCATTTGTATAAATGTTGAACACTTGCTTGCATTATGAATAATGTGAAAACAACACATGGTATACAGTAATAAAGAGTAGTTAAGTAAGCAAGCACAGACCAAAATTCTTTGGAGTTAAATTAATTAGTAAGTGTCCTTTCTAGTATGAGAGATATCCAAACCAATTTTGAGATTCAAAATAAGAATACTGAAGCGAAGTCAAGAATGCTAATAGTAACACTTGTTAACTCTACTTAAAACTTATATTCTTAATCATTTTAGTGCTTATATTGCAATTTCTGAACTTATTTCAGGTACAGTGAGCAGTGGCTTGTTCTGCTTGTGTTTTGGCAAACCTCGTCTTACACCTCGAGATGACCCTCAGGGTCGCTTCAGCACTTTTATCCTGAATATTTTTGTGGCAGCCTTACAAGTGTTTACTGTGCTGTTCTGTTTGGTTGGTTGGGGTTGGAGCATATGGTGGGGAGTTATAATGCTGAAAATTGCAAGTATGTACTCATATTATGTTACTGTATTATGTTTTTTTATTCATAATTTTCTTATATATTACCAATTTAGTAACTGTTATATCTGTCAGAGACAAGTAAAAATTAATTTTATAAATATAATACATTGAACTTTGCTGTAGTGCAGAGCATGTCAGAATGATCAACATATGTATGAATCTGAAACCCCAATAGACATTCTTATATGTTAATTTCTTTCCAGCTATTTCAGAATTGTATGCAAGAGTTCAGTTCGGCAGCAACAAAATTATTAAAACATTAATTACTGTAACACAAAAATTACTTTCCCTTCCCAGTTTAATGTCCCTCGTGAGATTTCCAATGAAAAGACGTCATTCAAAGTATATTTTCGCTTTTGTTTGGGTTGCTTGACTTTAAATTTTCCGTTTCTATACTTTATTGTGGGAATTGTCCTTAAGCCTCTTAGATGCGACAGTAGAGGCCTTCGAAGAACTGAGTTTATTAGTGGCTTCCTCTAGAACTAGGTGTGTTGCTTCGACGACCAAGCAGAACGTAGTTATATGAATAATAACTTCACTGCTCGTCATCTTGCAAAGAAAGTAAGACGTCGAAACTTGTAATAGAAAATCAGATATCAGTACCAGTGCAGGAATTTACATTTTCAGGATGTCGCATGTCATACAAAAACATAACTGACCAAACAAAATACACCGAAATGTTTAATTATATGAATGGTGTAAAAATCGCTACAAAATAAAGCAGGAAAGAATAATTTATTAATTTTTTATAAAGTGTAGAGTAGTGAAATTTGAATTAAAAAAAACAACATTAAAATAGACAAGTAAATGAGATTTTTTAAAATTGTGTTTAAAGCCCGTTTTTAACTACTGAAGTATCATAGGTGGTGACTTGATGATAATGAAATACAATGATAAATTGGGAAAGGATTTTTTTTTAAGAAAGGAAATGTTCCAGGCCTAAGTACCTCCCCAGCATTTGTCATTTATGAGAACTGAGGAAAACCTGAAAAAAAAAAACTCAGTTCGGGGAGGACGGTACTGGCGGGTATCGAACACCAGACTTCCCGCTCGCGAGTCCGCGCCTTAAGTTAATTTAATCTGCACAAAAAAAAAAAAAGCTAAAGAATGTAAGACGAAGTGGATAACTCATTACAACCAGAAGGACTGCCAAGGTATTTTTAAAAAGTACCAAACCAAGAAGAGTCAGAAATACATTACGATTCATAAAGCGATGGCATGCACAAGATTATGTAGATTGCTAAAGCCAGCAATGTCTAAAGCATGAAGGAAGAAGAAGAAGGATGGGTCGAACAAAAATACATAATGTGGGTTTCTTAATGAAATCTAACCCTTATTAAAATTTAAATTATAGTTTCCTTTAGGGACACTATGGGTTAACATCAGGGATGTAAGTCGTTCTGGAGCCAATGAGAAAAGAGTTGCACCACATATTATATTTACGTTAAGATAAAAGTAACAGCGAGCAGGTGATACAAGGGATATTCTAAAAGTTCTTGTCCTGACTCAAAGATGTTGCGAAGATGGCGTGCTGTAAAGTTTCAGACGCGTAAATGTAGTCACTTGTTTGTGACGATCTTGTAAACACACTTGTGTTAACATGTTCTACAAAATGGATAAAACTTAAATACCACTTGTGATAAAGTACTTCGTTTTGAAGGATTTAATCCAAACAGAAATACAAAAGGAATATTTTCCTTCGTTTTCGACGCTTAAAAAGTGGACTGCTGAATTTAAGCGCTGTCGTACATCCATTCAAGATGATGAGCGCTTAGGGCGTTCCAAAAATTCACAATGCCGTACTTAATGGTCGGCGATTGAAGATACGCGAGTTGGCTGACATTGCGCCGTGTCCATTTCACTTTACAGAAGTTTAGGGTACAAGACAGTTTTCCGTTTGATGGGTGCGAGTTTGTTAAAATGGACCAAAAATGCATTCGAATGAACATTTCAAAACATGTTAAGACTTATTTAAACGAAATTACAATGAGTTTCTACGACGTTTCATAGTAGTACATGAAACATGGATTCATCACTACACGCCAGAGACGAAGGAGCAGTTCAAACAATGGGCGATAACAAATGAAAGTGCACCGAAGAAAGCAAAAATGATTCCATCTGTAGGAAAAGTGGTGGCTATGGTTTTCTGAATTCTCGTGGTGTAGGTTCGTAGACTACCTCCAGAAGGGCAGAACCATCACCGGGGAGTAATACGCTTCGCTACTGGGTCAAATGAAGGATAGGGTACACGTCCACACGTTGCGGGGATAAAAAAAAAAAAAGTCTCTTTCATCATGATAATGGGCCTTCACCCACATCTGGAATTGTTGCTGCAAAACTGCACGAGGTTCGATTCCAAGTGCTTCCACAGTCCAACGGTTACTTTTAGTTCCCAAACCTGAAGAAATGGCTGGGTGGACGAAGATTTACATCAAATGATTACTTTTAAACTAAGACAGAGGTCTAGTTTTCACGGTTGGACAAATCTTATTTTACTGACGGTATTAAAAAGTTGAAAAGTCATTGAACTAAAGATTTACAAGATGAAAAAAGAAATTTTCTTAAATACTGTTTTTTCTTAATCAGGCCGAGAACTTTCAGAACGCCCCTCGAAAACGGCATGTGTTAAACTGTATCAAAATGCCTTAGGCAAATAAGAGTCGGCAATCGAAAGTATCATCAATAAGAGTTTGGTAATAAACACCTCTCATTTAATGGTGAAATAATCACAAGTAGAAATTGTGATACAGAATTGAAATGAAGCTTAAGACACAGTGTTAAAAAAAAATCAATTATATAAAAAAAAAAAAAGAAGAAACACGTTAAACTGGTAGAAAGAAATAAAGTGGAAAAATATATCTCCAATGTCATCAGCACCAAACTATAAATCGGAATTTTTTCAACACCTCTGCCATACGCTAATGCATGCCGAACTTTCCCCTGAAAAAAGTACAACTTCCCAGTTTCAGATCTTTCATAAAATTTATATATATATATATATATGAAAAATAAAAATAAAGAAACACTATTAACAATGTAACACATTAACATTAATAATAAAGGTAGATAAAGATAAAACACAGAGAAAGAGTCACACTTGAATTTGCTATATTTCGAACTCGCAGTAGTTCGAAATATAGCAATTTCAAGTGTGACTCTTTCTCTGTGTTTTATATCTTTATCTACCTTTATTAATATATATATATATATATATATATATATATATATATATATATATATACCAACAGAACATTTCCTTCTGAAAGATCATTATGTCAAATATAGTTACCAGCAACTGAATAATATTAGGGTCGCAACAGCAGATAAAAAACACGTGACGAAACAAAAGATGCTGCTCATAGATCAATTGCAAAGTTAAGAACTTCACTTCGGATGGTCCAGGTGAAACGTACAGAAGAGGTTGATTACTCTTTATATGACAATTCCTTATCTCTGTTGAGGCTTGCAGTTGTTATGGTTACTGACATGCAAAGAAATGCATACTGAGATACATCTTATTCTAAGGTAAATCGTCCGGATTGTCTTGCGCACAGTTTCAAGAGAGTTGCGGAAGAAATTGCAGTCTCCTTATGAGGCGTCGATAGTTTTATTTCGAATGTAAAAAGATATTTCTGAATGAGCCTTCCAGAATCAATAAATTTAAGAAAGTGGCACCAGGAATTCTTTTGCCTCCAGTCAATTATAACTCATTAGGGGAAGTGGCTGGACGAAGCCTTTATTATGCTCAAAATCATGAGATAGTTATATAAGCAATCGAAGTCTTTGAGCAGAAGCATAATTCCTCTCTAAGGGCAATAAAAATATACTTTCGCCACAACTTTTCCATCGTCTTTCATATATTCAAAGAGAAACTGCAGTAAGGTAATTACAATAATGAAAACTAAAAGTGTTAGGCGCTTTTCAGTGCATAAAACAGGTGTCATCACTGCATTAAGGAAAAGAAAATGTTCTAGAGATTGTAAATTGAAACCTTAGTAGATGAGTTATATGATCGCACAGTTAATATTGTTTCTTTCGTGTGTTTTTAAATTAGATTTCACTGCTTCTGAAGCAGCCTGTAACCGAGTCGAATTGTTTGACGATATACTATTAATTTGCTAATAACTGCTAATAACTAATAACTTTACTGCTCATCTTATGCAAGGTTTAAAATCTACTGGCCACATCAACACATGTGCAGTGTAGGCATTAAATATCTGAATCATGACAGTCATTCTAACTCCGTGTACCATTATTTATGTTCAGGTTATGCATATACTGAATTTCAGGCCTCTAAGTACTATAAAATGAACTATTCAACTGTTCTCTTATACCGCTAAAAACTTGGCCTGGAACGTTTCCTTCCTTAAAAAGAATCCTTTCCCAATATATCATTTCTTCTCATGTATCACCAGTGTCCACTGCTTGTAGTGGGTGCCTCAGTAGTAAAAATGGGCGTAAATACTACACAAAAACAAAATAATAATAATAATAATAATAATAATAATAATAATAATAATAAAGGACTCTCTGATATGAATTCTGCTGAATAAAAATAAAGCTGAATTCTTTGTGTTAAAATTTCGTGCTTTTGAGGTTCATAAAATACGCGCGTGGTCTGTACCTAGATATAGTAAATCAGTTTTCTTGATTATTTTTTAAACGCGTTTCATAATATAAAGTTAATTTTATTTATACTCTTAATGTAACGGAAACTTTAACCTGTTCATTTGAAGATTTATTTCGTTTACAAAACCAAACGAAAATACGATAAGCTGTCAATTTCAACTATGCGGTTGCTATTTTAGATGAACAAAGTCTGTCCGGCTAATGCCTCACGATTGTAACTGTAATAACAAGAATATATTAAACATTTTGTTGCATCGGACCATGTGAAAGAACTATTACAGGAACCGAAAGGTGTATTATGAAATCGCGACGGTCATCATTTTGTACACATATAGGAGCAACCTAACCTTTCAGCCCTATTTATCGTTGCAATTTACCTACATTTTTATGATTTTGTTCTGCTAGAAAGCATCGCATGCACTGTTCCACTTTACGAGTTTAATAAACTTGTCATGGTAACAGCTTAGCCTATTGGTAAATATTGCTTACGATAAGAAAGTCTCGTATTCGCTAACCTAGACTGATTTCAACTAAGTGCTGAAAGTGTACCTGGAATGTTTCTTGCAGACAGCGTATAACTGACGTGTAGAAGTCTCCAGCATGCTTCCATTGGGAACATAAACATACTGGCAGGAATTCCAATGCATCAGATGGAGAAGAAAAACAAAACGTAGAATCTCGATTGGCTACTTATGAAATGTAATATAACGTAATACTTGTACACCTGAGTAAGAGGTAACGGTGTCGACGTAAGCTGTGACCAGAATCATTTAGAGCAGTAAAAGGCAAGGCCCACTCTCCAATATTAGCCGCTTGTAGCTGCATCTACCGCCACAAATGTTATTCAAGTGTTTTTTAAAGTTTACTGTTTAGATTCCGAGCTAAAAAAAAAAAAAAAAAAAAAAAAAGCTCTGATAACTCTTTTTGCAAAGTCCGTAATTTCAGAATAATATTTAATTAAATCCATATATTTACTCTCAAAATTAATTAATCCCAACCGTCACTATTATTAAATTTATTTTATCTCCGCTCTTGTTAGGTTAGGACATTAAAACTGTAAACAAACAAAAAACATATGACATTCATGCCCCCCCCCCTTTTAATGTTAAATAGAGGTGGTTGAAGGTTACTAAAAGTAGCTAAAATACTTGAATTTTCATAAATTGCTACAATTTGAATTATTCTTTTATTCCCCCCACCTTTTCTTAAGTTTTTACAATAGAAATACCAGGAGAAAAGGTTATATAAATTAAAATAAACAAGGCTGCTCTAAAAAGTATTATTCTATAGCTAATATTACCAGGTAACTAATTATTTCTAGGGCATAAGCTAAATTATTTCATGAAGTTTGGTTTCAAAAATACTTTCAACAGATTATAGCTGACAAAATACATATACAGAATATATAAATTAAAATAAATAAAGCTGCCCTAAAAAGTATTATTCTATAGCTAATATTACCAGGTAACTAATTATTTCTAGGGCATAAGCTAAATTATTTCATGAAGTTTGGTTTCAAAAATACTTTCAACAGATTATAGCTGACAAAATACATATACAGAATATATAAATTAAAATAAATAAGGCTGCCCTAAAAATTATTATTCTATAGCTAATATTATCAGATAACTAATTATTTCTAGGGCATAAGCTAAATTATTTCATGAAGTTTGGTTTCAAAAATACTTTCAACAGATTATAGCTGACAAAATACATATAAAGAATTCTAAAATTTATAAGAGATGAGAAAATTATTTAATTATGTTTGTAATCTAAATTTTTAATTGCTGCTCATTTCAAGGCAAATATCAAAATGTAAACAAACTTTTCATATATTCTCCAAATGAAATTTATTTATTACTGACAGTTAAAACTGCACTTTACAAATGGGATCAAGAATCTGTGGTGCCCAATGTTATATGCATTCACCATTTTAGGATAAGGAAAACCTAAATAAAAAAAAATCCTAAACATGTAGGCTTAGTCTATCATTTGACATAGACATTTTCTGTGATTAAATCCTCAGTATTGCTAACACATATATTTACCTACACCTAGACCCACAGATCTTATGAAGAACTTCCTAGTAGTTTATGTATACCCTTCAAAATACCTCAGATTACTACTGAATTATATTGTTTTCAAATTTATGAAATATACTTCATAATGCATTTTGAATTTATATGACCTAATTTAATTACAACCTCAATGGTTGAACACTTTTTGCTGCAAATGAATTGAGGAAAAAAATATATAATTCTTACACAACTATAGACTAAGAGCAATTTTGAATTAATATCACTGTGCCAGAAGCATTTGTTGGATACTAAAATAACTTTTTCAATTAAAACTAAATTGGTTTATCTTTGGAAAAAAGTTGCAACATGAATGGTTCATACACAGTATTATGCAAGTTTAGGTTTCCTTTCACATCCTCTAAAATGAATATCTTTAAATGCACTAAGATCTGAGTTTGGAGTTTCTCTTCATAAGGTAAAGTATATGTGTAGTGATACACAATATTTTCTCTTTCAGAAGGTAAAGAAGGAATGACATGTCATTTGGAAATATTAAGAGATGTCTCAGCAACCTATATTTGTTTTTATAAAAATTTCTCTATCTCATATCGTGATTAGCTGCAACATAGTTGATGGAGGCAATGGGTAATTTTCAGTCATTATGTTATCGGACATGGTAAACCTGACATCCTTCTTATATTACTTAAGTTAATACCAGCTCTCAACTAATTACAAGTTATATAAATTTTGTAAAAACTGCCAATTATTTTATTTAATATATTTAGTTTAGTTCTTGAAGCATTCAGTGAGTTCGTGGAGCAGCCACAGAGACCTACGAATATTCCTAAATAGTTGATTACATAAGTCCCAGGCTTTGACAATATGTTGTAGTAGTAAAAAAATGTTAAAATTTAAAAAAGTGACAATTTTTGCAATTTACTGCCAAATTTCAAATAGAATCACCTTAATATATAAATCAGAATTAAAGAAATGAATTTGGCTGAAAACATTGTTGCTGAATTTCATGCACTTGGAAGCAAATTACTTTTTAATAGTTTCTGTGGCATACATTTAGCCTTCACACATTGATTACTATAACCAGTAGCTCAAAGTTAAATTAGCTTCATGTAGAAAGAAAAATATCTTAATCTTATTTTGAGTAATAAATATATACTCAAGAAAATTACATAATTAAAAAATACTTGGAAAATAACTACAGTATGAATGATATTCTGTTAAAAATGAAGTATTTGGCTGAAGGGGCCACCTATCTATGTCAGCAGTGGCACTTAAGCAATCCTGTTGTTTGTTGCCAGGGCACAATAAGATCAATTGGGTCAATTTTTTGACTTTTTACTGGGTGATCAAATTTATTTGGACTATATTGTAAGTCAGTTTGAATGGATGATGTAATTAGTCAGTGCACTTTGTCTTGAAGGGTGTCAGTTTTGAATATAATATGCGCAACTTAGTGAATGGATAACAAATAACACAGCTGCATTTTGTAAACAATCTTAGAACTACAATATGCAACAGCTTTTTTCTTTCTCCCACCCTTCAGAGCTACTTCTCAGAACTAGATCAATTGATTATACTGATAAAACTTGCTCGACAATAGTGACATCATTAATTTCAAACGATATGTGGTAAAATCCCAATAATCACCCAGTATATATAAATTCTAGTCATACATAAAATTTCCAGGGAGGTGACCAACATAAGATTATTTAATTTCTTTCTTAGTTTCCTAGCCAGAAAACCATAGCATTCCCTCTTTAAGAAAGCTTTTAATGTTTTAAAATTAAATATATGAAACACAAATATACAGAGCTTTCTTTTTTCAATAATCTCTTTATTCCCCATTATTTGGCATAAAAAATAAATTTGCACCTACAAATTGACACTTTGATATTGAGATGCTTTCAAAAACTGTTAAAAATAACATTCTTAAAAATATGTTTTTGATTCCATCTGAACTAAAAATCAGACACAATGCTCATATCTTCTTTTGAGAGAATTTAACAAAACAGAGATTCAAACCCCATATATTAATTTCTTTTTACTACTTGTAAGGTGTAATAAAAATGGAATGCATATTTACTTCTAAGCCAATGAGAATAGTTCATTAAAAATATGATGCAAGTGGAAATCATGAAGGGATGCAATATTGCCATATATACTCCCTCTAGCCGATAACAATTGTTTCCTATTTTATCGCCTGTCTTCAAACAAAGATGTTTCAATTACAAGTTAGCTATAGCTAGAAGCAGCAAAAATCAGTAAGATTTAAAATTCCTTTGCTAGTGATTGAATAATTGCAGCTGTTTCAATACTCAATCTGCTGATCACAATCGAGTATGCTCTAACTTTGGAGGAAAAAATAAATAAATAAAAAAACAACACACAAGGGAGGGGGATTTGTATGACTCATGATAAAAGTCACTTCACCCTCTAGCTCTGACGATTACAGACCTATCAGCAATGTGCCATTTCAAAAGCACAAGAGCTGATCATTGAAAAGCAACTCATTCACTATCTTAACAAGCACAACCTACTAGACACTTATCAGTGAGGATTTTGGTCTGGTTACAGTACTCTGGACATCCATGAGGCTATGGATGTGAGTGAACTGACTGTCCTAACCCTTATTGACTTTTCTAAAATATTTTATTCAGTTAATATAAATAAACTACTTTCAAAACTTAAGTCACTGCATTTATCTGAGAACTCAGTCCACTGGTTTCATCCCTATCTCTCTGCTGACTACAATGTGTTCTGGAGGAAATCGCTTTTTGCCTTGGAAGTCAGTAAAATATGTAATGCAACAATGTACCAATATTATTTTCTATTTATATTAATGATGTTACAAATCACATTAAGCATCGCATATGTCATATATGTGCAGTTGACCTACACCTGTATATGCATGCAAGACCAAACTTACTCATCAAATTCATAGGTTAATTTAATGTAGACCTAGACTCACTATCAACATGAGCTAAACGAAACAACCAAGAAATAAATTGCTGGTAATTATAATGAGACATAATTAATTAAACAAATTTAATCTAACAGTATTCTCCATGAAACTAATGAAACAAAAGTGCCAAAAAAATAAACTTTTAAATAAAATATTTTCAATATTCCATTCCTTGAAACAGCTTAAGGATTTTCTCACATTCAATATTGAAAAAGAAAACACCTGTATGAACATTGATTAAGCCACATTTTGATTATTGAAACATTCTGTTAACCGACATCGTGATAAATTTGGACAAAGACTACATGTTCACAATGCCTGCTACATATGCAACCTATGTGAATCAGATATTATTCCAGCTTTTTAATTGTCATCCTGGCATTGACTGGATGCTAGGAGGTTGCACTCCCTCATTCTTCTGCATCAAATTCTTTTGATACATTTTTATTCCTTATCTTTTCATCATAATTTAAATATTCAATTGAATGACAATTCCATTCCCTCTATAACCTTACACCAAACCTATTACTTTTCTCCATCCTTCACATATATTGCTACTCGTCTATGGAAATCACAGCCATCTCATATCAAAGACTGCTGGTCACGACAATTTAGAATTTTGCTCAAGATTATTTATTCTGAGAATGGAGTATTTAATAAGTACCATACTCAGATTGTTAATGCAATTAACTAAATCATAATTGTTCCTGGTGAAGTGGAAATTAGGACCTTAAGATCTGAACTTTACCAGGTAAAATAAATTTATTATTATAAAAAGTTCTTTGCTTTATTCATAAAGTTAGTGAAGGAGAACTATTAAAAGAAACAATGTTATTAAAATAAAGAGGGTGTTAAAGATAATAAAGCTATTTATTAGGGGAAGTACAACTGTCTGCTGGCAAGTCTTGTGTGGTACATAACAAATTTCACGCTTTGCACTCAAATGACATGTTATAATGGCTGTAATATAGAAAGGTTCGTAAAAATTTCTGTTGAGCCAACATCCACTGCTGACAGTTCTTGTTAAAAGTGGCAAGCTATGACTGCAGCTCTCTTAACTTAATATCAAAATATGGCAATGTATTAACACACATTACTCATCATTCCAATAATCCAGTAAATGAAGCTTTAACACCATATTACTTTCGTCTTTTGTTAACTCTTTGGGAACAAACCCATAACAAACCAACTTCTCTCTGTTTTTAGGGAAGTATCGCAAGCTGAAGAAAGCAGAGGCAGCAAATCAACAGGTTGAAAATCAACTTGCTGCTCCAGCAACTGTGCAGCAGAATCATGATCCAGAACGAGGTGTACCGTAGCACTTCCTCCTTTATCTACAAGCATTTTCATCATTTTCAGCTATTTTTGTACTTACTCTTACTATATATACATAAATATATATACCAACTGCACACGCACAATAAAGTTTTTTGGAAAAATTTTCTCTTTAAAAGTTTTTTTAGCATTTAATTAATATACAACCAAATAATTATCCTCATAGAATAGGAAGGATAGGATGGATGGGATGCATGAGGACATTTCACCACCTCAGCAGTACTTATGATCCATTTGTATCTATGTCCCCCCAAGAACGGCATCTTTAGGATTGAAGGGGTTAGATAAGGAAGAAACCAGGCAGCCATTGATCAATGTTAATGATTCACGAACATACCAGGTTAGGTCCATAAGTTTATGGTCTAACCATTTCTAGGTATGACAAAGAGAAAAACTATATTTCACTTTTCACTCAGAAGTCTTGTCATTACTCCCCATTTACTATGGTGTTCCTCTCCTTGAAGTCAATGAAGAGTATTCCTTCACAGTGCCAAAAGATTGTGGCCATGATCTTTGACTGAGTGATCTTAGCCTTTAGAGGTAGTGCTTCGCCAGGTTTCACCACTCCATTGATTCTCTTTCGGATAAGAGATCATAGTAGAGGACCATAGTTTCATCTCCTATAAAAATGGTTTGCAAAACTTCTCTCTTGTAGCTATAGCAGAGCTCCAAAAATGCCTGACAACAGATGACTGGTTGCTGCTTTTGGACTGAGGAAAGAAGTCTAGGCACTAACCTTATTCATGTTCAAATGTTCATGAATAATTCGAATGGCTGTTGTCTTAGAAAAGCGAAACCTTGCTGCTATTTCTGTAACTTTGAGCTGCCGGTCTTCCATAATTTCTCCTTCCACAAGAGCGATGTTTTCAGGAGTGAGCACCTCCAAGGGCCGACCTGCACTCTCTTCGTCTTCAATGCTTTCTCGACCAATTCGAAAAAGTTTGGCCCACTCTTTTACGGTAGAATATGAGGGGGATGCTTCCCCATATACATCGTCCAACTGCTGTTTAATTCATTTGGAGTAAGTTGTTCTTTTGTGAAGAACTTAATAACAGCTTGATACTCCATTCTGAACATGTCACAATCTTCTACACATAGACTTCTTTATGAAACTATCTCTGAACAACTGAGAACAGTAAAGCAAAAGTTACAGCTGCAATTATTTACTTAAAGATAAGGTATGACACCAGATAACAGTTTTGTGAAGGCGATAATCCTTATTTGCTAGGCCAGAAACTTATGGATCTACTCTCATAGCTATGGTCTAAAATTTTCTAAATCATGGGTTCCAGACATTGGCAGTTTCTCCAATGATGAGTCTCATGCAGATCCTTCTAGATGCCAAGACAGGAACTTTCTCAAAAGTGCAAATCTACTGTAACACTGCACAGCACTAGCCCTTCAGCCGATACTTTTGACCCTGCAACTAGAACTATGGAATGAAATGATATGAAATGGGGGAATAGAACATTTTTGAAAAGGAAATATCCATCACAGCATTTGCATAAGTTACCATGGGGAGAAAAAAAAAAAAAAAACCCAACAATAGGATGATTGGCTTAAAGGGAGGTGAACATGAGACCTCTCGAATGCATCAACCTTTTATCATCTTAGCCATCCCCCTCAATAGTATTCCTCATAACCTGGATGTAAAATGAAAATTCAAATTAGGCTTTCCTGCATCATGTGAAATATTTCAAATCTTTGAAACTCTCTTCATTTTTCAACAGTCTCACTTAACACTAATGTACTTTGACCAATGATGTTCCAAAGCCTTTGCAAAAGCCAGATTATTTTCTTCTCCACAGCTGTTGAAAGTGTTGTGGAAAGTGAAGGCATATAACAGTGATTGTTATCATCTTGTTTATACAACTTCCAACTCTATCCTGGATCTAGATTTGCTAAATTCAATTGAGTTCATGTATTGATGTAGATTACTGCTTGAAAAATCTTCTTACATCTATTTATTGGTCATTTTATTTATTAAGAACCAAAATAACAGGTTGAACTGAGCCTATTTTGTGAACTATTTACAAAGGAGAAGTAATATGGCATTAGTGCTATGGTAAACAAATACATGCATCTGTTGACATCACATCTCAGCCTTCATTAAATAGAGAATACTATAATATTGACAGAGAGTTGGTTTGATAACACTTATATTTCACTTACTTTGTTTTATAATTGCACATGTCTTGGGAACATTTGCATACATCATCAGCAGAAGATCAAATGAAGGCAATTGGAGAATGAAGTATGTGAAGTGTGTCACCAAACCAATGCTATATCAATATTATTTTACTACTTCACTGCTAATAGCTTCAAGAGCATAAATTCATAAGAAAATACTATGTCTCGTCAACCTTCTTGAAAATTCTCAAAATTATATTTAAAAAAAAATGTTTTAAACAAAAGTTGTGCAATTTTTTGAGGACAATCAGAACATATAAAAATTATATAGCGAGGTTATTTAGTTACGGGCTGCCTGAGACAGTTGCTTACTGAGGAAGTGCAGCTGCAGCAAATGGAAAAAGGGAAATGCAAGTGGAATTAAAATTTATATTTTTACTGAAAGCATAAATTATATTGTATTTAAAACTGATAACAATAAGCAGTAACTTATTTTTAAGAGATTTAGAAGAGTATGCCCCTAAATGACAATACCTGGCTGGCATCCGTGTAACAAATTCCTGTATTTCATATAACTTTTTTTGAATAAGAACATAGTTTAGAACATATTTTTGTCATTAAGAGATCCTGTCTGTAATAATCAATTAATAAGTATGTCTCCCTACCTGGAAAATGACTACTAGAATATTTTCAAGTGAATTGCATGAACACTTGACTGCAAGAATTAATTTTCACATAAGTATCATATTTGAAAAGTTATTGTTTAAGATATTTATGTAGTGGCATAACTAATGACACAATTTATACACAATGACAGCACTGAGTAATACATGAATCCACTTGCTGATGAAGTCTTCCTCAACTAACTACCAATTGCTACCTATACATGCATGTTATGACCTTGGTTTCCCTCAGTATGCCACTGCATTCTGCTGGCCCATAACTCAAATAACCTTACCATCATTCCATGAGCCCTATGATGAGACTCACTGAAATGCTGCCCATGATACTCTCATTAAAGGCCCTTCCTCTGAAAAATTTAGAAAAAAAAAATCAACATTTAGTTATATTGATCCATTTAACAGATATTAGGTTGCAACAGTTTATGACGGCCACTCTGTATATGTTTATATAATAGACTTTTATTAACCATATCCTACAACCTTGCTCAGTTTATTTGCAGATGCTCTTTAACATCTCAGGTCATCAGTGTTCCATTCAATTCAGGGCTTGAAATGCCTGAAAAAAATTCATTGACCCTGCTCGGAATTGAGCCCGCAGTCTACAAGGCAAGTATGGTTACAACCAAACCACCAGGACCAACCACTCTGCTCAGTGGCCACCACTTTTTTCCACTTATATTTAAATGCACTAGGGGAAAGGTTCAAAATACAAGTGAAGTATACAACAAAATATTGTAATCAGTATTATTATTTTAGAACTGCTTTGTATGGGAGCTGCACGAGCACAGCGACCACACCATCTATTGTAACACAACAGTTGATTCAGGAATAAGAATAATAGTAATTATAATAAGACAGAAGTAGTACAACTGGCTCTCTGTTTTATCTTTGTAATGTATGGCAGCATAGAAAAACACGACAACAATTCACCTTCCTCAAAGACATTCAATTTGTTTTGTTTTAATTGACTTTGTGTGGCTTTGTTTCAACTTACAATCTAAGGAGTTGCTTTTGTATTTTCTATACGTCAGTTTTGCATTATAACTAAGTATACTAAAACTATAACTAATTTCTAAAACTGCTACCTGCACAGAAATGGTTAGGTATGCATCAACACACGTACAGAAGGTGTCTTGTTTTAAAATTGTTCTTATAAAATTGAGGAGGTTAACAAAATAAGCCACCAAAATGAACATTCTAGACTAGGTCCAATAATTAAAGTGTCATGATATTACACTCATTCACACAAATGAAAAGTTAAAATATATCTAGGATCATTAACTACAATTTCTATGTCTGGCTAGCAAACAACTACAAAGATTGTGGCAGGTCTTTTTTTTAAACATCACTAAAATAAAGCGAAAGCTCTACAATCCTCTAAATTCACTAATGCTTTTCATGATTATTGGGATAGCACAGTTTACCCTCTTAATACAAAAACAAGGTCAAAGGGAGAAGAGGATTTTGTTAGTTATGATCAGGAGATACATTCTGTACGTGCAAACCATCTAAAGTACATCAGCTCTGCTTAAAACCATTTCAATGCAACAATGACAAACTCTGCCTGGGGTTGCTGTGCCCCATCACTTGACTACTACAATACACAATTATAGTATTACGTTAGGTCACAATGTCGGAGTGGAGCTCTACCAGCAAATGAATACAGTAATAGTAATAATAACAGCTCTTCCTCATCAGTCACATCTTATACAAAATACTTTTACAGCATGTGCTATGCAATGACTATGAATGCCATGGATGGTAGAAGAAGTGCGCTTGCAGTAAACAGGCTTCAAACTAAAATAAAATAGTTTCATAATTCATAGATAATTCCAGAACTATGCTAAAACAGCTATAAAACATACGCTGCAGACCAAAGTTTCCATAGAAAATCATTTGTTACATACACATTATATGGAATATCTGCTAATTATTATAAGTTTTGGCTTTGTTCAATTGTTGCAGATGTGCTATTTTTGCCCTGCAGTGGTTGCTAACCTTGTGTTTGACAAAAAGTAGAACCTCGATTAACCTATCATTGGATTATCTAATGACCTTCCTGCTCATAAATTATTTCCATATTTACTGTGAAAACCCTGCTAAAATTCAATCTGTGTGTTTGCTTTAATATTATGTGTCTAACAAGGATCCTTGTTTGAAGCTACTGCATAACAGTGAACTCAGAGAGCTTATACAACTTACTCCTTCTTTTAAAACTTTAGCCACTCACATCATCTTGAAGCTTGTGAGCCATCTTTTCACTTTGTTGTGGAATTTCTTTCTTTCTTTCTTTTTTTTTTTTGAATTATTTACTGACACTTAAACATCTCAGGTCATCAGCGTCCCATTCCATTCAGGGCGTGAAACATCCAACAAATTTTGCTCAGAGGCCTCAAATGTGGAATTTCACTATCAGTTATGAGATAATGCAAAGTTTTGGATATAGAAATGAAAGTGAAAATTATAGAAAGGTTTGATAATGATGAAACAGTGGTTAACTTAGTTAATGAATTAGTTGTTCGTATCACAACAGTATCAGACATCAGTACATCAGTGGAGATCCCCATGCAATTTTTGGAGTAAGAATATAACATTTTATTCTTGAACATTGTTTTACTTCATAGAATTAGAATGAACATTAGAAAAAATAATTGATAATAGTAAAATTCAAGACGAATTTCTTCAAATGGACATAAAAATAAGGTAAAAAAATTAACTGTACAGACCATTTGTCTTTTTGATTTACAGTTCTTCCTCCCTTTCATTAGGTCAGATAATTGAGGTTCTACTTTACTTACTTTACAGATTTGTATTACTAGAGTATTATGCAACATTTTATGGTCAAGCCACTATAAAGAATCACTTGACAGTTCTGATTTATTTTAAGTTGGCTAATATGACTGCTAACAAAGAAAAAAAACTCTATGCATCCTAATTTAAAGTAGAATGTATTAGTACTCCATTGTCTATACAGTTTCAAGTACAATTTATTCACTACTATGCATGTTTACTTCTAAGCTAATGACAATATCAATTTACCTTTCAGGCATAGGTAAAAAGACTAGAAAGAATTAGTGCTATACAGATTCAAATTTCTACAAATTCAACAAAATTGTCCCATTTTTTCCCTCACAGATAAATTATGAGTTCCCAAATTATTCCCAAAGATAATATTTACATAAATGCAAATTTCATAATTTGATTTTAGAACATACTACTGTATGCTGCAGCACTAGAAATAAAATTATATTGCAAGACATAAATAGATGCTTATCTCAAAGCCTTTATGCTAGCCAACTATAAACTGTACAGATATTAGCTCCAGTGATCCAATATTATTCTGCTGTCTCCTCAGCAATAATTTTGCTGCAACATGTAAATACTTTATCCTATTATGTGTAATAACAAAACATACTGCAAACATTAAAAAGCAAAATTAAAGCATATCAAATATTGTAAAAAAAATATTAAATAAAATTATTTGTTAATTCTTTTTTCCCATTTTCAAATTTTCAAAATTGCTACACAAAAATTCCCAAATGAGTTGGCAACACTGGTTTTGTCATATATTGCCAATGCCCCCACTAAAAAGCATTCTTCAAAATGCTCAAGTTATAATGCAGGATGCTAATTTAGGGAAGTGGGCGAGCTAAAATGCCATGGAAAAGATCACAACTGGAAAGTGAAAATTCCTTGCAGAAAAGAATGCCTTAAATAGTCTGGAATGAAGTATAGAGATTTTCCTGCAAGATTGTACTGAGAGTAACTATGGAGCTATATGTGGTTTATTAAGAAGGCACAGAAGGTAGATGACATTATACGAGTATGAAGATTGAATGTTACCTCTTAAATGGCTTGTGTTAATTAAGAACCAGTGGAAGAGTTCAGGGATGGAGATTTTGAGGAGATGCAAGATGTTGTGCATTATTTCTATAAGGTAATTAGTTAAATAAATATATAATAGTAACATAATAGATGAAATGGACTCCAGACTCATTTGCTTCCTTGGAATGGCCCCCTCACTCTCTAGGCTTCCTGCTATGGTAAGAACTGGATTTATTTTCAAACTCCTTTGATAGATAATCTTTGATAGATCCTACATACAACACAGGAAAATAAACCTTTAACTCTGTTTTGGAAAAACTTAATTCTAACTATGCCAAGGATAATGAAAAATGTAGCTGTTGTTAAGGGTGGTTTCTTGAAGGGGAGAGGATAATATAACTTATACTTTTTAATAAAAATTCTGTAAAAATAAAGTTAAAATCTTTTCTCTGTTATGAATTTTACCAATTTTTTTTAAAAAAAATTTAGTGTTTAGAAAGTTTTGGCCTGCAGGTATAACTTACACAAATCCCTTGAACTTATGTTTAAAAATAAAATGTTGACATAAGAATGTCAATACACACAACAGAAAAAAACATGGTCACCATAAATAAACAAATATTATTAAAATACAATTAGTTTTTTAGTAAGCATTAATGATTAAAATATCCTAATATATTTCTTGTAGAAAGCCTGATGCAAAACGCATTGCCCCTTACTTCAGCCATAGCTGGCAGGATTGTGAAACTGGTGTTGCAGCTCTAATGTAACAATATAGCACAGAGGAGGTATGAATGGAAGAGGGATGCCTCTAGACTAAATGAAAAATATGTCCATGCTTCTTTATGCACAAGGTGATCTGCACTAGCTGTAACACTCCAACTTAATCCCCTTCTGAGATCAGGAAAATACAAAATTATTAGAATATGCAAAGATTTGAGAACATATATGACTAGCTATTCTTAATTCATGTAGTTTATAAAAATTGGTGTTTTAAATGCGGTATAAATTACTCAAAATGTATTGCATAACCCATTTATAAGAAAAGAGCCAGTGCAGAACGCCATGTTTCAGCTAAAATCTATGCTTAGATAACAAAGCTCTCACTGGACATCAAAACTTGGTTATTTAAGAAGGGGAACATAATATGGAAAGGGGAAAGATGAAAGTGAGATTAAGAGAGAGAAAGAGAGAGAGGAACCCTATGTTGTAACTAACAAGCTCCAGCAATAGACAGACAGCACATATCTACTACAGAACATAACACAATGACATTAGGAAGAAGGAAACAGAAAACACAAATCTATACAGCACTGCAACTGCTCTGCCACCGTAGTTGTATTCTCTTGCTATACTGTCTACAAGGATAAGAACAGGGACTGGTTGAAGTGTATAATAGAAATATTCCAAAATATTTTGTTAAAATTACCATACACAATTTTATCAATAACAGAAAAATTATGTTATATCAACAGCCACATAAAAGTATGCATTTAATCAAATATGCACCTAATGAAAACAATATGAAATGTCAAGTATTAATTTCGAGAACATTTAAAAAAAATAGAAAGGGAAGGAGACAAAGTTAAATCAACAACAAGGTCGGTATTCTCAATAATTTAATTGTCTTACAGAACTGAAACATTTATTATAGCTGTCAACAGAATAATCCTGTTACAGAGGTAAACTTTATTCCTGATTTTGTTATAAAATGTGCCAAAGAACAAAAATATTTTATGCTAACAATCTCACTGCAAATGGAAATCTGTTGCACAACACAATGAAATGTACTATATACTGCTCAATGGGCTTTTATTATTACACAGAGCAGGTACAGTGCTACCACAACACTATTACTTATCTCTACTGTCTTTAGAAGCTCTGGTTCCTCATACCGAGAAGTGCAGCATCTAACTTACTTCACTAAACATAATGTTAACTCCTACTATAAAGAAAAACCAAGTTGAAGCAATGCCCATCTAGTAATCAGATGCCAGCTTCATGATGCAAAGCTGAAACCTGATTCAACAGATGCGACTTTTGGGGGAACTTCAGTAGCAACAAGGAAGACCAACTAGTGCAGAATCAAAAGTAAATTTGACCGAGATTAAGAGACACGGCACATTGAACACGTAAAAAACACCGATTACACTTTTTAAAAATTTTCGGAATGATACTTTGAAAATAGTATTCCTTCCATTATTTTTAAATATATAAGCACTATACTGATATGTTTTAGATTCACCTCATGTTTTCCATGAGGATTTTGTTATGGTAGTTTGATGTTCTTGTTCTGAGTAAAATTTTCCATCTGCTTGACTGCAGAATTATTGGCCTTCCATAATCTGTCCTTGGGCTTGCATTGCAATGATTGGCATCAACTTGGCAAGTCGCCAATACATGGATTCCTGAGAGCGGGAGTGGGTTCAGTCCTCCTTGGCAGCTGTTAACCTCCCCCCGTTACAGCGATTTTGTCTTTATCAACAATTTTATCAGATGATTTTGCAGGCATCTCATAACGATGTCCTCCTCATCATGTTGGAAAACATCTCTCTTTCACTTATCAAGTAAATTAAATAATTTTTACTTTTCACCTTCTATCTAAAAAGAGCAGCATGGCCTTCAAAATTTAACATGAACAAATGAAGGAGAGAATGTAATATTGGAAATATGTTGTTGTGGTGGAAATTCCTGTGGCACATCTGTAGCTACAGCAAAACAAATGACTATACTAGCTTAGGCCCAATGCTTGGTATTCATGCTTGTCACAGAGAAAGCAATGAAAGAGAACAAATGCATGGCCCAGGAGGCCTGCCTGCTGCTACATTCCTCCCTCTCCTGCATTACATCCATCTCATGCTGCCAAGCTCACATCTTCATGCAAACTTAGTTGGGCTCCTTGAGAGATGAACACTCAACATTTAGTCTAGAGTATGCACTTTATTCAAAAGCAACCATTAAGAAAAGAATATAAAAAGCAAAGGGGCTTTCTATTTTCAGCAAAAATCTTTTGACTGATGATTAGTGTACGCATAAGTGTATATGCTAGTACAAGTGAATATGCTAATATGCAGGATTCATACAAAAATTAAATGAACATTAATTTGTAAAATAATTACAAAACTCCTAACCCATTTACCCTGAAATTCTCAGAGTACAATTGTATGCAAAGGATATTTTTCCCTCCCACATTCTGTCAAATAGCACTTTTCTAGTTTTCTTCATTGGAATTATTTTCATTCAATTTTTGAAGGGTTTAAGGTGTAAATTGTTGCCTTACATTCCCTAAAAGACAACATTAGCTTTCTCTATTCAAATGTTTACAGTAGCCTTATGTATTTCACAGTGTGTTAGTATGTCATAAAATTTACTAATTATTAGTTACTCAATTATGAAATTTTCTGTTTTAAGGGAACTATTTCACTTATTTACCAATGAAATGTAATTAAATTTTGAACTTCAACCAATCAGTCATTTCTGTAATTTATAGTAATTTTTTATCTTAATCATTCTACTGCCCAGATATGCAGTTGCCTTCTCAGTTTTGCCAAATCTGTTTTACCACAAATCCATTAGCAAGAATCAATTATTTGCAATAAGCAACATACATTCCATTTTCATAACTTCAGTTTTGAATATTGTACTTTTAATTAATGTATCCTTCTATTTTAAAACCTGTAACTATTAAACATAAATAATATTAACATTTAAAAAAGTTGAGTCAAAATTGTAACATATACATCACTAAGATTTTAATAAAAAGGAAGACTAGCAGGAACTGACGATAGGAGCGGTGGCTTCAGAAACTAGTCTTTCTTTTTATTAAAATCTTAGTGATGTATATGTTACAATTTAGACTCAACTTTTTTAAATGTTAATATTTGACATCACTGTTACAAAAGTTCACTATATTTTATTTAAAAAAATAATATTGTTGATGTTCATTTTAATAAATGATTTAAGATTAAAAAATGTACTTCTGTAAAATAAAATTAAAGTGCAATTTATGCAATAAACATTACCAAATTTATTTTTATTTTTCTCAGTTAGCATTAGTAGATAAATCAAATTGTAGTAAAGGACGCTCTATTCCAAACTAATGATTTCTGAATAGGTCGTAGTAAAGTCAGCTTTAATATTTTATATTTTTAATATTTTGTCAGCAAATTTTAATAATGTATTATTTTTATTCGTGAAATAGTCCTAATAAACATCATTCATTGTTCTGACCTTCCTAAATAAATTTACTTGCTATACTTGTAAATCCATCAGTCATCTCAAAACATCTTTTGATAAAACAACTTCCCTCCACACAATTAAGCAAGTGTGTGGTTATGTCCTTAATATTTTAGAATTTTTAAAAGTAAATTTTAAATACTGTACATATTTAATGAAATATTTATAGTATGAATCCTGCTATAGTATAATTACTAAATTATAATTTATATAACACTATGGAACAAAACTGAGAGGAGGGAAATTTACCTAATATTATAGAAAGCAAGATGTCATCTCTTTCATATTTAAAGAAGAAAGACAAACAGTAGAATATAGAAACTGATTATATCAAAGGTAATCACAAACTTTTGGCTAAATGCAAAAACAGAAAATATTTTCAGTAATTTTCACATTTCTGACTATAGCTACTATATTTTCAATAATTTTTGCATTTCTCACTATAACTACTTATTTAAGTAGCTAGGAGATGAACACACAATTTTCCTGACTTTATGAACAAAAATGCTAGACTTTTTAATACTGTATGGATTTCTCACTTTTTACAGCAAAGCACATAGCCAATCCCAAATGATATTAAGAAATGTTTCATAACCAGAAAAACTTTCAATTAAACCAAAAGAAACTGAAATTTGACTTAAAAGAACTATGTTTCATGTATTCTACTTATATATCAAGAGTAAATAGTTTCCACTGTATTTATTAACTCCATACCAGATTTCTATTATACTATTTTTGGCATATGAATAAGTTTTAATGAAGAGTGCAATTTTCCAATAACAATGCCTCTATCCTAATCTAATCCTTGCAGTACAGGAAAATTTTCTACACTTTGTAAAAAAATTATGATCCCTAAACATATCTGTATGTAAAATCTGTAATACAGCAGGTAACTTTTGAGATTATGTGTGCACATTTAAATGAAATAGTTACCGACAATGTAAGTATTTTTACCACCCACTCTTATCCTCCCCCCAAAAAACCCAACAATATTTTTAGAGTGATAATTTTTGTCAAAACGAATAACAAACATTACATCTTTCTGCAGTGTGCTGGTATTGAAGTTTGTAGTTCAAATATCTTTTTCCAAAACTATCTAGGAATTAATGCTAAATATAGCAGCACATTAGTCATAAATTATATTTTTAATTATAGACATCATTATGCTTTCAAATAACTTCAGCATTGTATACTTAGGTGTATATAATGCTTCATATGAAGTCATTCATGCAAAAAAAAAAAAAAAAAAAAAAAAATTAATTTCCCCACTGATGATTTAGGGACAGCATCAGTTTCATTTAAGTAAGAGAAAAGATATAATTCAATTGAATCTGTAAAATTAGCACAAAATGTGTCCTTTATATGTCTTTACTGCATCCTTTAAAATTAATGAAAATCATTTGCTAATAAGTTTGGAGTAAAACAACTACTAACTAATGTGTTTTCTAGAAGTATATACATTCACATTTAATTCTGTTATAATGAAACGACATGAGATGACTTCTGAAATTATGCCAAAGGCAGAAAATACTTTCTGTTTTCACTGTAGCAGTAATTTTCCCACAGTAGAAAAAATCAAACATGCTAAAATAGAAGTACTGTATTAACAGTACAAAACATGCTAACCAAGAACACCAACCAACACAACGAATAATCAAATACACGCACACAACCCACCACACATACAAAAGGCCTAACACACAATGCTGGTGAATTAGCATATATACGTATGTATTATGCACACCATACTTGTATACTGCAGGAAGGGAAGGATAATTTGAGTCAGCAGACAGACTGGGCAGTGAGCTATTCCTAGATCCACCACAGGAAATATAGATAATGGAAATGTTCTCTCCCTGAAGAGGGTTCAGTGAAGTATCAGTACATTGTGAATCAGAAAGGTGGTATGATTTAAAAGAGTCCAACTGCAACTCCCTTCCTGTTACCACATTTCCCATTCACTTTCCTTGTACTTGTCTACTTCTATATAAATAGTCCAACTATTTATTTGTCCCAGATCGTCTGCACCAGTGGTGCACATAACACATTATGGTACTTCACAAGGAGGCTGAGCCTCTTCACGAAGAGTGTGATGGTTCCAAATAAAATAGCTTCTTTATTCTATATTCTCATCCTGCATGTCTTGATGTTGTTGCTGGTCACTGTTGCCACTTCCACCTCCATGACTGCCACCACTGTTGCTGCTATTGCCACCGCCACCTCTCAGGAGTGAGTTCGGGATTTGCCGAGATGAGGAAAAACAGAGCTTCATGATGTATGGAAATTTGCCATCTATAAGAAAAACTAAGTTATGTATTTTCCTGCAATTTACAAACATATTTAAAACTTACAAGAGATTATTACTATCATCATCATCATTCAATTGTTAAATAATGTTCACTTTAACACTTTCTGGTCTGACTACAGGCTATACTTGCAGTGACACTTGAAAATTTGCTGCTTTTACATGGCAAACTATACATACACTAGATTGCAGAACCAATTAATTGTATAGAAACAACAGTTTCTCTTAGCAGATTCTGTCGCTTTCATGACTGTAAAATATTATTGTTTAGGAAGGTCCTCACTGAGAAAGAAATGCTCAATATTTTATTTTATGATTCTGGCTCAGTGCAAGAATGGAGTAAAGATTATGACCGCTTTCACTTCCTCTCTGGTCTAGTGGTTAGCATTACTGACTGAGGACTAGGAGGGCTGCGTTCAATTCCTGGTACCTATTTTTCTGAGTAAGGGAGGTCTGGAATGGGATTCACCCAGCCTTGTGAAGACAAGTGGGAGGCTGCCTGATGAAAAAATCTTTAATCTCACCTGCATGATTTGGTGATCTATAGGAAGTGGTGTGCTGATCACATGCCCCCCCCCCCTGCAATACTATCCTTACCGACGATGTCATGTGACGGAGATAGAGGATGCGGCGGTTGTCATGGTAGGCCACGGGCCCTCCTTGGGCTATGGCACGTCAAAGCCATAGACTAGACCACTCCCATGGTCTAGTAATAGCATTTATGCTTCCTAGGTTCAATTCATGCTTCTTGGCATCTTCTTAGCTAAGGTTTTCCCTCAGGTCTATGGGCGCTAATGACCATAGAAGTTTTGTGCCCTTAAGCAATAATCATCATCATCCTCAGGTCTTAAGGTGACTGCCAGGGAAACTTAGACCACAAAGTTCCGTGAGCTCATTCAGTCAAATTGTAAGTTATCAGCCCCAGCAGCTATTTTTGGGATAACGCACAGCTGTACCTTTCATGCATCCCTACCTCAAAAATCAGCCTCACTCTTGCCATGCCTGGAGGAGCATTCTGTAAGTTCGATCAAATGGACAGTTGTGGCATTGGGAGGAAAAATATTTTGATTTTGATGATACTGATAATACATGTACTTTATAATAGTTCAAAATTAGTAAGAATATATGTTTCAGCCATGATAGCTACTACTCTGAGGGCTGGTTTTATCAAAGGATGTTAAAAATACATTAACATTTTGTTTGTTAACATTGTGTTAATATTTTAATAATATGCTAAGACTCCTGCATTCCACCAAGCTTTCCCAGCATAATGTTAGTTAACACATTATTAAGGTTCCAGAGTATTGTAAATTACATGAATCAAGAAGGCAGGGTCATAACAGAAAGACTTCTGACTTCTTTTCATCTTTTCTTTTTTTTCTTCCTGAGAAAAGAATGTTCTACTTCCACCAAAGTGATTGGAGCATATTTAAAATAAGCTATTTTGGAAGGACTCATACTAATTACAATAGATCAAGAATAGAATAGAATAGATCAAGACAAAGTAAAGTAGTTCTGAATAGTCTTGTCGAATGAGCAAAAGATGCACAATGGTTTTTGGTCAAGTTCATTTTCTGTTTATGCATTTATAAGGGAATCAGGTTAGTATCTCTCTTACTTCTGTACTGAACACATTATAGGGACGGTTTTTGCACAGCTGTATTGCTTTTATCTTTCTCACTTGCAACTCTTTGCAGCTGAGAAATAACCCCTACCACAAATTTTGTAGAATTGTCTAGCACAGATTGATACAAGGTCATTTGCCAGACTATTCAAAACTACGTACTTTCCTCAGTCTTTCTAATAACTGGTATTTGCATGAGTTTCTTTCACAAATGAAAGCTCTACTATTTAAAGAGCTTTAAGTGAATAAGTTGAGGAGAATGTGTTTGACTGCTCGAAAAGAAATAAATGTATAACAAGATTCTCAATAGATATTTTTGTGAGGTGAACATGCCATTTAATTTTTATATTTTTTTCACTTTGATATATTGATATTCTCTACATGCTTTTTAAAATGCATAAATAATCACAGGAAAATCTACAATGATCCAAAACCACACACACACACACAAAAAGTTTTAAACCTTAACATTGACAATAGAAGCCAACACGCAAAATAAAAATTGGCTCTACTGACCCCAAATATACAGAAACATCTTCATTTCTATCTGATTCTTAAATATATCTACCCAGAAGGAAAAGAAAATTTGCCTAACTTCCAGGCTCTAGTTATAGCTTGCAAGAGAAGGCTCATTTGTCTGGCCAGAAGTTTAGAATTTTTTCAATGGATACATTTTTTTGCTTATTGTCATTTTATATATATAAATGTAGATTTATTAGTTATTTTATGTTTTATAATATTTAGAAACAACAACATATAACACCAGATCCTGATTTTTACTGTAGAAATATCTTTTAAAATGCAATTTAAAAATTAATGTTAAAAATAAACAGGACCATGGATTCATCTAAAATCATTCAAGAGCTATGAATTTTTTAAAAACCCATAAAAAGGGCAATCTAGTGAAGAGAAATCATGTACAAAGCAGCAGACCAGAAAGTGTTACATTTCTTCAGTTCCCATTATCTATACAGGATTCATTACAGATGTTTTTTATTTATTCATTTATTTTGTAAGGCAGGTAGAAAAATGGAATGATACTGTATATCAGTGCTGATTTTTTAGAAAAAAGTTAGGCAGTACTCTCTGAAGGAATAATGATTAACATTCAGAAAACATAATCAGGAAGAATGCTTACATAAAAATGTTTTAGATCATAATTATGACATATAAATTAATGAATGAATTTATTACTCCTATTACAAGAAAAAGAGACTCAAAATAAAAAGCATAGTAATACAAAATAAGTCAAAATAATATAAGTTGCACAAAAAACGAAGAGTTAATAGCAAATATTTTAACATCTCCTTAAAAACTAATTCATTAATTTGTATACATTGTTTTTTAACTTCAAGATTAAAGGATATCCCTGATAAGCCACTACAGACAAATTATTTCATTCCTCTATGGTTTTATTAATGAAGGAAATTTTTTCCAACACCAGATGTATATTTTCAAACCCATGCTCATTTCTTCCAAATATGTGTTATTTTCCAGTCTATTTTGAATGTCTGCCCATGCCTCAAAACCTGCATATGTTCTAAATTGTGCACATATCCTATTTCTTTTACCGCTATATTGTAAGCGGTTTTCAGAGTAATTTTGAACCAAAATGTCTACCCCTTTTTGATGAACTTTGCTATGTTTCTTTGAACTTTCTTTATAACATTTACATTACTTAACCTATAAGGAACCCCAGCATATCACTCTGCGCTTCATCAATGGGGTTGCACTAATGATACAGCATCTTTCCTTAGATTTTGAGTTTCCTTTTTTTTTTAATACTCTCATAACAAAGTGCAAAGCTCTCCAACTTTTTCTACCAATTGCATTTGTGAATTCCTCCCACCCAAGATTACTACACAAATATGCACCTAAGCTTTTACAACAATCCATTTGCAGAAGCTTTTCACTGTCTTGATGACAATTTAGTGCAATTTCTGTTCTTGATTTACAGAACACAATAAATTTATTTTATTTCTCATTTATTTTCATTTTAGTTTTGATGGCCCAATTGTACATTTCATTTTGTAATGCCAAACCATCCAAAGTATTCCAATGTTTGTGTGAAGGATATTTAACCAATGAGTTGTTGGATTGCTTCTTAAAAACTTTTATCCTTTAGTATAGTCCATAATAATAAACATGCAAAATAGCAACAGATCTGCTCGCCAAGAGAACACCACAAGCAGAAATATGGATAGATAACTTTTAATTAATACTCACTTGGATTTTGGATTGGAGCATGATTACATAACATTAGAGCATCAACTGCATCTCCAATATCTTCGAACTCCAGCAGCCCTGAAGAGCTTCTGTCAGCTGTAACACATATATTTTTATGTGACATTAATTAAACTTAGTTTCAAAATTATAAAAAAATACTCTCAAGTAGCTTTAAATGTTTCATTTATGATGTTATCAAACACACACTCACTTTTGAGGGGAAAGAGTTTGATGGTCTTGGGCTGTGGTGCCTGATGTTCTTCAAATACTTTGGCAAGCATGTCCTCTGTCATATTGGGTGGTGTGTTGAAGAAATGAAGAATCTGAATTAAAAGAAAGAAACATTAAAGACAAAAATTTTAAAAAAATAATTTCTTTCTGATATATCTAAATAAACCTTCATTAATTTTATTTTGAGTAAGCTTTCTAAGCTTTCTGATAATTGAAAATAAAAACCTTAGATGGAGGCTGTATCCTGTTCTTGCTAGCCATTGTGGGATTTATGAAGCGGTTGTTCTTGTTACCCATAAAGTCCTTGAAGGATGGAGATTTGTCTGGCAATGTATGTGGATTCTGCACATCACTGAGGAATGCTTGTTTGGAAAATCTGAAATAAGTAAATTCCAACATTATCATTTTGTTTAGAATAATTTAGAGAGTGCATCCCTAATCCAAAGGATACGGAAGTGAAGCCAGTGAGAATTATAACCAAAGCCTCGGCGATTTGGGATGCATTTGTTCACAGAGAAATACAAATAATAATTGGTAAAATTTATTTCTTTGACAAACTTCTGGTCAATAAATCACATTAAACATGTAACTTTTAAAAACACTATTAGCAATCTACAATACAAATCATCATCATCATCATATATTTTAAAGCTGCAAGTAAAATTCAGAATATTGAAATTTTATAGCAATACCCATGAACAAAATAATGCAGATCAGTGTTTCAAAAGTTACTACATAAATTGCAGTTTTAGAATGATATGAAATTTTCACATAAGACATACAAATGGACTAACTGGAAAGGATTTCTGCAGTAACTACACACTTCAAATTTAAAATTTTCTCTTTCTCCACTTACAAAAATAATAATAAATTGCTTCAGATCATCATTATCATCAACAACATGGCTTAGGTAGTCAGCCCATTCTGGTGATGTTTGAATAGGAGTCCATCTCTTCCAAGCTCTTCCCACTATTCTGCTTTCATTATAAAATTTTTTGTGCTAGCTATTTGTCTTATCTTTGATGCTTTATACATGCAGATCCTGTCATAAGTGTGGTTTATTATTTTGTCCACGAGTGTACATCCTTTGATATATCCCAGTTACATCATTACTGCAGAGTGTATTCTAAACTCTCCTTAGAGGTTACTATCTATATCTCACTTTCTAGGAGGGTGTGTACTGCTAATGTTTTATTGAGGTTTAATTCAATTTCTTTTCTAATATTTCTTCCTAGAGTTCTTTCTTCATATGGACTGAAATATTCATAACTATCTGGAAATATTGTCTTTTCTGTAACTTATATCACAGTCCAGATAAAAGAAATGTGACACCTGTTCAATAAATCCATTTCCAATTATTATTTTACATCTTACTGGGGAGTTTTTCAATAAATGCCAAAATTTTGATCTTCTAAACAGATGCAATTGATAGTGCAGTGAATGATATCTTTGATTGATTTATGTTTGTTGAAACGTTAATAGAGACAAGAACTACTTAGTCGTCAATAATGCTGAGGACACAAAGAAATATTGTATGAAAAGAAAAAATGCAGCACAGTGTAATCTAAACTTAAGCAAAATCTAATTTAAATTTATTATGGGTAGCAGACAGGACACTAGCACTATCCTTACTTCCTCCACTATTAGCTCTTGTGATTTCAAAAGCTTTGTTGTTTTGCAGTTGTTTTTTTTCCCCCCCACTGAATTTCATGCAACATTTTGGGATGCACATATAATGAAGCAGTGTCTTTCATGCCAGTAAATGCAGTAAATCTTGTAATTCTGATGTTGTGGTGAGTTGAACTAACATTCTTGCTGCTTCACTAACTTACTATTACTATTTCACTAGAACATATTGAATATTCACATGAATATTTATTGATCATTGGAAGGATTCACATTATCTTTGGAGGTGGAAATTTGATGAATTTTAAATCTGTATGTATTTTCTTCCTAAGTTTATCAGCAGATATTTGTATTTATGGATGTAGATTGTTTCCCACATATTCTTCTACTGCCTTTAACAATAGAACTTTTTCTTCTATTTTGCAATTTCCTGTTCAAAAATGAGCTGCCACAGTTTCCCATGTGTGTTCTTCTACTGCCTTTAACAGTAGAACTTTTCTCCTATTTTGCAATTTCCTGTTGAAACATGAGCTGTGACAGCAAATTTCTATCTTTGTTTATATTTTATGTTTCTTTTGTGCTATTCCTTGTAGATACTTGTGTTTCTTTTATTTTTTTTCCAATATAAAATATAATCATAGTCTGCATACTTAATACGATAAGTTCCCAAGTTCTTTTCTGTTTTTCATAAGATTTTATGCCAAATTTATTCTTTGGTGCTAATGTGACATTAATTTCCTTAAAGATCCTCTCAAATTATTCTATTAAATTCATTCTTATGTATTTTTAAATATATTTTATCAATTTCTCTTCGTGACCTTAAATTGGAGAAATCTAGCAACTGAATTACAACTGCACTAATTTCAAATAATGCATTTGGGTGAATTAAATGCACCATTGAATGTAATGCATACCCCAAATTTGAAACTTAAAATTATAAAAATCTGCAAGAAGCTTTTGGCATAATGTTATATAATATCTTAGAGATAAACATGTGTGCTTCATAAAATGATCTACCCAACCACAGCTAGCCTTAAACTCTTGTTTCGGTATACCAACAACTTCCGTCTTCTCTTTTGCTTTATTTCTTATGATGTCACTAATTATGGATTGCCCGTTCTTCCTCCTTTCATGTAAGAATTCCAAAACTTTTTCTTCATTTTCAGGATGTCTTCCTTTGCCAGGACCAGTGAATTTCATTCCACTAGCTTTAGTTGTAAATAATGCCAATTTTTGTTGCTGTCACACGTGAACGATGTTCTCAGTTACATTGAATTCTCTTCTTGCTTTTCTGTTACCATTTTTTTTTCAGCATAAAGAATTACTTTACACTTGAAAATAGCATCAATGTTCTTCTCTGTTTTATCTCCATTTTGTGACTACCTACAGATCAAATGCTCTAGGCAATAATAGGCCAACAGTAAATGTAATGAAGTCCAGAATTACAACAATGCATTATGACATAACAAATGATAAATTTGAATGAAATTACTGGTGAACTACAAGAATGGAATAGTTTTGCCTCGAATCTAATGCATACCACAATTTTGAATATGGCTGTTTGGTATGGTTTGGTTTATTTACGGATGCTCTTAAACATCTCAGGTCATCAGCATCCCATTTGAATTAGGGCATGAAACGGCCAACAAATTTTGCTCAGAGGCTTCTTTTTTCAGGCTTGAGGTTCTTTATCATCTGTAAATGTATCACAGGGGACCCACAGCTTTACTTCTCTTTTGAGGGAAGCCATACTTAGAATTTTTACGCCCGAAAAAATCCATCAGTCCTGGCTGGGATTGAAACCGCGATCTTGGGTTTAGGAGGCAAGTATGGTTACCACTACACCACCAGGACCGACTTGAATACTGCACTGGACAAAAAGGTGTGCATTAGATTTGCAAAATATGGCATTTACTATCTCTAAAAGTGAAAGGAATTATAATTAGCAGGTATCCTAGGACAAAGTCAAAATTATTTTTGTGGGTAATATAAGCAGTTCAACAACATTAAATTTTTCCTTTTTAGCCTAATTATTTCATAATTTATTTATTCATAAATAGTAACAAATGCAGATTTTCAGCATGATGCAAATATTATTGTGACTAATGCCTGATATTAGCATTTTTTTTTAGTTTTACAGTCATTCATATCTACACTAGCTGCAAGCTACAGTAGCATTCTATAAAAATGCAAATGTAATAGATTGATATGTAATAAATAAACCTAACGTAAGAAATTTGAGTCTGAGTACTACTCACCCTAACTGTAGCTTTGATCCTAGGAGTGGTACATTGTTTAAGTTTTGTACGCAGCGTTCCACAGCTAAACCATCACCCATCTGAATCATTGCACAACCCTCCTTTGTCTTCAGAAACTTGATCTGGAAAAATACAACAGTGCTATTAATATATATTTCTGAACTTTTATGCTGAAGCTCAAGTAATAGTTTAATTTAATACTATAATTAGTTCATGAATAATCGCAGCGATAGCTCAGATGCTAAGGTGCCTGACTACTGATTGCACAGTTAGGAGTTTGATTCCCAAATTTGGCAGAGGAATATTTCTTTATTCTTTCAAATTCAGACTGCCCCAGGTTCATTATTTTGTTACAAATGAGTGCATGGGAGTATTTTGATGTATAAACCTAGCCTGGGGTATTAGAAGTGACTGGAGCATAAGAGGGTTCTTTGATAAGTTCGGTAAATTTCCATTATATGGCAGGAAAGTTTGTTAAGTGGTACCTTTGTTGATAAGAGTGATTCGTGTAATGGTTTTTAGACAAATGTTTAGTCAGATAAGATGTTCAGTTAAATGTTGATAGTTATCTGAAGTGATCAGTGTCACACGTACCATAGAAAATGAAGGAGAAAAAAAGTTTTCTGCTGTTATTAAACATTTTCACTTAAAGAGTTCAATTGCAAAACAGATCAAAGTGGAGTTGAAGTTCATGCGAACCCTGCACTGTTATTGAAGACCATTCATTTCTGAATGAATGAGTTTAAACCTGATCAAAGAAGCACTAAAAGATGAAGCATGCTCCAGCGGCCCAGTTGAGGTCACTACAAAGGAAATTATTGAAAAAAATCCATGATATCACAATGCAAGGTCACCGAGTGAAAGATCAAGAGTTAGCTGAGACCGTAGGCATCTCAACTGAATGAGTACAAAAATATCCTGCATGAAAAATGAAAAAACCGAGTGTACTTGGGTGTGACGATTGCAATTGTTCACTAAAAATGCATGTGGAAGAACATTTCAACACAGTTTAGTCATAATCTGCAGGAATTCTTGTGCCAATTTGTGGCTGTGGATGAAACTTGGTTCTAGCATTACATTCTGGAGGGAAAGCAGTAGTCAAAACAATGGAAAAAGAATGGAGGGAGCAGGCCAAAGAAGACAAGAACTGTTTTGTTTGCTGGAAAATTGATGGTCATTGTATTTTTTGAGATTTCCAGGGTATAATCCTAATGGATTACTTGGAAAAAGGCAGAACCATAACTGGGGCCAATTATGCTTCATTGCTAGACAATTTGAAACATACACTTAATGAAAAAACGACCAAGATCGGTACTCAAAAAAGTGCTGTTATGCCAGGACAATGCTTCAGCCCATAAAGCAGCAGTCACAATGGCCCAAAGTGCACAAATTGGGCTTCGAATTTATTCATCATCCATCCTATTTTGCGGATTTAGCCCCAAGTGACTTTTTTCTATTTCCAAACTTGAAAATTTGGTTTGGTGGGAAGAAATTTTCTAAAATGAGGAAGTGAGCATGACCATTAATGAGTAATTTACAGAGTTTGACTGATGCTATTTTTCTGATGAGATGAAAAAATTGAAAATTCACTGAATCATCAATGCAGCCTAAGTTAAGAAATAAAGTATGTTATGAAAAAATCATTTACTTGCATTTTTATGAAACTTTTCAAATGACCTTCCAGTGCTGGCCAACTACTCTTATCTAATACCATAAGCTCTTGTCAATGCTTTAACATCCCTAATCTCAAGCACTGGCTGGTCTATCCTAAACTCAGAATATTCGAGCTATTATCCATGCATGCTACTGGAGTGATGGAGTGCAAGAAAATGAAAACTTGTGAATAGGATTGTTGGCACTATGTTTTGAGTCAGATATAACAGAAATTGCCCATGATTATTTTCACGCTGTATTTTGTAGTTGTCACATGGCACACTGCAGACTCATCTGATCCTTTGGGAGGACCAAGGGTTAGTCCTGAAGTAAAAATTAATTGCAGAATTTAATAGATGCTACACATTTTTTTCACAACAGTTCTATTTTGTCAAAGCAATTAAGTTAAAAAACTACACCATTTAAGACAAATTAATAAACTAGGTACTAGCAAGTAGAAGGGCAAGACAATATGTGCCATTGATAAGATTTATGTTTTCTAGATTATGCAGTGCATTTGGATTCATGTTACTGATATTTCTCCCGGTAAAATTTTCCATTTTTACTAATATGACTGTTTTGTCAAAGTCAATGTGGTGTTTGAAATATCAGGGAGACCAAAGAAATATACAATAACAAGAATAGCAGCAACATATGGAAACCCCTCCTGGAAGAGCATACCATTAGTCAACATCTAAACAATAACCATCAAGGAAGCTGCTGTCTCCCCACTCCTTTGCTACATCTATGTGTTACACAGGATGTTAACGAACTACACCAAAATAATTTCAGAGAGTGTAGAGATATTGTATATACGCAATTTGAGATAGGCAATATATGGTCCACAACTAAACATGATGGTGTTACATATTTTGGCATCAGATGCTGATAAGTCGGTGTTGAGGCCATGCAGGGTGAAAAACTGGTTTAGAATGTCTTTAAATCGGTCTTGCGAGCATAGAAATATCAACTTTCTGCATTCCGTTATCAGCGTTTTCAAGATTTAGTGCCATAAAAATCCCCAAAATCTCAAAGTATGCATTTGACAGTGCAACACTGAACATCATCAATTGCCTTCTTGCATTACGTAGCCAAGACCGACTAAATAAATGTAATTGTAGCCTACTTTAACTGCATGTATGGCATAATGCATAATACAAAAGCTAATGTTCTGTAAGCTGAAAATTCAATTCTTGTCATGCTATTAAATTTTTCTGTTTATTATGAAGTGCTGCAATATGCATACTAAAGAATTATGAATGAAATTTACTTAATACTTTCAAGTTTTATTTTCTTTCTGAACAATGAAAGTATTACCAATGTACAATGACTAATAAGCTTATTACTAACTGATCCCTAAAATTTAACTTACCGAAGATACTCACGGCACAATTCTGTTTGCAAGACAATAACTATAATTACATGAATTGATATGTTAAGATTTAAGTGTATAAATTGAACATCAATTTCAAACATAGACTAAAAGCTGTATTATGACACAAAAAAGAGAGAGGAGGTTTTATGTCTTCAAGGGACATCTTCATTAGCCAGTGGTGTGCTGGCACTTTAGAAACTTATAGCAATAGGTTTGAAATATGAACATACAGGCCATACGTTTTCTATCTCAAATCAGCCGTCTAAGACACCTCCACACTCTCTGAAATTATTTTGGTGTAGTTCATTTACACCCTGTATAAGGCATTTACACTGCAATCTGACTAAGCAGAGAAAGCACATGAAAGTTTCTGTGATATGTAAGTTTCATGAATGCAACTTAACACTGAGAACATAAACATTAGTAATAACAAAGAATGTGGAAATATTAAAGAACATTTATTAAGTGCAGTATTCTAAGTCAGCATTTGTGCCAGTTATGGCAATTTTGGTTTAATCCAAAAAGCATGCAAACATGAGGAAATAAGGCATTTCCAAAGATTTTGCATTTTTGCTCTATCTTTGCTGTTGAAACTGCTGTTGAAACAATAAATGAGCAATGATAATGTGCTAACAGAAGCATAGCAAATAATGAACTATGCCCAGTGTGTTGATTTTATACATACCATTTTAAAAACCCCTTACATAATTTATAAATTGTCTTAATAATAAGGGGAAAATTGTTCATATACATGTAATACCAGTGTTTATGTGTAGTAAAACAAAGAACTCATTTTTATACATAATTTCCAATTTTCTAGCACTTTTTTCTCAGAAGATAGGCAGCTTCTTAATCCCATTATGAAAGAAGAGTGCGGTTGGATTACCAGCCAGTGGCACACAGATGCTTCCATACCTATGTCATAATTGTTTATAAGCAATTTATTACTAACTGTGTACTTATTACTGATCTATTGACACATTCCATATCTTTGCATTGAAAGACACTCTAGGATGTAAAGGGATTAATAATAAATGAATAAAAAATACAATCAATCAATCCCCTTCATCATTTTCAAATCGTCAGCCTCCCAATGCTTCTTTTAATAGTCAAAACATATGGTAATTGCAAGATGATCAGTCTGGATAATGGGGGGAATTTTGCAATACTATCCAGTGGATTACCTAGAGTTTTTACTTCGTCAAAGCAGCTGTATGCAGATTGACATTTGTTGTGTCCTGGTGCCAGCACAGTTGCCTGATAGAGGCTTCACTGGTGGAGACCAAGCTGTAATCCTAAGGATATGTGGACAGGTTAGTCACTTGAGAGTTGGAACATGATGTCGACATCTTTCTATTAGGAATTTATTTAGAGAAGAGTGATGGAAGAAATTACAAAAGGAATATTAAGGTAAATGAGAAACTTCACTGGGAACTTTATATGTTCCAAGGAGAGGATTCAGGATATGATGTTTGGTATCAAAGTGACAAGAAGCATCAAGACAAGGAAGCCCCACAGTGAGGCTGCACACAGAGTCTTACCTCTCTGTTGTGTTTTGGCTCTAACTCCCCTAAGAGATCATTTCTGGGGTCTTATATAGTCTTTTGTGCAAGTAGAGTGGACAAACGAATAAGAGTGTCTGGACATTGTGTGGCTGTGTGAGAGCAACCCAATTACCCTTGCAAAATAAATATGTCAAACAAAGTTATGTCCCCTTAGTGTGAGATTGAACACAAGGGTGGCAAGGTTTCCTTTTAAAACACTTGACATACTAAACATGTATTGCAATAAACATGAGAGAGAAGTAACATGAAGGGAGGTTAAAGAATAGGTAATAAATGTCTTGGGTTTTGAGAAAAGACATGCACTAAATGTGGAGAGAGAAAAGGTTTTTGAGGGATGGAGGGTGTCTTCTACTTCCTATGGAACAATAGAAAATTATACATGCTTGGGTAAAGTAGTGTGGTGTATGCAATATATTGTTTTGAATCAGCTGTCCTTCACTAAGAAGCATGTTTTTCCTCAGTCAGGCGATGGTAATAAGCTGCATTGATTGTTTGGTATTCCGAGAGAAAATACATAAACAAAATGCCCTGAGAACCCGTATACTGCAAGTTAAATTTATAGTAAACTGTTTCAAATAAGTTTGTTCAAACTTACTCTGAGTACATTGCCATAGAGGCAAAAGATGTTGAAGAGTTTATCAGCATTTACTTTCTCCAAATTGAGCCCATATACCATCATAACAGAGCCCTGCTGTGGAACAGAAGCACTGGGACCTCCTGGGGCTTGTGGTATGGCTGGAGGACCATATCCTGGTCGCGGAGGTGTAGGATGTAATGGTTCTCTTCCATAATCTGGCTTAATTCCATATCTAATAATAAAAACAAGTTTCATTAAACTCAATAAAATGAGTTAACAGGAAACATACATTATCTTCTGGCTTGATATAGTTTTGTACGTTAAAAGCACTTAATAGCAGTTAATAGGCCATTTTGTAAATGGCATGTTGCACATTTTCTTGTACCTAAATTTCTGTCTGACATTTAGCATTCTACACCTTCTGAATGGCCAATTAGAACACTAATTTCCACTGTGTTAAATGGTGCATATCAAGTTGGCAACATCTGTGCTATGTCAAAGCTGGTGATCTTAAAAGAATGAGAAGTTGCCTCAAAAAAGACCATGGACAACCATTAGTAGCATATTCAAATTAGACTCATCTTGGCCTCTTACATGGTTATTAGGCATTATCTATCTCAAAGCTAAACAAACTATGGCTTAAATGTTTAATGACATCCCTCTGAGAAATAATGGCAATTTACAATTATAAAAAATTTATTATTTATTTTATAGTGCAGCTGTTAGAAGAAACTGTTTTCTTGTGAAAAGCAGCAAGAGTTTCCGAGATGGGGAAAATCAGAAATACGTGAGTAGTTAAGTAATGAAAATTATTGTTTGACATTGTTTAATAATTGAATAATATATGACATTCTTTCACGGCACTATATACAACATTCATAATAACCAGTAATATAGATATTCGTTTTTACCATAATATGAGTTATTGATTGATTTATTTATAGATGCTCTTTAACATCTCAGGTCATCAGCGTCCCATTCAACTCGGGGCGTGAAACAGCCAACAAATTTTGCTCAGAGGCCTCTCTTTCAGGATAATATGAGTTAATAACATTTTTCCTTACATTTCAAAGCTTATCTTTACATCAAGGTTGTATATACCCTCAGACTCTTTCATTCAACGAAGACATATACTGTGAAATACAAACAGAGGGGGAAGAATTGGTAGAGCAGATGCAACCAATGAAAGATATCTTTAATAACATAATTTTCTGAACTTCAAATGAGAGCGATCATTCTCTAAATATGATTATCACAAAAAATATAAATTTTACTTGAGAAAAAAATCTATGACAAATGAGAATATTCAAATAGGTAAGGATTTTGTATACCTAGGAGTTATAAGTAATTAAGGACATTGGGAAAAATGGGAGCAGTTGAATTTTATAAAGATTAAGTTAGCTTTGAAACTGCTATCAAGATATTTATATATAACACCAATAATAAGTGTTATTTGGATGGAGAGAGTTTATTGAACATTAGTTTGAGTTCGGATGAATTCAACAAAATTCATTTTATAAGATTTATTTTGTTGTTATAGAAGTTAGTTCTGTGTATAAATGCTTTTAATTCTTTTTCTCTTTTAAAAAAAAAAAAAAAACACAGAATTAAAACTCAAAATATTCTCCAAGCTACTCTACAGTTACACAAGTGTTTGTATTTGGCATGCTGATGTGTTACTGATCTTATGTATCTGTGATCTTTGCTAGATTTTTCAACTTGTCTTTTGTACTATGGATTTCATTTTTCTGTTTTTGCAATTAGGTTTTGGTATGCCATTTAATTTTATGATTTTATCATGAAATATTGTAAGTAAATAAATAATATTATGAACTGATAGCTTTGAATATTTTGTAATGTCTTTTTTCAAAATCCAATCTGGAAGAGCTCAAGATACAATGCATGCATATTAGACCTGAAAATTTCTGCCTCTACCTTAACAAAATAAATCTAAATATAAGATAGCCAAACTTATGTTACTTTCTTAATTGCCAAAGAAAATGTAGGAAAAAAAGATTATACAAAAGTGAGCACAAATATGAAAGCCATCAATATATTTAACCAATATGTGCATCTGGAAGTCAAAGGAACTTTATGTACCTGTCAACTGATTGATATCTATCACCATAGTGGTCTGAATATGAGCCAGGTCCAGGCGGCCCGTTCTGGTAGCCATCTTCATATCTATCTGGAGGAGCACCCACATAGGAGGGCACAACCCCACCTCCTCTCATCATACCATCACCTCCTGCACAGTAATTAATAAAATACAAATTTAAAAGATAGATATTTGTTATAAAATGTGGCAAAAAAAGTAACATTTTTATAAACATTCACATGTTTTACAAAAAAGAGCATTTTGATGTGGTAGAAAAATAACATGTTTGATAAATTATAATATTACAATGAAGGTATTACCATTTCAGTCTTAAATTATTCAGTTCTGACTTTCTTATTATTTTTGGGCTGTGAACTTACTCCGCAAGAGTAAATCTAAAAAACTGATTGAAGAGCACATAGCCTTAATGAAAGTATTCCATACAAATCCTGACCAATGGGACATTAGCAATAGTCTTTGCAAACTCAGCCAGTTTAATATGACTTGACACATACACACTTGTGCAGTTACATTGGTTTGCCAAATTATATCCAATGTCAACTATAATTGATATACAGATCTCGTTTATACAGAGTCCAAAAGTGTCTTATGGTCTTGAAGGCTTGACAATAAATTGCAGCAACTTTTTGGGTTGTAAAGGACATTATTATTCCAAACACATCTTCTCGTAAGCACAATCCTAAATGTATTAAAATCAGTAAGAACTTTAAATACTTACCTTGGTTCAACATTTTCACCTAGAGAATAAACTTATTTAATTAATTCTTCTAACTCTAAAAAATAGACTACAAAAAACATCAAGCCCTCTTTATCTTTCAAGTACACCCTCATAAGCCAAGAAAATCAGAAAAAGAAGTTTCTGACACACACCTCCCCCCTCAAAAAGTAAAATTTAGATATTGGTAAACACTGTCTTAAGACAAGTACAACAGATTACTGACCTAAAGGAGGTAAATCAAATACATTTAATTTTTATTAGTTCTCATTTTAGCTATGGAATAATATTGTTGGGAAATGTTTACAAAAGGAAACACAGCATATTTTTAAATCACAAGAAATGCATTATAAACAGTTTTAAAAAATGAGTTTAAAAATAGTTTTATACACCTGCATGATCCTTATAAGACCAGGATATACAAGTAAATACATCATACTTCTTGCTATAAAAGTCAACAAAACTATTTACAGAATCAGAGGACAGTATATTAAGTTAAATGGCGAGTAAAGCAATATCACCCAAGCTCTTTACCTATATTTTGGAAAACCAGTTCCATAAGCTAGAATGGGATAACAAGTAAGAAATAACACCAATGGAAGAAGGCTCACTAACGTAGGAGTTGCAGACGATATAGACATATTAGCAAAATCAGGGGAAAAATTAAAGAGCATGAATTTATTCTCTTTGGCATTTTAAATATAGACTTCATGATACAGAGTAAACAAAATTAACAAATTTGTTTAATACTAACAATTAGAACATATAATCTTAGGCATATAGTAAATTTTCCATCTAGAATCCAAAACAACTACTGATAGTGTTTTCATTGATATATTTAATGTGGAGTACCATAAAATCCAATCCCTAATTTGTCACATCTTCTGGAAGGTTCAATGTAGAAATATGTTCAATGTGGAAGAAAAGGAAAATATATGGCATAATTTATTATAATATACAGAAACAAGGTTATTGAGAGAGAAACAACTTTTGGAAAAATGTAACAACTTTTGGAAAAATGTAACAACTTTTGGAAGCAGTTGGAACTAAGTAATGAATTTAAATATGGATAAAAAATGTAAAGAAATAAGAAGTTGCTTAGGAAAAGTGAGGAAGAAATGGTTGATGGGGATCAATAAACCAGTACAAGAAAAATAATGAACAGTAAATTATTAGAAATGACAACTTAATTCTACGAACGAATTCAATATGCTGATTATATTGATTCTGGATCAATAAGATTTATCAGCATCTAAACTGAGATAAAATATTAATAGAAGAATTTATAATACAAAATAGAATAAGGGTGATGACTGAATAATTCGATATACTGCATTTTACTTCATATTTATTGTACTGAGTATCGAATAAACTGAATACTAGAGATAAATGTTGTTATTATTAGACTATACTATATGGAATGCTCAACAAGATTGACTTAAACTCCATGTTGGCATCTACAATTATGTTCCAAAAGAAGAAGAAGAAGAAGAAGAAGAAGAAGAAGAAGAAGAAGAAGAAGAATAAATAAATAAAAATGAACATAAGAAAGAATGCATCAAAGTTACAAGAAGTTAAAAAAATATTACTTTTTCTTAATTATCTAGTGAGTCGATTTGATAATCTTACGCTCCACTTACTGTTGAATTATGCAAAACTAGTTTTGCAAGCTTTTGCCTGCATCCTCAGTTGCAAGCCTACAAAATTAACTTAATATAAAAGAATTTTATGTTAATTTTGTTTCATATTCTATTGAAGGTAATTGAATAAATAGGATATAGATGCACGCAATGATAAATACATTACCTAATGCTGATTTAAACTGTCATACAAATGTACAACGGTGACTCAAATTGATTCATTGACTGTTTGCTGAAATGATTGATAAAAGACTTACTTATGCCATTAATTTTAAATTATTCTTTCTTTTACTGCTGATATCAACTGAATTTGCTTACTTGGGCAAATAGAGAAATTGAATTAAATAGCTCTCCATAACCCCTCCTCAAATGTTCTTTTTTCCATTCCCTACTGTTTCTATGCTTACTAGAATGTTTTTGATATTTTAGATAACCTTACTACCATCCCCCATCCCACCAAGTTTCAAATGTATAGTGTTATTGCTATCATCTAAACAGTGGGTCAGTCCTGGTGGTGTAGTGGTAACCATACTTGCCTTCTAAACCCAAGATCGCGGGTTCGGACCCGACCAGGACCAATGGATTTTCTCAGGTGTAAAAATCCTAAGTATGGCTTCCTTCAAAAAGGAAGTAAAGCCGTGGGTCCCGTGTTGTACATTTATGGCATGAAAAAGAATCTCAAGCCTGAAAGAAGAGGCCTCTGAGCAAAATTAGTCTGCCGTTTCACGCCCTGATTTGAATGGAATGCTGATGACCTCAGATGTTAAAGAGCGTCCCTAAATAACACAACTCATCAAATAAACAGTGACTCACTACCACAAGATAACTTATACTTATTCAGCATTGCAACCTTAACTTTTGTACATCGTAAATTGAATAGGAACTATGAATATTTCCTGTTTCTCATATTATTAAGAATATCTTAGGCTGTCCTAATTAATAAATAAATGAATGAATAAATTATTTAATTTCACTCTCACACCCAATTTGTTAGCATTAAACAGCACTGAAAGAGAATGCAGAGACATGACAACATTGTTTTTCTGAACGAATATGTTGCATTCTTCATGTGTATTCTTTCAATTTAACGTAAATAAGCTATTAGTTCCAGAAAAAAAGTCCATCAAGGCTGTTCCTACCAGAAATTTTTTCCATATAACTGTTATTTTAACAAACAACATAACCACAAACAACAGAAAATTATTACTCATCAAAATAAAGGCCATCAAGTTTGACAACTTTCATCCATTTCCTTCGAAGCATTTGAATCTGTTGGCCACACCTATTCTTACATTTACAGGCAAAAAATTCTGAACATATGTTTTTGACATATGATTAACAAACTGCCTTTCTTGAAGAAATATTGCCATGGACCAGAACATACCATAATCAGAAGATGCAACATCTGTAGAAAATGCTGCTTTCTAATTTTTGAATTTTTTGTAGCATAAATCTTGATCAGGAGCATTTTCTTGTTACATGAATAATATGCCTCAGTTTGAGACTTGTAAAGTAATTTCATATGCAGATGATACAATACAATTATTTTGGGATAAGACAGAAGGGAGTATAAAATAGGTAGGCAGTTGCTGAAATATCTTGAAAATAATGATCTAAAAATAAATTTAAACAAGACAACAATTTCACACTTCTAGCATTACAACAATAAGAATAATAATACTAATATAATATTAAGGGAAAGTGATAGAATCAAATCAATGTAATAATTTCTTGGGATTATAGCTTGATAGGAATCTGACATATAACTACCACATAGAATCACGTATGCAAAAAAATAAGAATGAAATTATATCTGTTAAGGGAACTCTCAAAATATCTGGATACTCCTCTACTGGAAATGACATATTATGATATAATTTATCCTCATATAGAGTATGGCATAGAACTCTGGGGTAGCACAGCTATTGGTAACCTAAATAGACTATATAATTTTACAAAACACTATATAAGAATTATTTACAGACTTAATAAAAGAACTTTATATCGAAAGATCTTTAGAGAAAAAACTTGTTAACTGTGATCTCACTATACGCATACAGACTAATACCATTAATTGTAAATAGCAATAAGCATGCTGGAAGTAATGATCAATACCGCAACTATGACACATGGGGAAAAGCTAATTTACATCCTCACTTTAAACCAAAAAGCATCAAAATGTGATTCACTTATCAAAGGTATGATTTTTTACAATAAACTACCAGAGACTCTACAATTGAAAAAAAGAGTAGAAATTTAAGAGAAATCTAAACGGATTCTTGATTGTGAAATGCCTATATGGAGTGGATGAATTGTAGACAATTGTAGATAAAATGTGTAATTTTCCTTTAATTCTTGTAACTGTGTACTAAAATGTTTTAATAATAAGTTATCATGTATTGATTTTGTTAAACTTTGCTATTCTTATGCAATTCTTTATAATTATATCATGAATTATTTGAACCAATGTTTTCTTTTTGTATACACATATCTATTGAGAGCAACAATATTATTATTATTATTATTATTATTATTATTATTATTATTATAACAACTACACAACCAATTGGGACCAGCTCAAAAAGGGTAACAACTTGGAAATTCCACCAAATGGAAAGCATCACTTTTACATGACTTTGATGAACTTCTGATTGAGGTTCTTTCCCATGGGATACCCACTACTTTCCCTTCTTAGAATACAGAACAAGAATAATTTTTCATCACATGTCACAGTGCATTTCCAGGATTGGTTATATAGAGGATTTTGAAGAAGTTGTTTACTAAACATTATATCAAAGGCGCATAGCCACTGTTGTTTTAGAGACCCCAAACTTTGCTAACAATTCATGAGTATTGGCAAGTGGCTCTTCTTTTGAGTGCAAAGTGCAGAACTTACATTTTCTCTTGCTGGAGGCTGTCCAGACCATGGATTATCTTCAAAGCTTGTATCCCTATCATTGAATTACCTCACCAGTTCAACCCACATTCATAACGACAACATTCTCACCTTCTACCTAATACATCACATTTATGCAAATCTAATGCACCATCAATGTAATGTGCACCCCAAATTTGAAACTTAAAATCATAAAAATATTTTGCTATATTATTGTACAGATTCTTAGAGACATGCCTGTTCTCTTCATAAAACGTTCAGAACATAAAATTTGTAAGTGGACTATTGTTACATCTTGGAGCATGTAGAATAAAATCCATCACTTGTGTTGTTGCCAGGACATTGATGTAGGTCATAGTAGAAAAAGTTATTTCTTATGGTGTCACTAGTCATAGGTTGCCCATTCTTCCTCCTTTCAAGCACGAATTCCAAAACTTTTTCTTCAATGTCAGGATGTCTTCCTTTGAGAGCACCAGTGAATTTCTTCCTACTAGCCAATTTCTGTTGGTGCCACGAGTGAACGTTGCTCTTGGCTACATTGAATTCTCTTCCTGCCTTTCTGTTATCATTTTTTTCTTTAGCATAAAGAATTATTTTATATTTCAAAGTAGCATCATAAGATGTTCCTCTCTGTTTGCCCTCATTTTCATGATTACCCACTATTCAAATGCTCTATGCAATAATACGTCAATAAGTGTAACGAAGATGAGAATTGCAATGCATTATGATGTAATAAATGATAAATTTGAATGAAGTTCCTTGAAAAATATAGAACAGATTCACATAAATACTATTTCTTTAGTTTTTGACTTAGCATTCAAACCTTTTCTCCAAAGGAATCTAAGAATAACATACCTGTTATTTTGTTGCCACTTATTCCATGTTTGATTTGGAAAATTTGATGGTAGGTCTACAAGTTTCTGGCCTTGCCGTTAAGGGTTATCACCTTCATAAAATCCTTATAGGTGTTATACCTTATCTGTTAAGTAAATAATTGCAGCTGTAACTTACGCTCTGCTGTGTTCAGTTGTTCAGATATAGTTGCATAAAGAAGGCTATGTGTAGAAGATTGTGACATGTTCAAAATGGAGTATCCATCTGTTATTAAGTTCTTCACAAAAGAAGGACTTACCCCAAATGAAATCAAACAGCAACTGAATGATGTATATAGGAAAACAACCCCCTCATATTCTACTATAAAAGAATGGGTCTAATTTTTTCAAATGGGTTAAGAAAGCATTGAAGACAAAGAGCATTCAGGTCAGCCTTTGGAGGTGCTCACTCTGTGAAAACATTGCTCTTGTGGAAGGAGAAATTATGAAACATTGGGGCTCAAAGTTACAGAAATAGTAGCAAGGTTGAGCCTTTCTAAAACAACAGTCCTTCAAATTATTCATGAACATTTAAACATGAATAAGGTTAGTGCCTAGACTTTTTTCCTCAGTCCAAAAGCAGCAGCAACAAGTCATTTGTTGTCAGGCATTTTTGGAGCTCTGCCATGGCAACGAGAGAGAAGTTCTGTAAACCATTGTTATAGTAGAAAAAACTATGGTCCTCTACTACGATCCCTTGTTCAAAAGAAAATCTATGGAGAGGCGTAAACCTGGGGAAGCATGCTTCTAAAGGCCAAGGTCACTCAGTCAACCAAGAAGATTATGGCCACAGTCTTTTGGGAGTGTGAAGGAATACTCTTCATTGGCTTCAAGGAGAGGAACATCACAGTAAATGGGGAGTACGATGCTAGGCTATTGCACAGAGTATGTGCTTCCATTGAAGAGAAATGCACCTTCTTCATGACAACATGCCTGTGCCCACAGCTCTTGTTGCAAAGGAAGCTGCAAAGAAATGTGGCTTCAAGGAGATCGACCATCCACCAGACAGCCCAGATCTAGCTCCCAGTGACTATTTCCTCTTCTCAAAACTTAAGAAGGACCTTCATTAAGGAAATTTAAGCATGTCGAAGAAGTGATGAATGCTGTTTATGCCCATTGTGCAGACAAGACTCCTGACTATTTTTGGGGGGAATTTAAATGTTAATTCAAAGATGTTAGAAGTGCATTTCAATAAAAAATAACTATATTGAAAAGTGAAATGAAGTTTTTGTCTGTATCATGCCTAGAAAATTTGTATAGTGAAAAGGTAGAATGTATAATACGTTTAAAACTTGCCTTAAGCTACTCTTTAAAATAATACCTTCAGCAAATACAAACAGATCGAACACTATCTTGTAACTTAGAGGCAAATGAAGGTGGGAATAAAAATTTCTGACCAACCTAACACATTTTTGATTATGGATTGCTTTAACTTAATTCAAAACATATAAATTTTTTATTAAAGGGATATCATATACTCTGGTAACATTCAACACTTAAATAGCTTTAATATCTTCATCGCAGTGTTTTAATATATGTGATTCCTTAAGCAAAGCGAGGGCTGTAATGTTCTGAGTCATGGTGCAAGAGCAGATTTATTTAGCATGCACACAAACTCTGGATCTCTGCCAGTAGAACAGTTTACTGCAACTGTTGAGAGAAAATAAGTTCAGATGAAAACGAAAGAGGCTACTTGTGGCATGAATGCTAGTATCAACAAGATCATTTCCTGTCACATATGACACCTTCCTATAAAATATTGCTGTGTTTGTGACCAGTGATGTCTTTTAATACCACATTATGGAGGTAACAAGTTCACTGTGACACTCTGTGATGCTGTTTTGTTTAATGATATGGCAAGCTTAGGTACTTAGGGCTTAAGGTTCAATTTTGTGACGGCACATGATGTATGTCCTTCCTGCAAGAAATGGCTTGTTTGAAATGCTGCCAAATGGTACCCTCATGAAAGAGCATTGAATTTTTTCGCCTATTCTTTACATCTGAAAATTCTTGAAATTCATTTAGAACAGACTGAAAACCATGCTAAGCGAACAGTTATGGGATGGTACTATGTTCTCGGCAGAACAATTTGGCAACATGTTCCTAGATGAAATGTTAAGAGAACAACAAACTCTTTGGCACCAATTTCTTTGATCATATCTGTCTAAAGACTTTTCTGTGACAAACAACATTTTATTCATATATATTTCATCTGTGATTACAGGCGGAATTTTTCAAAACTGTGTGAAGCAATTTTTTTTCTTCAGAAAAAAGGAATTAATGGCTTCTTATAGGGTAAATTATTTTCTGTGTGATCTGTTAACCTTTGACATTTTTCCTGAATTTGTTACTTTCTATAATGTATTCTGTAAGTACTCTTATATTTCTCTGTTCATTCAGTGTTTCTCTTTCTCAGACACATACAATCTTTGTTCTAAATATAATTTGCACCATTTTAAATGAATTTTAAGCCATCAACAAGATGCATTACTGTCCATTATTAGCACGCAACCTTAATGCTGCTGCTGCAATACTAGAGTGAAAACTTTGCCTGAAAGATTTCTTCCTTTCAGAAAACATAAATTACTGGACATGGGTGGCCAAGAAGGAACAGATGGCAGTTCAGTTAGGATGATTCTCTCTGACAGAGGCTTTCGCCAGATTTTGCTCATCACTGGTAAATGCCTAGGCCTTGAAATGTTTTTCTTTATTTATAATTTAATTTAATTTATCAGCAGTATATACAGTAGTACGAAGGCATTAAATGTGTTAACAAAAATGATGGTTTTCAGTAATTAATGGAGTGTGCTCAGTTTTCAGAAGTGTTCACTATTTTTTAAAATTGTAAATAAAGTAGCTTACTTCTTTTTAAATAGAACATTCAATGCATGAGAGCCAGAAACTAAAAATTAATTTTATTCACCAGAGAGGAAACTGTGCCCAGATTCCAATTTTTACACTGCTTTCAAACAACTGTTCATTTTACTCCTATCACATACAGATTATAAATTATTTAAGCATTAAGTGTATCAAAATAACCACAAATATCAGGCACTATTTTATCACCAAACACTTTTTCAATATAAAGCTGTAACATAAATAATATGAGTTATGGCACTTAAATATTAGTTACAACTTAGCACCTGAACTAAATTTAATGCAGAACTAAAAGTTACAAATGCTTAGCATATTATTTTCTTTTACAATTTATCCAAATCTTCACAGTATAGCACACAGCAATAATCTGCAATCTTGAACTCTTGCCAGAATCCCTTATAATGTTTCTCATCAATTTAGTGTATTGGTGAAATCTTTCACTCATTTCGCTATTGACATCAACAAGATTGGTTGGGGAAAAACTTAAATGTGAATAAAAGAAATGGAGTTGGAGCATCATGGACCAACCAATATCTTTATAAGCATCCAACAATTTCTGCTCTTTTTATCTGTAGACAGGGGACTTTGTTTTACTCAGAAAGTTCATACATAGCCATTTGAAGCATTTCCAAGCTCTCATTCAAGATTTCTTCTAACGATTTTATCCTCCATCAGCTTCCTTATCTGTTGTCATACTAAGAAACCTTCCGTTAGTTTTGCAGCTGAGATATTACAAAATGTTTGACTTAGATACTTAAATTCTTTTGAATTTGTCAACTCAAGTATTTTCTATAAGATTTCAGCTAACCTAAATTTAATATGGAGGGGTGGGAATAAAAATTTGTTAACTTAACTATGGTATATGCTGGATATTTCTTCTCATAGACTGCATGTGCAAAAGTCATCAATCAAATTAGTGAGAAAGTAAACTAGTTTTGTGTCAGTGTGACTTAAAATGCGCTTCCACTTGATACGCAATGAGCAAACCTTAATCTGCAAGGTATATGTAATAGCATATGCTTCCAGTCTAGCGTGGAACCAATCAGGGAATGCTGAACATGTTGCTTTGCTCCATGATGTATGCAGAGCACTATTTGGACATAAGCCACTATCTAGTGTCACTTTTACATTGCTGAGAGTTTATTTCTTTGATGTAAAGGAACTCTTTATAAATATACTTTTCTTTTAAGAGGAATAAACTACCCAACATTGCACTATTAATTTGTAAGATGTTAAAAAGTATGCACAAAGCGTAAGTTATGTATTATAAATTGGTATATTGTCTACTAATTTGGCAATAAACACAGATTTAATTCAAATCATACAACAATTGGAATAGATGAGTGGCTTCACTCTGATAGTTCCTAAATAAACATTTTATTTAAACAGATTTAATTATTATCAAAACAATAAAACAAGATTACCAGGCCATAAGATCCAAACCACTTAGTATAAAAATATGCACATACTCAGGAAAATGTCACATGACTTGAATTGCAGTGAAACATTTGGGCTTGAGTGGCAATATCAGCTTGTATGAGCGTTTGCAGTGTTTTTCCTACCCCACAGTCATGTTGCAAGTTTATTTGCACCCAAGTGAGTTGAAAGTCACATGTTAGTACAATTAAACTTGCTTTGCTGCCCATTCATTCAAGGCAGAGAAATATCATCCCAACTGTTAAGTTTGTTTATTAATATGCATACAAGTTACTTGGAGTCAAGTGAAGCGTAAAAACTCATTTTTATTAATATCACTCATTATCTTTCTTGTATTTTTGTATGTGCCTATTTTTTTATTTAGTTTATGTGTTTGTTATTTAACCTGGTAGAATGTAACACAAGGCCTTATGGCCTTAACCCTGTCAAGCAATATAAACCATTACTATTTTGCATTTCCATGTCACAGAATTAATCATCACTTATAATTTGTATACATTTTCCAAAATATGGATTTTGGTAATGCCTAAATAATAAAAAGTGGTTTGTTGGCAGAATTTATATTCTTTATAAAATGCATGTGCTTTTAACAAGTTCAACAATGAAATCGCTTGATGAAAAAATGAGATTGGATATTTGAAGTTTGTTTACTCAGATACTATGAAACACTAATGAGTAGAAACTAAAGTAAAATCTACTCCAGCAAACAAAACAATACCAAATGCACATAATATTAGTTTGCTGCTGTTACATATGAATGTAGAGCAAAGTTTTTCATTGCACACAAACATTCTCACTGACAGATGGTACAATTTCTTGAAAGTACAGAGAAAATATAATTTTTATTTCAATATTAATTAAATTTGGAATCTAAAGTAAAACATGCATTAGTAATCTCTTCTGAGTTGAACTATTTAGAACACTATTTTTGGCTTCACTTACTGGAGATTAACTCAGTACATTTTGTGGACCTTTGTCCACATGCTGCTAAATGACTTTATATTTTAGTGATGTGGATTTCATATTCTGTTAAAATTTCCTTCACATTTTTCCAGTATACATTCATAATATATTTTTTTCTTCAGGGATATTATGCCATAATCTCACTGTACTTGTGTTCATAATAAATCAACACATGTTTCTGGTTTTTAGCTGAAATGCAGTCAAGCTACAGTAGCAAAAAATGAAGAATAACTAAAGCATTATCAACTACATCAATTCCTACTGCCTCGTATATACAATGCAAATAACATCTTTCTGTGTCTACAGAACTTTGGTGAATGCTTAAAACTGGAAGTTTGTGGAAATTTGTAAATACTCACTGTAGGGCTGAGGTCCAGCACCAAAGCGTGGTTCTTGTAGCAGAGGGGCAGGGCGTCCTGAAGCTGGAGCCTCTGTTTTTACACCTGTAACACAAATTTATATATTATTCAAGCTAATGCTCTTATGCACTCATATTAAATGTTACAAAACATATAATTGCAGCTATCCATGAGGCATCAAAAGTGTAGGCCAGTCACTTAAAAAGTTGGCAATATTTGAGTGGAATGTGCACATGCAGAAACTTTAAACTATTGACTAGTTTGCTATCATGCATACCATCATGAGTTTTGCTTATTACGACAATTTTTTATTATCAGTGGTGTCATTCAGAAGGTTATAGGAATTGGTTGTTAAAATTATTGCAGGTCATAAAACTGGTTATAATTTTTTTAAAATGTAACTTAAAAGGTAACTTGACAGAAAGGAAGAAAAACAGTTTAATGTGAAATTCAAATTTTTAAATGGACAATAATCCAACTCAATGCAACCTTGAGTTCCAGAATGCAACTAGGCAGCCCTCTCATCTAGCGAATTAATTGAATATGTATTTGGCAAACTTGCATGCAGCTTCTAAGAAGCAAAGAGTGAAATATTGTTTGTTGGATTAGTAGTGTTTAAATTGTGTTTTAGTTTGGAGATAAGAGTGATTATTGTATTAAAATGAAGTGCCAAAGTGTAATATAAAGTAGAAGCACACGGGTACATTCTTAAATGTTACAAACAGTATGATGTATGATCTGATGTCCAAAGATATGTTGGTAAGTTTTAAAACTACTGTACATAACCCTGTAAAAGCAGGCATTGTAACTTTTCATTAATTGTGGCAGATTATACACTATTTTTGTATTAAAATTAAGATTGCAGTAAAAACTCGAGAGAACTGGTTGTTAAAAAATTAGAATGGTAAATATATTAATGTTGTCATAATTGACTATGAGATAAATGAAGTTTATGGACCAAGTATAAAAGCTCAGGCTGTGGTGCCATTAAACATCAGGAAAAAACAAAAAAAAAAAAAAAAAAAATTTCAAGTCAATGTTGTCAGCTCAGAAGATTTGCAGCTACTGCTTTTTGAAACTATTGCAAAATGCTTTTGACGTTAAGGCAGGCCTTCAAAATTTCTGACATGAAATGTTGCCAGGAAATGTTTCTTTATAAGAATGCATGTCTACATACTGATGTCACAATTTGTCAGCATAATTAAGGAATACTGATGGGAATTTTTCAAGCACCTTGCAAACACTTGAGAGTTCATTCATTTCAAGAAGTGGACCTATTCTAAAAAGTTTGATTACAGTGAACAGTTGAAAGTTGCTATGTTTGAATAGCACAAATTCAAGCAATAAACTTTTATACATAGATTAAAAAACTTTGCCTTTAATGGAGAGGGCATATTTAAAATTATGGCTATGTAAAGAAGGAAGGTAGAGTTTGTGCTTCAGTAATAAAGTGTAGTATGAGATGAGGTTCATATGTATCCAGCCTGATATTTAATTGTTCCGATGTTCTGCAATCTGCTATTCTCATATTTCAGGAGTAAACACCACATCTCCTTTCTAGCCATGTCATTCATTTGCTTTGAGAAGCTCATTTAATTCAGATGTGTTGCATAATGTAATGTCAGTTTCAAAAATTCCCCCTTCATATTTCTCTGTGAAGTAGTGGTTAAAATTATTTGATTTAGGCAGAGGCAGCATTGTAAATGTAGGCTGGCTGATGTGTTGACAAGAAAAATTTCCCATGTTGAGGAGGAAATTCTGGGTAACAAGTGTCTTAAGTCAAAAGCAATAGCTGTAAGATTGGGGCACACTAGAATAACTGTGCTTTGTATCCTTCATTAACATTTGCATAGGCAAGATGGGTGCCCCAAATACTTTTAGTTGCAAGTTAGCATGGAATGTTGTCAGGAGTTTTTAAACCTTTGCCGTTATAACAAGAGAGTACAATCCATTGTCAAAGGGGTGGCAGAAGGGTAAAACACTCCTAGAAAGGACACGGTCAAGCTCACAGCCCACAAAGAACATCAGTTTATTTTAATTCTGATGATAAACTTCAAAGAAGGTAATACAATGGTGACTGGAAAGTATGCTGAGAATGCCAAGTTGAGTAGCTCATCTGACAATGCAGTCTACACAGTTGACCACAGGCGAGTGTTGCATTAGTATTTAGTTTTGGGTATTCAGGAGTAGTGATTATTGAAGTAAATAGTACATAGTTTTTCAATTCTTACATTGCCATACTCAAATGCGGAAGGAGGAGAGTTTTTAGTCAAGTTAAGCTTATTAAAAATAAACTTAGGAATAGGATGAAAACAAAAACACTATTAACTATTTTGGTGGTAAGGCTTGGACTTTATTGTGTCAAAAAGTGCAGTTTTTCCTATGACATCCTATTCAGCATTGAACAATGTATTGGAATGTGTCAGTATACACACAAGTGCAGAGACAGAAAGTGAGAGACTAGAGCATATGATGGAGGGAACTGACATTAGAATCCTATTGCATGAGGAGAAGGAGGAAGAGGATGACATTTCTATTATGTTTTACTTTAGTTTATATGTGAATCAGAATTTGACTGACTTTTCTCCTTTCACTGAATAGCCATTTCTGGCCAATTTTAGAATTGAATGTAGCCACTTTTTCATACTGGGTTGGCAGGAGCTTGATCATCCATACAGCCCAGATTTTACCCCCCCCCTGTAATTATTACCCATTTTCAAAACTGGAACCTGATCTTCAAGAAGGGAGACTCATGAATGGAACTGTTTTTCAACTTTTTGGATGCAAAGATTTGAATTATTTTTTTAGAGGTACTGACATATTAATCCAGAGGTGTGAAAAATATATTGAAGTAAAGGAAGATTATGTTGTAAAATGATACCTGTATTTTTATTCTATCACCTACTTAACATGGTCAGGTTGGAAACTTATGGATCACAGCTCTTATATTGTGTTTTGAGCAATGAGCCCCTTACTTTTGAAATGTACTTCATATTTAAATCTTAAAATTTTTAAAATATTGGGATAAGCATTACAATGTACAGAAAAAAATCACAGTGCAAATTATTTAATTTGAAACTAATCCATAATTTTGTATTATGTGCTTAAAGATACATGCAGTGCAAAAATTGAGACACAGAGAATATTCAAAACTAACAAATAATTACAATAAAAAATTAAAATTATATAAGTGACACTATAGTATGTAGCCCTTAAATGAGACAGCATTAAAGCTCACCCATAGCTCAGCAGTAGAAGGGATTACCTTTATTGTTATTAAACAATCAGGCAATGCCCTAGCAGAATGCTCTCAGTAATATCAACTTTTTACTAATTGAATGAACACATAAGTAACTGAGGCATACAAGGTAGCACAGCAATATAGCTTAGTATTATTTGGTAACAGACAAATTACTTATTATGTAATTAGTTCAAAATGCAGAGCTTCAAACAGAAACAAAAAGCAATAAACAGCTGCAAAATAATTTAAACAACTGAAACAATATGCTGAAAGGGTAAAAGTAAAAGAATCTCTGTTTACTATATGGATATGCTAAACATGATGTATTTTAGTAAGAGATTTGCTTTGTTTGTTGAAAGAGAAAGAGAAAAGTTATCAGGGAAAGTAATTGAATATACTGACAATCAAACAAAGGAAAGGAAATTCATTAGCGGAAAAATAAATGTGTAGAAAGTAAAATTATAAAAGAGCAAAATCTACTGTTGCTTCACCAGTGATGAAGAGAACAACTTCAGAGAAAAACAGATGGGGAGTGCTATTCTGTAACATTTGCTTGGAATTATGCTCTTAAGTTTATTTATTTGATTGCTGTTACTTCTATCCTAACCTAAATGTAACCATATGGTGCAGCTCTTTTCTCATTGGCTCTGGGACGACTTATCCCTAATGCTATACACAGTAGTTCCTGAAGGAAATTACAGTTTAAAAACTTTAATAAGAGCTAGTTTGAATTAAAAATCATATTAATAAATACTATAATAATCTTCAGAGATACCAGTTTTTGCAAATATCTTATGCATTTTAGTTGTAATTTACACCCATAATGATCACTGTACAATGCTGTAAAGAAGTGCCACGTCAGAAGCATGCACTGGTCCTGATAGTATTGTAAAATACTGTCAAAGAAATTTTTTGAAAAGTTGTAACAAGGCTATCATGCAAACTTTTTATTAATGGAGTTTATAAACGATAACCAGAGCCAACAATTAAACATACTGTATCAGCTGTTTGTAGCGGTGATAGAGCTACTTAACCAATTGGAGCCATGCACTGCGGAGTGAATACATTCATATTTGTTTACATTGGGATAGAAGTAACAGGAAATGCATTATCTATAAGAGATTGATAAAAAAATTGTCCATCATAGAGGTAAATAGGTTTTCATAGTATGTATGTACTTAAGTGAAAGGAAATGATATATGAATAAAAGTAAACTTATGCACTCCACATCTGAACAGTAACTGGGAACCACTCTGCTTATTTTACAAATGCAACTGTTTGCATCAATAAAATACAGTTATATACAATGTACTTTCTAGGAAATAAATAACAATTTTACATTTTGTAAAGAATTGAGGTAGCATAACAGAGAATAAAAGTTTAAGAAAATAGAAAAATTGCCCTAGTTATGACCATAAGGGGGGGGGGGGGTAACCAGCTTCCAGGACTCAGAGGGTCCAACTTAAAGAATATACTAGACATGTTAAAGCATAGAAATTTGTCTAGTTCCAAGAAAAGATGTCAAATATAATAAGTCTATGTACAAGGGTATACAAATAGAGATTTTACCATATCTAGTTATTCATTAGTATTATCTAGTTAATCATTAGTATTAATATTAATAATTAGTTTATTAATATAAATTTTTAGTTGAGCACAATTTAACTAAAGTTAAAGGTAAAGTTACAGTAAAAAGTACTAGTAAAAATTTACATTAAGATTCTCCTTGCTTTGGCCTGAGCAAATTTGTCAATGACCTGAGAGAAATTTGTTTCTTGCATTCTACAGTTATACAGTATGAATCTTACATCCTTCCCTGGTTTAAGGAATAGATATAACAGAAACCATGACAGACATAGCAGAAACGCTTATTTAAATGGAAAGATATATCTCCAAGTTTGCATTCATAATAAGCATCATAGTGTAGTTTCAGGTTTAGCCTCTGGAGGGCAGTCATAGCGAAAACATGGCGTTCACTGGGTACATAAAGCTTACTACATGTTACAATTGAGTCCGTTGTGACGGTACAATGATAATTTCACCCTAAACACCAACAAGAACCACTTACGGCCAAAACAATTGGTGCATGGTACTAAAAGTTTGAAGCAAATTGCTGTATGTGTGATGGATTACAAATAGGCCAGCCAAAAATGTCGGTTGAAACCGTTGAGCATGTGCAAAAAGCATTTCTCAAAAAACGTAAAACGTCGATATGTCGCGCGAACCAGGAATTGCAGATTCCACAGCCAACTATCTGGTGTATTTTACGTTAACGACCTAAAGTGAAACCATGTCCGATACAGTTGTTGCAGGATGAGTCCCGAGCATCACAATCGTAGTCTTCAATTCTATGTTGATTTTCAAGGGCGGCTAGAAGAAGACGGTTTTGTGATTTTAATGATGAGGCCACGTTTCATGTGTCCGACAAAGCGAACCGTAACAATGTACGTATTTGGGGACGGAAAAACCCGTGGTAGAATACATCCGCGATTCCCCTAAAGTCAATGCGTTTTGTGCTGTTTCTTTGTCAAAAGTGGACGGCCCATTATTCTTTACAGAGAAAATTGTTATCGGTCCAGTGTACCCAGGCATGCTTCAACAGTGGCTAATACCACAATTACATCCAGACAGACAGAATTTGATTTATCAGCAAGATGGGACTCCACCTCATTTCATCACCTCCGTGAGTATTTCCATGCTGAAATTCCTCGTCGTCGGATTGGACGTGTTGTTCGAGATGGCTCATTTTCTGTGGCCTCCGCGGTCACCTGATCTAACCCTATGTGCTTTTTTTATGGGGTTATGTCAAAGATTGTGGGTTTGTGCCGCCTTTGCCACAAGATTTAGCACAGCTGCGAGAGAGCATCAAGCATGCAGTCGCTCGTATCGACCGTCAGATGTTGGGACGTGTGTGGCAAGAGCTTGACTACAGGATTGATATCTGTCGCGTTACCAATGAAGGAATATGGAACACCTGTACTGTACGCACGAAAATTGGAAAAATAATCTATCCGGTAATAAAAGTATTTCCGCTATGTCTGTCATGGTTACTGTTCTATCGACTCCTGAAATCAGGGAAGGACTTTAGAATAAACCTGCATATCTTGGACAAAACTACAGTGCCACACAAATTAATTGGAACATTCAATTAAATCAGAAAAAAAAGTATTTGTGCTATAGCATAATGAAACATGCCTGACTAATTAGCTAGTTCATGATTCCAAACATTGTGATTTTATAGGAAAAATAAAGAGAAAATCAACGTGTTGCTCGATTACTACTTTAATCCTTTTTAGAGCTCTAATAGAATTAAAAGATTTTATTGAATAAAACTCATACTAATTGAGATAATCGGTTCTACATTATAAAAGGCATTTGTTTATTTTTATTGCAATACTTTATATTACAGTTTACTATAAAGAGTACATAAAATGCGTAATCATCAATGGACAAACAAAAATTGCTAATTATACAAATGGACATAATTACTAATCTTTTAAAAAGTACACAATTCTTATGAGGTCTGCCAATGTAAAATCAACGATAAAAACAGTTTTGAATTGAATAAATTTTAATAATATTAAAATTATAATACAGAGATTAGGTTTGGTGTAAATATGCAGCAATAAATGTCCCAAAATCCTGTAAAAACTTGTTACTGAATAAACTTGTTACTTGTTATTGAAAGTGCAGAGCTATTTCAACAAATGTAGCAAAATGTTCTTTTTATAAAGTAAATTGTTGTTATAATATTATGCAAGATTGGAAAATATCTACTTAAATTAACAAAGAAATTGAATCATGAAATATTGATCATGCTGTATATGTTAATACATACAGTGTCCCAGAATAGCCGTAAATTATTATTATTATTATTATTATTATTATTATTATTATTATTATATATTTTTCCCAAGTTATACCTTCGTGTACTTTTATAGCACACATGCCATATTGGTTGCATCTTGCAGGGATTTTACGAATTAACAAAATTAGAAGCTATGTAAGTATTTTTTTCCATTTAATTTTCTCTAATATTTCCATTACTGAATAAACTACAAAACTAATATTCAATTGTTGCACAGTTATTAATGTTCTAAGTTCATACATTTAGTATAATGAATCTGAACTGCTGAATTTAGTGTGAATATATATAAATACACACACACACACACACACACACACACATAGAGGGTGGCGTAAAAGTAACTACACACTTAGTGAATTTCAGTAATGATTGCACTTCTTTTAATGTTATGTTCAAAAAGTTTTCCTTTTTCGTTTTGTTCAAAATGTTTTACTTCATTTCTTTTTAACTGCACTGTGCATATGTTTCTGGATTGGTAATACTGTCAGTGCAGTAACAGTTGAATATGTTAGCGAAAGAAAGAAGTTTTGCTGTAAAGATCGGTTACTAACGAGGTTTAAGTGCTATAATGTGGGAATGAAAAGAACATTTTGGATCAAACGCACATAACGTAAGGCTGTTTATAATGTAATTCACAAATTTGAAATCGAGGGTTTTGTTTTGAATCCACCTCTTCGTCTGCGATCTAGGACAGCATGAACTGAGGAAATTTTACTCAATATCTGTCTGGCTGTCTGTCCAAGGAAGTTCACAAGACGATTAGCGGTAGAATTTCGAGCAATGTCACATCGGTCAATCCAAAGGATATTGCATTAGCATAAGTTCAAAGTGTACATTCTACGTCTGACACATGGCTTGTTGGAAGATGATCCAGACATTTTGCGAGATTATGCTGGATCAGTATCGACATGCCCCCAATTTTTTTCAAAACACTGTGTGATAGGATGAGAGCATCTTTGTTATCGAGACATGTAAACCGACACAAGGAAAAACATCGTGTTATTTTGGAGCAAGCACTAAATCAACTGGCGTAAATGTATGTGGTTCAATATCGACACCTGGTGTAATTGGCCGCATTTTATTGAAGGAAATCTCATGGCAACAAGTACTTGGTTCTACTTCAAGAGGTTGCATTAGGAATCATCATGCACTTGTGCAACTTTAATAAAATTTACTTCCAGCATGATGGAGCTCCTGCGCATTATGATACAATTGTTCTAGAAGAGTGCTTGGACGTCGTGCAGCAATTATATTCCCACCACGATTCCGCGATCTTACTACAATGGATTTCTTCCTTTAGGGATATGTTAAAGACGAGTTTATGGAAGGAAACCATAGAGGAACTGGAAGAGCTTGACTGTTTATATTGAGAACGTGTTCCAAAAATCTGGTCAACAACATTCAGCTGCGTTCCAGGTAGACTTCAACGGTGCATTAATGCAGAAAGGAAACAGTTTGAAGACAAAAGAAGTGCAATCCTTTCATAACTGAAATTTAATAAGTCTGCAGTTACTTTTGCGCCACCTTATACATACACACACATACACACACACACACACACACACACGAAGTATCGGTAGCATGTTTTCAGCAGTCAAGTGTTGGCTATTGTTAAACCAACTGCTTCTTTTACCTTTACGGTGTAATTTGGGTTGCCTATTTCGGAAAAGTATACGGCGATTCTAGGACATTTTGTATGTTATAGATATATTAAAAGTATATACAATTATAAACATCTAATAAAACACTAAAGGTAGTAAATAGAAAAGAAAATATAAGTTATGAAAACACTGTAATCGTAAATTTTTACTATGAATGCTGCCTATTCAATTAAAAGTAAACGTGGAAAAATAATGTTATAGCAGTACAACAGAAACATTACTAAATGTATAAAATCAATGTGATTATAATCACTATTACCAATGCAAACAGACGATACTTGCACGCTGGATCGCACAAGAGGCTCATTCCAAATCGATGCTAAATATTCAACCGTCATAATGTACCCCGCATTAGGGTGCATCATTATGCAACTCCCAGTATGAAATGGGGGGGGGGAGGCGTGGAGTGAGAGAGACATTTCCGCCACCACTACTTCGAAACGGTTATGTTAGTGGTCCTCCGCGCAAATTGCGGATTTCGATCAAAATTTGTTTTGCTCATATTTCTGGACTCTAAAATTTGAGAGCAAACAACCGCCATTTGACTTATAATTTTGAAGTGTAACGCAGGTAGCGGGGGAGAACTGGCCGTTAATCGAAGTGCCTAGTAATTATTTGAATATCTGTTTAACGAGCTAAAAATAAATAAATGAAATTAAGCAACTATATGAACAAGAATTTCAAAACTCTTTTGTTATTCTTCTAAACCTTAGTTGCTTAAAGTTTTTATGGTGCATAAAAATGTTTTGGACAAAGCGAGATAGGAAAATATTATTGACAAACCCGAAATAACAATTTCAACACTTACTTGCTCAGTTGGCGTACATCTTTATGCCAATTAGGTTGTTTCTTGATCATCAAGAGTTAATTCTATTTTAGTCGTGATACTTAGAATACTCTTCAACCAAGGTCAATTTGCACTGCGTTTCACTTGAATCAACTGGACATTTAAATGCCCCCCCCCTCCCATTTCTAGTGAATAGCTACGGGCTACAAATAATACCATTATATCAATGGAAGGATATTGCTTAGCCATCCTTGTTATTAATTTGTTATGCACTTTGTGATCGAGCATCCTAGATTTATTTATGGTAAAGAACATCCTAGATTGACTTATGATAAATATAATCTGTATTTATAGCAATAATTAGATAATTAAAGTAATATTTCTCCACCTTGGTTTCATTTAAACAATGCGTACCTATTTTGAAACTAGTCCACATTTTACATAATTACAGTCACAAAACTATTTCACTACATTTTTCTTTCCTTGACCTTTGTAAGTTGGCTTTGAGGGCTACCAAAAGCGAGAGAGAACTAATTAGCTCACAACACAGATACAACAGCCAACATTCTGCATCCTCCAATGAGAGAATTTCGGCACAGCTGTTGGTTATCTCTCGGGCGTTCAGATAATGTAGCAATAATGCATAATGCATGCGACTAAGGAAGCACTTATAATTTATTTACGCATGGCTATACAACATTTACATTTTATGTCGCGTGTCCATCATCGCTCCCATCATCTGATCGCAATGATTTGGTTAACAAAATATCTAACAAGCATTTTCCTAGTATTATTTACAGTTTACATCTACGAAAGCGAAATAAAGGGCAATGTTCCAAGGTATCGAATTTTGGTCCATTAATACATAAATAATCTCTACTTGGAATGAACAAACTTCTTTATCCTGCGCATTTTGATGACGATTCAATTGCTGTCATACGAGAGCCCAAAATCAATTTATCAGATTTATCCAGCATGATATTTTGTACATTAAGTACTGGTGGCTATTCAGATAAAGATATCAGGGCGCCACTTTACTTCATCTGCCATTCTTTGCTACTTTAATTACTTAATATTTTTGATTAACTATCAGATCTATTTTGCACTATACTCGCGCATTTATATTCCCGCATTCCGCCAGCCCAGGCCTCAATCGCTGGAGGCACGACGGAGGTGAAAGTAGAGGCTATGACGCTCTGATTTTCACCCTCAAAAGAAGCTGCTTGTACACATTGGCGGTTACCATGGAAACGAAGAGAAAATCATGCTTTCAGGAGAAGTTGCTGCGAGGATATGATGCCCCTCTCAGCCGCATTGTCATTTAGAGCTTCAACGCCCTCTGTCAGCACCCTTGTAACCTCTTGAGCAGGTTCAATGACATTTTTGAAGTTAACTAACGGCTCTGGAGTTGTGAGCATCCCTAGCTCTCGGAAAATCTCTTTCCTTCTTCGCTTCAGTCAGAAATAAATTTCAATGGTGTGGCTATAGTATCAGATTTCGGGCTGCTATCATGGTTTACGCACATAGATAAATATAATTATCTATAGTTTGTTGTTATAGATTCGCATTGCTTTAAGTTACATTTTATAATTACTATTTCACTTATGTGACTTCATTTTAAAATCGACCAATCAAACGAAACCAAAATTTTGAATTTTGACCAATTACAGCCGGATATCGCAATGAAATTATCGAGAAAAAATTTATCGAATCCGTTTTATCACGCTACGTGCATTAGTGTTGGGTTCAGTGCAGTCAACTCTATACCTCCACTGCATAACTCCTGAGCACGCATCACTGATCACTTTTGCTAGAGGTAGTGAGGAGCTATTGATAGCAACAAAAGCATGAGGCAATCCACAATCATAACGCAAAATGGAGGATTCTTCAAATAGATGTATAACTTATTCTTATTCTATTCATGAAATAGTCCTAAACCCGTATTTTGCTCTTCTCTATTGGCATTACTGACAATCGGCATTCTTCTGTCGCAAGATGGTTTGAAAATGAATAAATGTTCCAATTTTATAAGTCAAGTTTACGGGAATTATATTTAAATTTTTGTTTTATTCGTGAAATAGTCCTAATAAATATCACTCGAGGGTCTGAGCTTTACAGATAAATTCACGGCTATCTCAGACCCTGTCGTGATATTACTTGTAATAACTCTTAAATTTTATTAACAATGAAAAATGTATTCTCTACACGATAAGTACAACAAAAAATTCTGCACTCTTAAAGACATAAGAATGCAGCTAATTTACATAAAAATAGGAAGGCAGTTATCACTTTCCTCAGCAAAAGAGATACAAAATAATTCAGATTACAAGCTACCAGAGTATTAAATAACATTAAAATTAACACGAATTAAAAAAAAATGAAATGAAATGCATTAACCTAAAAACACTGAAAATCTCATCCTTCAATTTGCAGGCAAAGAATAACAGAGCCTAGCAATAAAGTAAGCGATCTGATTTCATCTGGAAATAGGATTTAATATTTTGCCACTATATTTTGTATATTTTAATTCATTAATGACGTACGGAATAATATTGGGTATTGCAGTATCTGCAAATAAAGTGTTTATTGTTAAAAAATAGTATGAATGTTTTCGAAATGTTTGGAAGTTTGCTGTTAGCATTGTATATTTGTTGGCTTTACTTTGACTTCTTACGGACAGTTATAATGTTTTATAATAAACTCGAGACATTCATACATGCTGCAGGTAGGATTTACACGGGCCGAGATACAAATCTTTCACTACTCTGGCGTCGAATAGCTTAATTTTTCAGGCTATATTATATTTTACTCTTCAGTGACGTGAGTTTAAAATGCATTAAAATGTTTCTTTCCAATTCACTACTTTTATAGGTATAATTGACAAATTAATAAAAATGAAAAATAATATTAGTTAACTTCTATTAACAGCCTTCTCTAATTATTCGTATTATTTGTTAGCTAAAGCATAAACATCACAGAACTAACTAAATCTACATTCTAAAGTTTTAATTTATATGTAGGATATATAAAGTAGATTCCGTTTGTTTTGTTTTGTTTTTTTAAATGAACATACCACTGTGACCCGAAGAAACCTCCCCGGCTTTTGCCATTTATGAGGACAGAGGAAACCCTGGAAAAAACCTGTCAGGGAGGACGGTCCTGGTTAGAATTGAATCTCAGACCTCCCACCCACAGTCCGCACCATAACAACCTGGGCTGTTGAAAGAAGCTTCACCATACACTCCGTCTAAAGTCCTAAACGGTTTTCAATTTCTGCGGGAGTAAGCACTTCCTTTGTACTCGATTTTCAACATTACGAAAATTCACACAGCTCTAGTTATTCATACGGCTATCTCCATGCACTGCCAAACATGAGCGTTGCGCGATTATTCAATAGATTAAGTTATTTCCCGCGCAAAAGTTTATCCTATTATTGCGCTGCAGTTCGCTTTCAGGTCGGAAATTTACGGAACCTAATCGTACGAGCAGGTTATCGGTATCGCAGCGATACGCTATATGAGCAAATCTGTAGCAACCCAGAACTCTATGGAAATATCACCTTTACGTTTTTAAAAAGTATATCTGTAAAATTTCTGTAAACAACAGCACGACGCTATTGACAAAGTACCATCATTTTCGCGTATATTGATTCGCAAACCAATATTTGCAAAGTCCGTTTCTTCCCTTTGCAATCTACGTTCTAAATACTTCCTATCTTAAAGCTTGAAAATGGTCGGAAAATTATTTTTAAGGCCACTGTTGTGAACCAGTGTGATACTCTCACATTATTAACCCCTCCCTCGACCGGTCCCTGGAAGTTGAACAAGTTACAATTCTGGTGCAAACAAAAATTTATTCCTTCAAGATTTTACATTTTAGAATTCAGCATAACAATTTTCCCTAGTTTCAACACAAGTATCACACATATTTCAATGAATAAATTTATTCCTCCGAGCTTAAACATTAAATGTATACTTTATTAGATGTTCAAACTATCCGATTTACAAGCATTAATAAAGATGCTACATAAACATATTTTGCGCATACATTTTCACTAACCCTTGCTTTATACGTTTTCATCATATCCTATTATTATTGGAATTACATCCTCTCATTTTTTTTTCTTAAAATTTATTTATTTAACAACAAAACTCTCTTCATTACATAACCATTAATTAAACTGATCAAGAAATTATTTTGTTTTCATTTTAACATACGCTTCTGTAAATGAAATTGCTTACGCAGCGATACTCTCACAACTAAGATGACAAAACAACAGGATGTCCATTAAAACAACCCTTTTGAAATAAAAAAAGTTGGCAGGACCAAGCGCTTTCTCAAAAAAGAATTTTAATTTAATTTTAACTGGAATTGTACGTTACTTTTGAAAGACCTTATCTCTTGGGCCCTGTTTAAACAAAGCGTATTATTTAATATAAATATATAATAATATTAACTCATAAGTTAGAAAACTGTTTCATAAAGTAACAAAGAACTATTATTGTTCTTAGTTTCAGGTGTATTTAGACTGAAAATTGCATAACTGGTGAAAACAAAATGTAAAGTATGAAGACAAACCTATTGAAATATTTAAAATGGATAATTCTGACTCAAATAATTATGAAGAACAGATGTTCGTGCGTAGTCCAGAACTATTAGACTAAGAACATATTACAGTCACATGGAACAAACTTAGAAATACAATGAGAGATTTAGATTAATTTTTGAAACATCTGTGGATGTGCCTGAGAAAACTGGTAACACGTTAAAACATTTCACTGTAAGAAACAAAGCAACAGCTTCAACTGTGCGAAGTATCATTTTGTATCTCACTGCATGGCCTTTCTGAAGGGATATTTTGCAGAATTGTGAACAGAGTTATTGATGCAATAAATGACACCCTTATACCTAGATCTTGTACATTGACCATCTGATTGCGGTGAATAGCAGGCATTACTTTAGTTTATGGGATAGTGAATAGAACATTGATCAATATTCATGCATCAGAATATTTGAAACAGCATCTGTAGATCGCCTTGGAAAACATTCACTGAATTTATTATAGCGAGTCAGATTAGAATTCTCCTTAACTCGAGAACTTTGTTCAAAAAGCTCAATTTCTTCAGCACATTTTCTTTTCTTTTCCCATTTTCAGAGATCCTCAAATAGCCATAGAATAATAATTTATTTAATGAAAGAGCTTTTAATATGTCAATGTGCTACAAAAAACATAAACCTATTGTGATGCTCTAACCAGATTTAACCATAAAGGACTGAATGACAGTGCGTGACATAACCTCAATTAAAATCAGCTGATAAATGAACTAATAATATTAGTGAGAGTTTTTTATGGGTTGTAAAGAATTATTATGAAACGGAATTTTTTCAACTATGAAGTTACTTTTATGAGTCTAAAAATATTAGATAATAATATTAGTTTGTTAATGAATGCCCTACAGAAGGAAAAATGATGAACATTTATAAAAATGAACACAAAAAATATAACTGTCCATTATACAGCAGTGGCATTTATTCTGGACACTTTGTAGAAGTTTGTTAAATATTAAATTAAGCTTTTGATTTTAACTGAAATTTATGCATTCATTGCCGTCAAATTTTCAGAGAACTAAAATATGTCTTAATGTTCAATGTTTCAAAAATGAGCAAATTAAATTACAATTGCAACTTATCAAGAACTGTAAATTGTACATTTTCGACACATTCTTATAACTGTTTTGTATTATAATTTTGTTGGATATTCTTTTGATTTGTTTACCCCTGTATAGCCTCTAGCAGCTACCTCTTATTCTGGGATTCCAACGTGACACCAAAACTTTCAGCCTTGACCACAAGTTTTCAATTGGGTTGAGATCAGGACTGTTCGAATGGCAGGACACTTTGCGCTATCCTGCTGGAAGATGTATCGCTAATGTTCCCCCCAAACATGTCACTAACACTAAACAACAGTTTTAAGTCTAGACCATTTTCGCAAAGTTTTTGTCTGATTTTTCGGCCAGAGACTAACCCAGAAGTTCTCAAGATGGATTTTATATCTTTTGCCGTACGTATGCGATCTTATAGAAAAGGCGGCAGTCTTGAGCAGTTGCCACTTCTTGAAGACATTATGGGCGCAGTTACTTCGTACTGCTTGCAAACTTTCCTAATGCCTGATTTTGCCACCATCCAACCTTCTTAGGCATTCTTCATAGGAATAGTCTTCTTCATGAAGTATTTACTGCCTTGCTCTTTTCACTTGGTGATCAATCAGCGCATTTTGTCTTAGGAGCCATTATTTCCAATTACAGGATCACTTTTCAACTCACTTTGAAAGATATTCACTTCACAAGAGTTAGCTGCCAACTGTTATACACTTGACTTAGGTACTGAGTGAATACAACAATGGAACACAAGAGTTGTGTTGGTTGAAAATATACAATAATTATGTTGCTGCTGCACTAAGATGGAAATATTGAAGTTAATGATGTTAATTAAACTCATTTCTAATATCTATACAGAATGTAGCACGTGTCACCTTTCTTAAAGATAATAAATATAGTGCATAAACATTATAGAATAAATAAAAACGCCATGTGTTCATACAGTCAACATAATCTTTGTATATCTTATAAGATTTAAAAAGGATAACAATTTTACACAAGTGTCCAAAACTAATGTCACTATTGTATATTAGACACGAACCAGAGAGCAAATACACCCGAAATATACGTAACAATATTCACGATTGGCTGCTAGCCCAGTAACCGCCGAATACGATACACAACCATTTAGTAACAATCACATTAATTTCTAAATCTGATTTACTCTTAACGTGCTATCATTAGTTTGGTTTACATTTTGAATTACAATTAAAGTTTAACTATGAATGCCATGCCTGTGCTAAAACACGGATGAAATTGCGACGAGCGATTATGTCAAAATGCCCAGGATTGCTCTCAGATGACGTCATTTTGCACTGCCACCAAACTGCAGCAAATGGGAAGTGCTGAAGCACCCACCTTACAGCCTTGAAATGTTCGGGTGATTTTCATGTTTATGGGGAATTGAAATGTTCCCTCAAACGCAAACGATTCACATCGGGCAAAGAGGCGCAGGATGCAACAACCCAGGGTCATCTTCCACAGCAGCACTCAGCAAGCAATGAATTTTTCCACAATGCCACGATTAGTCCAGTTGTATAAAAATTACTGTGATTTTCCACCAGGTATTCAGTCATTAAATGACTGACTCTCAACAACCCTAGACATAAAAATAATTGTGGAAAAGCACATATTTATAAACGCTCTTACTTCTGTTTCTTTAACATTTTGTTTTCTCTCTCTCCTTCTCCTCACAATTAATTATTGCCAACACATTTCCATTAGCTTTAAAAGTGATAATAATTTGGCTTTGATATTGTTTGGCTTTTATGCAGCAATTCCAAACATGGGCATTTATGTTGCATTTATGACATTTGGAAAATAATAAACTGGAGGCGAAATATTCTTCAAGTAATTTCTCATCCCAAAAGGCAAATGCCAAAGATGTACTTGGAGTCATTTGCGCAGTCATCAATCTGTTTCATTCAGTCTCAAAGACCAAAACCTTACTTGAGATTCGCGTTTCCTTTCCAATAATCTCATACACTGGCGTTTCACATCCAAGCCATCGGTGGGCATCTCATCTTCATCAGGATCGTTTTGCTATTAAGCCGGTCCGAGAGCTTCACAATGTGTGTAGTGGTTCATTCTTCTTTTGAGAAAGGACAACATCGATCTGGCGTGAAGTGGGGGAGAGCACCCCGCTTCTTGAGGGGGAAGCTGCCCCCGCCACCCGCACCAGATCGATGGCGTCCTTCTCTGACGGCACCGCCTCGACAATCATATTCTTCCTGTGGCCGGCCTGTTGCCTTGTGGTCGATATCTTCAGAACTTCATCGTTATTTACCAGATGTGCCTAATCTGCGACATCATATGTTCGGTTCTCCGTCTTCCTACGTCAATTGCTTTTGTTATATTGCCAGTTTTTCCTTGAAAAAAAAAAGCCATAGTACACACATCTGTCCTTGGGAGAGAATGAACGAATAGTCGAGGAAACATGCACCATATTTCAAATTCCTTATAGGCGCCTATTCAATTTTTTCCACGGTGTCTTTTACTTATGGGCAGCTACGAAGCTTGAACGTATTCTATTTTTCGAGAAGAGACAAATTGTAACAATACTCGGAAACTTCCGGCAGCACATCGAAGACACCGTTTTTGATAAGTGATTTCGTGAATTTTCTTTGCCGGTTCACCCTCGAGGAAGCAGCAGAAGCAAAAATTTCTGTTCAGAACAGAAAACACCAAATTAATGCCCGATCAAATAAGGATGCTGATAAGAGTTTTCGTTGAGGTGACGCGTTCTGCAGGATTTAGAGCAATGTACTCACCCATCAAAACCCCTAAATTATCCAAATTTCTAACATTATACACAGCTGTCATTTAACTATTTTGGAACAAAACAAAACAGCAAGCTTGAGAGGAAAAGTATCTTTTTTCTTAAACCATGCTACTGATTTATAATCTCACCAACACAAGTTATTCCAATCGCTGAGGCAGGCACCACTACGAAATCCAACCACTTCCGTTTGCTTGCACTTAAGTCACCTGCAAGCAACATCAAAGATCATGCAGTTTCACCAATTTACCTGCGGAGGACGGCTCATCTGTCTCTCTCCGAAGAGAAGGATGGTTGGAGGCGGAGCAGGGTCCCTAAGATCCGCGGGTCCAGACCCTCCTTCAGGCTCCTGCACACAGACAAACATTCACAATGGTCAGCCTCCAGCTTCCGCACCAGTTTCTCTGTGACATGGTGGTACTGGTACATGTAGATGAGGCCTCTCTGTCTTGTATTCTGGCTCATGCAGTTTTTTCCTTGTCTGTCTTTCTCGTGTTTGCAAGTGTTTTTTCCTCTCCTCTGCTCTGTATAATTTTTGTCTTGAATGGAGCTTGCAGTGTTCAGGTGTTGGTGACTGTGCAATGTCTTGACAACCAATGTGGTGATGGTGGTGCCTGCATCTTGATATGTTATGTTGTACAGCCCCCAATTCTTTTCCTCTCAACTCAAAGTAAAGCACCTGGAAAGAGGCTTCAAGTCTACATATTGACATAAAAAAACTGTAGCGAAGAAATATTTCACAATGTATAAGGGTAGTTGAGTGTAATTGGGGAATGAGTAGTGTTCGTGCTAACATTGTCCCTGATTGTGTTGGTGATGACCAATCTTACCATCTGTGTGTCTATGGTGAGATCGACCAATATCCTCACTCTGCGATGACGATGCTAAAACATGACAACTACAATAAATGTTATTCACAACCTTGCATAGTGCTAAAACATCAGCAACATGTATTTCATTTCAAGTTACTACATCCTGTTTTACATGACTTCCACCTTCTCCCCAATATAGCGCACTACCGCATCAACTATGCGAAAGGACATCCTGTCACATGCGCCGAGGAACCGCCTTGGGTCCTTATTGATGGGCCCAGCGAATATTTACCGGGGACTAATGAATACCCGGCACATTCATCATCTTTGATCATCGCTAGGCTGACACGGGGCGTCCCTTCCGTCACGTTATGCAAGACAAAAGATTCGACATATGAGCCAGGGCAAGCTGCAGCCTCCTATGTGATCTCGACACAACATGCCTCAAATCGATCTAGTTTTATGTGGCTCGTCCCTAGCGACAATTCGGGAATAAACATATGAGGAAGGGTAAAAAGTAACAAAAAAATTTTACGTGACATTTGTTTTGGCCCGGACTTCGGAAAGAACTAAAGAAGCTCTATGCTCTTTACAAAATAGTTGAACAGCTTTCATAAATGTAACTCAAGTACCTTTAGATACCAAACAATTGGCTTGAACATCGTATACAATCTGATGAGTTCAATTGGGTGTTGCCCTAGCGAAAGTAACGCTTAATACTTTTAAATATGTGCATTTGGTAATATCGTTACAAAAAAGAGAAATTTAATTTATTTAGGGTTTTTTTTGGGGGGGATGGAAAACTGCGACTGAAGCTCTTTGGAAAATTTGGAAGTTAACGGTAGTCAATGCTTGGACCGAAATAACAACCGGATGTTCTTGTAATAATAATAATAATAATAATAATAATAATAATAATAATAATAATAATAATAATAATAATATTATTATTATTAAATAAAGCATCGTGTAAGCCTTGCCGATTGCTCATATTCTGGTAGTCCTTCTAGCTATTCAGAATGATTGGCGTATCCATTTGCGGACTTCAGCACAGCAGCTTTGTATGGTATATTATACTGTGCATGGCTATATGCGATAATGCAAATTCAGTGCACTATGGATGCCCAAGAAACTAATTAAAGAAAAAACTACAGAATGTCATCCTTATGCTTTACGCTAAAGCGGAATGAATTTCTGGATGGTGAAGTGAATGACATATTATAGGAACGGTGAATAGGTGAACATACGGCATGTGTTTGATAAACAAGGGATAAAGAAGCGGCAGCCATATCAGAGAGCACAACGAGTGCTGTGGTAGTTCCCTAAATGAGTTTCTTGTCTATCAATTACTAGGGCTTGTTTTAGGCAGCTACACATCAAACTCCACATGGAGTTCTAGACTTAGTTGCAACATTTTCCTCTAATTTGTTTCGGATCTGTGTAATATCCATCGCACAACATATAAGACGACTCTGACTGCGAGGAGGAAACAGCTGCACATGATAGCGGTAAGTGTTAATTTTAATGAGCTAAACGGAATTTTTATTTCAGCTTTGCATCGTTAACAGAACGAAATGTCGCACAGGATACACTAACAGAGGCAACAGGCACATAAAGGTAAGAGTAGATAAGAAGCGAACTATTATCAAACACTTGCGGCTTGATAATCTATTCACGTTCCTACAATACTACTTCACGCCCGAAACAAAGCAGGTCAAAGTGGTCTGCAAACATTCCCCGCTACCGAAGGTATTAATTAGTCGTGCAATTTGCAGAAAGGGGTCAGAAACTAATGACTGTTTTAGGACGCCGTTCTCCCACTAAAGTATTTCCATAACCTACGACAACATTAAGTAGAGTTTGTGAAGTGTCCTAGGTAATAAGTGACCTGACAGAGGTGCTGCCAATGTTCGAGTGCTTGGGGACAACGCTTGTTCCCATGCTGCGGCTGTATAACGGAAGGAAACTCCAGACCAGGGGCGGACCGTCAATAAGGGCCAGATGCCCCCCCCCAAATGAAAATTTCATAATCATTTACCATTTTTTCTTCTTCGGGTCAATTTTTAAAACCAAAATTACATGAAGAACAGCCATGTATCACCGATTAGTTCTTAATTGTATTTTACGCAATAAGCGCATTTCCTCTCTACTGTAGTAGCCGTAGCATGCGGGTCCCCCGTTAGAGAGGGAAGTTCATGAGCCAGCACGGAAATTTTTACGCCTTAAACTGGGCCAACACAGATTTACAGGGATTTATATTTGCTTCCTTCAAGATGGGTTAGCCCTTTTCCTGCTTATTTTATCACTTTGGGGGGGGGGCATCAAGAAGATTGCCCATGGCGGCGCTCGATATTCTCTTTTTTCTTAGAAACCAGATGTTGAGGGGTTACCGACATCACGCATAACTGACTAGGGGTTGTTTCCGAAGTTTGTTTGAAATTGGGTGACGTTCTCACTGTTTGACAGTGAAAAGTTACTTTCACAGAGTTAACCGTTAAATTTAAAAAAAAAAAAAAGTTTTTATGGCAATGAATAAAGTGAAATTTATTCCATTTTCGCGTTAAGGCTGCACAAAATAATAATAATTATTATTATTATTATTATTATTATTATTATGTTTGCAAAAACATCTTGGCTAACAGCGAATGAAATGAGAAACATATCTTTATCTATATGAATGAAAGTATTAAAAAAAATCCAGAAAGGGCAAATTTCGTTTCTGTAGAGAACGACGAAACGAAAGATATTACATGCGCGTCAAAATTTGTAGTGATATTACGATACATCAGTGAGGTAAACCGGATGAAAGATTTATATAATTAATTGCTGTTTCTGAATTGACTGCTGAATGCTTAAAGCACACTTTAACAGCTGAATTAGAGGAGTTCCATTTAAACCATAAGTTTATAGCACAAATGTAAGAAGGCGCTGCAGTTATGAGAAAATGTCGGGGAGGAATATAAGTCTTGATAAAAGAGACCTTCCCCCACACCATTTGGGTGTGCCCCTGGTCCACCCTTCTATAGAGGCCACGAGCCGCTACTGCTCCAAACTTACTACAGTCTGCAAATGGTTCCTTCAGAATTTTATCTGTTTAGTTCAATTAAATTTTTCTGGGCACAACGATTCATCGGTTATGCACAGTCACAATTTCTCTAGCTTCTGATATTTTGGGGGAAAAAGACGACGAAGAGAAAAAGTCTATTACGTTTCGTTTCTTGCTCGTAAATTCCAGAATTGCTTCCAAATTAGGTATTTCAGCTTATATCGCCCCCCTCCCAAAGAAAAATATAACAATTTCAAACACACTGTGAAATGTCAATTTATTTACCGGTCTGTGTTTGAGCAATGAGCTTACACTGAAACTCTGTAAACCATAACAATTCGAGTAGTCTGCAATTTAAATAACTTTCCTTTAAGTAGTAAACGGACCTGGTGCGCCAGTCACGCCTTCTTTCACGAGCGGCAGCGGAGGGCAGCGGAGAAAACAGAGCTCAACTAATATAGGCGGAAAGTTAGCATAATGTTTATGTCGGCCCGGGGGCTCAGTTGGTTCTAGCATCATGATAGCAATGGAAGGTAGTGGGTTCCCTTCCCCCTGAACGACTTTTTTTAATCTGCATAATTTGTCTACATTTTTCTTACTATAATAAATGCTACCTTGTTTTTAGGGAGGACAACGCATTGGTTGCTATTTTACTATTATTTCATGTACGTTGCAAATTTAGGATAGGATTGATAGTTTAGGTTAGATTAGCTGGGGCAAAAGTTTTCCTAGGTTTAAAAAAATTGCAAAAGTTATATTGTTAACGCACAGATTGCAAATTTAGGTTAGGATAGCTAAGTTTTAAGAAATGCAAAAGTTATCTTAGGTTTAAAAAAAATAGCAAAGGTATACTGTTAATGCACAGGTTGCAAATTTTGATTTAGATTATCTTAAGTTAAAAAAAAAATATTGCAAAAGTTATACGCACAGGTTGCAAATTTAGGTTAGAGTTTAAAAAATGCAAAGTTATCTTAGTTTAAAAAAAAAATTGCAAAAGTTATACCGTTAGCGCACAGGATACAATTTTTGGTTTGGATAGGTTAGTTTATGTTGCACGCACTTTTCCACAACTTAACTCTATTAAAAGCGTATGCCTTTTTCGGTATCAATTATTTCCTGTAAGTTTTACATTGCTACATTATTTTCGCAGTATACTGAATGTGATTAACTATTAACATGCAGTCTTAAAGGTGCCTTTTTGCATTCCATTGAATCTTTCTGTGCTTTTGACTTACATCTGCCTGTATTTGTTAAAACTCACACTACACTTCCCCGCATCGGTGGTCATTCCTCGGTTTTACCCTGCCGTTTATGCTGCCGTTCGTGAAGGGGGCATAATTGCCGCACCAGATGCGTTCATTACGTAACGGCAAGTATTAAATATAGTGAAAGCAGTTAAAAAGTCCCGCTACTTAGCTCGATATAAATACAATATTGTAATTTCAGACATGAGAAGTACGAAGGAGCAGAACATTATCACGTGTTTATAATGTTTAATATGATTAAATTATTTCAGAGATTGGTTTTTCATGTGCTTTCTTTTTAACGCTTTTATATAAAACCAAGTTATATAAATATGTTTTATTTAGCAACAGTACAATTATTATTGGTTTATCATTAAGAGCTTTAATTCACCAAGTTGCAAATATGCCATAAAATTGCAAATTAAGATCATATATGGAGCATATGACATCGCAAGTACGAAATGTTTACTAAATCACTGTTACGTTTTTAACCATAATTACGATATTTTATTATTTATTCACGAGAAAAAAAAATTGAAAAATAATCACCAAAACAACCCGGCATTCAGAGCAAAAATTTCGTTATAAAGTTAACTGATATTTCATCGCCCAGGACGGCTTCAATATTTCCAAAACTAATGAATGGTAGCACACAAATGAAAAGACCCATGTACTATATACACTGACAGAGAAAATAATAATAATAATAATAATAATAATAATAATAATAATAATAATAATGACAGAAAAACCAACTTTTTTAATATTTTGACATTACGCATTATTATATGAGAATTATAGTAATTCCATTATTTTTAATACTTTTCAAAACAATTTGCATTACTCTTATGTATTTGGATATTATTTTGAGTCTATAATTTCTTTTATTGTATAAGCATGAAAATGAATGCAATTTAATCATATTTTTACGCCTGGGCCAATTGAAATGTCTAATGTCATTGTTTCTCTTGTATTGTAGTTATATCAGTTTTATTTTATTGTTGAGCTATTTCAATCAGTTTAACACCTAATTTTATTAGGTAAAGATGTCGTTGAGTAGAGGAGTGGCTGCTAAAGCAGTTGCCCTGTTGGAAGATGAACGGAGCATGCACTATGCTGCCCAGGTGTTAACGAGTCAATGTCTCTGCTATACAAAGGTTCAGGAAACTTGGTATCCACTGCAGAAAATCAGAATCAGGTCGTAGAAGGGTGATATCTGCCAGAGATGATCAATACCTGCAGCTGTAAATTTTGCGTCATCGTCACACAACAACCGTAGAAGCTCAAAATCGCTTGCAAAGGGCACCAGAAGTCAATGTCAGCATGAGAACAGTGAGGATACCGGTCAGAGGTTCGTTGCTTACCCAGCAAATTGGCAAGCACACTTTCTCTTTGCTCGTCAACATCTGGAATGGAACTGAGGAACAATGGAAAGCTGTTGACGGATGAGTCGAGGTTCAGCCTAAAATCACCTGGTGGCAGGGAAAGAGTATGGAGGAGGACTGGACAAAGGTATGCCCATTGCATCTTCTCATCGATGATTGCTTTTAGTGGAGGTTCCGTCATGGTGTGGCCTGGTATCAATGTGGAAACCAAGACAGAGTCGGTTTTTGTGGAGAACGGGGCCCTGAATGCAAACCGGTACAATGAGGAAATTCTTCAGAAGAATTGCGTCTCCTATGCTCCGTAGGTTGGCAATGATTTCCGCTTCATGCATCATACTGCCCGTCCACATTGTGACACATTACTTGCGGATTCAGGCCAGCACGAAGCCCTGACCACAACCCCATTAAGCATATTTGGGACATGACGGGGCAAAATGTTCAACGTGTTGCTGAGAGCCTCAGTGAACTTCGGGAGGCTTTGGTGAGCAATGGGAGGACATACCACAAGGAAACCTAATGACCTTGAGCCGCAGTATGCCCGTGAGTTTGCAAGCTGTGATACAAGCACAGGAGAGTGCCACTTCCGAGAGTGTCACTAAGTGTTGAAAGGTGTGTCGTGTGTTACCAATGCAGGTGTGTTGCCTTCTGTTACCATACAGATAAAAACGAGATCAATATGAATCATACCCAAACAATAAAGGGAATTATAGAATCAAAATGATTTCCGAATACACAAGAGAGGTTGAAAAATGTTTGGAAAAGTATTTAATATTCATAAAATAAAAGTATATAATAATTCACATAAAATGCATAAAATTAAAAATGTTAAACAATTTTTGAAGTTTCTCTCAGTGTATATGACTATGCCACATAGCTTCTAAAGGCTTCTAGAGGTTAACTACAGTTTCCAATTCGGTTTCTCTGTAGATACAAACGCCAGAACCCCCACATCCAATTTATTCTGTAATCACAGTTAAAGAGGCTATGATTCATTCCATTTCCACTTGAGGCCCTTGTGTCGAAGGCGTTTGTTTCCGACAAATGTACGCAAGGCAAATAAACACAAGCAGCCTGGCACACGCTGATAATTGTTAGCTTGGCAGTTAGGCATTCTCAGCTCTTGAAGAAGAAGGGATGTGACGAGAGGTACCCTTGTTTGCTTCTTTCTCCCCTGATGAATATTTCATGGCCCTGTCGAAACGCCAATTAAAAGCATAATAACGCTACCATCTCATTAGCCAGGTAGTAAAACACAAAACGTTCATTCACCCTCTCTCACACAATGATCTTCAATAATAATGTTAAAGATCTCGCCCCTTCCACCCATCAAAAGAACTACATCGTTTGAACAATATTTGAAAGCTCATGAAGCTTTAAAACAAACGGCTGGTTCAGCAATGCTAACGTTTTTTTTTTTTTTTATTTTTTTTAACCAAACGTTATTCACCACCCACAGGCAAAACTTTTTTTTTTCAATAATAACAAAGGGCAAGTTCAGTAATATGTGCGGCAGCCCTGTTCTGAACCTTCATGGAAATGGAAAAAGTTTGCCAATTCCAGAAATTATTTCTGCCCACGGTTTTTTTTCCCTCAAAATTTGCAACTGAATATTTATGTGCTCTAGTGCTCTTTCAGGCGTACTTATACGAAGATGTAAAATTCTGAGTTACTTTGAACGAGTATATTGAAAATATCATCACTGGTTAGGGCGTCAGCCCGGAAGCCTGAAGATCCGTGGTTCGAATCCTGACTGTGACCCGAATTTTTCAAGTCTGACTCTTCGTTTCCATCTAAATTACTTTTAATTAAACATAATAGCATCTCCTGCTACGAACTTTATATTTATGTGCTCTAATGTGACAAAAATGCAATTTTCTGTCTTTTAAACTCTCCCTCCGTATTATAAATGGCATCTCGAATCTAAGTACACTTTAAAAAAGAGAGTTCCTCAACCAATGGTTCCCAGCGGGGTTTTGGTGAGTCAAACATTTCCCGACGTAGCAAAGAAATCACAGAACGTTTTAATAAACTTGTATTATTGGTTAATCAGAGTAAATTTTACCTTTTGTATTAGAATGTATCTTCTGATTAAATTTATGAATTCCTAATGTTGAATATCCTTCAATGTGTTCTCCGGATTTAAAAAGTTTAAAAACCACTGCTTTAAAATACAGAGGGGTCCAAAAATAGAGACACTGTTGAATAAACAATAACCTTGTAATGGATTTGATACAAGTCTCAAATTTGGTGAAGGTGTAGCTTAGTGTCTAGCACTTAGGTGACCTTGGATGGTGACGTGAACAGCGACGCAAAAGGGCGAATGCAAGGCTATCATTCGAAGAAAGGAAGGTGATTTAGAAGTAAATACTTCGAGTTTGAAAACATCATGTATGCGACACAATGACAATGGAGAAAGAAGTTTCGAACAGTCACCGACACGCCTCACATATGCGCGTATTCGGGACAAATTGTCCCCTTGAAGGTTGAACGTTCTTCTTTGAAGGAACAGTTAGTTACCCGTGCCGTTTATCTCGAAAAACTGCAGACATAGATTTTACATACGATCCGAGAATTGTATGGGAACAAGAGGTTTTATCTGCTACAAGATGGTGCCCTAGCTCACTATCATCGAGACGTTAGAGCAGGGATTACCAACTGGGTGCCATGAGATCGGCCAGGGGTGCAGCGAAATATTTTGGGAATAAACAAAAATATATTATGGAATACTTAAAACATACATATTAAATTAAGTATGTCAATTTCTGGTATTGGTGATGAAGAAGAGGAAGACGAGTCATTTGTTGGATTACGTTTCATCTCAAGTGTCCAACCCATGCATTAATAAGAGAGGGCTTCATAAATTCAACAGCTTATATTATGTAGTTGTAAGAAATTTTCCTTGTTGCGAAAATAGTAATAAATTACCAGATTTATTAGGACACCCAAAAACAGAACACGCTAGCATATTGATCACATTTAAAACTGTATTGTACAATAATACAAAGAATAACTAAGCTTCAGTAGTTGAAAACACGGCAACAATGAAATCACTTATAGCACGCGAACTCGTAACAAAGACGATCAAATCCAAAGCAAGAAATAGACTGCTTAGCCTTGAGGACGATATGTGTGTTTCGTTGCCAACTGTAGGCCTGGTATCAAACATTTGTGTTCTCAGCATCAATCATAAATCTCACGTTAACAAGACAAAATTTGTTTTAATGACTTACAATTACATTGTAGACTCTACTTTTGAAAGCGTATTTTTTAATTTAAAACTCTTAGTGTATATTAAAAATTTGTTTGTATACTTTGTCCAATGGCAGACCATAAAATGTACTTTATTATTAAAAACTAACTATATTCTTGTTTGTTATGGAGTGTTTCATTGAACATAATTTAACACATCAAAGCGAAAGTTAAAATGTTAAAATAATTTAACATGTTCCTATTTTAAAAAAAAATTAAGAGGTGCACCGAATTTCTAATCTCGTTCCTAAGGGTGCCGCAAAAGAATGTAGACTACGAATCGCTGCGTTAGAGACTCCCTGAATGATGGATACGCAAATATCCAGCATGGTCTCCAGACCTATAGAGGACCCTAGGGGATGTGTATCGAACAAAGCCACCTTACAGAATGTTGTTTTTGCACTGTTCTGCGGAATTCACTGTGTGACTGCTAATGGTGGCTACTTCGAACACTCCAAGTAAAAGTTGAACATTAATCTACACCTTCACCAAATTTGAAACTTGTATTACAATTTATTACAAGGTTATTAATGATCAAACAATGTATACATTTATTTAGGCTTCTCTGTACACAAAATTTTGCAAATGCCCTCGTACAGTACAGAAAGTCGCTGATTTGCATTACACCCAACATTATGAATTTTAATTTCCTGTAACCATTGTTTAATACGTCTTTAGGGTGCAAATACCATGTCTGTAGGGGACATATCTTGCGCCTGCTGTTTGTATTTTATTACCTGTAGGGGACTGTAGATGCGCTGCAAACCAATGTCTCGGTGAGTTTGTGGAACACTTTGACTGAGTGAGGTGAGAGATTGCATTAGCAGGAGCCTCTCGCCTTTAGAGATATTATGTGCATGCACCACGAGAAACGTCACCTCTCATCACGTGCGTTCCAGGAAAGCCTCCAGCTTTACACGACTGACTGCTGTTGTGTTACAAAGTTCAAAGAAATATTTTAGAAGACTATTGGATAATTATGACCATCTCCTTGGTCTAAGTGGTTAGCGTTGCCGGAAGAAACCGGATTTGGGGTACCTGCTTAGAAACTTTTCTAAGACAGAGACGTCAGGAACGGCCTCGTGATGATAACTGGTGAGCTGCCTGATGGCTGGCGTTCTTCGATCTAGAAAGCCGCGAGATAGCGACCGGCGGAGTACCGTAATGCTTACAAAAAAGTGTTTAACGCTCGTTTTTACTCCTGAGGCACCACAGGCGGCGGACACTGATGATACATGAGATGAAATGATAAACTGGGGAAGGATTCTTCTTTAAAGGAAGGAAGCGTTCCAGGCCTAAGTTTAGGGTACCTTCCCGGCATTTGCTATTTATGAGGACTGGGAAAACCTGGAAAAAACTTCAGACGGTCCTGGTGGGAATCGAACCCCATACCTCCCGCTCACGAGTCCGCGCCTTAAAGACGGCCACTGGTGGCGGTGCCGTAATTATGATCAAATGTCCCCCTGCAATACTGCCCTCTATGAATGTCGTAAGACGGAGGTAGAGAAAGCAGAGGTCGCTGCGACAGGCCATGGCCCGATCTATGTTGTAGCGTCATAGAAGAGGATTAGATAATTATAGTGAACTATCACAATACAACACAGTCATATATCAAACAATGTTACATTTGAAGTTAAGAGCAGTCGCTCTCCAGAAGCGACAACGTTATTTCGTTGGTAGTCTGTTGCTGAATGACAGGCTAGTGAAATTTTATGTGAATTTGTTAAGTAGTTGCTTTATTTCGTTTTGTGCTATCTGATTAAAGTGCACATCCTACGCTCTTTTCTTTGCGACCACTGGAAGCGAAAACTGAAATAGCCAGACCAACTCTTAATTATTAATTTGAGTGACTGTGATTTCAAAACTCAGGAAGCATACAACGCTTTCTGCAGAGACACACTTTATCCTGCAGATTCCAGACTTTAATTATAGGGCCCTCGATAAGTTTGTTGCATGAAAACTTAGGAGTATGCTTATTTTGCCTTTCTTTCTCTGTCTGTTGTGCGCGTTCAGCCACGCACGTTAACTTATTAAGAATCTAGAAGCTTGCAATTTATGCTCAGCAATAACAGTAGAAAATGTGTGTCCTCGATTTATATGCTGCCGTGAACCAACGTTGGAACAGTACATTATTTATTATACAGAGATTATAACATTTCTTAAAGTTGCTGACACTGATTTCCTAGTTACTACATCCACAGAGATTTTCCGCCACAAAAGGCACGCTGTTTACATATCAAAGATATTTAAAAATGAAAGACAATAGCTAAGTTTCCACTGCTGCGTGTTTCTTCGCCTGGGTAGAGAAGAAAGTATTCCTGCGCTGTCACCTGTTTTATGAATTTGTTAAAGATAGTCATCGGCCTCTGTAAGCTTCACATGAATCATCCAGTTTTGATTATGTAACCCTGCTTCTTTTTAAATAGCTTCACGCAAGCAGCTCGCCACACCCGAAATTACAAGGCATGATGAGTAATCGCAAACGTTACAGTATGTAACATATTTATATACTAAAATGTGCGAACATTTTTCTTTTGTTTAATTATGATTATATGTGTTTAATAGATTATGCATTCATAAAATAATGTTTCATAACATTAAAGAAATTGCCAATAAATTTCTAAAACAAAACACGCCAGTTTTAATACAAAAATTCTATTCATACATTACACAATGTAAACAACAGGCTTACAGTCAGGTACACATAAGGGTGTATACCGGGTTTCAGTTTATTTCTGGTTCATTTAAAGGTCCGCTGGATTCAGAATGGCATAAACAAATTGGCCTTTGTTCTAAGTGCTTCCACATCCGCCATATTCGCCCGATTTGCTCCCAGCGATTACTTTTTGTTCCCAAACCTGAAGAAATGGCTGTGTGGACGAAGATTCACATTTAATAATGAGGTTGAAGGCGAGAGAAACGCTCAATTTTCACAGTTGAACAAACCATAATCTCTTACATCTTGTGTTTTCCTCGTCAGATCGAGAACTTGTGGAACGCCTCTGGTATTATGTACTCGCTGTTACTTCTATCTAATGCAAATATGTGCAGTTTTTTTTCATTGGCTCCAGGACGACTTACTTTTCTGATGTTACGCACAGTAGTCCCTCCTAACAACATTACAGTTTAAAATTTAATGAGGTGTAATTTTCATTGAGAAAGTCACATTACCGAATAAATTTACGTACATGTTACTCTCTGTACATTGTAGTCAGTTTCAAAGTCAAAGGAGCTCATGGCAGAAGCATGTGCTGCTTGTCCTGCTAGTATCGTAAAACACTGTCAAGGAAATTCGTTGAAAAGTGACGACGATGTTATCATGCCAAACTTTTATAATGAAATTTTGTAAACAGTAACCAGACCTAACCATTAAATACGTTGCAGCAGCTGCTGTAGGGCTAATAGTTCTACTTAATCCAGAGTGTTGCATTCGTATTTGTTCGCTGTGTGTTTGTATTTTTTGGGGTAACGTGATATGGTCAAACGAAACCAAAATGAATATTTTCGGGTTAGATAGAAGAATGACCAGAATAAGGAGAAAACTTAATAATACTGCAAGAATGCAGTCAATATATTTCCTATTGTGAAGTCGGTCCTGGTGGTGTGGTGGTAACCATAATTGCCTCCTAAACCCAAGATCGCGGGTTCAATCCCGGTCAGGATCGATGGATTTTTTCGGGCGTAAAAATCCTAATTATGGCTTCCTTTGGAAGGTCCCGTGTCGTACATTTACGGCATGTAAAAGAACCTCAAGCCTGAAAGAAGAGGCATCTGAGCAAAATTTGTCGGTCGTTTCACGTCCTGATTTGAATGGGACGCTGATGACTTGAAATGTTAAAGAGCGCCCGTAAATAAAACAAATCAACAACCTACTGTGAAACATAGGAGCGATTCTGAGGCTGCATTTTCTATGATAAGAGTATAATTTTATTGATAAGGTAATGAATAAAACGGTCTACAAAAATATCATTGTAACTAATTTATACAATGAGCGCGGAAATTGCTTCGGACCCCCTTACCCGATTTAAATCCTATTAAATAGCGGTGACCTATTTTTAAACGAGTCAGAAAGTAGAATGTTACCTACGAGGGTCATTTGAAAAGTTCTTGGAATAACCGACAGATTGCAGCAACAATTCCGAGGCGGTTTTGTTATCAAAACCTGCCATCTTCCATAGAAACTTTTGTGCAATAATACATGGGTTGGTCAAGAATCGCAGCAGCTATAGCTGTTGTAATACAGACGCATGTGTACGGGGGGAAATGGCAAACATCGTAAGGTTATGTATGCAACATAAATTCATACAGATATGATAAACACTGTAGGGGACTCTCTTTCAACCATTTCCAAGGGAGATTAATCGTGAGGTTACGATTAAGAAACACTTCTCACAGTATTTTCAAATTTCGAAAATAAAGGGATCCTCGTTTACACCATTTAAATCTATATCTTAAAAAATTATAACACCAACGATAGAAATTTCCTACCCTGAGATCGAGTTTGTTTATACATTGCTGTTGGAAAGGAAAGATATACAAGTAGCGTAGGGAATGAACGTTTGCTACTGGATATTTCCTATGTAGATACAGAGGCATTCCAATCCGGGTTACTCTGGGCATGAGTGGAATTACCAGCAGTGGGAACATTCCGACAAAGTCCTTGGATTTCATTCTCAAGAGTGTGAAGCGAGTGCTAAAACTGCAACTTTGGAGACAAAACGAAGGCTTTGAGACGGCTAATGGATCTCGTACTTCCGAATTTTATAGCGAATTTAAATATTCTCGAGGAGAAAGAAGATTAACTGTATTGTAGGCAAGTCGCTCATTATATTTCATATTACGGATAATTATAACCGTTTTTAAATACATCAATAAAATGTCATTATTTATATTGACTATTTAATTTATACATACAAATTTTCCATTATTATCACTGCAATAATAATAATAATAATAATAATAATAATAATAATAATAATAATAATAATAATAATAATAATAATAACGCTTTTCTAAAGTTTCCTGTTTTCAAATTGAAGGAAAATTGCCATATGGTTTTATTACAATCGTGTGGGAATTAATGTGAACAAGCAAGGAAATTTAGTTATATAATTATTCGGTGCTAATTATTTTTTACCTCTATTTCTACACTGATCCCTGTTGAGATAGTTAATTGTAGTTATTGTTTTCATTGATTGTATTAGAAGTTAAGCAATTTGTTTGTGTTTCTAGCTGTTTTAATATTTTATTTGGCATGCATATTTTTATTCATAATGGATATCACAACTAAGAAGAGGAGAAGTGTTATACCTCCATGAATTCAATAATATTCAGTAATATTCAATAATATTCAAATTCAGACACAGATGGTAGCTGAATGTAATATAAGTTTAGGTGTCGTTAATAATATAACTGGAAGAAAACATGAGATGGGGTGAATTTCATCTCAAACTTTTGTGAAAAACTTCCACAAAAGTAGACGTTTTAGGGTTGTGGTTGTTTTGCACTCACAGGCACTGAATATTTAATTCCTATTGACAGAATGATGAACAGCGACAAGTCACTGCAATTTTACAGAAAAGAGTCGTCCCAGAACTGAAGAGATTGGTAGAGGAACTGAACAGTGAAAATATGATTTTCCAGTAAGATCTTTCCCCATCGAAAAATGTTTCAAGACTTCACGGCGATAATTGGTTTTCAGTGTTCGGACTGGCCTGGAAATTCACCGAATCTTTGGGTAGTTGTCAAGAAACGGATAAGAAAAATGGACTGTGCCACCAAAGAAAAAATAATTTGTGCTGTGATGTATTTCACGACCCAGGAATACGGGTGAAATATGTAAGAAACTCAGTGACTCTATGCCCAAACGAGTAAAAATGGCAATTAAGGGCAAGGGTGTAAACATTAAATACTAAAAGACACTGTTTAGTAAATATTAATATTGAAATAATTAAAAATAAAATAATGTCTTTTTCACATTAATTTTCACAAGAATGTATCAATGGACATTAAACGGTTTTTTTTTAATTTATTTATTTATGGACGCTCTTTAACATCTCAGGTCATCAGCGTCCCATTCACGTCAGGGCGTGAAACGACCGACAGATTTTGCTCAGAGGCCTCTCTTTCAGGCTTGAGGTTCTTTATCGTGCCGTAAATGTACGACACGGGACCCACGGCTTTACTTCCCTTCCGAAGGAAGCCATACTTAGGATTTTTACGCCCGAAAAAATCCATCGGTCCTGCCCGGGTTCGAATCCGCGTTTTGGGTTTAGGAGGCAAGTATGGTGAAAGTCCTTTCCGAGATCTGATTGGTGTCAGTTTTTCTGGCCAAAAACACAGTAATTTGCCGAGCATTTTAATTTTACTTCCTAGCACTCCTTAACGCCCACTCTCATATATCTAGTAACTTTATTCTCTCACTTCCAATAAAGAGAACTGCGAAAATGTTGTATTAATAACTTTACACGTTGTTAGCAAATTGAGGAAAGATGGAGACGATTACGCAGATCATCTATTCCCTCCTGTTCACTGGGAGCACTGCCAAGTCTGTTCTTCCGTTACAACGCTTCTCCTCTCGGGATATACCACACAATTTCGAATTCTTGGCCCTTAAGGACGAAAATTCATATATTGCATCTGTTTAGGAGGCTTACACCAAGACCCTATCGGTTCGGCTTTAAGGCTCGATGCGCATGCAGTAGTCACAATATTGATGCGAATAATTGTTCCACTCTAAAAATAAACAACTACGTGCGCAGACTTCACTGAAGTTAGTGCTGTCACACAGCGACACTTACTCTAGCTGTGTTTATCCAACCTGGAGACTTTGAAACCTTATGTACACTCCAAAGATCTCATTAGCTATGGCAAGAACATCACTGGTGCGGTGAGAGACAAATCCTAATACGCAGATGTCGCTAATCTTCCAGCGCTTCTGTAGAAAATCACCACGTGCTTATTTTCCTGAGAAAGTGGCAAGATAAACTATAGGGCGATTGCATTTGAAATTGAAAAAATGGGGGAGAGGGGGGATGATTGGCAGAAACGCAAGGACAGGTGCATTGCATCCAACGGGGACTACTTTAACATTAAAAGTATGAGGAACAATGAAAGCTATGTTGTCAAGAACAGCCCTCGTGTATCATTAAGTAGATACAAATTGATGTAGTGTGTTTGAATGAGGCATCTGAGGATATTTTCACTAGATGGCAGCATTAGTTCGGTGGCAATTGGTGATATTGCACTGAGAAAATAGATGTTTACAATAGCGAAACAGCAGTTGAAAGATGACAGCATCTTTGAGTGAATGTACAATCCTCGAGCAGAGTTCCGTTGTGCGATTTTTATGGGGAAAATGTATAGAATCAAACAATGTTCACAAAGATGTGACAGAGAAACGTCTGTCACGTGAAGCTGTTTACAATTGGGTACAGAAGTTCTGTGGAAGCCGGAAAAATATCGAAGACGAACACAGCATCGGCCAGCCAATGGCACAGAGGCGAATTTGTAACGTGTGAAGACTTAATCGAGCAGCTAACTACAGTCTCAGCTGTGCAGAGCATGCTGACCCCACAGCACAAAATGCAAACAATGGGTCTGGCATTACATCTCAGTCACTATCACGATGAAGGACACGTACACTAGCCCGCATTGTCACAGGTCTTGGGTTCACCATAACCAGCCCGAGAGGAAGCGTGCGTCAATGCTGTAGAAACATCCTGCGTCATCCGCGAAAAAAAAGTTTAAAGTAACACCATCGCCGGGAAAGTGATGCTCACAGTCTTCTGCGATCATGAAGATATACTGCTTTCACCATTCCAGCCTCAAGAATAAACCGTAATGCCGACTTCTACTATATCACCCTCAGGAAACTCCGTTAAGTCAACGGAAGACTCTAAGTCAAAGGTGTGTTGCTATTGCTGCGGAATTTCAAGTCAGAAGTTCTCGAGAATCATCCGTAAAGCCCCGGCTTTGCTCCAAGCGGCTTCAATTTGTTCGGCCCTCATAAACACCGTCTTTAGGACGAACATATTCCCGACGATAAAGCATAGAAATGGTTCCGACAGCAACTCAAAAGAAATGTATGCTGCTGCATTTCAGGGGCTTGTGAAACGATGAAACGAGTGCCTTATGTTAAGAAAAAAAAACTGTTTTTCAAATCAGTCTCTTAAAGTTCTACATCTATTTATAACTTAATGACTTATTCTCGTAGAACACCTTCACACGTATTATAAAAACAATAACGTAAGTAGCATCGTCTCTCATTTAGTAGTCAGATCCAGGACACTAATGTCTTTTTCTAAACTACGGAAGTATGACAACTGAAAACCTCTTAAGAGTAATTTTAGTGTTGGGACGATGTTCTAATGATTTTAATAAAAGTCAGGGGCTGAGAGAGGCTTTTCTTTATTAGCCGGTAGAAAAGTTATGGTCAAAGCCGCTTTATTATTATTATTCGCTGTGTATAATATCTTAAAAATATTTTAACTGCTTTAAACACATTTTGAATCATAAAGGCAATGTCTTATGATTGATTAGGATGTTGTTAACTTGTTGCAGAATCTGTTAAAATTGTATATCTCATGTTAATGGTTTGAAATAAATATCACACCATTTTTAAGGCAATACTAATTTGTAAGGTTTCTTGTCGGAAAGGCTCACATAAGGGAATAAGCACTCCGGTATTTCTAGAAAAATCTATTTGTTGTATATGCATATGCTTCTTAGAAGCTGAAAATAATGAATTATACGTATATAATTTGTGTATGTGTGTGTGTGTTAAATCATAATACCAACCACCTACTAACAAACAAAGCTATAAAGGGATTTCAAGGGTAGTTAAGTGGCTAATACCGGGGTGCTTATTTCCTTATGTGAGCCTTTCCGACAATAAACTATAAATTAGCATTGCCTTAAAAATGGTGTGATATTTATTTCAAACCATTAACATGAGATATACAATTTTAACAGATTCTGCAACAAGTTAACAACATCCTAATCAATCATAAGACATTGCCTTAATGATTCAAAATGTGTTTAAAGCAGTTAAAATATTCTTAAGATATTATACACAGCGAATAATAATAATAAAGCGGCTTTAACCATAACTTTTCTACCGGCTAATAAAGAAAAGCCTCTCTCAGCCCCTGACTTTTATTAAAATAATATTAAAGAAATAAACTTTCTTTATTGTTGGAACGCGTGGGAAAAAAATAACGCTTTTAATTACAAGTTGTACTATGGAATGTGCATTATAAACTACCTCGCTAAAGTACTGCAGTTCACCCGAGACGTCTATGAAAAGTTCTGCCACGTATAAGCGTGGTATCATTTTCCGTGCCCAACTGCTGGAGTATCACAGGCATCCTATTTGAGATGTCACTGACTTTCTAATGAGAAATACTACACGGTAACAAGTGTTCTTGCTAAATTTATGTCTGTAGTAAAGTAATAATGATGATGACGGTGACATCAAACAAAAAATCATCAGAAGAAACGCTGAGGTTGGCTTGAGGCCAGGCAAATAGGATGAGAGAACAAGAATCTCAAAGGAAAAGGAGCAAGAGAAGATAAGGGAAATGCAGGGTGGCAGATGGAGGAAAAACTGGGCGGAATAGAGACATAGCGTAAAGGCAGCCAAAAACGATCTTGGATCACAATGCTAAATATAGGCGAAGTTAACGACCGCTGTCACTGGTACTAGGTAAATACGCCTCGTTCTCCATTAAGTAAATCATAAATTTGTCTCCAAATCACAACGTGCAATTTAGACTGTTTTAACTGACCTCTGAAATATACTAAACACGAAAATTGGATGTAAGAGAAAAATAAAGCGAACAGTACCTGTAGCAGTTCAGCTTTTCATTTCATAGTCTAGAGAAAACATGATACCTTACGAATAAATGAATTTGCCTTGCTAGATGGGACAGATATGCAGGTACCTATTCCAAACCAATTAACACCCCAACCGGGCGAAGCTCTTGCTAACCAAGAGAGTCTGCAAAATGGTTGTTTTCAAACAACAAGCGTTCTACATCTTTAATCCTACGCAGCTGTTAAGCCGAAGTTGATAAATATACCATGCGATCAGTGATGCTTTCCCCCGAGGCGCGGAGTTTTTTCTATGAGTGAGCCCTCACTTATTTGCCGTGCCATGGAGTGGGAAGCAAGCCTGTTTGCTTACTTGTTGACCTTGCTCACTGTCGCAGTTGTAGCGCAGCTGTTCCCATGTGTGTATTGTGTTGTTCGTTTCTTAATTGGACAGTAAACACAAAGTGTACTATGCCTCGTGTGCCTACAACGGCACATCGTGTTTATGTACGATTCACGTGTTAACTTGGGTGGTGGAAGAGTCAAAGGACCATTATTTTAAGCATGCAGTTGATTCTGTTACTTATACGAATACCATCTAACCCCCCTTTTCAGAGAAGTAACCTATAGGGAGCGTGATCATGCATTTTTTCAACAGGACTCTGCCACTGCTCATACTACGAATAATTCCATAAGAGCAATTCAAAATGTCTTTCCACAAGACAGAGTTATTATACGGATTTATGGCCTCCTCTGCCCCCAATTTAACAGCCTGTGATTATTATCTCTGGGGTAAATTAAAAAAAAACTGTGTACAAGATGAACTCGCACACCATACAAGGACTCAAAAGGAAATTGTTCGGGTTTCTCAAAAGGAACTACAGCAAGTGATGAATACTTTCCTAGTGATGCCAAAAATGTGTGGAGAATAAAGGCGGACAGTTTCAATACCTCATTTGAAAATTGATTTGTGTATTATTGTAGTTGGTTTGCTTTATTGTTTTACCCTACTGCTAATCACAGAGACCCGGCTGACCGGCCAACGATCGTCGTGCTTCGCTCATAGGAAAAACACTCGGAGGGGGGGGGGGGGCAAAACTGATCGCACAGTATATGCAAATACCAGCTAATAATTTCACCTTTCTTAATCATATGTAGACTTTGGAAAAAGTGAGTAATGCGACATAAGAGGACTGTTCGTGCAAAATAAAAAACATATTTTATTGGAAAACTGTTATATTTCTCAACATAACCTTCTTTCAAATGTATATACTTAATCCAGATGTTTTCTAATTTGTTAATCCCATGCATAAAATGCGATTTCTTCAGCTTAGCAAAATGCACCTTTGTTTCAGCGACCTCTTCACGTGATGCAAATTTCTGTCCTGTTGAGGAATATAAAGTAGTTAGAGGGAGTCAAATCCGGGTGGGAGGAGACGAGGGAAGATTTCATATCTTGAATTCCATAATTTTGAGGTGGCAAAAGCAGCAGTGCATGCTGGCGCTTTCTTCGCCCAAAAGGTACGATTCTTCATGGTCACGTCCAATAGCATAGTGTAATATTCGCCGGTTGTGTTTTTCCCTTTTCCAAAAAGTCAACTAAAATTACTCCGTGGCAATTTCAAAACCCAATCGCCATCATCTTTCCCGCTAAGTGGATTGTTACTGCCTTCCTTGAAGCGTTTTCACTGTTGAATCCATTGTTTCAATTGTTCCTTTGTTTTCGGCCATCCACATATCGTCTCCCAAATTCGTCGGTCCTGGGGGTGTAGTGGTAACCTCCTGAACCCAAGATCGCGGGTTCCATCCCGGCCAGGACCGATGGATTTTTTCGGGCGTAAAAATCCTAAGTATGGCTTCCTTCGGCAGGGAAGTCCCGTGTCGTACATTCACGGCACGAAAAAGAACCTCACGCCTGAAAAAAGAGGCTTCTGAGCAAAATTTGTCGGCCGTTTCACGTCCTGTTTTGAATGGGACGTTGACGATCTGAGATGTTATAGAGCGTCCGTAAATGAAGCAAATCAAGCAAGTCTCCGAAATCAATCTTTAGCAAACGACGCGGCGAAGAAAGGCGGCTATGTTGCTGATTTTGTTTCATAATAACTACAAACAGGTAGACCTGTTCAACCTCCATTGCTCATGAGTATTAAAAATAATGCCCTGTCCTCTATTCTTCCCCTTCCGTCAACGATGACATATTGCCCCGCATGTGCCATATTGAAAGTTAAAATGTCTTAAGTCAGCTCGGCGTGAGCCTAAACAGTAAAATCCCTCGTATCCGGCACCCAAATAACTGGCAATATAAAAACTGGGGGGGGGGGGGGGGGGCGAAGAAAAAAATAGAACGTCGTAAATTTGGTCACGGCGTCAATTTGGCGAGTTTCATTGCTTTCTAATAGCGTCATAGACTTAGTGTATGGACGGGACGGGGCTTCACAGTAACTAGCGTGTAATACCAACACGGGCATGGCTTCCCATTTTATGCGTATGTGATAAAGCCCAGACCTCTGCACCTGTGAATAGTAGCTGAAGTGAATGAATTCGTTGCACACATTCCGTGAGGCACCAGCGTAATATTCTTATGCGTTTATACAGAAGTTGAATTTGTTAGCTAAAATGCAAAAAGCGTGTTAGTAGAACATAATTAATGAAGAAACACCGCGCGCTACAACAATATCTTCTTAGTTGCAACTGGTTGTGACGTTGGCTACACTTACTCAACGTCATTATGACCAACAATTAACATTGTATCAAGTACAGCAATTTTAGTGTGTTTTTCTATATGGCCTAACAAATAAATGTACATTGCTAAACATAAAACTGCACATGCAAAATGCTCAATAAAATATTTCGTGCAGTATGTTTTTGCATGACCTATATAAGTATTTTCCAGATACCCAGCAAAATCGGTTATCTGGCATTGGCTTTGTTCCCCAGTTGCCGGATACGGGAGATTTTACTGTGTCTATGAGCAGATAATATAACTGGTTGCTGTCTTATATTCTGTGTTTTTATAAATACTTTTCTGTTTTCTGTCTCCCTTTTAGAAGTATGCCATTCAAACAATGTTTGGAAAAAACTTTTCCAAATGTTTAACATGTTTAGTTTTGTTCAATGAGCACACGTTTCTGCTTTGCATTTCTTTCAATGTTTTGCTTGCTCTAATAATTAAAAAATAAACAAATAAAATAAAAGCAATTTCATTATAGATTAACTAAACAAATCTCAAAATGATACTAGTTGTTTGTTGACTTTTGTATACTAAAAATATTTGTACCTTACGGAAACAAAATTGTAAGTTTTCCCTTTTGCAGAATTCCTTTCCCCATATCGTAGGAGGTGACGTACGCTCCAGTCCTATGGGAGCATTCATTACCAAGTATCTGCCAAAAAGGGCAACGTTATATAAAATGCATACTAATTCTAGGGGCCAACCGTCTACATATGCGCCAGAGGAGAGAGTGAAACAAACCGTGAGAGAGTTAGAAATACCGTTTCTTCCCTTTCTTCTTCTTGTGAAGTCTTATTCCCTTTTCCCTAAAAATTGTAATACACATTTCCGGTTTCTCGCGACCTTTATTTATTTACGTAATATTATTTCTATTTCTCCTCCAACACGATTGGGCTTACAATGCGAAAACTACGTAAATGCAAGTCAAATAATGCTGCACTGTGACTATTATGGACTTTTTTTTTAAGTACTGCGATGAAAACTTTCAATATCACTAACGTGGCAAATAATGTGCTATCTTTGAGACAGCTTGGAGCAGTAATTTAATATATTCCAGTTCTGTTGAAAGGAGGAATAAAAAGCAGAATTACTGTCATCTGAACAAAATCTCGGAATGAGGTACAAAATAACGCCATGGCTTTTGGAAAGTATTCTTATTTTTCAACACAGTTTCCCTTGATACTAATGCACTTTGTCCAGCGATGTTCCAAAACCCCATCACGAAAGTCAATTTTCCTCCAGGCCTACAAAATATTTATTAAATATTTTTAAGCTGGTGATTTTTTTTTTTCCACCAAGAATTTTCTCAGGGTGTCATCATATAAAAAAGTATAATCCTTCTTTATTAAACAACCCTCAGATTCATGAAATAAGCTACTGCACTTGCCTAATTATGCCCCGAACTGAACACCCAAATACATAAGAACTAAACACTTTACACAGCGTTCCAAGCACCTTTTAGGTACTCTGTAGCCGTCCCTAGTTCGATTCAATGTGCATACCTCGTTTTTCGCTTTTGTTTCTACGGCGAAGAAGACCGTTGAGGAAATAAAATTATTAAGAGATAGTATTAAATCTGCTGCTACTTTTTGAAAGGCAGTCAGCGGTTGTTGCCACTTGATATAGCCTTGTTAGCGCTATTTGATATCAAAGATGCGTATCCACTTTAGATTTTCCGAGCCCATTGTTGATGGTATCATTTTGCTGAGTGTGCTCTAAAAGTTTCTCCATCACGGAATTTAATGAGCATTTACAGCAACGATAATGGCTAAGATAATGAAATAAAAAATAGTAGTACGCCAATATGGTCCGTAAGAGCATTAATACAATCTTGAGATTTATCTGGATGGCAAATATTTAAGAACCTTCCCCAAACGTTTAGTAGTGATATTGCATTTAAGGTCATCAGTGCCAATTTGAAAACAGAGAAAAAGAAAATCTTTTGGTGTGCTGTCATTACAGCAGAGCAACTCCATTATGGGAAAAATATCTCCAGTAAATGAGTAAAGCCAGCCCCAACGTTTCTCGTGCTGCAGACAGAATCTGCACGGCATTTTCACGAGACCAGAGTCCGGAAGTTCATGCTTTTATTTTGGTTAATAGGTAGGCAAAAAGACACTTAAATTACTGGAAATAGGCAGTAATATAATTAAAATAGGCAATTATTAAAAGTGAAAACACAGTAATATCATTCATTACTAATGTAAAAGGTATTAACAGACACTTATATTTTTTATCACGCTATTAAAGTACATTTGGTATGTAGACACTATTTTTTATTTTGCCTTTTTTGGGACTGTTTTGGAAATTTATGGATTTTTGTGATTATTATTGCATCTTAAAAAGCACATATGGAATTTCAATATATCGAAGTGAAAAGGGTTATAAAATTAAATGGCATCTTCGCTTCACAAAAATATCTATTGAGAATCTTGTTATACATTTATTTCTTTTCAAATAGTCGAAAACTTTCTCCTCAACCCGTTCACTTAAGCTCTTTAAATAGCTGAACATTCATTAGTGAATGGAATGCACGGTTACTTCGGACATACGAATACCAGTAAATAGAGAGGATGAGGGAAGTACAGTAGTTTTGAACAAGCCTGGCGAATGACCTTGTATCGATTTGTATCAGACAATTCTGGGAAATTTATAATGGGGGGTAACTTCTCAGCTGCATAAATGTAACAAATAATTGCAAGCGAGAAAGATGAGAGCGGTACAGCTGTGCAATAAACCTCTCTACAATGTGTTCAGTGCAGAAGTAAGAGAAATACTAACCTGATTCTGCTATAAATGCATAAACAGAAAATGAACTCGACCAGAAATCACTGCGCATCTTTTATTCCATCGTCAGGACTATTCAAAACTACTTTACTTTGTATGGATCAGCATTTTCATGAAATCTTGAGGTGAATTGTAACTGGTATGAGTTCTTCCGATATAGCTTGTTTAAATATGCTCCAATCACTTCAGTGGAAGTAGAACGTTTTTTTTTTTTTTTTTTTTTTTCTCCCCACGATGAAAAATGTTCTCTCTGACAAGCGGCTGACTATGACATTGGATACCTTGAAAAAAATCTTGTTGTTTTTAACAAAAAAAAAAAATACTAAGTACTTTAATTATGTATTAAAGAAAGTATTAAGTATCTGAAACACTATTTTAATTATATTACTGCTTATTTTCAGTGTTCAAGTGCCTTTTTGCCTGCCTATTTTAACCAAAATAAATGCCTCAGCTTTCGGGTTCTGGTTATCAGGTAAACTAAGGCGAAGCATGTTTAATAATTTGAGCAGACAATAATGATTAAAGATTTTGGTATTACATTTCTATGATCAAAGACTATCATTTTTTTTTTATAAATTTCTATGCAAATAAAACAGGTTTTACTGTCTCATATTGAAATGCAATTCAATTAAGTATACAATTAATTATTATGGATTTTCAAGTGTGGGCCTGAGCTGTCTCGGGTCCTGACGGACCATATGCATTTTAGCTACTTTTAGTACCTATAGATGTCAGAAGAACAGATGCTCATCAAGTGCCTTCTAGTGTTTTGCTAAGGTAATACTTGGATGTGAAATGGCCGATAATTCCGTCCAGGTATGGAGCGATTTTAAGTGCTGTAAATCCACGGCTTCAGTCGGATTTGCATGCACGAACCTATTACTGCTAGACCACAGAGGTCAGCAAATATGCCATATGTTAAAAAAAACCAAAACAAAACAAACAAAAACCTCAAGTGAGGTACTCGCTCTTTTTCTCTCAAAAATCTGGTAATCTCGCAATCCCAACAGGGCTCGTCCAGTTCTTCTGTTCTTTTCAATACATTTGAGTGGACAGATCTGTTCGAGTTTGTTTCAGAGTATGCTGCACGTCGAGGGCGGCCTGAGGTTAAATCTGGACAAAACTCGATATCAAATCTGGCCTCTATTAAACGAATGTTATTCTCTGGTTATATCATTTCACGTGCGATAGGAGTTTATTTTAGAAACATTCTAATAACGTCATTAGGCATATCGTAGGTGTAATCCAAATACTGTAAAGAAATTAGATTTGCCCGCTTATAGAATGTAATGTTATCAGATTAGCATTTTGATACACGATACCAGGCTAACCTCGGTCACCGAAATATTTCAATTGTGCACATCCTACATGAAAAAGAAAGGAGCGTTTGGAATAATTATATTACGGCATCCCTGATCTATCTCTGATATGAAACATGCTGTGAAGTACAGTCACGGTCGTTAAGGCGCGGATTCGTGAGCGAGAGGTCTGGGTTCGAATCCCACCAAGACCGTACTCCCTGACAGAGTTTTTTTTCCCTCAGATTTTCCTCAGGCCTTATAAATGACAAATACTCAGGAAGTACCCTAAACTTAGGCCTGGAACGTTTGCTTCCTAAAAAAAATCCTTTCCCAATTTATCATTTCATCTCAAGTATCATCAGTGCCCACCGCCTGTGGTACCTCAGTGGTAATAAAAACGGGTGTTAAACAATATATATAAGCACCTTTAAGTGAGCGATTATGTATAGTATTTTTGCCTTCATTTACAAGGTGCGCGTATCGTTATGAATTTGTGAATAAAGTGATTGCAAGCTTAGTTGCACAATGAGTTTAATCCTTAAAGTTTCTATGAACAGTGTCTACTTTGTAAAATAGAATTTAATGAAAGCTGGTATTAATAATAAATTTCCTATCCCGTTACGGGCAATGTGTTACACTGGAGTTGGTAATAAAGTCCTTATACAGAGCAGAAGTGAACTCACTGCATAAATAAAGCTGATAATAACTTAATAAAGGGAACACAGTGCCCTTTTTTTTCTCTCTCTCTCTTTCTGTTCTTAAAAATAAATATTTTATCTCAAAATAAATTATTGCAATGCAGCTTAATGTTCTGGAATTGCTAACTTATAAATTTAGAATTCACTTATTGCAGATGCTCAATATGTGCTTCTTTACAACATTGCTTCGAAAACATGGAAGTTCTTCAGCTTTGCTCGATGGCTGGTCGTTTGTGCCTACGTCCCCAATGGGGACAATTTCGGGAGGAAGGGATGAGATGGAGACACCGGGCGGCCAGCATCCACGAGCGGTGAGGTACGGACATATACGAGGCCCTCAAAAAAGGCCACTTTCATACCAGACGCCGGGACAGAAACCTTTCCGAAGCGCGAGTTACCGTCACGCCGCGCGAGTTAACATGCGAGGAAAGAGTGATTTTCTCTCAGGCTAATCCAAGACTGGATTCATTTTACCCCACCTTACAATGTTTGGGACATTTTCCCTATTATGGACTGCAGAGGAAGTGTCTGAATAACAATTTCGGTGGGATTTGTTAGTTTTTATTTCTCCTAAAACCGAAGGAAAATTAGCTCAACAGTTAATTTTTAATTACAGCCTAACATCTTTCTTCAATGATATCATTCAACTAGCAAATTTTCTGACCACATTCATTTCGTTAGAATAAATGCTCAGACATTCCTGAATTTTTGGATCAATATGACGGAAGAAAATTCAGCACAATATATTTTGACTACAATACACGCAGTAGCCATACGAACATTTTAATTTGTGAGATTAACGAAGAATTTGATTAATTTCTCTTCCAATCTGGAGACAAAGTTGGTGGGAGGCTGTTCTAGGGCCTTTAAAAGTCCCCGTGTTCGCCGACAGTGGGACAGCATTTTCTGGCTCTCTAATGTTTGTAATTGGCAGTTTTTAATCAAGCACGAGGACATTAGAGCGGTGAGCCGAAGTAAGGTTTTTGGTTGGTCAACAAGCAGAGCACTATCAGGAATAGCCTCCAAGTGACGAGGGGGAGCTGTGAGCCGTCCGGGTCGGGTGGGTCGTGCTCGCTGGATCGATCCCGGACACCAGCCGAGCCCAGCCGCGGGCATACACACCGCTTCTATTTCATGCACGCACCAAGAGCTCATTTTCATAGCACTTAATTTATTTTCTCTAAGTTGATACACACATTGTCACGTGAGCTTTGGACCCGCTGCATGACTTGTCGATTAACAAACTAACTTTAAGGATACAATGTTCCGAGCCTTACAAACAATACAATTTGATTCAAATGCTAAGAAACACCTGCATTAAGTGAGAGAGCAAAGGAGGTTAATTGTTTTCTATAACGCATTGGAAATTCCATTCATCAAACAACAAGGACGTTCAAGTGTCAGCTATTAAATCTACTACAACATTTACCTACACCGCCAAGGGTGGCCGAGATGGGTTTGTCTGCGGTACGGTCCCCGCCAGCACCTCCTCCCTGAATGAGCATTTGTCCAAATTTGCTTCAACCCTCGCTATAGCCAAATGCCAGGGAGATATTTTAAACTTAGGTCTAGAAAGCTTTCATTCGAAACATTCCTTTCCCATTTCATCTCATGATTTACTGATGCTCATCGTCTACAGTCCCTCAGAAACAAAACGGGCGTTACATGCACACTTTGCTATGAGCTTCAATTTACTTAAATCTAGGCATTTCCCAGATACCTTTCCAAAGAACCACAACCCTGAGAGAATATCTCTACACTATTGTTATACTTAGATGTGATTATCACTCAAAGCAACTTGGTTACGGTAGCTGCGATTGTTAGGGCTTAGCCACGATAGCCGAAGATCTGTGATTAAATCCCGGTCATTATATCGCTCCCCCCTTATATGACGACGTGAAATATAGTGAGAGGAGTTAAAATTCCGCAGTGGATCTATCCCTTCCAAATCCTGATATTTCCCACATGCACGCGCGCCCTTCCCCATTTTCACTTGCACTCAGTTGCGAGCGGACAGAGTCGGGCAGTTGTATGGTGCATTCCTGTGATACTTCATTTAGTACAATAATACTAGACCATTGCACCGTTTCTGATTTAATTGCTAACAATTTATTTTACATTTCTTAACCTCCACTTGTTATGATGATTTCGGGAACTATTTCTCATGTAGAACAGTTACGCCCAAAGGTTTTGAAACAATTACCATACCTGGTCTCCTCCCAAAACAGCCCCTTTGATTTTAAAGGAAAAAAAATGACTCTCCTCAAAATCAGCTGATATCTTCCAAAGTACGACTGAAAACAGGATTAGGTATATGGTCAAATATGACACGAAATACTCCCGTATGCTATTGTCATTTCAAATAATTCAAACTACACTGTTGGTCATTAAGATTGCAACGCCCAGAGACGCGCTAAACCGACCCCACATTTTCTCAGGAAGAACAAATATGACTCATCAAAAATACGAAAGCAATACCAGCAGGTATCTGAATTTGATCAAGGGAGAATTGTGGCATACAGAGAGTGCGGAATGTCATTGCGAAAAAAGCTGTCGTTCGTGTTGAGGGAAAAGCGTCCACAGCAAAAGGAGAATGAGATCAGTGGATAGAGGTAGACCGAACACACACACGTGAATGGCCAACGATAAACAACCGAATAAGAAGACAAGATATTTCCGCATGAATAATATAAAGGCCCACAGTGCGTTGCAATTTAATGACCTGCAGTATATTACCGCCATGGTGCTGCGATAACAAGAGGACACAAATTACCCGATAGCCCAATTTTTGGCCCAAATTTGCTGCTTTCTAAAAGTAAAAGGGTACATTTGTCGCTTTAAATATTTTTATACGCTTCAAATTCGTATATTGTAAATGATGTATTAAGAATGCACTTTTGTTTTGTTTTTCAAAGCATCTTACATCCCCCCCAGAGTGTCGCAGACCGCACTTTGGTCAACTCTGTTTTATATAGTCAACTGTCTAACCTGCTTCGACAAGGAATGTATACTGTCATGAGACTGCGCTGCGTTTAGTAGCCAAGATGTTAAACATGCTTAGATAACTAAAGCTTTATGTTTAAAACTATCGTCAATAATTATAGTACTATAAAATCTTAAAAAGCAATACATAATTCGGCTTGATTCTGCACTAAATCCCTATGTTTATGTACAAAAAGTTTTAACTGTACTTGCTGTGGTAACGAAGAAATCGAAGAAAAATCCAATCAGTAGTTATGAATAAAACCTACTTAATTTTTATGAGTCAAAACACGTGAAATAGACAGCTGATATTTGAAAGAACAACAAAACTAGTAAACTTTACAGGCCTAAACAGATGACAACAGATCAACAAGAAGAACAAGTGACTGCGCTAAGCGACACAAAATATACATTCCCCCCCTCCCAGCAAGATTACAATGCCGCATTACCGAGACAATATATTCGTGAGTCCGCAAGGATCGCGTGTTATGAGCAAATATAATTAGCAAGAAACTGCGGGTATAATTGGGCCTAGCGATCATAAATTTGCTATTTCCCTCCAGGTTGAAAGGACTTCTTCCGGGAAGTTTAAGACATAGCCGCTGTGTTTGGGTAAATGCCTTCGCTTATTTCATTTTCTCCCCCTCTTAAATTACAGCAACAGGAGACTTTTATTATAATTATAACTACTTCCAGAACATAAATCTGGCTTCTGATTGTCCTAAGAAACAATTTGTCAGCTAGAAGTACAATTCTTCTTTCATAAAAGTCTTTACACTAATCCATTTATTTCCTTTAGCATTAAGAATATAGTGGAAATAATTTGCTTAGATCTGCAGCTCTTTACGTTTCTATCTTGTATTATTTTATTTAATGTATGCCGCTACATGGGAAATATTTCGCAAGATTACTGGATTGAGCTATAAATTACACAACTCTTGGACAAAAAACCATCGCCCACATTGTACGTGTCGATCGGAAAATTTTGTGGATGGTCGTAAATGCTGTATTCATAACGCGCATGCGGCGATTGGCACACCGCAGTGGGCGCTTTGGCTGTAAACGTAATAGTCACAACCATAAGTATCTCGAAAGAGAGCATTAAGGTAAAGTAGCAGAGACCGAAGTCGCAGGGTGCCAAATCAGGCGAGTACGATGGCTGGGGGCCAACCGTCATGTTTTTCCGTCAAAAAGCTCCTGGTGAACAAGGAACTGTAACAGGGCGCATTATCGTGATGCAACAGCCAGTTCTCTTGTCGCCAAAGTTCGGACCGTCATCTCCGCACATTTTCACGGAGCCGTCGCAAAACGTCACAGTAGTGTGAGGAATTCACTGTTTGATTTGGTGGGACGAATTCTTTGTGCACAATCCCCTTGGTAATAAAGAAAACGAGGAGCATGCTCTTGACTTTGCTCTTCATTTGTCTCGCTTTTTTTTTTTTTTTTTTTTTTTTTTATCTTGGCGAGTTCGGGCTCTTCCACTGAGAGAATTGTTGTTTTGTCTCAGGATAAGCGCACACCCAGCTCTCGTCGCCGGTGATGACCCTGGACAAGAAGCTTGGGTCATCGGATACGGCATGACGAAGCTCCATGCAAACTTCAACACGCTGCGCCTTCTTATCAGCAGTCAGGATCCTTGGCACAAATTTTGCGGCGACACGATGCATGCCCAATTCATCAGTTAAAATTCGTTGGCATGTTCCATAACCAATTCCCACTTCATGAGCTAGGTCTTCAATGGTTCGACGTCGATCAGGTGTTGAACTTTGGCAACAATGTCAGAAGTTGTACAGCTGACGGGTCTACCGGTGTGAGCATCGTCTTCAACAGCCGTACGGCCGGCCCTGAACCGAGCATGCCACTCAAACACAAGTGTACGGCTCATGCTTTGTCCCCCAAATACTTGTTGAATCATTGCGAGGGTCTACGTTATTATTTCCCCCTAGATTTGCACAGAATTTGATACACACTCTCTGTTATAATCTTGGATCCATTTTAAAATGGCCACAAACTGCACACAGAGTATCGTGAAAAGTACTATAGAATCTCAACATATCTACCCAGCTGCACTCAACACTCACTCATCAGATGTGCTCGTGTTGCCACCTAGCGGTACAAAACTCTACTGCAACTACTGCCGAGATGGCAGCACCAGTCCCGAATATTGTGGATACCACTTCATGTGTGTGTGTATATATATATATATGTATATATATATATCAATGTTGTCTTAATATTATATTAAATTTTAATGCATCATTAGAGATTTATAGCATTACCTATGTACACACAAAAACGGGTTTTTTTTATTGATTTATTTATGGACGCTCTTTAACAGCTCAGGTCATCAGCGTCTCATTGTATTCAGAGCATGAAACTGCCGACAAATTTTGCTCAGAGGCCTCTCTTTCAGGCTTGAGGTTCTTTTTCGTGCCGTAAATGTACGACACGGGACCCACGGCTTTACTTCCCTTCCGAAGGAAGCCATACTTGGGATTTTTACGCCCGAAAAAATCCATCGGTCCTGGCCGGGTTCGAACCCGCGATCTTGGGTATAGGAGGCAAGTATGGTAACCACTACACCCCCAGGACCGACACACAAAGAAACATATATTTAAAAGTATCTAAATGAATACATGAACAGAAACTTTTATCTTCTAAAGATGAAACACAAATTAAATGGGGTGTATGAACCCTCAGCATGTATAACTACCCTCAATCTTCGGGACATGGATGATATCAGATTTCTACAGTAGTGTGGACGGCAGGGTACAACATTCCAGGCTTTTTGAATTTGTACTGATAAACCATCTTTTTCCTTCGTGCATGTGCAGGGAATGCGTGTGCAGAATATTGCATTTAGTCAGAGCAAATCTGAAGTAAATATCATTGTGTGTGTATTAACGTTAAAGCTTGCTGTGTATGGGAAACAACATTACAAAATTAATTTGTCATAAAATGTTACAAGGGTTTATTAAAAAAATAAATAAAAGGTTCTTCATGCCGGGAGGCGAACCTGCGCTCTTAACCATGACATCATTGCACACTCTGTCACAGAGCTAACAGAACACACACACCAGTCCGCGTCTTTAGTGCCTGCCATATAACACAAGTGCTGCAGTGGCTACACAGCTTTGCTGGTTACCTAGTGAACCGCACAAAAAATACACTTAAAAGTAATTCTCTGACAGACAGCAGAGAACGAGTACAGTTTGTGCATTTTTCAAAACGCAAGAGGTGAGCCTGCCTGGAGAGATATGAAAATAGTTGGAGCTATTTCCACAAAATAAAGGAAAGAAAGCAGAGAATAAGACATCGCAAAATGTTCATTACTAAATCGAACCATAAGGAACTGCAATAACTAGCCTGTACACACACTAGAGACTGCCAAAACCGTATAGCAGTAGACTTAAGGGATCCATTTAAACGTCATGAATTTGTGTGTAACTCTGTATACGTACAGTATTTTTATTTTTCACGAGAGTGGGTCCTGGTGGTGTGGTGGTTACCATATTTGCCTCCAAAACCCAAGATCGCGGGTTCGAACCCGGCCAAGACCGATGGATTTTTTCGGGCGTAAAAATCCTAAATATGGCTTCCTTCGGAAGGGAAGTTAAGCCGTGGGTTCCGTGTCGTACGGCATGAAAAAGAACCTCAAGCCTGAAAGAGAAGCCTCTGAGCAAAACTTGTCGGCCGTTTTACGCCCCGAGTTGAATGGGACGCTGATGACCTGAGACGTTAAAGAGCGTCTGTATATATATATATAAAAAAATCACAAGCTGCCTTAGCGCGCACGTTATGCGTGTGCGCGCGCTTTTCCTGTAATTATTTCTGTTCTCCTCTTAACCTGCATTACTTTTGTTGCCACTGGGTGTAAATCCATTTGCACTTAATGAATGAATATCTTTGCCATAGAGCTGAGAGTTAGCAAAATACATGGTAATTAATATCTTGGAATTATGTTAACTTACCTATGTCACACAGTTTAGTGTTCTCGACTTCGTCCACCGTATGCAAAATTTGCTTCCTTTCAAGGCACAAAGGAGCTAAATCTGGTCTGTACGCGAGAAAAGAGCAGGCAGACACACAGTATAAAGCTGTCAGTACTTGCCCACGATTTTTACCGCTTTCTTATCCGTCTAATGCACTAGTGATGGGCAAAATTCCGGTTTCCTACCGCGCTAACATTAGGCCGAGCGAACTTTATAGCACCAGACTCCCTGCACACGAATACCTGCTTTCTACCTCTCTGTGAGGCATGGAATAGATTTGATTTTACTTGTCTGTTGCTTCTGAATAACACAGAAATAGTTAAGAAAGATAGAAAACATTATTGGAAACAAAATATAACGTATGTATTGGGACTTTGCAATATTGTTTACATTACATTTTATTATTATTATTATAAATATAATTATACTTTTGTACTGTTTATATGATGGACATAAATATTATAAATAAATAAGAAAACACAACAAGACTTTTGATTAGTTTATAAAGTGAAAACAAATAAAAAATATAATTACATTTGTACTATTTATAAGGTGAAAATAAACATAATTAAATAAATAAACAACGAAATATAATTATACTTTTGTTCTGTTTAAAAGGGAAAATAAATATAAATAAATAAGGAAACATCATTACTTTTGCATTGTTTACAAAGTTAAAATAAACATTGCAAAATAAATAAGGAAAAAATTAGGCTTGTGTACTGTTTATAAAGTGAAAATAAATATTATAAATGAGCAAATATAATCATATATTGTAATGCTTATAATGTAAAAACACTGTATAATTAAGTTATAATTAAATAATAAAATATAATCATATTCTGTTCTGTTTGTAAGGTAAATATATTATAAATAGGGACATATAATCCTATTTTATACTGCTTATAACATAAAAAATGTTATAAATAAATAAGAAAATATAATTTGGCTTATCCTTTGTTTGTAATATTATACATCCTCTCTCAACTATTCCTGTACTAGCAACACACTGCAAGTAAGAGCAAATCGTCTCTGATTTTCTTCCACCTTTATTCTTATGCAATTGCTTATAAGGCATTGTATGACATGTACGTTTTCCTATTTAAAATGCATTCCTCGATTATACACTGAACATAGCCTAAGTCCTTAGCATTTTGTGTTAACAACTCTCAAAATCTAAAGCGGTTTCAATACGCATACTAGAAGTTGGGTAATGAACTACACCTTCCTAATCTAAAAACACCATCAACATGGATTTGACCTTGCTTCAGCTTCGTGGCACTTATTTGGACATAACCACTCAAGCGACTTCTACCGGTTCAGGGTCATTACCGTAGCATTATGATTCATCGGTGTTTATTTTCATATTAAGGAATTTTGGGCTCCAATTTCAAGCAAGCTCTGGACAACTACAGTACAAACTTCTTCGGTACTTGTAAAAGAAGAACGAAAAGCCCCGACTCTCAGTCAAGACCATCCAGATTCTAATTTTCAGCATCTCTGATTTCAGGCTTCAGGCGTTCATCATTTACTGTTTATTCCACATCCTCCCGGCAATTTAAGTTCTGCTTCATTCCCTCGTCAGCCCTTAAAAGAATATGTGCACAGAATGCTTACCTTTGAAAAAAGGTTTGATGACAATTCGTTCGATCATTGTATTCACACAACACATAAGCCTTACAGAGGGTCTTTAATGCATTATCCAGCTATTCAAATTAACTAAGCTCATTATAATGAATTAACTTGAAGTGCACTAGCTTATTTTATTTTCCTTTTTCTTAATTTTCTCCACTGACACGAGAGTAAGTGATTACGTGTATTACGAAATCGATATGGAGTACATGATTAAATGAGGCACCTGAAGCTTTTGTTTTTAGATGACAACTTTAGTCCGCTAGTAGTTGGTAAAGTTCGACACGAGATATCGATGTTTATAATATCGAAACAGCTGTTGCAATTTTTGTGCGTTAAAGGTATGGAATAAAATGAAACGCTACCCATCTACGGTTGATTTAAGCTCTTCAACATCTCAGTTCATCAGCGTGAAATGACCGATAAATTTTGCTCAGAGGCCCCTTTTTTCAAGCTTTAATTATTTTTGTGCCGTAAATGTACGACACGGGACCCACGGCTTTATTTCCCTTCCGAAGGAAGCCATACTTAGGCTTTTACGCCCCCCCCCCCCCCAAACAAAAAAAAAATTCCATCGACCCTGTCAGGAATTGAACCTGCGATCTTGGGTTTACGAGGCAAGTATGGTTACCACTAGAGCTCCAGGACCGGCCCATTTACAGTGAGAAGAGCCTATCAGGTCATGAGGCTCACAATTGAGTGCAGAAATTCTCTGAAGAGCGGACACGTGTGGAAAACGAAAACCACATCGACCGGCCAACGAAGATTGCCAAAGAGGGGATTTTGCAAAGTGTTACAGACTTAATCCCAGCAGACAGAAAGGTAACTGTAGACACTGTAGCTGCTGCTATTAGTAGTTCACACGCCACGACCTCATAATAGATGACAGGTTAGGATTTCACAAAGTCTGTGCACGAATGGTACTGAACATGTTGACCCCACAACACAAAACGTAAAGAATGGGTTTAACATTACAGCATTTAAATCGCTACCTGATGAACAACAAATTATGGTAAGCCCAAATTGTCACTGTGAAGTCTTGGGTTCACCATGACCACCTGAGACAAAGCATTTCAACATCTTATGAGACCATCCACTGGAAAAGCGATGCTCACACGAAGGGGCACTGCTCATAGCATTCCAGCCTCAAGAACACACCGTAAATACAGTCTCCTATTGTAACACCATCAGGAAAGTTCGTAAGGTTATTTAACGGGACCTTACCAAAGATATGTTGCTCTTGCACGCCAACGAGCGTCCTCATACCGTCAACAAAACAAGACGCTGCGAAATTACAAGTGGAAAGTCCTCGAGCATCCCCCATATAGCCGCGACCGTGCTCCAAGCGATTTCTATTTGTTCGGCCCTCTTATACACCAACTTTCGAGCGAACCTCTTTCCAATGCTGAAGCTGTAGAAGACAGCGGCACTGGTGGATTTCAGGGGCTTGTCAAACGTTTTTTTTTTTTTGTTGATTTATTTATGGACGCTCTTTAACAGCTCAGGTCATCAGCATCCCATTCAATTCAGGGCGTGAAACGGCCGACAAATTTTGCTCAGATGCCTCTCTTACAGGCTTGGGGTTCTTTTTCGTGCCGTAAATGTACGACACGGGACCCACGGCTTTACTTCCATTCCGAAGGAAGCCATACTTAGGATTTTTACGCCCGAAAAAATCCATCGGTTCTAGCCGGGTTCGAACCCGTGTCAAACGATGGGAGGAAGATTAAGTTGAGAAATAAAAGTATTTTTCAGATAAGTACTCTTATTTCAAACTTACTGAATTTGCCGTCATACATGACAGGCACTTTATCATTCACCTGGCTTCTGTTTGTAACAATAAAAAGCCCCCCCGACAAGTTAAAAAAAAAAAAAAAAAAAAAAAAAAACAGCACCCCGACAAGCTCCAATCTGATTTTGCTCAATACATTACTCTGTGTTTTTATTTAATGCGACATTGTTTTCTTATTACCCAGCACAAATGTCGCGCTTGGTTTCTAAGTATAGAAGAAGGACACATTGGACCAGGTATGTCGTAACCCGTGCAGACAGAGCATTTCTGATCCTGTTTGTCCTAGAGCTGTGCCAATATGGACGGCAAAAGAAAGGGATGTGCTTCCCTCGGGGAATAAAGGCGTCCCGTGATGGCAACTCATTATGGGAACAAAAAGTGTCGCCAAGTAGCCTAGCGATCAAAAGCCAGGCTCTTACCCTCTTCAGCGAGGAACAGAGATGAGAAGAGAATCTTCCTCGGGCACATTTCTCCTTTACCCTGTGTGCAGCGAAACGCCGATGTACCCCCTCTACCCAGACTGTAGAGAGCATAATAGAATTTATAGTAGCCGTTATTTGGATAGCGTACACCCAAACACAACGTCTTTATGTTTAAAAGAACGTACTTTCCACACTAATACAGCTTGTGTGTTCAAAACAGTTTTTGCTATTAGTATGCATCACTAACTACAATTAAAGCAAATAAACACCTTAACTGTGTAAGCTGAGAAATCTCTCGAATTAAAATTCCCTTCTCTACTTTACTCAAAACATAAAAATAAAAACCTGATGAAGCAAAATAGCTTCAAGTTTCCCGTTTATACGACAGATAAAAATCCCGCAGTAGTCTTTCATTCTCCTATGGCCGATTGTTTCAAACGTTAGTTAGACATAAACAGCTATTGATTCAGTTCTAAAATATTAAGATACTGTTCAATTATTTTAATGTTGCAGTATAAAATTACTGTATTCCTATGAATGTATGGAACTGTATCTTTCAATGCATGAGGGTAAATCATTAAATAAATTACAAATGAATATAGAACTTAAACAAATGAGTAGCGATTTGAAAAATATTTTTATTTCTTAACACAACCTCCCTGTACACTGAGACATTTGCCTCGTTGCTTCACAAGCCCGCAGTATAAAATTCCCTGGGCTGCTGTCGCAACCAGCAGCGACTTCCCTTTCTACAGCTTCATCATTGGGAAATGGTTTAAGAGAGCCGAACAAATGGAAGCCACCAGGAGCGATGTCGCGGCTATATGATGCTCGAGGATTTCCAACTTAAATTTCGTAGCGTCTCATTTGTCTTATTAGCAGTATGAGACGCGAGTTTTCATGCAAAAGCAACAAATTTGGCCAGGAATCCTGGTCCCTTCCGCTGAATAGCATTACGAAGTTTCCTGAGGATGTTACAGTAGAAGTCGGCATTTACGGTTTGTTTTGAGGTTGGAAAGCGGTGAGCTGCATACCTTTGCGATACCAGAAGAATGTGAAAAAAAGTGTTTTAACATAACAAAACTAAATTCACACAAACAGAAAATGATAAACACTAATCATCTTAAACTTTTACAGTTAAAACAGTTGCTCAAAATGTGTATCGACGTCGATACACTTCTGAGTACGTTGAACTACTGATTGAGCAACGTTTGCGAAAGTGTTCTTAGCGATTGCAGCACATGTCGTTTCAATTTCTTCCCGAAGTGCTGTCAGTGTAGCTGGTTTTCTACAGTATACAACATCCTTAAGAGTTCCCCATAGTCCAACGGAGTTAGATCCGGAGAACGCGGTGGAAACTTACGTGCACATTGCTTTGTAGATTTCTGAGGTCAGTGCTCAAAATGTTCCAAAACCATAGCCGAGGACGCTGGGCTTGTTGTGCAAGGTCTCCCAGATCAGCCCTTGTTAACATCGCATACGGTAGGTATGATGGAGTCTCAAATGCGTGCAATTGTTACTCGCGTTGGCGGTTCTGCTCTGTACACACGTCTCCATTGCCTTTGAACTTCAACAACCTCTGTTTCCAATACCACTTCAAAATTGCTTTCCGCTGTTCAAACGACAATCTTGACTCCATTTTGTTGTAGCGACACTAGCATAACGTAATGCGAGTCACGTCTGTTTACAGAACATAATATGATAATCTTGGCTTCATTTGTTCACTGTTGATTTACTTGTCACATAGCAACGCTATCATAATGTATGTGAGTCACATCTGTTTACAGAACGTCATACTACACATTACTGTTGTTTTTCGGTTCAACTTTGAAATATATTAAATAGATATTTATTGTGAAAGTGTGTATGTATTTTGGCACCATGGGCATACATATTATATGTAACACGTTTCCCTGCAATGACGGTGAACATGACAATTCGGGCTAGCATATCGTGTCCTTAATTGTGGCAGTGATTCAGATGTTGTAATGCCAGAATCATTCTTTGCTTTTGGTGTTGGGTCAGCATGCGTGGCACCTATTGTACTCAGACTTTGTGAAAATCTAACCCATGGCGTCTGGGCAGCCAATAGCAGCGGCTATAGCGTCTGTAGTTATCCTTTTGTCTGCTCGGATTAAGTCTTCGACTTGTTGCAAATTCGCCTCTGTGGCAATCTCCGTTGGCAGTGTTTGTCTTCGTTACGTGTGCACCCTTCATAGAACTTGTGTACTAAATTTAAACAAGAACTTCTCACATTAGATAGCAAGCATTTCTTTATAAATGTTCTTTGATTTCATACATTTTGCTGACAAAAATCGCATAACGGAGAGGACGACCGCCACGGATGGCGGAGGTCGTTAAGGCACGGACTCTTGAGCGGGAAATCTGGGTTGCGAATCCCGACAGAACCGTCCTTCCTGACTGAGGATTTTTCGAGGTTTTCCTCAGTCCTCATAAATGGCAAATGCTAGGGAGGTATCCTAAACTTGGGCCTGGAACGATTCCTTCCTTAAAAATAAATCCTTTCCCAGCATATCATTTCCTCGTATCATCAGTGCCATCGCCTGTGATGTCTCTGTTGCAAAAACGGGCGTTACACAACATTCATTCATTACTCAGAGGCGCCACCGTCTTGCAACAGCTGCTTCGCTTTTGTAAGCATCAATTGTCTCGTGTCGAATGCCTCAGGTTCTTATTCACACATACAGTACCCCACATCAATTTGTAGCTTGTATCGAGTATTACGCCTTATAACTACCTTATCAAAAGTTACTTTACAATGAGTTGTTTTCTAAGACAAAATTCTCTAATTCCTCATACTTAAACATTGTCACCTATGTGCTCCCTACATCCACTTCACTCCGCTAACCTTCAATCTGGCGCACCACTCTCCTAAAGTTATTCGTTACATTTGCAAACCTTATTTTATTGACTTCCCATACTTGAATAACACACAGCTATTCAAAAACACAGTACAAACATATGGTTACTACTTTACTGTTACCCGAATCTCCTCAAGAAGTTCTAAATTTCACAGTATTCATGACAGACTCACTTTCAGCAGAGCAGGAAAGCAACTCCGTCGTTAATAAGCACGTACTGGGGATCGATCGCGTAACCACTTGTGCAATAAGCCGTCAGGTAAGATATTCAAGAAACGGGGTAGGGGAGTCCTGACGATGCCTTTGTCAAGAGCAAGAAGACAAGTGGTCGACAATCAAGAGAATAGGTCAGCGCTTCTGGGACGTGGCTAAGGGCTTAACATATAACCAACCTCCTCTCCGTTTACAGTTTTAACATTTCTGCCGACCGTTGTGACATCTCGTGGTTTGAAGGGACATGTTATCCCGCACAAAATTCTCACTGTCCTAAAGCACAATTCATCTTATTCACGTTCAAGAGAGCCGTGATAAAAGACGTTAGATGGTTACAAAATGCACTTTCAATTTCAGTTAGAGCAACATATTTACATTAGTTGCTTTTCCTGTTGCGAGTAAGTTCTGATACACGTTCAAGAACACTTAACTGTGTACAGATTGAAGAGAAACAAATACACCACATTTGTGGCTATCTGCGAAAGATTGTGTTATTTTGAGCTTTTGCTTAAATACGGAGGGTTTCCTCACTTAATATGGAATGTTAAATTTTCTCACGGGGTACAAAGGGCTTAAACTGTCGCCGTACAACGCAATTACTACTGCAGGTGACTGCAGTGCGGAACAGTAAGGGAAATGTTACTCCAAACCTCCTGGCAAACTTTCTAGATATACTCGATCGTAGTGGGACGTCTGGAAGCAAATGCCTCGTTTCAGCAGACCAAGTCTTAAAAAGTCCTCGTTGACACCCGTCCCCACAGCTTTCTGGCAAGGGATGACCTGGCAGTTTGACTGGATATCTTATCCATATGGATACAAATAGTTGGGGAGTGGACGCTAAACAACTGCGGAATCTACTCACCAAAATTGGGTCCATGACGTTCTTTTGGAAACAGGTTGTATTTACATGTGAAACTTAAGTTGCCCCTCCCCTTGAAACATTTTTCATTGTTTTCCCGGCTGAAGTTGCTGTGCCGTTTATGTAAATTGCAGAGAATTTGTTTGTATCATCTAAATAAATGTTTCTTTCAGAGAAACCACCAATGCTACTTTTCACCTGTCAAATGGAATATACAAATTTCTAGCGCTGATGAAGCATTCTTTGGTGTCAGACACAGCCATTCCTTTACTAATTATTTCTCCTTAAGCTCTAACTCTGTTCCAATTCTTGATTTCATCAATTACTAATTAACGAGTTCATCAGTCAGTAATTAACGTGTAAACTTTACATATACTTTGCTTTTTTCAGAACTGCATTTGCTGATTAATTTTATAAACTCTAAACATAATATATAAATACCAAAATTTTAAAATTAATTTCACAAACCACACGGCACTTATTTGTAAAACATATACGAGAGTAAGTCCATAAGGTTCCGGCCTAACCATTTTCTAGGTATGATAAGGACAAAAACTATATTTCACTTTTCAATATAGTTACCCTTTATTGCAATACATTTCTCACATCTTTGAATTAACATTTTCACACTCCTCCCCCCCAAACAAAATTGAAATCGTCTGTAAAATGGGTATAAACAGTATTCATCACTTCTTCGTCGCACTTAAATTTCCTCCCTCGAAGGTCCTTCTTGAGTTGTGAGTATAGGAAATAGTCATTTGGGAGCTAGATCTGGGCTGTAGGGTGGATGGTTGATATCCTTGAAGCCACATTTCTTCACAGCTTCCTTTGCAACAGAGCTGTGTGCACAGGCGAGTTGTGAAAAAGGTGCACACCACCACTTCGCTTTCCTCGAATTTTCTCTTTGATAGAAACAGTCTGTGCAGTAGGCCAGCATAGTACTCCCCATTTACTGTGGTGTTCCTCTCCTTAAAGTCAATGAAGAGTATTCCTTCACAGTCCCAAAAGATTGTAGCCATGCTCTTCTTGGTTGACTGAGTAACTTTGGCCTTTAGAGGCGGTGCTTCCCCAGATTTACACCTGGCATTCAATTGATTCTCTTTTGGACAAGGGGTTATAGTAGAGGATAGTTTCATCTCCAGTAACAATCGTTTCCACAGCAGAGCTCCAACAATACCTAACAACAGATGACTCATTGCTGCTTTTGGAATGAGGAAAGAAGTTTATGCACCTAACTTGCACTGGCCTCATTCATGTTTAAATGTTCATGAATAATTCTAAGGACTGTTGTTTTAAAAAAAGGCCCAACCTTGCTGCTGTTATTTCTTTAACTATGAGCCGCCAGCCTTTCATAATTTCTCCTTCCACAAGAGTCATATTTTCAGGAGTGATCACTTCCAAGAGCGACCTGCACGCTGTTCGTCTTCAATGCTTTCTCGACCCATTCGAAAAAGTTTGGTCCATTCTTTTAAGGTACAATATGAGGGGGTAATTCCCTATATACGCTGTCCAATCGCTGTTTAATTTCATTTGGAGTAAGTCCTTCTTTTGTTAAGAACTTAATAACAGCTCGATACTCGATTTTGAACATGCCACAAAATTATAAAGATGGTCTCCTTTATTTAACTATATCTGAACAACTGAACACAGCGGAGCGGAAGTTACAGTTGCAATTATTTACTTAACAGATAAATTATGACACCAGATAAGGGTTTTGTGAAAACGATAATCCTATCGGCCAGGCCGGAAACTAATGGACCTACTCTTGTTATGTTCATAGGAACATTCTTGCTGTGCTTATAGTGAAAAGGTTACACTCATGTATATAAATATAACACCTTTCTTTTCCACACTGTCTCAGCTTTGTGAACGTGTTGATGACAGAAATCTGCTTTTTAGTAATTTAACCTCGTTTAAGCTGTGTCTTTTGCCATAGCAGTTTTTTCATAAAAATGCAATAGTGGTATAAGACATTTCTTTTTAAACCTTTACATATGTTGTCATTAAGAGCAAACGTTTGAATGCAAGTTACACACATTTTCGTATTTCTTTGTGTTTAATAGAAATTAATACAATATATTCAGAGTTGAGTTATATTGTGATTATCTTCTCTCCTGTAATTTAATAGTATTGGCTGTGTAACCGAAGGTATCAAGTTTTTTTTCCCCCGCTTTTCGTTACTTTTGGTTGTTTTTCCATTATCATTATTTTTAATTATCTATGATGTAATACTGAGTTGCTTTTCAGACGGTTCATTAGAAAATATACCTGCGGGAGTTTTATTAATCGTCGTTTCGATTCCTGGAAGCTGTGCATGTTTTGCATTTCCCATTTTCTATCCGTTGCTGAACAAAAATAAACTAAATGGTTCATTTTACTCTTTAGTGGTAAAATTGCTAAAGTCAAAAAATACACAAGGTGGGAGCTATTATTAAGGTGCACATTGAAATTAAAACGGCGAGTCCAAATGTATTCCAATTTTATAGAACATTTTCAATATATAAAAGTAACCAGTGTTCGTGCCTTGTTAAAAATTTGCAAGGTTGAGTGTTTGAGAGAGCTCTGAAATATTGCTTTAGAATTCAACAGCTTCCTTGTGCTCATATTTTGAAAGAATGTTTGAAAGAAACTTTAAGATTCTGTTTTAGGGTAAGCTAGGTGGGCAAGATCAGTGAAATGTTTGCGGCATGGAATGGGAGATATTTGGAGTAGGACGCAAGAATTAACAGCAGGCTTTTGGAGACGGGGTACATCCATAAGTTTCCGGCCTTGCCGATAAGGATTATCGCCTTCACAATACCCTTATCTGGTGGCATACCTTATATATTAAGTAAATAATTGCAGCTGTAACTTCCGTTTCGCTGTGTTCACTTGTTCAGATATAGTTGCTCTTGTTGCAAAGGAAGCTGTGAAGAAATGTGGCTTCAAGGAGATCGGCCATCCACCCTATAGCCCAGATCTAGCTCCCAAATGACTATTTCCTCTTCTCAAAACTCAAGAAGAACCTTCGAGGAAGGAAATTTAAGTGTGACGAAAAAGTGATGGATGCTGTTTATGCCCATTTTGCAGACAAAACTTCTGGGGGGGGGGGGATTGAAATGTTAATTCAAAGATGTGAGAAGCATATTGCAATAAAGGGTAGCTATATTGAAAAGTGATATATAGTTGTTGTCTTTATCATACCTAGAAAGTGGTTAGGCCGGAAACTTAAGGACCTACCGTCTTATGTCTGCAAAGACTTTTCAGATCTGGGCTCTGTTGTATTGTTGCAATTACCCTACAAGGTCTTCAGCTCTACGTTAATAAAAATCATACACTTCTGCGAACATATCATGCTACTCCCAAATTTCAAGATATTGCAGTGTAAATTAAACGAAATGACTAGCTATTTAACGTAAATATGGGACATACATTCCTTCCCTCCGGGTATTGTGGTCACCTATCTGCCGTTACAGCACCCCTCAGGGCAAGCAGATTTCGAAGTTCATTGTTGCAGGAACGGACTGGCCACTTTCATCTCATTGCTGCCATGATTCTATTCACTTCCATTCCGTATCAATCTTACAAGGTTGAGGTATATTGCTAAATGTCCACAATGCGTCTTCTGGTTTTTTTTATGAAAGAATCGAGTCATTCCGCCTCTGAACTTTTAACTCGCAGTGATGCAGCCACCTCAGCTGGTAATAACAAACGTGTGCTATCCATGGTTGTGACACGTATAAAACAAAAAATTCAAAGAATTGTTGCAGAACGTCACTGACCAATCCATAGCCATAACATACTAGAATAGATGTCGGTGGTGTGTAAAATATAGATTGCGTTCCACTGTGCATGAATTACATACGTTCCCTTTAATGATACCTACAATGATATAAGAATGACAGTGCTGCAGATTAGACACAGCCAACAAGAAAAGGTCCATGAACCGAGGGGTGTTAGTTCTCGGGCTGATCTAGAGCCAAAATACTATGATAATTATTAAGTATCATCTTTTAGATGGCAAGTTGTAAGGTTTCACACTCGTAAGTGTAGTCGCTTGTTTGTGACGATCGTGTAAACAAACTAGTGTTAAAATGGATAACACTGAAATACGAGCTATGATAAAGTGCTTCATTTTGAACGGTTTAACCCCAACAGAAATACAAAATAAGTTTAGATTCCACATTAAAGGAGTCTTCACATTCGTTTTCGACGGTTAAAAAGAGGGCTGCTGAATTTAAGCGTGGTTGTATATTCATTCAAGCTGATGAGCGCTCAAAGCGTCCCAATACTGCTATGAACAACGAGATTGTGACAAAAATTAACAACGCCGTACTCAGTAATCGCGGATTAAGGTACGCGAGTTGTCCGACTTACCAAAGACCTTGATGGCCATGTTCACTACATTTTACACTAAGTTTTGGGTATGAGAAAGCTTTCCGCTCGATGGGCGCCGCGTTTGTTAACAATGAACCAAGAACGTATTCGAATCAACATTTGCCAAGAGTGTTTAGACTTGTTTAAACACAATTTCAGTGAGTTTCTCCGAGGTTTCATAACAGTAGATAAAACACAGATTCATCACTACACGCCAGAGACGAAGGAGCAATGCAAACAGTGGGTGGCAACAGGTGAAAGTGCACCAAAGAAAGCAAAAACGGTTCCATCTGCAGGAAAAGTCATGGCTATGGTGTTTTCTGCGATTCTCATGGTGTGGTGGTCTTAGACTACCTTCAGAAGGACAGAAACATCACCGGGGGAGTATTACGCTTCACTACTGGACCAACTGAAGCATGCAAGCTAAACGTCCACATCTTGCGAAAAAGATCGTTCTCTTTCATCGCAATAATACGCCTTCACACACGTTTGGGATTATTGCTGGATCTGGCTCATAGCGATTATTTTCGTTCCCAAACCAGATGAAATGGCTGGGTGGATGAAGATTTACATTAAATAATGAGGTTGAAGCTGAGACAGGCTTTTTTTTTTTTTAACTTAAAGTATTATAAAGTCATTGTATTAAATATATTGATTTACAAAGTGACTATGATGGGGGAAAAAAATATTTCTCCTAAATTTTGTTTTCTTGGCCAGAACTTTTAGAATGTCCTAGGCATATGATCATAGGAATTTGTTTGCAGGTCACACTAACTAGCAGCTGCAATATATTGTTGATACTTTATCTACTGTCTTTGACTAATAATCGTAGGATGTATTGCTTTTTGACTAAATATCATGGCAATTTTTTAAAAAGTGCCAAAAGTCCGAGCAGAACAAATGAGAAGACCTAGTTAACTACTAGGTCTACAATCGTGACTCGAGAAGAAAAAACTCATGTCATATTTTATTTATTTTCTTGAAGTCAATATATATTATTTCATTTTTAAAAATATAACTTTATGCTAGAATATACTTTCTAATAATTGTTGGAATCGTTGTATGGTCTATAGTTGTCTTGAGAAGAGCATATCAGTTTCAGAAAATCCGCGATGGTAGTTTTAAGTTTAGTAGCCTGTATATTCCATGTAATATATTATTATAAACGAATAGAATAAAGACGAAAAACAATATTTTGATCTATTTTACAGATGCACTTCTTTAGCGTGTGGTCCTATAAAAAAAGAACAACAATGCTACGGGAAGGTACTGACAAGCCAATAGGCCCGCGCGCGTTTCCGCGAGAGAAATTTCACTCCCATTTCTTTTTTGTTGCATTATGAACATTCGCTGTTATGTGTATATACTCACTTGCTCATTTCCCAAGTACAGTGCGTGTCTATCAGCTGTCTGCGTGGGGTGCATAATTAGCTCACTTCGCAATTTGGTTTCATTGTGACTGCCATGCAAATGTTGGTATATCTCGCAAATGACATGCATTGTTCTTTTAATGATGAAATAACCCGCGATAAAGTTTCGGTCGCAACCAATAACCTGCTCTCCTTCATTAAAATATTTGTTGAAGCGGAAAACGCGACACAGCTTTTAGGCTATCTCCAGGGATGTAACGATTAAATGGAATGCAAATTAAGTGTTTCAATTATACGTATTACGTGATATTGTATGTATGCACTGACATCTCTCTTCATTGAACCTGCTCCAATGATCACAACGTTCATCATCGTAAATTTCTTAAATTTCCATCCTCTGCAATGATAAGGATTCACTGATCGAGAGCAGTCGGAAAAGTTTACGGCCAAACAATGAAGGAATGGGCTATTAACTTCAAAACTGTTTCTGTTTTTTAACATAATCTCCCTTAAGGTCGAGCGATGCTTTATGCTCCAGAAGGTCTGCAAAACACTCTTCTATAGCTACAGGTAAAATCGTCTCTTAATTTATGCACAAAGAATTGCTTTCTGTTTCCGAACCCTGGGAAGAAATGTTCGTGGAATAAATGCACCATCAACACCGTCTATGACTGTTTTCCCGACGGGATGAAAAAACGGGAAACTGGCTGGTATTTAGCAAGCAAATTAAGTAAAGGCAACAAAGACTTCTTTTTACGCGCAATAGAATAATTATATTAATATTTATAGTTGTTCCTCCTGTGTTTTTTAAATAGTATGTAACGCCCTTCGTCGCTACTTAGGCATTGCAGGCAGTTGGCACTGATGACACAGTAGATGAAACGATAAATTGAAACAAACCTGTGTTTAGGGCACCTTCCCAGCATTTGCCATTTATGACAGAACAAAATTTGGAAGAAATCTCAGTCAAGGAGGACGGTCCAGGCGGGTCAAACTCAGAACTCAAGTTCACGAGTCCGTGGTTTAACGACCTCGGCCACACGTGGCGGTATGGACGGAGACGACAATATGGCGGTTACAATGGAGAACTAAAGGCAAATAACCTTGTCATAAACTTCCCAGTTTGTAGCAGTTCTTCCCATTAACCTTCGCACATTCAATAATGATGTGTCACATGATCAGGAAGACATCCAATGTCCCCGACTTGTTGATGTTGGAGAGACTGTTAAAAATGTTTTCCTTTATCTCTCTTTGCAGGACGTTATTTATACCGGCACGAAGCGGGCGATCAAAAATTGCCCGCCATTGAACATTTGCAATATTCTTCAATCTTGCCATGTTTGAACTCTGCTCTCCTCCGGTCACATAAAGTACACAATAGTACTGTGATGTGTCTACAAACTGTAATGAAAAAGCAATGAACTGAACATCCAAATAGATAAGAACCTCTTATCTTCACACGTTTCATATGCTCTTGGTCGTCTTAGTTCCATGATGCGTGCATATCTGATTCTTCACTTTCGTTTCTAGAGCGAACAAAAGCATTGAAGAAATGCGAATTATTTTGGGACGAGGTAGTATTTTAAATTGTTTCAAGAATAATGTAACACGTGGAAATTGGTTATACGTACAAATTATCAGTAAAGTAACAATCACTTTGTTCAAAATTTAAAATAAACGGCATAAGTAATACTTTTGGAACTTTGGCTCTACCAGGTATCTATTCCCTTTAAGACAGAATTAACACAATTTTTTTAAATTAATAAAAAGTTTTGTTTAGTTAATAAATTAAGTACTGAATACAGTTGCACATTTCCCCTCCAGAAAATGGACCTTTTAACCTTTCCTTTAGGCTTATATTTTTAGGGACATTTCACACAAGAGATCTGCCTGGCTTGAAAATATTTGCCTGGATTTCTGCAATCCAAAATGTCCGAAAAAACTGTTAACACATGAAAACCCAAAATGTAACCGAGTCAATGAATTCCTTGATCTGGAATGGACCACTAATACAAGGTTTCCATGCAAGTTCCGAACAGAAACAGCTGTTAATGATGAGAACATAAGAAAGAATAAAATTCTAAGGAAAACGGGAATTATTCCTATGTAAAAGCATTGCAAAAACTGGAGGAAGCAAGAATTGGACAGGCAGACTTCAGAATAATAAAGTGTCCAGCAAAAATGAAGAGCAGCTAAAAGTAAAGAGAATGAAGAAAAACATAATCTTGGAGCAGGAATTCAATACTAATGTCAGAAAGCAAAAATATATTAAATAACACATTTTATGTTATTTTCAGCAAACTTAAATTTTATTGGTGTAATGCGCCTTATGCCAGAAAGTATTCATACCTAATGATGCATAATTTAAAAAAAAAAATCTGCATAAGATGTAATGAAGAATCGAATTAACTCAATTTGTTTACATTTTAGTTTACTGTGTCCCAGAGGTGAAGCGTGGCTTTTTGTATTAGGCAGGGTAAGCCACGGGATATCAAAATCAAGGAAAGACCTAATTTATGCGGAATATACCACGAGAATGGCTTTATAATGTTTTCAGGTTCAAAACGATGCTATATGACTGTTAATAATGTAAATAATGTTAAATTAAATGTTAAAAAAATATAACTAAAGCTCACTTTCAATTTGTTTGTACCTCGGGTCCTGTTTCTGTGTTAAATACATAAATCGCCCTTGAAATGAATACTTACCATTTTACGGAGCCTTTTACCGTCCCTTTTCCTATAATATTTTTTGTAATATAACGCCCGTTTCAACATACTCATAATTATGCAGAAATAGAGGGAAAACAGTTATAAATAAAGTTGCCAATCTATCAAACGGTCCGCTTAAACTAAAATACAATTAAGCTAATTTAAGAATGGGTTTTTAAAATATATGAACTAATAGTAAATAACATTTACATTAGAATAAAATATTTACAGCTATAATTCAGCTAAAATTGTCGAAATACTATATTTAAAACTGATATCGTCTGCCTCCCGGCCCTTCTGCTGAGTTCCAGGATCTAAAAAATCCCAGAGGGCAGACTTAATCAACTGAGCAGAAACGAGCTAAAAACAGTATAGAAAACTTCAAGAAATATCCCCTTCAACTTTCCCTAACAGTGACAAGAAAAACCACTACTACGCTTGCACAAGGCAGGCTGAGCATTCGACCGTGTTATTGGCGATCTGCTATCTATGCCACAGATAGTGTACTACATCAAAAAAGTAAATACTTCAATTCATCAATAAAAATTAACACACACGAGAAAACACGCTAATTTTGGATATGCTCAGCCTTATTGAGCGCTTCGACCCTGAGTGCTGTACCTTTTTTTTTTTTTTTTTTTAAAGAAAATATCATTAAATATAACAGATTAAATTATACATAACGTAAAAAATTGTTAAAATATTAAATAAAAAGCAAACATTTTTCTAGTGATTTTGAAAAACAATACTGTAGCGATTTTTTGTACAAATATTGCGTATGCAGCTCTAAAATGTGATATATGACACTAGTTTAATGAAAACGTTTTTGTAATTTATGTTAATGTCCCCTTAAAGATGAAGTAAAAGTGTACAGCATCTGCAGTTACGAAGTAAAAGCAAACGGCTAAGCTTTTGTTTTAACAATGAAACAACGTGCCTTCCAATCGTCTACCCTGGAGGCATGGGGGACAAGAAGAGAGTCAGATGCTATTTTTGTTTATTTTCCTGCATTCTTGCAAGACAAAGACGAACTACTTACTGCAGACTTGTGCTATTTTCGCTTCGGTTTTTAGGAGTTCGGTAACTTCTGCCAAACAGGGTGGAAGTCGCTTCCCTAATCTTCGTTTGGGCAAACCTGAACATCTCTACTAAGCAAAATATTTACACAAGACAGGGAACTCCTGCCTGTAATAGCCACAATATTTTATACACATTGACTGACAAAAATGACAAGAAATATGAAATAACAATAAGATATTTTCTTTTATTTGTTTTCGGCCAATCAGAGATATTATGAGCATTATTTCAATAAACTGCGGCCACATTGTTTTTCTTTTCTCAATTTCAATGGGGAACCCTGCACATCCCAGCAGGTACACGCCTGAGGCACTTTTATTGTGAGTTTTGCCATAGGACGGCATCTAAATTACGAATCATCGACCCTCCCACACCCCTTTTCGGTGTGGAAATATATATGCTACTTATCCCCGCTTTCGTCCTCCGGGTACCAGTACTACCTGCACCACAGGTAGGGCGGCCTAACCTCCATAGCTCTACAGTGTAAATTAACTGAAGGTTGCGGTAACACACTGCCCGACCGAGTCCAAAATATCCTGATGAGTCCCAGAGACGAGGGGCTAGGGTGGCACTCCCACGAGGGTTGTTCAATAAATAATGACCACCATTTTTCACGGGCATTATTCTAGCGCTAAAGGTGACAGAAACAGGTGCATTGCATGCAACGAGGAATACTTTGAGAAAGATAATCAAAATTATCAGCATGAGCACAGGTATGTAGTCAAATAGCCCTTAGAGTAATGTCAGAATAACCACTATACTACCGAGGATGGGGTCTCAAGGTCCGCAAAACCCGCACCAGAACACCCTTATAGCGGCCACGTTTCTGTAAATATTGAGTTTCATTTCACACTTTTGCTTTAGAGCTGTTGTCGAATAGTTTTCAAAATAATCGAATTAAACAAAATAATGCAATAATCGATTATTTCATCGCTTCGACAAGATCCGATATGAAGTCAAGGTTCCTGCAACAACGCCGAAGTTGACACAAGAACACAGCACAGCTCAATTAAAATTTGCTTGGCAATATGCACATTGAATTGCAGAACAATAGAGTTATCTTGAGTTATTTTCACACATGAAATACGATTAATCTTGAGGATTTAAAAGCGCCTGGGGAAGACAGGGGAACATTCACCAGCTTATTTCTCAAGAGTGCGTTTAGGAGGAGCATCCATAGTGGTACGAGAAGACACAAGCAGCCAGGCTAATACTGACCGAAGGCAAATAATTATAGGAAATTCTGGCTGAACAGATGGTCGTTTCTGCTCCATTCATCGGCGAACACGTCTGCTCGATGTGTCAGGCAGTACCTTGAAGTAAAGATACGAAACTTAAAACTGTTCAGTACGCAATCCGAACCTAATTCCCCCAAACGTGTATCCGGTTGGAGAGTTTGGAGTCGTAACGCCGAGACTCTGCAATTTGGTTTAAGAATGGAGCCTCATTCCTTAGGACGATCTTCGCGCACTTGTGGATTCTATGCCTGATTGTCTGGAGGCAGTGATTCGAGCTAAAGATAGGAACATACGCTTCGTGTATTCTGAGCATTTTCCGTTATCATGCAAATGTTGCAGTTACGTATCATTGACAAATGATTAAAATGTGCTGGATTTGATAATTGCATCCTATACATACAGGGTGTCACATTTATCTGGCTCACCCAAAATAACTTTCTAATACGTCAAATGAAAAATTGTTTTAAACAAATGGGGGAGTTCTTGCTGAGCGTATATACTTTTTAACTCCAGTAACGTAGAGATATAGGAAGAACTTCGTTTCAAGAACACATCTACCCTCTCCAAGAGCTATTAAAAAAAGTATCACACTGCATTATTTTGTCAAGAAAACAGTAGATATTCAAACGGTAAGGACTGCACAGTTATTGAAGAAACCGAACTGTTTAATGCTTTGGTTGTACAAATTACTTACTCAGTACAGTCTGGGTTTTGTTTATGATTTCCGATTCATGTAAACACATAACCCATCTCCCCTCAAATTGTCATTGCTTTAGCTTACATACTAATGCAATGTAGTCATTCATCAGAGTAAGTTAGTTCTGCAATGAGCTATTGTGACTGCATTTTTCTTACAGGATGTACACTCATGAGAAGAAAAAAGAAATACTGTTCATCTACGGAGAAAGTAAGTTGGCAGATAATGATTGATTCGATTTCATTATTGAAGAGGTTAAACGATTTAGTTAAACAAATGCAATGCAGTGCTATTAAATAAAAGAAGGCATGCATTTACTATTTCCATATCTATCTGTTTTCTTGAATAAAATTCTACATGTGTGATACATTTCTGAATAGCCCTTGGGGAGGGTGAATGTATTCTTGAATAAAATATATAGCTGTCATAAAAAAAAGTTCTATCCCGTATCTCCTACATTAATAGATACAAAAAAGTATACTCTCTGAAAGAACTCACGTCTTAAGTTAAAAAAAAAACCCTTTTGTTTAAAACAATTTTTCATTTGGCGCATCAGAAAAGTTATTTTGGGCGAGAAAGATAAATGAAACACCCGGTATTTTCAAATTTAAAATAATTCACAAAGAATATAAAAATGTGTTTTTTGTTTAAAATACACCAATTTAATGAATTAAGAAATACAATAAATACAATACAATAAATAAATATAATAACAATATTCCAAAAGTAAGCGGCCCACTTTTGTGTCCGTTAACCCACATGCTGATAAATGGAGCAAATGGTCCTGTGGTCTATTACATCCATTCTACTCGTCCGTATGGGAATCGAAGCCGGCCCATTAGATGAATACATTCGAGCCTTTGAACTACAAGCGGCGTTTTTAAAAGCTATTAAGTCCCAGGCGACCATTGGAATGACTGCAGCAGTGAACCGTATCGGTTAAAAGGTATTTTTAAAACCGACGCTGCTTTTTGTTATTGACGTATTCATACATGTCAACCTTTCATGTGAATACTTCCAATCTGCCAACGTTCAACATACACTCATTATAATTTTTGTTTATATAAAAAGACATGACCTCTCCAGTGTTGCCGAAAGGTAACTTAAACCTTCCGATCCCGAAAATTAAATAGAGATCTTCCAATCAAGTTTATCTTAGAAAGAAACATCTTAAAATGTGACGTGTTTGCAATAAAAAGTTGAAAATAATGCCTAGACTTAATAAAGTTCAGCAACTGGAAAATTCAGACATTTCCTGTCATCCACCGCCTTAATAAAACTATAAGGGCTATTTCATTTGTGAGACATCATAAAATCGAACAATGAAATTAAACAAAATTTTGAATTTTGAAGAAATAACAACCCGATATCGCAGCGAAACAATCGTAACTTTTATCAAATCCCTTTACCGTGCAAAGTACAATTGTCTTCTGGTCAGTGTAGCCAACTACATACTCCCAATATAATTACTGAACATCGTGCAGATTAACCAACATCATTCGGTAATACTAAATAAAGTACGGAATTCTGTTTCCACATCTTCATCTACTAATTTCCAAACGTCCTTTGTATCCAATGAAATTGCAGCGATTTCATTCAAATTTGAGAACCGTGTTTTCAATAACTGTATATTTAACTAACAATGTATATTGACTCAAACAATTGCTTTTGTGAATTCAGCCAAATAGTCTGAACTCATTTTGTATATTGTGTAACAATACCTGCTTAAGCAACCATAAATTGTAAAAGACACGTTCAGAATGATAAAATGTAATCTCTGTTTTGTTTTTCTCATTGGTATTAGTAGATCGAACGCTGTAACAGTCCACGTCCTTCTATTTCAGTCTCACGGTTTCTGAATAAATTCAGAATTCATAAGTGTAACATTTTATGCAATTGTTAATATTCTGTGTGCGAATTTCAAATATATATTACTTTTATTCTTATTCTATTCATGAAATAGCCCTAAATTCAAATTTAGGTCTTCTCTATTGGATTTACTGACTATGGACATTCGTCTGTTGCAAGATGGCTTGAAAAGGTTAAGTATTCACAATACAGACGTATAGTTATTACAAATTTGTAAGCCAAGTTTGGGGGAATTAAATTTAATACTTATTTTATATCCGAAAGAGTCCTGATAAATATCACTCGAGGGTCTCAGCTTTCCAGATTATTGGCAATCTCCGATCTTCTTGTGATATTACTCGACTATTTAAACCGGTTAACGTAGGTCCTGGTGATGTAGTGGTTACCATACTGGCCTTATAAACCCAAGATCGCGGGTTCGAACACGGGCAGGACCAATGGATTTTTTCGGGCGTAAAAATCCTAAGTATGGCTTTCTTCGGAAGGGAAGTAAAGCCATGGGTCCCATGTCGTACATTTACGGCACGAAAAAGAACCTCAAGCCTGAAAGAGAGGCCTCTGAGCAAAATTTGTCGGCCGTTTCACGCCCTGATTTGAATGGGACGCTGATGACCTGAGATGTTAAAGAGCGTCCGTAAATAAACCAATAAAAAAAAAAACCGGTTAACAATTTATTTTGTTACTATAGTAACACACGTTTTTTGTAAAAGAAATGACCGCCTATAAAATAACTAACTACCACAAAGTTCCCAAAAAGTTTTTTTTTTTATAAAAATGTTTCAAAGAATATATTAGTGGCAAGTCCGAGTACCTTCTCATAAAATCCTTTTCAATTCAATTTAATTAGCATTGCTTCACTATTCAATAATAAAACCAGTTTATTTTTACTATTATTATTAACGTATTATCTATAACGCATTAAAAGTTTTCTGAAACAAAAGAAAGAGCTCTATATCGTATTTTATTACATTTGCCGCTCACATTCGCGCTGAAATCTTCAGTGTTGTTGCAAAACGGCCTTTTATTATTTACGTTAAAGAGTGGATTGTTTCATTCTGTTATAAAAAAAGTAACAAAAGTTTAATGAAAACATTACATATGTGATAATGAAATCATTTCAACAGCTACGCGACTAACAAAACTTACGGTAAAATGAGTGCGCCACGCATTTCAACTGTCTGCGATAATTAATGGATAGCTTACCGCTGCAAAAATGTTTATGTAGTTGAGAAACGAGAAGTAGGAAGGAAATTATACACAGTATCATAAAATAAATCTAGTTTAAAAAGCACTCTTTTATGCTTTTATTTGGTCTCTTTCCTTTACAGTTGGGAATCAACAAAGGAATTCCTGGAATTATCTCCAATTAAAAAACTAAGATGACCGTTCCTTCATAAAACCCCATAGGTTCTGCATTTAACCGTCATCCTGTAGTGCAGCTCCGACCGATTTGCTGGTTTGGAAGTCCGAAAGGCTGTTATATGTGAGAAAAACGACCTCATTTCACTGCAATGTTAATTTATTACGTACTAATTGTGAGAGGTAAACAAATGAGGAAATGTTGGCTAAAGGTAGGTTCCTCGAGTTCTCACTGAGGAACAATAGGCTACACATGTGGCAGTGTATCACATGTCAAAAGCTCAATATTGGGATCAAAGAGAAGCGTTTCTGCATCAAATCATAAATTGTAATGAATCACGAAGCGGAAGAATAAACTCTCCTGTCAGCTGGGAAGGCATTCTTTGACAGTTTTCTGGGACTTCTATGCCATTTTGTTCATAGATTTTCTTCACGAACGTCAAATAGTTAATATAGCTTATTGATGCCAACTTCTGACGTACTTATAAGTGAAAAAGAAGTTAATAACCGATTCGAAATGGCCTCTCTTTTCCAAGACAACGCTCGTCCGCACACAGCTGCTTTGGCAAATGAAAAACCCGAAGAACAACATTGGAACACCCTCCCTGTAGTACACACGTATCACCTTGCTATGAACCGTTAAAAGAAACTTTCTTGTCCCACTGGCTGGAATCCTTATTACACTTCTCATATAACGGAATTAAGAAGCTTCCTATCCACTGGGAAAGACGTGATTGTAAAACGGAGCTATGACATATACCTATACAGTTTTTATTTCAATTGAAATCAATAAGTTACAAAAAAGTAGGCATATTTTTGACTCGTCCTCGAATACTGTGGCACATATATGTTAATAACAATATCCGAGGTTATTGTTAGCAAATGCCCTGTTTACTTATACACCGTTAATAGTTGTTTCGCTCCGTGCGTTTCAGCGCGCATTTGATCATTGGGGGGGAGGCTGTAAGGCGCAATGCACAACAGGAAGTATGACACTCTTACAAGCTGAAGGTACCTGCAGCCGGTAGTCCCGAACCGTACCGAAGAAACTCGACTGGTTACGATTTTTGAAGAGCTATTACTTTAGGCAAATAATTTTCACAGCACACATGAAGCTCTGTTAGCTTAGTAGGTTTGTGCGTCGTGCTAATGATGTGAAGATCGTGGGTTCAATTTTCCAAGGATATTTTTTTCTTGTAATCTTTGTTTCTTTCAGAATAAATGTTACTAGTATTTTTTAACTATAATAATTTTTCTACACTATTATTCTAATAGTATAAATGTTACTTTTTTTCGTAGGTTAGGTTAGTTTAACAAAAAAAAAAAAAAAAAAAAAAAAAATACTCCATAGTAAATTTTTTCTACACTATTCTTAAACCAATAAATGTAATTTTTCACACGTTAGATTAGTTCAGTTTAAGTATAGCAAAAAAATATATAACATAAAAAGCAACATTACTCCATAACACTGTTTATCGTATCGTAACCTATCGGCTTTCTTCGCTACGGTTCGGGACTGCCGGCTGCAGACGCTTTCAGCTTGTAAGGGTAAGAAAGCATGTGTAGCCAATAGCGTGACAGTTGGGATTGTCTGCTGGGAGCTGTGGAGAGAGTAAGAAACGTGCCGCTTCCCTAGGGGTCACCTAACGTAACTGTTAAGAGGATGCCAGGCAACAACGGATATGGAATAATTATTTTAACTGTGAAAACCCTACTACGCTTGGTTCATGAAATGTCTTTTCCCAGCTGGTTCTCCTATTGAGTTCCTTGATATGAAGACGTATAAGATTAATGCGGATTTAAACTTCGCTTGATTCCGTGTTTGACCACATGTTGCGTAGGAATTAAATATGTTTGAGAAATTCGCGGGTCGCGACAAAATAATTAGGGCAGAAATTGGAAGAATTACCGAAGGAGTACTCGTATGAGTGAATAAACATGCTGAAATGCGTGAATGAAGACAAACTTCGCTTCGAACTCCTATTAACACCGGTTTGCGCTCATTATGAGATAAAATTAATACTGTACATATGCTATTTTTGGTCAAAGTTGTACGAGTAGAAACTTCTGCTTCCGTAGCTGAATTTCGACGCAGTGGGCGTCTTGCGTTTAGCTGCGTAAGCAGATTAAAAATAGCAGCTCTGCATGAACTCTACATTTAACCAGGGCTAGGTTTATACAGAGAGTTCGAGTCACGCTTGGTCCGAGAAAGCCGGCGAGAGGAAGCCGATAAAGCTGGAAGTAAACAGCGGGATTCTAGATGCGCAATTTTCCTTCAGTGCTGCACTGCTTTATACAGGTTGAGGTGTTAGCAATAGAACACAAGTTTGCGCGGGCTCTACCGCACGTTGCTCTATAGAGTTTGAGTGTAAGAAGACGTGTTTGCTTGTGTACTTACTTTGTGTACTTAATTACTTTTAAAGTGCGTGTGCTGTGTGTGCATTAAATGAGTTATTTAGACAATTGACATGCCGGCTGAAACGTTTACTATACAACTAATATTTACATACGATATTTACATCAACACAGAGTGTGTAGGCAATTTCTAGACAGATTCCTTGGCATTACACCTCCAAACAGAGGTTGTTTTTAATTTCTTTGTCAATAGATTTAAAGAAACAGGATCGTTTGTAGGCCTAAACCTACGGTTCTAACAGAAGAAAAGCTTAATAATAATGGGGAATCACTTGAACGTTCTCCCTATAAATCTTTACAGCGTGTAGCACAAGAAGTAGGCGTTTCAAAAACTTCAGTTCATATGGCTACTAAATTTTTAAAATAGATACCATATGCAGTTACTATAGTGAAAGAATTACGACAGCATGACACCGAAAATTTTTGTAATTGGGTTTTACAGAACATCTGTATTGTTGATCCACATTTAATCATTTTTTCTGATGAAGCATGCATGGATTTATTTACGTGGCTACAAATGTTCACAGAACAATAGATTCTGGAGTACAGAAAATTCACGAATAATTCCTCTGCATAATAAAACGATAGGTGTGTAGTGTGCCGTAACAGAAAATCAAATAACAGGATGTATATTTTTAATATTTAAATTCTGAGAGGTATCACACATTTTTTTTTAACAATTGACTGATCATGAGATACAATATGCACATTTTCAGTAAGATTTTGTCTCAGTGCATACTGTCCGTAATTCTTTGGAGGCTATAAGGGAGGTTTTTGAAGACAGAATTATTTCTAAAGGGTTATGGCCCCACGTTCTCCAGATCTTATGGCGTGCGATTATCATTAGTGAAAGGGGGACTCCAAAAATAAAGTCTACAGAAATAACCCATGCTTGTAGATGAACTGGAAAACAATATAAGAGCAGAAAGAATTACAAAAGAAGTCTTTTGCGTAATGAATGCATATTTCATCAAAAAAGTCGAGATTGTGTAATGAAAGGACACTAGTTGGAACAACTATTGTAACAGTTAGAGAAATAAAAGTATGATTCTGTGCATGTCATAGATTAATGAAAGTTAATGAGTAAAATACTCGGGAAATTAAGGATCTAGAATACTTCGCACTCCACCGGCTCCTTTCAACCCGGTTTCTCGGATCAAGCTTGACGCGAACTTTCTGTACATGGGAAACGTGATTAGAGGATGTAGAATACTATTGAATTAACTCTGAAACCATCGAGAATGTGTTGAGTATTTTAACATTGTTTCTTCAACGGAATCCGCAAAATCCAATGTTAATAAAACATCAAAAACTGATATAGCATACATCAAAGCAAACTTCTTAGGCAGCACAATTGCATTAAATGCTATTTAAAAGCAACACTCTCCTTTAGAAGAAAGGTTAAAAGCTTGAGGAAAATGACAAAACACTCAATTGTAGTACTAGAAGTAGTTAAAGAAGAGTTTGGTAGCCAAGAAGCCACAGGTTATAGTGAACGATACAATATCAATACTCGTACTAGATCTGGCTGAACTGAACGAGATGCTGCTAGATTTAAAGTGGTCCCCATTAATTCTTGTGATGCTGAGCGTAGCATGTGGGAAAACGAAAGGTACGCGTATGAAAACGTGCACGGCAAGGTCAGGGCTGTAGGGTGGATGGTCAAGCGACTTCCAGTATGCTGAAATTTTCAGCTTTTCTGTGAGGTGCATAAACAACAGCCTTGAGGTTTCCGTCTGTGACGCCGTCGTCCCTGTTCTTCAAATAAAGGATCCAAATGTGTCATAGTTATCTGCACTTATTGTCATTCCTTCCGGCATACAGTCAACCACTAATAAAGTGTCGATTTTTCTCCACTAAATTCCTCACTCTTTGAATTGTTTTCCTGTCTCAACTTTCCGAGGCTGGCCAGAGTAAGGTTGTCTTTCAAAGTCAAGTTTCTTGCTCTTCTTCACACTTGATCACTATGAACAACAACTAAATCCTCGTGGATTTGTTTCGCTCTTTCATCAATCCTATAGCGTGTATCTAAAATTTCTTTAGAAATAATCATAATTTTTCACCAGTTATTGACACAGGACTGAACTGAACAGACTGTACGACAGTGACTATGCAACTTTAAACTTTTACTTATGCATACGTTAATAGCTTTAAGTCCATTGTTGCCATCTGCGTTAGGTGCATTTTTCCAACAATGAATAGGCTTAGAATGCCCCGCGTAAATATCATAGCCTGATATTATAGACGCATTTAATACTGCTTAACGGCAGTCGGCTAACAAATCTAAGATTTGCCGACGATGTGGTCTTATTCGCCAAAACACCGAAAGCACTACAAACTATGCTGAACAATTGTGTGAGCATAGCAAAAATGTAGGGCTGTCACTAAACATACTGAAGACACTGGTAATATCAAACAGACCTGAAACCCCCGATACAAATATATGGAACAGTTCGCACATATGTGAGCGAATATACATACCTGGGACAACAGATTTCCTTCTAAGATAAAATGGAAAAAAGAAGTACAAAGAAGGATCTCATCAACCTGGAGAGCATTTTACGAATTTTATATTGTTAAACCAAACGCTAACTAAGAAAATCAGATTCCAGACGCTCGAAACCTGTGTGTACCCTGTATGGGTGTCAGACATGGTCAATAACAGAAAAACAAAACAACAAAATTCAAATATGCCAAAGGAAAACGCAACGCAAAATCCTGGGAATAACTTTGAAGGACAAAATACACAACAGACTCGCACAAATTGCTACCAGAAGAAAATGGCAATGGGACGGTCACGTCGTAAGAATGCAGGACAATAGTTGGTCCTACAAGATCTCCATTTGGGACTCACTGATAGGAAAAAGGATACAAGGCAGACCTAGAAGAAGATGGACAACTTCTTCAAGGAACATGTAGGTCAGGAGTAGCAGAGGAAGAGAAAAATGGAAATCTCTCGAGAAGCAACTAGTGCAGTGAGAAATGGATAACCAAAGAACAAATCAGTAAGTGTATTAAACAGCATACGAATAATTAGCATGGAAATAGCTCACCACGTTAGGAAAAAGCGAGCTTTCCCTACTTTTTAGGAGACCTTTGCTCTTAAGGGACAAAACAGGCTATCTTTATCTTTTATATGAAAGAGAACGTCTTACAGCATCAGCTCTTCTAGTAAAACATCCTACCAAAATGTCGTTCATGCAGTGTTATTCCCCGTTCTGCAGACACTAAACGCTGGTAGGTAACAACAAAATGAAAATGTTATGCTAGCTCATCCAAACGACACAGAAAGCCTACATTTGACTAAATGCTGAGCATAAAATTAAATTAAAATGCACAGCTGCTAGAATAGGAAAAGTAATTCTATGCGCTCGGTCCATCTCGGCGCGATATGCGTTTTAAAACGAGCGATGCTTCACTTTTAATTAGACGCGAGTGTCTGGCGCTCATCAGCATGTGACGTTAATTATACAGCAGTAACAGTGTGTCCAATTAGAGCGGGGCCCGGCAAGCGTACATATGGGAACACTGCGCATTGCCACATTCGCGTTTCATTTTTAAACGGGCAAACAGTCGTTTGGAACAGGAATACTCCAGTATTGGGGCTGCGCTGTTGATCCTATTATTATTGATATTTGCGCAGTGTGTCAGAATCACCGAACACTTTAGTTCCTTGCATCCAAGAGTAACCTAACACTGTCAACCCTGCGTGACTTCGGCCCAGACTTTCAGATTAGGTATATGTTATATTTACAACGCTATAGAGCTAAAAATAAACATAAAACAGTTTCAGAAACATTGAATGACCAGATCCGTCTTCAATTGTCTTCAGATTCAATTCTATTATTGAAATACAAGTTTTAACTTAATTGAGTTTAATAAAATGTACGATTCCGGTTTTATATTTCTAAAAATGAAGTAATTTTGAAGGAAAAAGATCAAATATGCCACAAACTTGTTTTATTTATCATATTTACCTTTCTACATAGCCCTTTTACTTTGATATACATCTCTCCCTACAATAAACGAATGTTTGTAAGTCCATTTAAACATTCCGACATACATATTTCTTTGACAGTCTCACATCACCTCACCAAGAAGCTCTTGTTTTTCATTGTTCTAAACTACAAGCAGTTTAAAAGTCCCGATACGTCCAGCTGTTCGGCGATTAGATCCCACGTTGCCCCGGTATTCTTGGGTAGACTTGCAGCCCCAAAGGCTTCAGGATTTTAAAACTTAGGCGCATATTACGTAATGGAATTTGGTACTCACCCTCCTTAGTGTATGAGGGTTATTTCTCAATGTGCTCCAAAGATAAAAATCACAAACTCTAAGACGATGCGTGATTACAGTATAATATTTAACCGATAAGCTCTAAATTTAGGTCGCGACAATATTCCATTATAATTATGACCAAAGGAAAGGATTTCTATACATGGGGCAAGCAAAATTTACATAGTGCAGGGAAATATACATATTAAAAGTATAAAAGATGGCGGAACAGTGCATGAAACTTATGATGAAATTATGTTTTCCGATAGGGAACGAAATGTTCATGCAGTATGGTCCCCCATATCAATGCAAAATATGTTGAAAAGAATTGAAAGAAAGTGATACACAAGTGCGGAATGGTCAGGGAATTGTTCAGTGCTTTAAAAAAGTTGAAGAATGCTTAAAAAAACGCAAACAATTGTTTGGGAGAATGATGATGGAACTCAAAACACATGTAAATCTGCGATAGAGCAACGTTCCTTGACCACGGACCCGTTTTAAAGTCTCTCGGTGTCACTGCCCTCTAAGATGTAACTCAATGTTTAAAAGTCCAATTTTTTTTTTAAGTTGTGCATCTTTAATTTATAAACAAGTAAATAATCTTTTAAATGCTCGTTACATCTTAGTCGTAATCATGACAATATTACATTTAAAAAAGTAGGTACAAGTATAACAAACATTACACGTTAAATCTAATTCTTGAATAAGAGGGATGGTGCTTATTTCACTTAAAAATGTGAGATCGCTGGAATAGGAGAAGTTTGTATTCTCAGTTCTGATTCTAGTCTTTCAAACGATGTTTGTAAATCATCATCATCATCATTATTATTTATAAGCTACGTGAGCGTATAGAACGATTTTTCACACAAGTAAATTGTTATGAAAATTTGGGCTTAAGCAATTCGCTGCCAAAAGATGCGTTCAGTTGCCAGGGAAACTATGACCGTAGAGATGACGGTTTTGCATGATCCATAGTTTGCGTTTATCCATTTGAAAGCTCCGGAACAAAAAACCGCCTTCAATTTCATTGTGATTTACTTTACATCAATATATATCATAAATTTGTATAATATGTTTTCTAGAAATTAACTGCATATACGTTCAAGAATAAATATTACATGAAAGCCTCCGCGTACCACAGTTTGAGAACCTCTGGTCCTGAAGAATTTCCGTCCTATAATGCAGAAACAAATAGAGAATTATGAAGTATGTTCGTTTTACTTACTGTATACATAAAATAACCTTTGCTAATAATTTTCACATCTACTCTGCTATTATGTTAAGTTCTAAATCGCTAAATCTAATTTTAAAAACCGCGGGACAATGCTTGGCTATTACCTAAAGTACTTTTGATATTAATTTGTTTGAAAGGGAGGTTACACCAATTTCTGACCAACTTAGCAGCTGAGAACACGTGCGCCCGCTGGTGGAATTGTGACCAAAAAAAGGAGATAAGGCAAAGTGAGCTGGGAAATTGAAAATATTATTCGAAATTAAAACGGTTTAAAATACACACCGCTGGGAGACCGCCTTTTAATTAAATTTTATCCTACGCGTGAACAGTGAATATATACATGTAAAATAATTTAACACCACTTTCGCCACTCTATTAGCACTTTCAAGACATAAATTTGGTAACCTGACTTACGTCGTTAAAAAAAAAAAGTTTCTTGTGCCCTTTTGTTCTACGTATAATGCGATAATTTATTTCACTAACAGATAACAATATAGAACATGAGCAACCAATTTTTTAATAAATTAAAATCTATTACATAATAAACCAGATACAGGGTTATTATAAATAAACATGTGGAAAAAATTTTGAGCATTGTATAAAAATGTATGAAGTATCAATGGATAAATAAAGTCTCAAGTTCTTACATTACAAATGTTCAATGTGATATTAGCATTATGCCCGAGCAAGAGGTGCATTCGCAAATTGCACAACGCATTAATAGATTCTTTGGCATAGGAGGACAAAGAACAAAGGGCATATATTGGGGATAAGATGCTGTCTTAATATACAAACGTATGAATGGCACAAAAGCTTCATAAGAGGGACGAGAAACTGTGGAAAAAAAGGTATCAGCAACGGAAACAAACAATGGGCCATTTGGGATTTTTGGAATGTGACCGACGTTTGACGGCCTCTGAAATTGAGATAATTTTTGGAGGATTTCAGATGTCTTGGATTACCGAAAAACCTCAGCAATGTGGGTTGTTCGAATTCTCACTCACGATCAAAAGTTGCATATGTGGGAGTGGGTCAGAGATATTTCGCTCAATACCGTGATCAAGGAGAAATGTTTCTGCGATGAAACATGGGTATATTCTGAGTGGAAACAAGCGAGCTTGCAGTGCACGAAAAGGCGGTATCCGCTTCTGTCATCTGGGAAGGTTCTCCTGACAGTTTTCTGGGACTTCCAAGAGATTTTGTTCATCGTTCATGAACGTCAAACAATCAATGCGAGTTCTGGTTGATGCAAAACTTGCTTATGGAGAAAAAGACAACAACAGATTAGAGAAGCTCTTCTCCAAGACACCATTTGTATACAGCTGCTTTGACAAGGGAAAAAATCGAGGAAATTCCTTAGACAGGATTGTAACACTTTCCCTATAGTCCAGACTTATGACGTTGTAATTACCATAGGTTTGAACAGTTCAAAAGAAACATGGGTAGGTGGGCTATTCGACAGCGACTAAGGCGTACAAGCATTCGTGTGCAACTGCTGGAAACCCAACACTACTCTCCCTTCGACAATGGAATTAAGTAGCTTTCTATTCGCGAGTGAAAATGTGTAAATCGGAAAATTATGTAGAAAAATGATATATATTCCATTTTTATTTCATAAATGACAAAAAAATCGGTATATAATTCATTGATTACCGTAACTTCGTAATAAACAAGAAATGCTTAATTTCTAAACTATATATTTCAAAATATCCAAAAATCGATCAACATCAACAATTTAGGTTTGTACTATAAAGAAAAAAACAGGTTTGAACGATTTAAAGGAAAACTACACTTCAACACATTTACCATAAATCTACCGAAAAGGCATTTCCTCCGAGTTCTTTGCAAGTCCTGTGGCTTTGTTTGCTTCCAGGAGAAAGATTTGGAAATTAGCGACTACAGACTTTTTTCCCGAATAACAAAATTCTGGGTGAAGTTTCTCTTGAACTTAAAAAGAGCGAAAACTAAGGGTCGACACACTTCGGATTCATTTGTGTCATCATTAATTCATTTCATCCACATTTTTGTAGGGGAGGTACGTTAAAAGCTTTAGAGAGGAGGGGGAGTAGTAGCTTCTCTTCTCCATTAATGCAAATCTAACCAAGCGCCTCAAAAATTTCATCTGACTTTTTTACTTTTTATCATTTCTGCCGAGTGTTTGTTCTCAAAGACTACTCTCCTTATAATAAACGATTATGACGAAATTTGTGGTAATGTATGTTCGGTCAGCTATACAGATCAGCTATCGCTAAAATATTTACTGATATTTACGATAATGCTGCGCGTACAGCAACATATAGGATAGTATCTCGTGTCTTAAAGGTCCATGCATAACTCTGCACTGTTCGGATAAAACCAGCAACGCAAATCTCTATTTAAACCGCCAAAGAAAAACTTGCAGTATGAACTTTTTCCACGCTTTTAAAAAGTGTTCGTAGAAAACGTAACCCCCCCCCCTCTTTCCACCCAACCGCGCATCTGTAAGGTGATACCGGCGATAGTCTAAAGCGAAAGAGAAAGGTACATTTTTCAGCTAGAAACAGACCCCCCGATTAACCCAATCCACTAAAATGCACAATAGTTTTCTAAATAAAAAGAGAACTGCACATTAAATACTTGAGTGTGCATATTTGCTATGTAGTGGTTTCTAATTCTGTATTGCTACGTTAAAAAAGTGCTTGGAGGAAAAGATAGGGGAGTGAATCCTCGGACGCAGAAAGTTCCTAGTTTCCGATTGTTGCTGATGATACGGAAGGTTGCTCCAGTTAAGGGAAGGCGTTCATTCTTACATTGTTTTATGGCGAGATTCCTTTTAGTTGTGTTCGATATGTCCACGGTCCTGAACGGTTGCTCTGCACCACAATATCCATCGTAAAGTGTGCATTTCCCTCCGCAATAATCCATACGTGAGACATTTGGTGACTTTACCGAGTTTGATTTCAAGGGTATCATCACTTACATACTAACTTAGCTTTTATCTGCTATAACCCGTTTAGTGTAACTTAATTGTAAAATATTACTATGCGTTTCCCTGTTTGCCACTCCATTTTGTTGCTAATGGCTGTCAATTTTATCACAACACAGAAACGCTCGTAAACTTAACTTGCCATTACACTCAGCATCATCCTTCGGCGAGGTCACGCCTCCTTTCACGAAAGGCAGCGGAGAAAACCGAGCGTCTCTAATGAAATTTCCCCTCCTTAGTGTTAGTTTAGAGGTGCGAATGTTATCGCGCCTCTTCTGTTTTTCGTCTATTGGAATTCGCAATTAATTTATAAACAAACACACACACACACACACACTAACCTTAACCTAACCTCGGGTAAATTCTAGGAACCGGTGAATCCAGTGGTTTGCTACGGCCTTACGGCCTACGCTCGCCTTCTTTTGGTAAATATAAATTGATAGCGGATTATGTGGTACTATATTAATCGGCAAGTCATTGTAATGGTGGCAATAACTCCAGCGAAAAAAAAAAAGATTAAATCGTTAGGAAGCGAACCCCCTAACTTACCTTTAGTAGCACGACGCTAAACTGTCTCAGGTAATCAATAGTGTGACGGGTTGGCTCATTATTCGCCTATATCTGCTGAAGTCACACTACCTTCGCCTAAGGACGTTGCTCTCCGCTGTCATTCGTGAAAGGAGGCGTGACCTCGCCCGAACAATGACGAGTGTAAGTAAAAGTGTAAACTCGGCCGTTATATTAAAGTTTTCGTGGTTTGTTGTGAACATGTGTTATCATTGTCATGCTCTAACACCCAGCTGGTATCAACATTGGCGTTAAACCTTTGACAATGGGCGTTCCTCAATGTCCCAACAGTTTCTCCCGCAGCTGTAAGTTTGTCTCCTGTTAATCCTAGACAGTTATTAGTTGAAGCTAAAATATTATTGGTGCGGTAAGATAAAGAAAATCCATTGTTAAACAATTGATCTCAGAGGTTCTGAGGAAAACGTGGCGACTATAGGCTGCCATTCAGCATCACTCCGCGTGGATTTGTCTGCTGTTAAATCCTGACTACTCTTGGCTGAAGTTAAAATATTATTGTTTCAATCACTTAATTATCAACAGCTCTGGAAAAATGTGGCGACGCAATTGTTACCTACTCAAAGTAAGCCGGTTGGGTACACGAACGCGACAACTACGCGCCGCTTTCATATAAAAGTGTTTGTTTTTGGAACAAAAGCTTTCTTAATGCTTGCTATAAACAATAAAAAGAAAATAATACAAATAACCAACCTTATTCATTCAATAAGCGGTATTAGAATCAACTCAACAGCAGTAAAATACGTAACAGAGTATGTCTACTTAGGACAAATAATTGCATTCCCGTATCAGCAAATAAATCAACAAAAGAATAGAATCTAGAATACTAGAATCTGCCAACGTATAATGGAGCAGAAAATACTAGGGATATCCTTCATGGATAAAATATCATCTGTGGAATTCAGAAAGATGTCAGGGGCTAAACGACATGGCTCAAAGTGCAAACAGCCTGAAGTGGAAATGGGGCGGCCATGTAGCAAGACTACCAAGCAGCAGATGGGGACATATAGCTACCACATGGGATCTACATATCGGGAGGAGAAGAAGAGGGAGACCGAGAATGAGGTGGGCAGGCTCCTTCAGGAAAGCAGTCGGGACACACTGGACTAGCGTAGCACGGAACCGCAGTACCTGCAAGAGCCTGGGTACAGAGTTGCAGAAAGAAGAGAACAACCGAAGCCAATAGTGAAAGTGATACCAAACTTATAACACAAAAACTTAATAGATTCGGCTCTTGAACCTTGTAGTTTAGATAAAGTTAAACTTGTAAAATAAGAAACATTATAGAATTAACAAACTCAAAGGGACAATAGCTTATATGTACTAGCTCACCATATGAGAAATCGATGAGTCCCTAGCCCTGGATGGGACATAAGTGGCTCAATAAATTGATTTATGGATTCATTCATTCACTACTTCTCGAGTTAATTTGGGAGTAAAGGGGCTGGTCAACCAAACAAAATTATTTCTGCCAGTGCTTTTATTAACATCCATGAACTTATGATGGACAGATCACAGTATGGGGATACAAACTTCTGAGGTGTCGTCACTGTATAACGGAGGAATCCCTTCGACGAAAATGGGATCCATGTCGTATTATCACTTACTGTGATAGCTCTGCGAATCTTGAGTTGTTCTCGGGTGCAATAACCTGCAACCACCATGAAAATCTTGGAGAACTTTTCTGTATTTTCCCGAATGAAGTTGAAGCGTCCTTTTTGGCCCATTGGACGGTATACATGTCGCGGGGACGGTTTGTATTATCCAATATACCAAAGTCTCATTCAGAGAAACCAGCAACAGCCTTTTGTCACTACCAAGTGCAGTTCATACAGTTTTCTGTCATAGGTGAAGCGTTCCTTGAGATGCTGCGCTCTCAAGGCATGTCTACGTGTTTTATGACGCCGTTCTAGAGTCAAATTTTTCATGCAAAATCGCAGCATATTGTACCTTTGGATATTCATTCCTGTGCGGTTGACAACACTTCTCTATGTAGATTTCTCCAACTCTTGTCTAGTGACTACAAGAAACCGAAAAGGTTTTTAAAAATTACCTAATAGCCACCAAAACACCCCAAAGAAGCTTAAACATTATTATAGCATTTTATGTCAAAGCATAGCTAGAGTAAATTCATAACCACCATGTCAAAAATATACATACACTGTGTTATTTTTTTCTAGAAATAAAACGTCATTTTGATACACTGTACCCTTGTGTCCTTTACAGCCATGGTCGAAGTTTGATGCCATTAACGTATGAATTTTGAGCATTATACAACGGAACATGCTCTTTTCCACAGAGAAAACTATCTGTAGGCAATTCTGCGGTTCCACACATTCTGCTCAAAGCGCGATGCTGGGTTGTCAGATACAGCAGATATGCAGCGTTTATAAAGCCATGCTCTGGGCTACGCAGTCCCACTCTGTGTTTAGGGATAAAGCGAAACCGACTTGTGAGGAGCGAAAATTGAAACGTTTGCGGAGTGCAAGGACAAACTACCTCTAAATTTACTGATTGCTATAGCGTACAGGAGCTGGGACGCCTGTATATACATGATTAAAGGCGCAGCCCTTTGCTGTGTTCGCCTCTCAGAGTTACGAATTAACTGCTTATGGATTAGGTTACGCAGCCTCTTCGAACTTCAACCGTTCCACGTCCCCCATGGAGATTTAGTAACATAAGAGAACCGTTCTGTTTCGCTGAAGACGACAGGCCGTATTACACAAAAGTTTGGTCTTGTAGCTTTCTGTTCCACGAAAGAAGTGCAACACTTGTAAAATATTAGTGAAAGGTTACAAATGACGTCATATAAGAGCAAGATGGTGAAACAGCTATTGCCATATGTTGCCATAAGTGTCCACTCCTTAGGGGTTTTTAAAGTACATAGCGGTTTATTGTCATTCCTGCTAAATGGGTGCTCCAGTTTTCTCAGATATAAATGATAATTTAAATACTTCGATGCATTTATGGATATTCAAGCGTAATAATCCACTTTGGGACGACTGTTTCATTCGGCTGCATTTAGGAGCATCAATTTCAGTGGTCGAGAGATTGCAGTAGAACCGAAGTTGCGGATTACTATTGCTCATTTATTTATTAGTCCATTTGATCAATTATATCGTCTCACAATCACGTTTCATTATAATGAAAAAAAAAACTTGGAAAATTGTATCAAAAGAATTATTTTAGAAGATAATGAAGAATGAAAAGTAATTATTTTCGTGGCATGTAGCAAAAACCTTAAAAATACACTAACTAAGGTGCTGGTGTGAAATATGCACTTGAAACAGGAAATGCCAATAACACCCATACTTTAATTGCACTTAATTCAACTTTATCAATGTACACAAATATTTATTCTTTCTTTATACATATTTCTACTTGTCATTATCATCACTTTCGCTAATACTTAGCACATTTGGGTCAACCGACTCCTAAAACCATTAAAAAGATAATACATTTTGTGCTAATATTTAAAGTTACCAATGTTCCTATACTTGTAGAGAAATTTATACAAATTACTAGTGTCATGCTAATACTAATATTTCTGTGGAACTGAACAACGAAAATGCACTTGTACATTTGTAAATGAAGTTGCAAAGTACAAGAATAACAGAAACCTGTGTGAAACAGACTTTTACTAATAACTACAAGTTACAAGTCCATTCACTTGTAATGTATTAGATCATACTTTCGTGGAACACGGCCCAGAACCCCATAAAATTTAGTTTCCTAAATACATTTAATAGCAGCTAAACTTCTACAGTAGGTAATCATGTTAATTCAAATACGAACATGTATATATTCCTGCTCAACAACATATGAAGAGTCAACTGCAAAAATGATCCCTGCCAGTGATCATTTCCTAAGATGTACATTGTGTGTCAGGGAAAATGGGCGTCATTTCTAGGACCTACTGTAAAGGGGTTAAGTACCACATCCTTTTATTTAAGATGCTATGCCTAATAAACTGCTCTCACTGTAAAATAAACTGAAGGTTCATTTGTATATCCGAGTGCTGTGACAAAGAAACAGCTGGAGGAAACAAAATGTGGCCAACATCGGAAAAAGAAAAGGAATAAATCCAAGCAAGAACTAGGAAAAGCAGATGACTTTTAGATGCGCCATTTACATCAAAATACACAAATTACTCACACCCACATTAGATAACATTGTAAATAATGTAATTAAATATCCTCGCGGTTGTAGTGCCGTCCCAGCACTTCATCGGCTGCTTTCAGTCATGCCAGATCCAAAATATGTTGAGAAAAAAATGATGACTTTAACCATAAGATTGTTTTAACTAGTAGCTTACAAAATATTTTATTTCTTCTTTTACATTATATATCTGCGCAATGTACGTTTATTTTCGGTAATTTCATCGCTCTTTCGGATCAGTGTAACACTTGTTTAGCAGTAAGTATTTGTAAATTAAGGACTTTAAAAAATCATGTTAATTTTACATTAAAATGTTATAGCACTTAGGAAACGCAAATTTAAGCACAATTCTTTCCTTGAGGTGAAGTAGATATACTTAAAAACATTAGTTCTGAGAAAAAACTATGTTACAACCGCACTTTAGGGTCCTTCATGCGGCGTAGTTCCCTTATTCGCCTCTCCAGAAATAACTCGAAACTAAACCACTGTAATACTGCACACGTCCTTCTTATGGCCCCTTTTACATTTCTTCCCAGCTCTCTCCACACTGTTACTCAATGATACCTTGCTCCCAACGGCTTCCAAATCACATTCGTCATTTTGCATCCTATAAAATGTTTGCAGCTTAACGCACCAAAATTTTTATAAACGAGCGAAAAATTCCATTAAAATCACTAATTATGAGGGTGAATAAAACGTAAGTCGGATTTACTTTGTAATTAATTAAAATGCTTTACATTTAATTTTTCCTCAAGACTTCCCGGTTAAGAAAGAAAAATTTCCCAGGGGATATCAGCTTCCTAATCCCAGTATCGAAGAAAGAGTAGGGTTGAGTTTCCAGTCAATGGCTCGAGAATGCTTCCACACCTTCGTCACTGTTGAAATACAATTATCAAATGCTTCTTTTAACGGTCCAAAAATAAGTAATCGCAAGGCGATAAGTCTAAAATATGGAGAGCTTGTTCAAACAATGTCTAGTGGATTTTCTTGAGTTCTTTCCTTATCAAAGCAGCTGTATGTGGATAGGCGTTGTCTTGAAGGAGGGCTTCTCGAATAGGTTGTTGATATCTTTTTCGCCGATAGTAACCTTTCTTCCCAATTAAAATATGACAGAAATACGATGCATTATAAGGTTAATGAGCAAAATCAATTAATAAAATGCTTGAGAGTCCCAGAAAACGGTCTAAGACAGCTGACAGACGAGTTTTTCTTTCACAGAAGATTCCTCTCTTTTCCTTTCCCCATGCTCGCTTGCTTGACCCAGGAGCACAGTGGTGTACCCATGCTTAACACCCATGGTGTACATTTCGTTGCAGAAACTTTTCTCCTTGATCCCTGCATCAAGCCATAAGTACTTATACACTCCTACACGTGCAACATTTTGAAAGTTATCTGAACTGTACACTTGCATAATTATCCCTGCCTTAGAAGAGATTTCAGAGAACGTCAAACGTAATAAAGCTCCATAAGAGCCCAAATAGTCCGAATATTTATTTCTATACATTCTTCTGAAGCCGACGGCAGTTACTTTCATTTTCCACAGTTTCGCAGCCTTCTATGAAACTTTTGTGCCACATATACACTTGTGCCTTAGACATACGCTTATTCCCAAACCGTGTTCCTTAGTATTTGAACATTTTCGGTCAGTATTACATCATTCCATGCCAAAAAATGCATTGCACAACCCTCTTGCTCGGACATGATACTACTGACAATCAAAACTTGCTATGCGAGGCGGAACGGGGTCTCCCCCCAATCCTCTCCCAAGTGTCTCGATCCCTACTATTCATGAACCGTGAAATCGAAGTTCCTATTTATATTTTATTCTACGTCCGGTGTTTTATTTATTTATTTGTTTTATTTAGGAGGCTCTTTAACATCTCAGGTAACCAGCGTTCCAATCAATTCAGGGCGTGAAAGGTGTTAATTTTGCTCAGAGGCTTCTTCTTTCAGGCTTGAGACTTTTACGTGCCGTAAATCTACGACATGGGACTCCGGCTTTAATTACCTTCCAAAGAAAGCCATACTTAGAATTGTTATGCTTGAAATCCATCGTAGCGATGCTATTTGTTTCCCACGGAGTTTTAAAACTGGCAAAAACTTTATGTCGAAAACAAACAATTTTACTGAGAGAAAAAAAGAAGAAAACATGAACCGTTTGCGTTGTAGCTCAAGGAGGCTGCAATAAACTCGCAAACTGCAAAGTTTTTAAATGCTTTAAACATGGTATGTACCCCTGGTGACAAACAAACAAAAGGGGGGGGGTAATCTCTTGAATGCAAATTTCTTCTTCTAAATCCTACTCGTTATAACTCGTGGTTCATAAGCAAAGGCTGTGTAGCCACTGCAGCAGTTGTCTGCACTAAAGACACTGTCCAGTGTGTGTGTTCCGTTAGCTCTGTGGCATTGTGTGCTGTGCTGTGATGTCGTGGTTAACAGCGCACTTTCTTTTTAATAAAACTTTATAACATATGATAAATTAGTTTCGTAATATTGTTTCCCATGCACACCAAGCTTTAACGTTAACATATTATATACAAGTATTATTATACTTTTTTCAGTATTTGTTCTATCTAAATGCAATATGCTGCACATGCATGAAGGACAAAAAATGGCTTATGGGCACAAATTCAAGATGCCTGTGATGTTGTAGTCTCTTGTCCACACTACTACCTAAATCTGATATCTATGCCCCGAAGATTGAGGGCAATTATACATGCTGAGGGTTCGTACATCCGATATTAATTTGTGTTTATATCTGTGTGTTTTCACCTTAGAAAATAAAGATTTCTGTTCATGTATTTAGTTATTTGTAATTGCATTTGCATTGATTTATGATTACGTTTTATATGTGCATAGGTAATGCCATAAAACATAAATGATAGTTAAAATATAATATGATATTAACATAACACGATGTTCTACGTATAAACTTATAGACGTTGTAAATACAGAGTTTACGAGCGTCTCCGAAATTTTCGGATCCATACAAAGAATCTGGGAATAACTAATTTTATTTGTCAAATGGTATAACTTCGAAAGTTAAGAGAGAGAGGAGTTTCATTAGTGAATGCATTTGATTGCAAAGTTAAAACTTAAATATTGTAGTTTCCATACACTCAAGTTGCATTTATAGTCTTGAATTCTTGCCATTTCCAAGCCGCGATCGACCCCTTGTATGTTAGGAATATTGTAGCACCGCATTATCAACCATGTATAATTGTAACACTTTATACATTTGTAGCAATAGCTACATTTAAATGTAACTTGCAAATGAATGTCTTAGCATTTCTTTAATTTCTTTCATTTACCTTTAAGTTTGAAGCTTTACAGTTGGAACTAATAGTTAATTTGCTTCAAGGAGTACAGAGTTATACACTGGATTTAGCAGAGCCAAGAGATGTTCATGGTACTTCTGTGCAGGAAATGACAATCACCGGTACACTTTTAGCAGCGGTGCTGCGTTGCCAAAGTCGCACACTTTGGGCACGATGCATCACACACTGTTGGAGGAACCCCGCAGGTTTTGTTTGTTTGGTTCTCGATATCTGCCCTCCCTGAAGGGTCCATCAAGGAGCACTGATCGATGGTCCACACGTCTACACAGGATGTACAAGCTTCAATTTAAACGCAGACCCTGTCAGCTGGAGTTTCACACAAATGCTCGGTCGATTTCTAGCCAGAACAAACATGTTCTAATTGATGTCATCCTGATTCTTCTCCGGTTTCATTTTCCCAAGTTTTATATTTAACCTATCTTTTAATGCCGTGCTTGAATACGAACCAATTCAAACAGTAAAACTTTCCATAAATATATAATCCATTTTACACAGGTGCTGAAATTATTATCAAACTAAAACTACTTTAATTTAACAATGCAAGTATTCTTCGAAGGCTTAAAACGGGAAACCTCTAATATTGTACGAAACTATTTGCACCTTCTGATCAATTTTATCAATATTTGAGTGCCATTTGGCTGTATTGGCATCACTGTTCTGTATTACCAATATTGCACAGTTTCAATTATTTACAGCTCTTCCCACTACCGATATTCTATCATGTTTTTGTTCAGTTTGTGCAATCATTTTTACACCCTTTTGTGTTTAACTTAATCAAAGAATCTCTTTAATGCTTTAATTTATAAAGAGTTAATTTGATTCTGTTTTCAAAACTAAAAAAAAATGTGATTCCCTTTTACACAAAACATTTGATAATTGCTCATTTGGTTTATTTACGGACGCTCTTTAATACCCGAGATCATCATTATCCCGTTCAATTCAGGGCGTGAAACAGCAGATAAATTTACCTCAGAGGCCTGTCTTTTCAGGCGTGAGGTTCTTTTATATCAGTAAATATACTATATGGGACCCCGGCTTTACTAGGCCTTCCGAAGGAACTCATACTTAGGTTTTTATGCTCGACCCTGGCCGGGATTGAACCAGGGTCTACGCGGAAAGTATGATTACCACATAATCACCATGAACGACGCCATTTGTTCCGCTAAGATAATATGATAACAAACGTTCGAGGTGAGATTTTCCTTGAGATATCTTCGAGATCTATAGGTTATATACAATAGATAGAGATACTGGACAGAGTGCGGTATTTCACAATAAGCCCAAAATACCAAGTGGGATTGCTCAGAGAGTAACGCTTGGGATTCGAATTCAGAAGGCCCCAGGCTCAAATCATCTCTACCTTGGATTTTTTCATTCGTCCCCTAGTCGCTTAGGCTAATGCTGGGATTCATCTTTTCTTTCCATGAATGTTTGGCTCTCCATTTCATTTTCTTGGTTCTGTTATAATGTTGAAAGTGTCAGGCGAGGTAGGCTATGCTGTGTGCGTTATGACGGTGGCTCACGCTTTGTAAAGAGTTCTGCCCCGGCGTTTGGTACCGAAGCGACCTTCTGAGCGGCTCAAACTCCTTGTTAGTAACCCAGCCAGTATCCGAATGTAATATCTGGAAACGTTGTTAGGGACCCGGCCTATTCCGTAGCTTACAGCCTGCGAATCCCGGTCGCCGTGTCATCCTGATATACAGTCAATTGATTATTTAATCCGCTTAAGGGCAGCCTCTTGTTGTCTCAAAAAGCAAAATAGTAAAAAATACTGGGCATTTTGTATGTAGAAATAAAAAAAGGAATGAAAAAAATCTGTATTACAAATATGGCAAGAATGGAATGAAATAAAAGAAGGTAGAAGAGTTTATGAAATCTTTCCATCCATGAAAACAAAAGATTATTCTTCAATCTTATTCAACACAGTACGAGTTAAGTACTTTATATAACAGGACACGGTTCATATTGTTTATATTTTCATAGATTTAAATTACAAGCAAACAATACATGTACGGACTGTAACTTGATTGATACACCGGAACATGTTCCAAATTGTAGCTGAGGAAAGACGACTACTTGCAGGGAAACACATTTGGAATATCATGAGAGATCAAGATGATTTTAGAGTACTGAATGATTTAACAAATAAAATTAGCAGAAGAATGTGTAAACAATAAAAATCAAATAAGAGAGAAAATCCAACTGTCAGAAACCGTATGCTCCCCTAGAAAATCCCACAGAATAGAGGAAAGCAAGAAAAATATACACAAGAAAAGTCAGTCTAAAAACAAGAAGATAAAGATAGCACCCAAATTGATTCAAAGCAGTGAGCAGAATTAACAGAAGAAGATAAATAGCGTAGTCTTCGGGCGGAAAGGAAGCAGTTGAGAGAAGAAAAAGAAAGAAGAAGTGAAAAACACCAACTGCCATTCCAAATCTATGATGAAGAATGTAAAGATAAATGTTGAAATGTACAAGCAGTAAAAAGGAGAAGAGAAGGAAACTACACCACGGTACAGTACAGCTGCTGCTTGAGACCGGCAGCAACCTCACCGATGTCCAGTTCCTGTTGCCTGGAATTCCGGTGGGGATTTTTTTTTTTTTTGATTTGTTTATTTATGAACGCTCTTTAACATCACAGGTCATCAGCCTACCATTCCATTTAGGGCGTGAAACGACCGACAAATTTTGCTCAGAGGCCTCTTCTTTCAGGCTTGAGGTTCTTTATCATGCCGTAAATCTACGACACGGGACCCACGGCTTTACTTCCCTTCCGAAGGAAGCCATACTTAGAATTTTCACGCCCGAAAACATCCATTGATCCTGGCCGGGTTTGAAACCGCGATCTTGGGTTTAGAAGGCAAGTATGGTTACCACTACACCACCATGACCGACAATCCGGTGGGGAGCAGCCCAGATATCGAGTGTCAGAAGAAATGATAATTGTAGATATTAAATTGTATAAAATTTTGTGAATTAATTGATTATAAAAGTAAAGATATTTAAAGATATCTAACAAATACCTTGATTGAAATATAAGTCAAACGTAATGGGGCCAATGCAATTGGAGGTTTAATTGAAATTATAGTTAAAAATAAAATAGCTATAGTTAAAAATAGACTAGTTTATTTTTTTGAAGTTTTAATTTTGTTTAGTAAATGTATAAGTATTATAGGTTTAAAATCTGTAGAATTTAAATTGCACTGATAAATGTTAACGAGGAATAAATAAAAACGAATCTGGAATATTATGTCCTGATATTGAATAAAGTATCCAGTTATAAACATTGCAGAATAAAAGTATAAAAAAATAAAATATTGTCTCCCTGAGAGTGTAGGCGCAAACAAGTACCCACTTGAGCAAGACGGAAGTATCGAAAAATCCCTCCCCAATAACAATTCAATCCAAGTCGAGGATCCGTAATTCAAGTATGACCTCAATTCTTATCTGACTCTGATTTTTAGATTGATTTTCAATGAAATGAAGGTGCGTTATGCGAAATATATATATATATATATATATATATATATATTTGTGGGCCCGAAAAATGCTACAATGAAAAAAAAAAAAAAAAAAAAATCCAGACAAAAAAAGCAAATATCTGAAATAGTACATCATATCTTTTAAAATATTGTAAGCAAAATTATATAGGCAGCTGAATGAGGAGGGAAATTTAGCAGAAACAACAAATTGATTCCTAGAGAGACACAAAACGTGGCATTGAAACAGGATACAAAAACAATTAACGTGGATTGATGTTTCTGCTAGAACAGTCAGAAGAGCGTTGTGTTTTATTGCGGTAATCACAAAGGCCTCATAGGATAATAAAGATCGCAAAGATTAAGTCCAGACATGAACTTTATTGAAACTCTTTGGTCTATAATAAAGAAGATACTGAGGAAAGCAAGATTATCATAAAAAAAAGCCTGATTTCCATATGGCTGAAAAAATTAACTTGTTAATTAAAAATAAGGAATTGTTTACAAATTCTTGAAGACCCCCCCCCCCCCCAGATTCAATTTTCTCATTATTTCGCTTAACAAGTGTTTTTCTTTCATAAGCTGACCACTTCTGTATTTGTATTAATGTTCAATACAATTTAAACACATCGTTATGCGTTTATAATTATAGTAATATATCCTACTTTTGTTTTAACGTAACATCCTGTACAATTTCGTTAGAAAACTACACGTTATGTCTGCAATGAAGTTCGTACAAGTTACATGAGAGAGAGAGGGGGGGGGGCAAGGAGAGGGAGGAGAGATGGTAAAAAAAGTGTTAACTTTTTTCAATATTTTTAATTGTACGCATTATTATATGTGAATTATTATAATTCCATTCATTTTTTTTAACTTTAGTTTTTAAATTTTTTTGCATCCTCTCTTATGTATTCCGATATTTTTTGAGTCAATATCCTTTATTGTACAAGCATGAAAATGACTGCAATTTAATCATATTTTTACAAATGGCCCAAATGACATTGTTGTTACATAGGTGTTATTATAATGTTGAGGTTATTTCAATCAGTTACACAATTTTATGAGGTAAAGATGCCGTTAAGTCGAGAGGAGGCTGCTTAAGCAGTTGCCCTGTTGGGAGATGGACGAAGCAAGCGTTTATGTCGCCCAGGTATTAAAGAGTCAATGTCTCTACTATATAAAGGTTCAGGAAACTTGGTATCTACTGCAAAAGACCAGGATGAGGTCGCAGAAGGGTGGCATGTGCCCATTGTCCATCTAAAGTTAAGCTATCAATGTTAAAATAGTAGGGACATTAAATTTCTGCGGCTGCAAAATTTGCGTGATCATCACACAATAGCCGTAGAAGCTCAAAAACGTTTGCAAAGGGCACCAGGAGTCAATATCAGCGTGAGAACAGTGAGAAGGAGGTTTGAAGAAACAGCTCAGCTCTAAAAGACCGGCCAGAGGTTGCTTCCTTACCCAGCAACATCGGCAAGCACGCCTTGTCTTTGCTCGTCAACATCTGCAGTGGATTGAGGAACAATGGAAAGCTGTCCTATTGACGGATGAGTCGAAGTTCAGTCTATGAATGGAATTTTAATAATTCATATATAATGAATAAAAAAAATATTGAACAAATTTAGGTTTTGCGTTTTTTTCTTTGTTTTTTTCCCCTCCCCCTTTTTGCCTCTCAGTGTATTATATGGATAAAATGATACAAAATTAAAAATAATCTATAAATTATGAAATGCGTCCAGAAAGTTTTGTATATAATTTACGGAAATACTTAACACAATATTGTTGTCAACAGACCTAAGCGCTATTGAGTAGAGAAAAGGGTTACGGTTCTTAATTCATGCTGTTAGTTTACCCAAACTACTTCCTCGGCATGAAGGAGAAATACTGGGACAAAAACAAGTTCTAGCGTTTGTACCAAATGTTAACGACAGTCATTTTTCAATTACTCTCATTGTCTATTATCATTTTACATGACCTCTAATCTGGAGAAAAACTCAAGCAAAATTACATTTAACTGTATATGAAACATGCTCAAATAAGTACATGACGGAATGTCCTAATTATAAAAAATTACGACGTTATCATCATAAATTCCAATTTTCATACCATTTACAACCTCTAAAATGCACTGCAATAGATTTTCTCTGCAACGGTTTATTATTTAACCCAAACAATTCCATTCATCGTATATCCCAAACAATTTCCTTTCGGCGACAGTAAATGCCGGAAGAGAGCGAGAAGGGGAGGGGATGCAAAAAGCACCCGATCAAATGCAAACAATTGCAACCAAAATTAGCTTGCTTTCATTTCATTCTCAGAAAAAATGTACCCGGTGAACTGAATTCTAAAAAAGATGTGGCGTTAACATTTGGTGCTAAAAGGCTGTTGTCGGGAGACAACTTGTTAAACAGAAAACATTATCCTTCTTTGACCTGGACAGCGTTCAGTTTAATTTGTAGTGAAACCTTTGAAGAAAACTCGACACCTCCTACACGTGCATTTACCTAGGAGAATTTGAAGTATCTGCTGGGTCTAAGCCAATGACTTATGCCCTATGTAACCTATGCAAAATATGAGAGGAAAGGTTTGCCAGGGTTCTACTACATTGGATGAATAAAACAAGCCTTTTAAAATTGACGTAGTACGTTTTACACGATTTTCAATCGCACACAATAGAGTAACAATTATTGGCTGGTATACTGCTAGCAATCTTATAATTAAACGAAAATCAGTAATTTAATATGAATATATTCAGGGAAGAAAAGCATGGCATTTTAACGATCCTAACTAATTAGTGTAAAACAGAATGATAAATAACAAAATTGCAGATAAATGCAATCATTTTAGCTACTTATGTGGCACTAAACATTCAGAAGGAAAATTAGAAAATATAGTTCGTATAGCTATGATTTTACCGAAGAAAATGGATTCGAAAATTGGGTAATAATGAAACAAAACTGAAGCTTATAAAATCAGTTAACGTTATATAGGGTGTCCCACAGTGAACGCAATTTTTGTTTTAATAATAAAACACATCACTTATTTGAAATTTGATAATATTATTAAGTCAATATGAAGCACAAACACTGCCATTAAACATCCGGCAAATGTTCTCCACGACTTCGTTGGCACACCTTCACTCTGTTGGCAAAATTTTCAGTGACTTTAGAGAAAAATTCCAGCTGAATTTCACTCATGACATGTTTAAGTTCTGCCTTAAATTGAGGGCTGGTTCGTGGATTGTCCACATAAACACAAACATTTATATACCCCCACAAAAAATATCACATGATGACAAATCACACGATCTCCGTGACCAATTTTGATCGCCGTTGCAAGAGAGATAAATGTTTGACTCTACAAATGGTCTCTCGGCTTCAGCTCGTGTTAGTTCGATCTTAAAAGGGTGCATATGCAGATCTTTTGTTAAAATTCGCTGCAAACTGCTTGTCGCAATGGTTAATTGTTGAGGCAGGCGGCAAATTGACCTCAATGGGTTCGTAGCATCGCTCTGTCGAGAGCAACACTCTCTATAGATCGACGAGATGTTCTCTGTCGATCCTGCATCTTCAAATTTCCTTACCAGCCTCTGCGCTGTTGACACGTTAGGCGCATTTCGTCAATCAAAATTTACACTAAGTCTTCTAACGTCTCTGCATAATGTTCACCGAACTTAAAATGCACTTTCAGAATCTGAACGCTTTCATCCTTCGTGTATCGCTCCATTTTAACTGATAACAATTTACACAAATGACAATTGTTAATCGCAATACTAACAGATGACACTCTGTTAAATTCCAAGTCCGACAACCTAACAAACAGACAGAGATGCTCAATTTAAAAATTACATTCATTATGGGACATCCTATACTTTATTGCAAGAATAAATGTTTAAGAAACGAGCGAAGCGAGTTTCGCAATTTTTACCAGTGCAATTTATCATATACCAAAATTATTGAGATATACTAATATACTATAGTTTATTTTATTAATAAAGTAAAATTAATATTGTCGTTTTCTATATAATTACTCTGAAGGCAATGCCTTTTTCATTATATTATGGTGTATGTATTTAGTTCGTTTGTCTAGTGTTATTGTTCTTAGCGTAGATATATCGCAAAAAAAGTTTACACAATTTCAAAAGGCTGAATTGTAACTAATACCCGAGGACTGCGATATCTGGGATGTAGAGCTTATACATGACCTGCTACTGCGGCTTTCTTATAGGCTGACATGCTTCAAGATTCAATCAAGTTCAATTAGCAACTCTTTGCTCATTAGCATTGTAAATATATTATTATATGCTTTATTTTAAAAACAACATAATACATTAGTTATATTTTGTAACCAATTTCAATTAAATTATATTTTGCTTAGACATTTCTTGATAATCGGAACGCAGGGGGGGCGTTCGAGTCCCACCAAGACGGCCCTCTCTGACTTTTTTTTTTTTTTTTTTCCCAGGTTTTCCTAAGTTCTCATTACTGCAAAATACCAGGGAGGTACCCTAAACTTGGCCTAGAACGCTTCCTTCCTTAAAAAAAATCCTTTCTCAATATACCATTTCATCTCATGTATCACCAGTTTCCACCGCCTATGGTGCCTTAGTAGTAAAAACGGGCGTTAAACACTATTAAAAAAAAAGCGCAGGAGGCATTTATTTTGGTTAAAATAGGTAGGCAAAAAGGCACTAGGCAGCAATGTAATTAAAATAAATTATTAAAAAGGAAAACAAAGTAATATCACTCACTATTAATGAAAATTTTATTTAAGATACATATAAGTCCTGTATCACATAATTAAAGTACTTAAGCTTACTTTTGTAGGTTGCAAGCAATAAGATGATGTTTTTTTCAAAGGTATCAACTGTCATAGTCAGCCGCTTGTCATAGAGAACATTTCATGAAAAAAAAAATCTACTTTCTTTGGAGTGATTGGAGCATATTAAACAAACTATTTCGGAAGGATTCATACCAATTACAATAGAATGTTCATCTTTCAGGACATCGTGGAAATGTTGTTCAAGACAAATAAGTTTTGACTAGTCCCGGCGAATGATGAGCAAAAAATGCGCAGTGGTTTCTGGTCGAATTCAGTTATGCTTTTATAGGGGAATCAGGTTAGTATCTCTCTCACTTCCGTACTGAACACATTGTAGAGACGGTTTATTGCACAGCTGTATCGCTCTTATTTTTCTCGCTTGCAATTATTTGTTACATTTATGCAGCTGAGAAGTTATTCCATCACAAATGTCTTAGAATTGTCTCGCGCACATCGATAATAGGTCATTCGCCAGGACTATTAAAACTACTGTATTTTCCTTATCCTCTCTAATTTGCTGGCATTCGCATGCCCGAGGTAACCACGCGTTCATCTGCTATTTCAACAGCTTAAGTAAATGGGTTCAGGAGAACGTTTTGACTTTTTCACTTGGATATATTGGATTTATTTATGTGCTTTTTAAAACATATAATCGCAGAAAAATCCATAAGGATCCAAAACAGGTAAAAAAAGTTTTAACATTGAAATATTCAACAGAAGCCAAAGTAGTAAAATAAAAACTGGCCCTACCGACCCCAAATGTACGAAAAGCTGTTTATTTCTACCTGACACTTAAATGTATCTACCCAGATAGAAAATGTATTTTGGCTAGCTTCCGGGCTCTGCTGATAATCATTGTATCCAATTCTTACTTTTCCCGACAAGAATTGGCTTGACACTTAACACCACAATTATAGCTTCGCCGATTCCGCAGGTAATTTATTAGATAATTCTACAATTGTATCCTGTCATTGGTGACTGACATGACACTCTCCATGATGGCGGTATAACAAACAGGTCGCTTTTCGCGAGCTTGCGATACAAATAAGCCAACAATAGATCTCATTAAGTGTTTTGAACATTTACAAATAAAAGTTTTTGGAAGCGAAGCGTTAAACCTGCAAACAAACCTTCATCTGGTGAAGGAAAGAACCTGGATCAATATGTCCGCAATTATTAGGTGCAATAAAAACCATTCCACTGATGTTATTTTCATCAGACAACAGTAATTTTGTTTATTACACACACGGATATTGCTCCACGATTTCCCCTCCAACAAACCCACGCCGGGAAGCCATAAACAGAAGAACAAAAGCACCTGTGTGAAAGGCAGCATTTTGTCCGTGTCAAATCTGACAGGGATACGATAACAGCTTCCCGCCCCGTTTAGTTTACATAGCAATGAAACAAAACTGTGTACACGTGTATCGAAAATACACAACACAATACTGCCATATTCAAGCCAGAAAAACAGAAAGCTACCTGATTTTCAGAGGACATGGACATAACAATATATGATTTTTTTTTAAAATTATTGTTTCTACATTATTCAATCCAATTATTGCATTTTAAATCCGTAAACATTTGTTAATTATGCCCGAAACCTATTCCATCAGAAACGCTTAAGAAATATGCTCACATGAAAATTGTGACACCTTACAGGAAATAAAGCAAGAGAAAACAAGATAGCTACAAATCCTTCAACAATATGGCAAGAAAGGAAGCAGTCGCTAAACTTACATGAACAACGAGCTATGTTTACTTGCTGAACACCTAAATAGGATATGAATACTCGCAACAACGAATGCTCTATTCGCAGTGCAGCTGTTATGAACTCTAACCATGCTCTTGTGTGCTTTGGGTTAGGTGAGGTCTTTCATTGGCAAATTGAACTGGGATGCAAGAAATCGCCTCAAGTAAGTTCGTACCTTTTAATTGTGATTTTTTCTTTTAAACGTGCATTTCTAGTATATGCATTTATTAAGTATGTTTCGCTGAAAGTTGCTTCCACGGCCACCTAGTGTGAGTGTCAATTTCAATGGACTCTCTACTCCACTTAAATTTCACTGTACCTATGATGGTGCCTGTAGCCATGCATTCATAAATCTCCTTGGACATTTTCCCTTCTTTGTTGAGAAATTCTATGACGCAGTTTCTTATTGGGTCCATGTGGGGATTCTCTAGACTTTCTGCCTCTTCCAACAAGACTGTGCATCTATCACCACTAAGTATTGTTGATTTGATTTATTTATGGACGCTCCTCAATATCTCAAGTCATCAGTGTCCCATTCAATTCAGGGTGTGAAACGGCAGACAAATTGAGGGCTCTTATTTCGGCTTGAGGTTCTTCTACATGCCGTAAATCTATGACATGGAACCCACGGCTTTACTTCCCTTCCCTTCCCAAAGAAGTCATACTTACGGTTAAAAAATCAATCGGGATGAACTCTCAAACTTGGGCCTACAAGGCGAGTAGGTTACCGCTAGACCATTAGGACGGACTTCTTTAAACATGTTACGACATGCACAGAATTATTTCATAGTTTTCTTTCATACTCGGGTACATATCTTATTGTACATTTCTCCTACAATTCTTGCCTAAACATTTTTTTTTTTTTTTTTTTTTTTTTTTTTTTTTTTTGATGATGAGAGATTCCCAGCAATCTTTTGTGTCCATATGTTAGAGACGGTATTCTACATCCCAAGGATTAAGCACTCTGCCTGTTTTATTTTCACAGTAAATATGACTATTTCTTTAGAGGACAACTTACATTTCCTTTTACTGGCGGTTTATAATCTTACGCCTACTTTGGTTGTATACTTCTTTATGTTAGTATGTATGTCCAATGACTTCTGCATTTTTCCATTTCACTATTAATGGAATTTACGTTTAATTCTTTCGTGATTTCTTCGTTTGGAATGTGGTAAAAGGGTGTAATTTTTTTAGTGATGTTTAACGCCCGTTTTTACTACTGAGGCACCACAGTCGGTGGACGCTGATGATACATGAAATGAAATGATATACTGGGAAAGGATTTTTTTTAAGGAAGGAAACGTTCCAGGCCTAACTTTACGGTAACTCCCTGGCATTTACCATTTATGAGCACTGAGGAAAACCAGGAAAAAATATCAGTCAGGAAGGATGATCGTAGTGGGATTCGAACCCCAGACTCCCGCTGACGAGTCCGCACCTTAACGACCTTGCTACCCGTGGCGGGAAGTTCATTTGTGAACTCCGTATTCTGCTTTTGTATCTTCTTTGTAGAGACCCATGTTTCGCAACCATAAATTAAAGCGGGCATCGCCATTGTTTCACAGAATTTCATTCTCGTGTCCTTTCTTTTCTTGTTTTTCAAAGTTCTATGTACAGTACCATATGTATATTGAAATTGGAAACAATTCTTGAAAAGAAATTCGAAATGCTAAAAGAAAGACACAACAAACATTCTTAGGTTTAAGAATATACAGGTGTCCCACATAAAACCCGTATGCCGCACCGTCTCACAGCCATTCACGTAAAAGGCATATTATATTACTTCTTGTATAAAGATCTGCAGATATTTTGTGCTGTTGATCGTCTCATTGAAAAAATGGGGTCGAAAATGCGCATTTTTGACACTGTACATCGCTTGCCCATCTTTTCTCAGTGAAGAGGTTCTTCATGCACAATATGTGAGTCATTCTATGACCAATATCTGCAATTCTGTGAATTAACATAATCAGTAAAATGAAACTATGCTTCTGTCATAAAGAAGAACATGGGGTAAGTAACGATCGAGGATAAGTATTGCAATAAATAACTCGTTTGTTTGGTTCTTTCAATTCATGCATTACGCTCAAACGAAATGCTCGGAATTTTAGCTCTTTAGTACACGATGGCACTGTGCAGGATACACCATTTGCTGAGATAATCTCTTTGTCTTCTCGTTATGTCCATGCGAATTCTGTCGAATACAGCCAGGGTCTTCCCTTTCGCAGCTTATTCCTCTTCACATTCGCAACGAATTCTGTAGTCCTCCATTTCTTAAACAGATGTTGAATTGTGCTGGTTGTGGAGAACTTGTACATGAATATTTCGTCTAAACATATCTTTAAGTCTCCTTAATGAAGCCTTCTTTATGTAAAATTCCACAATATCAATTCAGTGCTCAACTAAAAACTGCACATTTCTCTCACAACACTTCCAAGATATTCACGACAATTACTGTTAAACACAACTGTCGAACACTTAACAATTACGTAAACGGAGCGCAATGTAGCCATATTCTAAATATGAACGCAGCGAGAAGTAAATATCAACGCCACTAGAAGAGGCGTATCGTTTTATATGGCACAACCTGCATAAGAGCTACGCTTAAGCAAAATTAGAATATTTTTTGCTAATTATGCAAAAAACAGAAATGCATATTTTTACACAGTTTAATGCTTAATATTTATTGAATTTAATTAGGTTTGAGAGATTCTTTTATTTATTTTTTAAATATTAATTATAACTTCTTATGAAGCACTATTTATGATAATTCCTACTTTTCAGACTAGATGACTAACGTTTAAAGTAGTTCAACATACAGACAAAGAAGCAGCTACTATGAAAGAAAAACGGACATTCACCGGCAACTATTTAGAAATGATATATATATAAAAAAATTACGAACGTCATTATAAATAATGGACCGAAGGAAATTAGCAAGTGCTTCAAAGATTTGAAGGTGATGTGCATGTTAATCCGAGATTAAAAATTTTATCTCTCACTTCATGTGATGTGCAAAGGACATTTTCTGTTCACAAGTTTATTTTTATGGACAGTAGAAATATGCTGGGCCATGAAAACACCGAAAAAAAGTATCAGCCTTTCACATATTCAGTTACTAGATATAACTAAAAAGCACATAAACCTAGTGGGATCTTATAGCCCGCGGTGCCTCAGTTTAAAACGGGCGTTAAACACTATTAAAAAAAGTCCATAGATTCTCAATCTATTAGTGCATATTTGCATGCCTATATTAAGATTTTAAATGCATTTAATTCTCAACCTATTTAGAGATTACAAACGACTGTTCTTTCTTCTATTACTGCGGAAGCACAGCAAATTTCTAATGATAGGGACACAAAAATACTAACAGCTTTCTTTTAACTGCCGTACATGACCAGTAAATAAATTACTCTGTTTCATAACCGACTGTTCTTCTAAATAATTATTTTTATTAATAAGGCTATATTCCTGTAACTTTCACTTAATAAGAGAACATGACAGAAATGGTATATCGTGCACTAGATATTGCTTTGATACACGTATCGTTGTTTACCATGTTTATATTAATATCTTCTGAAGACCGCCAACATGTTATAATTAATATTTTATTTTTCTCTATTAGAGCACTGGTGCCCTTTGATTACCAGAATAAAAACCTCCATAGGGATACTTTAATATTGCAACCTCCTTTTACTGCGCTTTTCTAATAGTGCCTTCATTCCACTAAATAAGCGAAAGTGGTTTAATTCTAGAAGAGGGGTATGTCTTTTAGCATTACACTATTCATCACAGTGAAAAGGCAATAAAAAACAAGCTTATATGAAATGCCAAAAGGATGTCCGTTGCTGAATGTCGCGTTCAAAGTCCTATTTCAATGAAAGTGACGCTTCTCTTCCACGTTTTTTCCCCTCTGGGACAAAAACTGTGCGCTATTTTAAATGTACCTTCTAAATGGATGTTAAGACCGAACTAGTTATAAGCGCAACTCCAAATCGGCGCAAATGAACACTACAGGCTGGAGCAATAAGCAATCTTGATTAATCAATCAAATTTTAGAATAATGTACAAGTGTTGTGTTGCACATATAAATAACATACGGGGATAAATCCATAAGTTTCCGGCCTACCCATTTTCTAATTATGCTAATGGCAAAAAATATTTCACTTTTGAATATAACTACCCTTTACTGAAATACACTTCTCACATCTTTGAATTAACATTTCAATCCCCCCCCCCCCAATAATCAGAAATATGGTCTGCAAAATGGGCATTCAGCATCCATCACTTCTTCGTTACACTTAAATCAACTTCCTCGAAAGTGCTTCTTGAGGTTTGAGAAGAGGAAATAGTTACTGGGAGCTAGAGCTGGGCTTGTAGTGAATGGTCGATCTCCTTGAAGTCACATTTCTTCACGGTTTCCTTTGCAACAAGAGCTGTGTGCACAGGCGCGTTGTCGTGAAGAACGCGCACACCACCATTCAGCTTTCCTCGCCTTTTCTCTTTGATGGAAGACGTAGTGTGTGCAGTAGGCCAGCATAGTACTTCCCATTTACTGTAGTGTTCCTCTCCTTGAAGCCAATGAAGAGTATTCCTTCACAGTCCCAAAAGATTGTGGCCATGGCCTTCCTGGTGACTGAGTGACCTTGGCCTTTAGAGGCGGTGCTTCGCCAGGTTTACGCCACTTCATTGATTCTCTTTTGGACAAGGGATCATAGTAGAGGTTTCATCTCCTGTAACAATGGTTTTGGAGAACTTCTCTCCCGTGGCCACGGCGGAACTCCAAAAATGCCCGACAACAGATGACTCATTGCTGTTATTCATGTTTAAATGTTCATGAATAATTCGAACGACTGTTATTTAGAAAGGTCCAATCTTGCTGCTATTTCTGTAACTTTGAGCCGCTGGTCTTCCATAATTTCTCCTTCCACATGAGCAAAGTTTTCAGGGCCGACCTGCACGTTTTTTCGTCTTCAATGCTTTCTCGACCCATTCGAAAAAGTTTGGCCCATTTTTTTTTTTACGGTAGAATATGAGGGGGATGCTTCCCCATGTACACCGTCCAATTGCTGTTTAATTTCATTTGGAGTAAGTCCTCCTTTTGCGAAGAACTTAATAACAGGTCGATGCTCCATTTTGAACATGTCACAAGCTACCACACATAGCCTTCTTTACGCAAATTTATGGAACAGCTGAACACAACGGAGCGGATGTTACAGATGCAATTATTTACTTAACAGATAAGGTGTGACACCAGATAAGGATTTTGTGAAGGTAATAATATCGGATAAGCCAAAAAACTTACGCACCTACCCATGTATTTATATCCTTTTGATGGAGGAAGCACGGCGGCATCTTGGGAAATACGATAGCAGCCATCTTGAAAACATGCACCAGTTAGCAATTACACATTTTTAGGGGGTTAGTGAGTGCGAGAAACCAACAGATATTCATTAAGTCAGACACTGTCGCTGCAGTAGAACGCGCACACAAGACAATCGATGAAGTGAATGTAGAATTGAACATCAGTCATGGCTCTGCGTATCGCATTACCCGAAGCACTGCAAAGTCTCCGCTAGTTAGGTACCAAAACTCACCCTAATCTGAAAGAACGTCGTATGGACGTTTGCGAAATGCTGCTATAACGTCATGAAGCTGAAGCAGATGGTTTGCTACAGCGTCTAGTCACTGGTGATGAATACTGGGGTCCACTACTAAGCCAGAAACCAAGCGAGTCAGCAGATTGGGGCGGCATTAATTATAAACAAAAATGTTCCGTACAGCTGTCTAAACTGACACAAGAAATGAAATGATACATTGAGAAAGTATTTTATTTTTAATGAAGTAAACGTTTTAGGCCTAAGTTTACGGTACCTCCCCGGCATTTGTCATCTATAAGCAGAAGAGTTTCTTGCAGCTGTTGCGAAGTCTGCCTTACTACTCTGCTTTTCTCTGTTTGCAAAGGATCCTTTCCAAAAATTGTGGATTAAGCTACTTGCATCCTATAGCCATATTTAATTATGACGATATTTATCTTTTCCCTCTATTGAAGAAAATTAATGATGACAAGATGGGAAAAGAAACTACCTCGTATGCACTAGAAATGATTCCCGAGTTATGTTGTATTAATTGCAAAACCACGCAAGTAAAAGTTTTTACTTTTATAACATGTTTCTTTATTTTTACAGTGGTCACTATATAAGTATTGAGACAAATAATGTATGCTCATAGAAACGTTTTGTTTTTCAAAGATGAAAATAAGTGTGGCAGATCAACAACAGTGGTGACTGAGAAGAGCATCATCTCTATGGAAGCAATGATCAGGGAAGATACAAGATTAACCTACAAGAACATTGAGCTGACATTAGTGTTTAGTTCGCCGAATTTTTCAACCATCCTCTGCAACCACTTCTGGAAGCGTCCACGCCACTCAGGTTCCGGCACTGCAGGTAATTTCTCTTCGCATGCTGCAACGCTGCTTCGGGGCTAGAAAATCGATCGGGACTATAGGATGCCGTAAGTTTTGCCTCAGTTCTGTGCATTATCATAGTGCAAAAAAAAATCCCCGTTAGTCCTGTCTTTGGACGTAGTTCTCAGATTTTGTGAAACACTTTCGGAAGGCAAACATTTTGCAGTAACAGTTCTCCGTTTTCGAGCACAATGGTTGCCATGTGATCACTTGTGGAGAAGAAAGAGGCATCCTTTTCTTTCCCACACTCCATCTCTGGACTTTGACGTGGTTGGTTATCACGAAAAACCCAAATGCAGGCCTGGCGTTTTGTTTCTGGATTATACTGATATATCTACGTTTCGTCATTCGCAACAATATCTGAAACACGGCGAGACTTGTCATAAGTAAATCCTTGCACCATTTCACCCTGTAATGCTTCTCTGCTTCAGACAAATTATGAGGCACCCATCTCAAAGAATTTTTATTTACACGAAGGTGCTTATGAAGGACGATTGAAACACTTGGCGAACTAGTCGCTAATGTCAGCTCATTGTTCTTGTAGGTTAATCTTGAATATTTCCTGATCACTGTTTCCATAAGGTGACGGTCTTCTACTGTTGTTGGTCTTGGTTTTTTTTTTTTTTTTTTTTTTTTTTTTAAATACTGTTAACACCCGTTTTTACTACTAGTGGGCATTGGTGATACATGAAACGAAATGATATACTGGGAAAATATTATTCTTTTTTAAGGAAAGAAACGTTCCAGGCCTAAGTTTAGGGTACCTCCCCAGCATTTGCAATTTATGACTGAGGAAGACCTGGAAAAAACCCTCAGTCAGGGAGGACGGTCCTGGTTGTATTCAAACCCCAGACCTACCGCTCACGAATCCGCGCCTTAACGACCTCTCATAGCGGTGTTGTTGGTCTGCCACTCTCCTCTTTATCTTGAAGAGATTACCGGTCTCTCTTTAATTCTCCAAATCAGCGGAACACAGAGCAGGTGAAGGTGAAAGTCCCCGAAAGATCCTCTCCTCAACGTTCAAGCGATTGCGTTTCATTTAAGCCACATTTGAAATTGTACAAGATCATCGCACGAAAACGCTCTCTCTGAATCTTCATTGCACTCACGCTTTTCCGACTTAAACATAAAATGGAGGAAAATGAATAACACAACATGCCTGCTACCATGGGAACAGCAATGATTCAACAATTCTGACCGAGTAACAATGCTTTCCATAGAGGTGGCCAAAGTTTCGTGTCTCTACACTTATCTAGTGAACCTCATATTTTCTGGAATTACCATTTAAATATTTATATTACTTCATTTTAATGTACCAGTTAAATATAGCTATTTTAAAGAAATTTAAACCATATTGGCGCTATAAGATGGCATTTTACAGTGTGCAAAATAAGTGTTAGTAACCTGATACAAGTTGCATAACTGTGCACCGTTCTATTAGACAATTAACTTTAACAAATTTATATTAGTGCAAAAAGAAACTGTTTCATAATGTTGTTGAATATGACTCACCAACATTGGGGTTAGTATAGTCCCAGCTCTCTGAGTCGTTCTTGTACACATTCAGCTTGGTGGGCTGTAAGAGAGAAAAACTCTGCATTAGTAAATTACATTACACCCTAAAAACACTGACGCTGCACTCGCTAGGGAATAGAAGCTGTGAAAGAATGAGCACATCTAAGAATGAACATGGTCCAAACTTCGCTAATTCGGGCATAACTGTTGCTGACATTTACGCTTTCACGAGTGGAAGTCGCAATCTCCAAACTAGAGCGGTTCACATTGGTAGCGTTACCAGGGATATTCAGAAAGCTTTAAAGCACCCTATGCAATGTTAGACAGTAATTAGAATAAAATGTCATTAAAGCAGCTGGCAACAATGGCTTTTAAGTCCATGCAAAAATGAAGAACACGACATTTTGGGGAAAAAGTCGATTCTTTTCTCAATATTTCCTTTACCTATAAATTTATTCCAACGATTTTCTAATTTCTTTATCCCATCCATAAATGAGATTTCTTCAGCTCTGCAAAATACGCATCTGTTTTAACGACAACTTCTTTGTCTGATGACAATTTCTTTCCTGCTAGCCCATTTCTTCAAGTTACGTCATAAACATAATTTTTAATAATTAGCAATGATAAATTTACATAAATACATAAACTTGTACATTGAGAAGACAATTTGTTATTTGATAACAAGCTATTAAGTCCACACTACTATTATATTGTTGTAGTGAAGTTAATTTTTCTCAGTTTCTTCAGCGATTATTCTTTCACAATTTGTGTTTTAAAACTCGAATTTATGTTTTTCTTTTGTGGGAATTTTATTTTTGTGCACTTCTCTGCTTATATGTTGAACCACTTGAAAAGTTTGAATTATTATAAGGAGTGTTTCCTTAGATGTCGTTTTGGCACGGTTCAATTTGCTAAGCTGCAGTTACTGTTCGACGTTCACGAAGAAAATCGATTAACAAAGTGCATTGGGAGACCCAGAGAAGTGTCAAGAGAACCCTTCTAGCTGACAGCCGAGTTTTTGCTTTGATAGGAGCGCATTCCCCTTCTGTTCCTCCATTCCATGCTCGCTTACTTCGAAACAAGAGTCCAGTTTTATAACAAGTTACGGCTCTCTGACACTTCATCCTTGTATTGAGCCAAAAGTCTCCAACACACGCCCACACGTGCAGTTTTTTGATCCTCAGTCAGAATTCCAAGAACCCGCATTGCCGAGACTTTTCAGTAATCTAAGTCACCTGAAATGATGGGCTGAACATTCCATTATTTATTCCAACCTACGAAGCAGTTTCAGAAATCGCCAACTTGCTAAGGTTCCGAACGGTCCGAATGTTCGTTTCAGTGACCCTCATCCGAGGGCGACGTTGGTGACTTTCATTTTCTACAGTTCCTTGTCATTCTATTAATCTTTTGTGCAATTCATACACTTCTGTCTTATCTCCAACTGTGCTCCTAATATTTGCAAAACTTCGGCTGTTTTACGCCCTTCCGCGCAAATAAATAAATAATGTAATAAAATCAAATGTGTTGCGCAATCCAGGAGTAACTCTCTTGCTCGGACATGGTGCTATGGAAAACTAGAATGACTGTGTTAGGCAAACTGTTCCCCCCACCTATTCTCTAATACCCTCATGCGTAACGTCTCAAAGGCATGTCCCACTGAAACTAAACAAAAGAGGTAAAATCAGAAGTCCGGTTTATATTTGATTCCTTCGAATCAATCGAGCTAACATTAACACAGGTCATTAAAGAATATGTTATTACGGTATAATAACTATACATTCTTGAGGACTTCCGTTATGTTGGACTTAAATGTTTCTTCCTGAACGTACAGCTAGGTAAGACGGACTCCGACACAAGAGTATTAGAGATCCGTCTTCAGACGATGCAATCACACTAAAAGTATATTGCGGCGGTCGACGTTTGAGAGGTTTACGGGAGGCAGACAGCTAGGAAGTAGGGAGGTATACACTTTGCTATAATAAAGGCCTCTTTGCGCTGTTGAAAGGCTTACTACAACCAAATGTTTTATCAAACACTCACTTCCTAAAAAGCAAGCCCTGCATTAATTTGCTAAAATTGTAAAGGACGTTAAAGCATTGCTTCAGAATCAATGGGCTAGAGGAGGAAAATATTCCGAAAATGCTTATTTTTACAAGAAAGGATAAAACAGAGACACCAAAGTCAATACAATTAAGAAGATATTGGAAAGGAATGATCTAGGAGAAATATGGGAAGACAGGGAATTAAAAGGAAGAGGTTTTTGGAAAGAAATAAAGCTAAAGGTCGAAGATACTGAAACGCAAGAAATGTTTGCTGGCCATAGCAATAAAAATACATTAATTTATAAATATATAGAGGGGTTCAAAATAACGTGTACACATTTTAATAGTGGTTATCTATAATTACTTTTATAGTTGGAATGTAATTATGACATTAATATGTAATATTCTGTCTCTAAAAATGCCAGTGTGGGTTCTATAGCAAACAAGTGGTAATGATGAAAATCAGCAAAACGAAGGAAATAAAAATGAGACATATACACTTGATTTTCGAGCAATGCAAGACTTCTCTGAAATAATTTTGGAAATTTACCATTGGGAACTCTAGAAGATGTATATCTTAGGAAACCAGATATCCTGCCTGCTGCACTGCAGGAATTAACTAAAATGAAGTGTAGTGCAGAGCAATTCCTATTGACACTATAGGTAAATTGTTCCTGCAGGAGTTTGGCGAAATCAGAAGTGTTTTTGTGGTATTGATGAACATTTGGAGCATCTTATGTGACTGCAGAAGTCAAGTATGACTTAAAAGTTTCCTTTTATGTCTGTATATGGCAATAAAAGCTATAAAGCAGAACGTGATACACAGGATATAACAAAAAGTCATGTCAAAACTTTCGGGAAACATTCCTTGCATATAAAAAGTACAAATATGTTATATGAACATCGGGTTCAGAAATGCTTTATTTCCTTGTTAGAGCCTATTGCCTATAACTCCTCCTTCACCATGTGATATGCACGCTAGAATACCAGCAGAGCTATCCTGTAGCATTAACCCAACAACAGTCGCTTTTACTCTGTTTAATTGGGGTGGGGATGTTGTAACTGCTATCAGTTCCTAGATTCACCGTTGTTGTGGTCGTTCTATACCGCGTAGTCTGTTCTGCTACTTACTTCATTGATTGAAATAGCCCGGGTTCGTAGTGTCAGTTCTGTGTGTTTACGGACCTAATTCTAGGTACAGTAAAATGAAGTATTCACATGCGGAGTTGACAGATGCTAATATGATCTTTGGATTAGCTGAAGGTGTAGAAAGTCTTCCTGCTCGTATTCTGTAAGGCAGCCAGACAGTATGAGATGCTCCGAGGATATATCAGTGCATCAAGGAGTCCATGCCAACAGTGGACATTGCCAACGGAGGACATTTGAAACATTTCATATGACTTTCCGTTTCCCCAAAGTTATTTTTGAACACTCTGCTATGTGGTATAGGTGTAGAAAAAGGGCTCTAACAAAAAAATAATGCGATTCTGTATCCATGTTCATATTATATTTTTTATTCTGTATATGTGAGGAATGTTTATCCAAAGCTTTGACAAACTGTCAAATGATTAGTTCGAGATTTGAGGATTTTTGACATTAATTCTTAAAAACCCGATAACGAGCTACGGAAAATCGACATTTCTATGCTTGCAAGGCAGTTTTAAAGCCATTCCTTACCACCTTTTCACTCGGCTTGCTTTAACACCGATTTATCAGCATCTGATGCAAAAATGTTTAACATCATAAAACTGCGTTATGTTTAGTGTGAACATACATTTCCTATTTCAAATGGCTTATATATTTCTACACTATCTGAAAGTATTTCGGTGTAATTCATTAACATTCCGTATACATAAACAAAATATATAATTACATTAAAAATACTTCGATCACAGGACTCAGGGAAAAATGCTAAACAACAATTAGCTGTAGTTCAATAGAAAAAGACATTTCAAGTTCTTGCCCTTCTTCGGGTGGAAAATAGAGAAATGAAAACCAACAGCCTGTATCTACCTTCCATCTGAATAAGGTGAAAACCCCGAAATATCGTTGTTTTTAACTACAACTGATAAAATGTTCATCCACCTATATAGGTGCGTTCCCCATCACCCTGACACGTATTATTGAGCCTACAATAACAATGATAAATTCTCCCGCAGCTGTAGGTAAGCTGTCATTCAACGCCACTGCATGTGGAATTTGTATCTGTTACATTTATGGTTTGTTAGTGGCTAGGCTTAAACACTAGGACACTGTTGTTGAATAGTGTTTAACGCAGTAGACACTGATGGTACATGAGATGAAATGATAAATTTGGAAAGGATTTTTTTAAAGAAAGTAACGTTCAAGGCCTAATTTTGGGGTACTTCACCGGCATTTGCAATTTATAAGGACTAGGTAAAATCTGGAAAATACTTCTGTCAGGAGGACGGTCCTTGCAGGAATGGAATCCCAGACCTCCGCACACGAGTCCGCGCCTCAACACCTCAGCCACCCATGAGGCATATTTTTGTCATTTGATTTATTTTAGTTAAGTACTCACTTTAACGTCTCAGGTCATCAGCGTCGCATTCAATTCCAAGAGTGAAATTGCCAATAAATTTTTCTCAGAGGTGTTTTCTTTCAGGCTTGAGGTTCTTTTTCATGCCGTAAATGTATGACACGGGACACACGGCTTTACTTCCCTTCCGAAGGAAGTCATACTTAGAATTTTTACGCCCGAAAAAATCCATCGATCCTGATCGGGATCGAACCCGCGATCTTAGGCCTACCACCAGCCCCATGGCGATACTAAGGCATTGATAACATAATTAATGTTTCACACTAAATTTGTTTACATATTTAAAATATGTTTCCTTGCCTTGGAAGATAAATGAAACTGCAAGGCATTCACCTTCAATCGCGAGTTGATACCCAAAGATCTTAATATCGATCAGTGAGAAAGATGTCCAAAAATTGTGTTATCTTCCATGGCAACGTACTGTGACAAGTGAAGAGACAATATGTTTTGCCAAAAGTAAATATAAATTAGCGTGAAATAGTAACTATATTACTTTTTCAATGCTCTGGAGTTTAGAGCAGCATTTTGAAAAGTCTTGTGTGAATGTGTGAAATTTCAAAACGCTGCTCTAAAATCTAACATCATAAATATATAAAATAAAATTACATGTTCTCTAAATGCATCAGTCTGTCAAATACGCTGCGCTGGAAACCACTCCGGAAGTAAATACAGAATACAGTTATGTAAACATAGAGCAATCTACCAAAAACTAATTCGCAGAACTGAAGATAAAAGTAACTTATCACTTAAAGAAACAATATAGAGTGATGTCCCTCAAATAATAACTCGCTTCAAAACGTCGAGCTCGGGTCCAGTGATTATCTACATTGATTTTCAACTTCGAGATGGATGTGTGCCAGTCACCACCATTTGCGAAAGTCTCTCCAGGCCTTGAGATATTTATGACCACAAACAGAGGAAGAAAATTGCCATGCAATATCCCATGAAACAATATCTCCCAAATCTGCTTTACAGCGCTCTATCGATGCCTTAAATATTCTACAGGTCCGCATGGTTACAAAATAATTCAAATCTCTGCCTTTCGCAAATAGCTTCATTATTCTCCGCCTCTAGAGGACCATAGGAGAGCAGCCAAATCCGGTCCAGCGATCCGAGATTAACGCTGACCGCGTAATCCTTTTCCACAGCCCTTATCTCCCTAAGCTTGCTGCATTACCACAATGTGAGAACACGCTGATCCCCTGATGAACGTCTTTAACCCAATTCCTTGAGCTAATTTACATAAAACCTCCTTGTACACGAGTATACCTTCCCTACAGCTCACGTTCGCAAACTTCTCACTTTCAATTTTAGGTTAATCCTTCACTTTCCTTATACATTTTCTCCATAATCTCTAACCTCCCTTCGTGATATCGTATTTTGTAATGATAAATTTTCATTTCGCGCCTGAGGAACATAATTCCATTAGTGGTTAATTGCACGCTTGTCAAACATCTTATCTCTTATTATTTCACTTCTCATATCCCTTATCCTTCAGTTGTGACAACCCTTCAGAATACACTGTATTGATAATTCTTTCAAAATGATTTCTGTCTATGTGTTGCCTGAAACTTCCATTTTCTTACAAAGGTCCTTTTTTTAATTGTCATCATATAATGAATACGTGATGCAATAATAACCGAATAATTCACTAAATATAACAAATAGCTATATCAGCTTGAAACTCTATTTGCTTTATGACAACGTAGAGAAAGCAGTTTTCAAACTGTGATCTCCAAGAGCATTAACTGTTGTATTTCCCCAAGCCCCTAATCTGAGCCATGCGAGACCCTACTTTCTTCTCCCCCACACCGGATGTATTTGAGCCTGCAGGTTAAGCGATACTTTTTCTGCGCATTGAGATTAAGTATTTTGCCTATCTATATATCGCAGACATGCGTTAACTATTTTCCAACTATTTTACGTAATGTCATCTCCCCTTAACCATATATGTCCCTGTCCAATTTTGTCGAAGCCTTTCCTTATTCTTGACGCCCAACCCGTATTCCACCCTTCCCATATTTGCTCCCTTAGACACACTGCTCGAAGAAGAGCTTGGTCCCCCTGTATTATTATTAACCAGTACTTAATTGTTTTTATTTTTAAATTCACACTTTCGTTAGATATACCAAACTCTTTAAGAACTCCACAATTTGCTGTACCCCTCCCTACTTGTATCAGTCGTTTTAGAAACTGCGTACTTATGTATAGATACAGAATGCGGTTCACGTTTACGGCATGACTTCAACTTAGCCTCCCTGTATTTCTCACATATCTGGATTAACATTTCAACCCCCGCCCAAATAAATAATACGAAGCTTTTTCTTTGACGTCATTATCAATCATGATTCTCCGCCATCGAAACCGCCACGGGTGGCCGAGGACGTTAAGGCGCGGACTCGTGAGCGGGAAATCTGGGTTCGAATACCGCCAGGACCGTCCTCCCTGACTGAAGTTTTTTCCAGGTCTTCCTCAGTCCGCATACATGGCAAATGCCGGGGAGTACCCTAAACTTAGGCCTAAAACGGTTACTTCCTTCGCCTGTGGTGCCTCTGTAGAAAAAAAAAAAAAAAAAAAAAAAAAAAAAACGGGCGTTAAACACCATTCACTCATTCATTCCGCCATCGACGGTAAGATTTCAGTTCTGAAAGCCGGAAATATTCACTGGAGGCCAGGTATAGGTTGTGTAGTGGATGCTCTACGTCCTGAAAGCCACATGTGTTCACAGCAGTCGCGTTGTCATGTAGCCCTCGAATAGGAATCACATGCCTCATTTCCTCGAGGCGCTGCGCAATTTATGCAATAATTCATTACAGTACTCAATATATTTACTCGTAGACTTCTGCAGCTGCTAAACCATAAGTTCTGGTTTCTCCATAAATAATACGTATATTTGCAAGATCAGATAAGGTATAAATGTTCTCCATTTTACATCACACATAATCAGCAGCGTACTGAGCAAAGTAAGTCTGAACAAGGAAATAGTTCTAGTCCTTACTGTACTTAAATCATAACCAAGTCCTTGAGTATCACGTTGCAGCACTTCTTCCGTTTATTAATAGTAAAACAAAGTACCTAAAGAGACTGAACCTATCACCTTCGAAACAACTACCTTTAGTATTATGCATTAGGCCATAAAAGCAAGTGGAGACCTGTTTCTACACGAGGCCACATAGCGCTACAATGTAACTGCAATGGGTATTCAGTGGCATCCTTCAAATGATTAGTTCAAGATTTGAGAAATTTTTGTGGCAGTCTTGAAAACAAGCCACTGAAAATCGGTATTTCAATGTTGGCGAAGCACTTTTGAGAACATTCGATTTTTGTTTGTTTGTCTCTCGCCCTTCCTCAATCTGGCTTTATCAGCATCTGATGCCAACTTGTTTAACACCACAGAAATTCGCTATTTTTAGTCTGGACCCCATCTCAAATACTTGTATTTGACTACTCCACCACATTCGAAACGATTTCGTTGTAGTTCATCAACACCTGCGAATACAGGGTATATAAAAATTAATGGCGTAACTGAAACTGTTGAAAGAATAATAGAAGCAAAAAAAGTTCCAGTAAACATGGGTCCGCAACGAACCATGTGCGAGATAATTGCAAATGTGTGCACTGACTTCGTTAAGAAACGTCGTCCTAGTTGGTACAAATGAATTTCAAAAGTAGACTTTTCGTTTAATTTCCATTCTAAGTTGGCTCAAAATACTCATGGTTTAACTTAACAAGGAATACAATACTTTAATATGTAGCATGCATGCTATGTACTGTACACTCTTATCTGCTAAAGGAGGTACTCAAAGTGTCGTGCTTACATCTGGATGCAATACTGCACTCGTCTCTGCAGTAAGTTTCGAATTCTTTCAAACACCCCTGGATCATCTCGGAATTCTCATGTACAATTTTCTGCTCCAATACTTCAACCGTATCAACGAGAGTGCTGTAAACTACCCTTCTGAGATGACCCCAGACAGGGGGAAAATCATTCCAAAGGATTGAGATCAGGTGACCGTGGAGGCATTCCTCGACCTATCCGTCTTGGACCATATCTCTGCGTTAGATGTTTTCAGCAAAATGAACCAAAGTCCGGATCACTGAGATACTAAGGGTAGGTGTCCTCGATCAGGGTATTCTTGACGGTACAAACCATGCAGCCTCCCGTGCATTGCCGTTAGCCCTACCATAGATGAAATGCGTGCTCCTATGCTCTTCTATGCTCTACGGTTCCATTTTGACTACTTACAATTCAGAACACGTACACTTTTCAGACAAGTGATCTGATTGCTACAACTGTGTGCTGTACTCATTGTCTGTCGTGTATGGTTTGATAACACCACCACCTGTTGGCAATGTTCAGTTTTGTAAACAACGAGCACATCGCGGATCGCTTCTGAGTGCGTAACGAGTGACGCATTTGACGTGTACAACGAATGAAGCTAGTGGTAGTTCATAACCACACATTCCCAATAATAAATCTCACCCACTGCTTATTTGCAGACCCATGATTATTGGAACTTTTTTGCTTCAATTACAGTTATATTTTCAACCGTTTCAGTTTGTGCTATTAATTTTGATACACCCTGTATATATTATGTAAATGTAAATTAAGGTTCACCTCTTGTTAACCAATAAGGTCTAATCTTAGGTGCCAACACATTCAATTTATTTTCTTTTTGGTATTTTGTGAAAGCAGATAGCACACCCGTTTTAAACAGTTCCAACTAAAATGTCTGTTGAAAATGTTGTTTTTTTCGAAATAAGGGAAACATTTCAACATAAATGTAGAGCAGTTTCACAACGAGATATAAAATACTTCATATAGAACAGTCCTCAGACATTTTGAAAACCAGGAGTCCGTTGCGTCCACATAACGTTAGGAAACTGCGAACATAAGCCCACCAGCTCGAAAAAGAACAGCGTGTGAATTTCAACGCTTCTGAAGTGAATAGAACAGAAAGCATATTTTGACAAGCACGGCTCTGTGTATTCTTCCTACGCTTTAAATCATTGTTAAGGCGCAGCTTAGAGGAAAACCCTACTTGGTTGGTTTAATTGTAAAACGCAAGTCTGCGTGAACCATTTCCTGAGTTACTGCACCCGAACAAAGACCGTGTATTTTAAAACTAGACGGGACGAGGCAGCAAAGGAAAGCGCGTGCTTTTGGGCCTATATAAGGGCCACTTTGTATTCATTCCGTGCGTCTTGCCCCAGGGGAAGAAATGGATGCTGCACGGGTTCAAAGGGAACGCAGCTGTAATTTGATTCCTGTGCTACGTGACTGGACCTGGCATTGGTGATGAATGATTGAACAGATTCCTTCCTCCTGATCGGAAATGATGATATGCACAACAGCTGAGTGGCATACAGACCCTTTTATTTCATTGCTTTCTCCACGCGCTTCTTTGTTCGGCTTATGTAATAAATACATTATTGGCTCTCGATTCAGGTTTGCGCATGCGATTAGCATTGCACCTTCCGGAGGTCGCATACCGCAAAGACAACACATGGTCGCTTGCTTCATGCTTTTCTTAATTCCCATCTATTCACCCTTTGTTTCGTATTTTTCTTTCTTTTAAGTACAACCCGCACATTCAACCGCCAAAAGGTGCAAAGCAAGTATTTAAAAGCGTGTCTAAATGCAATGATTTACATATATAGAATAACACATGGGGCGCTATTTTCGAGTCTTCAATTAAATTTTTCAACAAAAATCAAATAACAAAATACAGAAATGTTAGGTATAATGAAAGAAATGTGGCATATTTTTGCTTCTTTAAAGACTCTGAACACACAAAAAATACAACATTCCCATCTGTTGTAAGATTTGCATCAATACAGACACACTGCTTAAGTAAAACAGCCTTGAGATTTTTCTTACAACATTTCTCTTTCACAAATATAGGCAATAGAAAGAATTCAAGCAGGAGTGAAGTGATGCAAATCTTTGCTCTAATACACGACTACAAAAAGAAGCTTGGACATTAGTTGCAATTCTTGTTACTGTCACAGGAAATACCGAGGGTGCCAGTAAATATCTATTTAATATATTTCAAAGTTGGACCGAAACACAACAGTAACGTGTGGTATGATGTTCTGTAAAGAGTGATTCACATACATTATGATGGTATTGCTACGTGACAGGTAACTCAACATTGAGCAAATGAAGCCAAGATTATTGCGACTCACATTACGTTATGCTAGCGTTACTACAACAAAATGTAGCCAAGATTATCGCTTGAACAGCGGAAAGCAATTTTGAAGTGCTATTGGAAAACTGAGAATGTTGTTGAAGTTCAAAGGCAATGGAGACGTGTGTACAGAACAGAACCGCCAACGCGAGTAACAATTGCACGCATTTGAGACAAATTTGAGACTCTGCGATGTTCACAAGGGCAGATTTTCCCGCGTCCTCGGCTATGATTTTGGAACGTTTTCAGCATTCACCGCAGAAATCTACAAAGCATTGTGCAGTTGAAACTGGGATTAGCATAACCAGCGTACGCCGTATTATTAAAACAGCAAAGTTGAACATTTTCATCCATTTTAACGATTGTCACGGGGTTAAACGCGTCCATCTGTAAAAGTTCAGACACACATTTTCCAATCATCAGTTCAACTTACTCAGAGGTGTATCGACGCCGATGGTGGGCATTTTGATCAACTCTTGTAACTGTAAAAGTCTAAGATGATTAGTGCTCATCATTTCATTTTCTGTTTGTGTGAATTCAATTTTGTTAAGTTAACACAGTTTTTTTATTTGCTTGAAGTGTGTATGTATATATATTCTTTCGGCACCCTCTGTATGTATTCATTAAGTCGCGAAGTGAATCACAGCGTTTTCCTAACGCCCTTTCAACTGACAATAATCAGTAGTGAGAATCCTAAAAAGCGACCATCCTGCATTTTCCTGCTTGGCAATTTACAGTCAGCCTACAAGGATTGTTCGCAGTGGAGGAAGTATATCAAAATCAGCAAACATTCGCACATCACGCTGCAGCCAAGACTTGTCCAAGCAAATGCATGGCTACAAATTACGAGAAAATATAAGCTGATACAAATAATTTATGAAACTCAGACTGCCTCCATGGTTTAGTGGTACCGTTTCGAACTGCTAATCCGAAATTCTTAGGTTCAATTTCTGATCAGATCAAGGTACTTTGGTAAGGTATTTTCTGAGTGTTTTTCTTACTACATAGCTTTAAGACCCCAAGGGCTCCGAGCGCTTTTGCGCTATCATTATTTCATTTTATTCATTAATACAGACTACTGCTAGATATCCATGATACCCTTGGTGTACAAAAGTCATATCATCTTCACCATTGTAGTGGTTCCCTATGGGTGTCCCGGGGCTCAGAAGACACTACAATACCGCCTTACCAGGGGGAAAGCCCACAAGATACTTTAGAAAAACTCAATGACATTCTTTTATTTTCAAATCTTCCTTGAAATCTGAACTATCTCGACAGCTGCTGAAGGACTTCAATTAGATTAGCCCCACAATGTCTAAGCAAACTAAATGATGTTATTTATAACGAAGTTACGTAAACTGTACATCAGAAAGCGTATAAATATCAGAATTTTACAACTTTTTTATAAATGTAATTAAGGAAATTAATTTTTCGACAGTCACCCTCCGCTGCACTTCCAAACAAGTTTGCACTTGTTCTCAAGAAGAATAATTTGTGGTTAATCAACTTTGCACCGCCTTCATTATAAACCTCTGATACGGCAAATTAAATTTATTTCGCAGGTACAAACAAATGGAATTCTGTTTGCGCCAAGTCCGGACTGTATGGTGGACATTTCAACGGCCCACATTTACAAGCTTGGGGGCGCGCTTTGTCATGAAGAAACACTGCCCCCTTTGTTAAATGTCTCTCGGACTTCACTACATCGCGCACTTGTTTCACTGCGGCCATTTCTGGAAGTGCACCAAGCTAGGACCACAGACATTTCAAAAGATCGTCAGCTTGACTTTCCCAGCGGAGACTAGTCCCGACTTTTATTTCTCTTAACCGGGAACGAAGGGTGCTGTATATTTTTACTCTCTGGTTTACAAGTGTGCACCAAAGCTTCATTCCCAGTCAGAAGGTCGATGGAGAGCAATATCTCCTTCACGAACACGATATTCTTAAGTGCTCCTGCCAAATCTTCTGCCTTCCACGCTTGTGAGCACCGGACGGCTGCCTTGGGACCCATCTAAGTGACATTTTCATGAGTGACTAACCTATAATTATGAATTTGTTGCTGAATCTGCTGTTTTAGTCTCAGTTCCGAAACAAACTGGTCGTCCACCACAGCGTTCATCACTGCCATTTAGTTTTTAAATAATGTTTCTTTATTCGGCTGTAGATTTGAGCAGGTTTCACTACTCTGAGTTTTATTTCTTTCATGCTGCAATTCGACAGTGTCAATTACATTTCACACTGTTCAGCATTTACACCACTTGATCGTCATGAATCCTGTATTGCTAAGGACTAATTTGGAATCCCGCTGTAAGATTTTTCGTTGGCACACATAGATATAAACTCGAGAATAAAATTCCTGGAATTTAATATTCCCATGTATAAAATGATAAAGGTGGTTACGCATCGTCTCTGACATTTTCACCAAGTGCTACATTTCGCTGATACTTGATATCCTGCAGAGTTTTTCTTTACCGTGACAGTTTATCAACTTATGTGGTTCTAAGGGAGCTGTGACAGAGCATATGATAATGCTGGAACAGCTATCACTTCAATGTTTCTGACCTATTTTACATTTCCGTGCTACCGTAAACACTGCACATAAACTTAGGAGTCAAGACTGATTTATGCGGTCCCCGAACTCTTGTCTTACGAACGGAGCAAAGGGAAAGGAAGCGAAGTGAGTCTCCCTAATGTAGAGACGTGAACCGCCGCTGTTGTCAGAAATGAGACGGGCAGAGGTCAAGAGAGTTGGCAGGCGGTATCCACGGGTCGGGGGAGAGGAAGTTGCAAAATGTAGGGGAACAAAACCTCCCAGTAACACGGCAATGGACTTTTATCTTTTTTATCACATACACCAGATCCACGAGGCGGATGGACGAACGAGGTCGAGCCAACACGGCAAGGCAACTTTTCCGTCGCCAGAACCTTGTTCCTTTTTCTCTTACAACTTCCTACAGTACCACACTCCATGGCGACCGACGTCTTTCTTGGCTTTTGGTGGAAAAAAAGTTGTGACATTCCATCCAAGCAATTTGCTCCCACACAAGAAATTTCGCTCTCTCCGTAAAAATATCTGAGAATGTGCGTATAAAATGCACTTAAAGCACTTCATGTATAGCAAACCCAACCAATATAAAAAACTGAATAAATAAACAAGTTATATAATATTTTGTAACGTGCACTAAAACTAGTCTTGCCATAAATACTGTGACTAGTCCCATAGTGCCATAAATAGTGTCCAAAAATTTAATATTTGTTTCATCTGCTTTTGATGTTTAAAGTATATAAAATGTTTAGCATTAATCAGGTCTCAAAATGACCCCCCTTTTATCCTCATACATAGCCAAAGTGTCTCTGGCCGTTCATCTGCAACAGCACCAACAAACTCCTTTGGAAAATCCTCTACTGCTTATACCAAGAACCGTTTGAGACTATCAAAGTTAGATGCCTTTTCTAAGCTAACTATGTCCTCAAGCACTGATCATTAATCGTTCTGGGGTATCGGTTGGAAGTGCTTAGAGAGAGCAGTTTAAAAGTCCCGTGAACACATCGGCCTTTCAGAGGATCTACCCCCTTCCATTCGCCAAGTCCCCACGCCACACTCGAGTCGCCATTATCTCCTTAAGTCAATAGCGAGCAGGATTTCGACAAAGTGCGGCAGTTGAGTATGCAGTCGAGAATGAGATTTCATTAAATAGTACAATAGTGTTGGCATTGATGAAACATTCACTGTCGTTGTACCTTCAAGGCATACGTCAGATACAGAGAGTCGTGTGGCAGAACGAGACAGGCATCGATTTCCTTGCAGCCCGGTTCCAACACGAAACAATACGAGGGGCATTCAAAAAAATTTTACAACCAGCCTAACCATTGTTGGACAATAATGTCTACAAAAATGTAATTAATGCAGATGGCAACAATGGGCCTTAAGTTATCAAATAAACGCATAAGTGGAAGTTTAAACTTGCATAATCATTGTTCTAAAGTCTGTTGAGTTCAGTTCTGTTCAATAGTTGGTGAAAAATCATTAATATTTGTAAAGAGCACTTTAGAGTGTACGTTTTCACACGCTATAAATTAGATTGATGAGGATTTGGTAGTTGTTCATGATAATCCAATATGTTCATTTGATACTATTACAACATGGATCCCATTTGAAGAAGAGCGAGACTTGGAAAAACAACCATCGCTCTGACCGGCCTCGGGAAGCTGTGAACGAGAGAGCAATTCAAAGAGTGAGGATCTTGGTGAAGGAAAATCAACATATTACGGTTGAAATGCAAGTATGGAAGTGTATAACAGTGTTGGCAGCCTAAAGCTGCGGAAAATCTGTGCAAAATGGGTTTCACGTTCCCTAACCAATGAAGAGAAGAAGAGGAGAAAGAAAAGTTCAAGAAAACTGCTGAGTATATTTCCACCAAATGGTCCTAAACGTTTAACAGATACATGCACAGGTGATGAAAGTTGTTTTTATTACTATAATAAAAGCTCAGAACTGTGTGTGGGTAAATGAAAATGACTCAAGACCGGTTGTTTTCTCAAGATGTTCATTCTCGGAAGCGAATGTTCGGCGTTTTCTTCAACTATGAAGAACCATTAGTGGTTGACTGTATGCCAGAAGGAATAACAATGAACGGAGAATAATAAGATACTTATATTTCGGATCCTTTATTTGAAGAGCTGAGGCGGCGGCGTTCAAAGACAGCAACTTCAAGGCTGCTGCTTTTTGAACGACAATGCGTCCCCTCACAGAGCAGCTGCAAATTTGAGGAAACGGAGTCGCTAAAGTCCAGTTGCTTGACCATTAACTCTACAGCCTCATATCGTGTGACTTCCCTGAATAAAATCTTGCATTGCCAGAAAACCATTTAAATGAGTGCAGGACCTTGCTCTAGATATAAAGTCAGTTCTGTTGACAACATCTCAACAGTACTGTAGTATTTTTGACAAGTGGTTACAACTGTGTGTGGAGAGAGATGGAGAGTACTTAAGGATTGAGAAGATAAGTTTTCGAATTCAGTAAGTATCAGCTTGGACTTAAAGCTGATACAAAACTTTTTGAATGCCCCTCGCATTAAAGTTAGCACAGAAGTTTAATGAACAGGTTCTGTGACTTGCTCATCAATCTATGACAGAATTGGGCCTTATATTTGATCCCAGAGTTATTGACCCTGCTTTATGACCTCTTCATTCCCCAGACCTTGCGGTTTGTGATTTTAATCTTTGGCGGACATTGAAAAAATAGAACATATTAACTAACTCTTACATATTGGAAAAAATGAAAACATTCAAAAGAAGGTTACGTCCATTAGTGATGGGGAACTAATACCTGTCAGTGATAGTTTCCTAAGATGTGGATTGTGTCAGGGATAATGGGAACATTCTCAACACCTACCATAAGAAGGGCGAGTATCAAATTCTGTTATTTAACATATACCCAAGTTTTAAAATGGCGAAGCGCTTGAGCGCCGCGTGTCTACGCAAGAAAATGCCTGAACTAGGGACTTTTAAACTGCTCTTACTGTAGAGGGCCTATCTTCAGCACTAATAAAGTCTGGAAATTTTCACTGAACCAAGTGTGAATGAACCTTGTCGTGTAGGCTGGAGCTGAATCCTGCTGGAAGCTCTTGTGCAAAGTTCAGTGAGCCAGCTTGATTCGAAAAGGATTTTCTCGGAGGTGCTTTGAAGGTGTGCAAGATTCTAAAAGGTTCTGCCCTTAAAATACCTTTTAATTGTTTAAATATTAGCGCTTGGTCTTTTAAAATATACCTAGAACCCAGGGTTGGAAAAAAGGTTAATTGTCAAATGTTAATCTGCATAAAAAAGAACTCGTAGGTGTTTCTAAAACATTATTAGTTTAGGCCAAATATTTTGTTCTATTATTTAATAAATCAATGTTCAAACAGATCATTTTTATCGCAAAACTCCATAAACGACGGCTGCATTAATCAATACAAATAATAAAAATTATTTTCCCCTCTGGTAGTGTTTACTTCTAAAAGTCTACCAATTGCTACGCAACCTAAAAAAAATCTCAGCTTTATTTGCGAGCTGCCAGGAGTAGCGTATTCAGGCAACTAGGAAAAACTTCGCCTGCATCCGCACTTTGTTTTTATTTGGAAGGCATCTCTCCAGCTCACTGCAGGACCTCCAAGCGTCTCTCTAAAATGTTTGTTGGCATTTTATTAAAGCTGTCTTGCCCTGGGGAAATAACATCTAGAGCTTCATTCACCTCTCATTTCATAGTACCCTGCACAGTAGACTAACTGAAATATGAATCTGTACATTCGCTTTGTTCTTTCGTGAAAGATATATGCATAACTTTTATTAGACAGCCAAGCCGTGCTTTACGTGAAAACTGCTGCCTCTCGCTGTCGTTGTGAGTGCACAAAAGTTGGCAGAATATCCAATTGGTTTTGTTAGTTATTTTAACATTCAAGAAATAGTAGGCCTATATCCAATCATATGTTCAGAAGTCCAGGTGTATGATTTTACAAATTGTTGCTCAGGTTGGCACATTTCTAAAGACCCACAGAGGTCAACTATTTTATTTTTAAATATTTTCAAGGATATAACACATTTAATATGTTTACTAAAAAGCATTAAACTAATTTCACCATTCCAAACAAATGGGCTCAAAATTTGTTATTTAATACAACTTGACATGCATATTTGGGCAGCTATTTATTTTTCGGTGTTCTATAAGACTATAGTTGCCCAACTCTGCTCATTTCTTTTCGAAGCATGACAGATGTTCGATAAGTCCGTGCAAACTCAAAAAGCGGTGTCACTAGATAGTTTTCTATGTTACTTGTTGGGGGAGGATATGCTATTAACAGTTACGTACTTTGCTCTATGTTTGACAGTAATTTTCATGCTTAAACTGGTAAAAAACGAAACAGGAATTTTGTGTTGTAATAAAACTTACCTATTGAAAGATACAATGCCCTCAGAAACTAAGAAGAATCTGGACAAACATTACGGCGAATCTGCACCTTAGAGAGTGTATAAATGATGTGGCCGTGCATATACAGGCTGATCCGTTTGGGTATGGATAAAATGAAAACACTGTAAAGCATTTACTACTGAACTTTATATTTCGAAACTTGGTGTATACAACATTGAAAGATGGGAGATTTCTAACATAACTACATGGCTTCCACTGCGCACTCTGCACAACTCGTACAGGTGATGTAATTCAGCCCGAATCATGAATACAAAACTGAAAAGAGCTTCAAGGTCCTCATCGCGCAAGACTTGTAGACGTTGTAAGTAATATGGGCACAGTTTCAGGTACGAGGATAGATTTGTAAGTTTCCGACCTAACCATTTTCTAGGTATGATAAAAACAAAAAATATATTTCACTTTTTCAATATATTTACCCTTAATTGCAATACACTTCTCAGGTCTTTTAATTAAAAATTTACCCCCCCCCCTAAATAGTCAGAAATATTGTCTGCAAAATGGACATAACACCATCCATCACTTCTTCGTCACACTTAAATTTCTTTCCTCGAAGGTCCTTCTAGAGTTTTGAGAGGAGGAAATAGTCACTGGCAGCTAGATCTGGACTTTAGGGTGGATGGTCGACCTACTTGAAGCCATATTTCCTTACAACTTCCTTTGCAAAGAGCTGTGTGCACAGGCGTGTTGTCGTGAAGAAGGCGCATACCACCACTCAGCTTTCCTCGCCTTTTCTCTTTGATGGAAGCACGTAGTCTGTGCAGTAGGCCAGCATAGTACTCCCCATTTACTATGGTGTTCCTCTCCTTGAAGCCAATGAAGAGTATTCCTTCACGGTCGCAAATAATTGTGCCCATGGTCTTCCTGGTGACTGAGTGACCTTGGTCTTTAGAGGCGGTGCTTCGCCAGGTTTACGCTACTCCATTGATTCTCTTTTGGATAAGAGATTATAGTAGAGGACCACAGTTTCATCTCCTGTAGCAATGCTTTGCAGAACTTCTCTCCGGTTGCCACAGCAGAGCTCCACAAATGCCTGACAACAGATGACTCGTTGCTGCTTTTGGACTGAGGAAAGAAGTCTAGGTACCCATCTTGCACTAACCTTATTCATGTTTAAATGTTCATGAATAACTCGAAAGACTGTTGTTTTAGAAAGCCCAAGCTTGCTGCTATTTTCGTAACTTTGAGCCGCTGGTCTTCCATAATTTCTCCTTCAGGAGTGAGCACCTCCAAGGGTCGACGTGCACGCTCTAGGTCTTCAATGTTTTCTCTACCCATTTGAAAAAGTTTGGCCCTTTCTTTTACGGCACAATAGGATACTTCCTCACATACACCGTCCAATCGCTGTTTAATTTCATTTGGAGTAAATCCTTTGGTGAAGAACTTAATAACAGATCGATACTCCATTTTGAACATGTCACAATCTTGTACACACAGCCTTGTTTATGCAACTATATCTGAACAAGTGAACACAGCACAGCGGAAGTTACAGCTACAATTACTTACTTAATAAATAAAGTACGACACCAGGTAAGGATTTTGTCAAGGCGATAATTCTTATCGGCGAGGCCGGAAACTTATGGACCTACCCTCGTACTTTTGAGCTGACAGACGTATATGGCACATTTATCTCTGCTGACATTTACCTTAAACTTTCCGTAGGCTCTTTGTCATGGCTTCAGAGATAGCTGTTTATGGTACTGGTTTCCCCTGCGAACTTACCGGCATGATTTTTTAACACAGAGCATGTTTCTACAAATGTTGGATATCACAACATTATTGAATCGTATTTAGGTCATTACTCACACCACACTTAACGTCGAAATTCTCTTTGAACTTGTTTAACACTCTCAAATTCAGCGTACGGAGAAAACGCACTGTGCTCGCCGTTGATTTGTAGTAATCATTTCAATCATCTGCGATTTTCATTATTGTGTACGGAAATTCCTACCTTTTAATCAAAATACTACCAGCAAGAAATGTCTCCTACTATCATATTAGCTTTCATAATAACATTAAATATTATCCATACACAGATGGGTCAGCGGTATATTAAAATGAAAAATAAAGCAATTCTTAAAGCAATGTAACAAAATTAAGAGCCAGAGACGTAGAAATTAATAAGAAAATTTAAATACAAACACAAAAAGCGCTACATTTCTAATCGCGTATGTTCTCCTAAGGCACATGATAAGTGAAGGTGGTAAAAGTAAATAATATCAAAGGTTACGTAATGCATGGAAACCGATAAAACAATCAATAAGGGGAAAGGGGTGGGAAAGGAAAAACAAGAAAAATTCATTAATAAATTTAAAAATTTTAAATTATAGTAACAAAATAGAAATGGGAATATTAACAAGTAACATTTAATCCCTGTTATGTACGCGCTTTATGCAAAAATATATCTGAAATAATTTTCAGGGACATGAGTAGGTAATGCATCAATAAGTGTTCAATTAAACGCATCATCAAAATTCTTATAGTGAGACAGGACATGTTGGGCATCCGTCAAGAGAGACTTGGTTTTAACAGAACGTCTCATACGCAGCGAAATAACAGCAGAAATTGCTTAGCAATCTTACAAAACATATACACGATATTCTAGAAGCATGGTTAGCAAATGAAGTAATCTTAATGGATAAATTGGGGCTGTGGAACGAATGACAGGGCATAATTAGCGCCCGGTGTTGCATTTAGGGCGTTGGTAGGTATATGATTCTGCGACGAACAGGGGTAATTTGGATGGATAGGTTGAGGCGAAACTTTTAAGCTTACGGGTACTCTACAATTAAGGCGGGGTACAAATTTGGAAAATCAGTTAAATATGAATGCATTAATAAAGAGTTCTTTCAAAATAGATTTGATAGTCCCAATTCCAGGCACGTTAGCAATAATAAGCTTAATGCATTTCTTATTGGAAGTTTTTGATTTGCATTGAAATTTTTGTGAGCTGGGATGATACGGAATTGTAAAAGAGAAGAAAAGGTATTTGAATTTTTGAGCTAGGTTTTTAAAATAAATATCAAGAGAAAAGTTAAAACGGTGGCAGCGGATTAAAAGAGAAAAACGATTAAAATATTTTGTAGCTTAAATAATAAGAAACGGAGAAACAAAAAATAAATAAAATACTTGAATAGTAACAGAAATGTTACTATTATAGGGTTTTATCTATTCCTGTTTTTCTAGTTCTTGTTACTATTAATGTTATTATGTTGTTTCACTATATTATACAACAGTATTCTAAAATATTGTCAAGGATTTTGATTCCTTTTGTCTACAAATATCATGTAATTGATATCATGAAGACTTAGCCCTGTGAAGTTTCAGCTAATAGAATATATAAACCGCTTGACAAGCAAGTTTAGTGAAATTTTGGTATAAATTCCCCTCCCCCCATAGATCACATTCTTCCAGGTTATGTTATCAAAGAATGTGTATTATAAATCGTACATACCTGATTTAACTCTCTTACACCATTCCAAGCTGGGGGAAGGAAGATGCTACACGATACGTTCCACCCTTTTGGCGGTCTATTTGCAGTTCCATTACATCGAGCGTTCCCCAAGGCTTGCTACGAGTACACAGGTGGGGGAAACCCCAAACACCAATCAGATTAAAGCAAAAGACTTGCTTCTAGGAATGTATGTATAATTGGTAACTGGGACAGGAATTTTATGCTCTAATAATCCCTTTAATATGTATGCATTTTTGAAATTTTCCATAATATGCACATGAATATGCTCATATAGAAAGTATTAATACATCATACTGACATAAAACAAAAATGTAACGCAAATTTAATGTAATATCTTCGCGAACAAAAATATCGTGGAAACCATATGAATTATTTAACATCAAAATTTATTTTTACTATTGAAGAGTCAGGATATATTTTCCTTAGAGATGAAAGGGAAGAAAAAAAAAAATGGTACTCACATTTTTAATTCTACTCAAATCTCAACTTCTTTTCGTTGCAGTTTACAACCACCAAATGTTTTCATTTTCCCATAGTTAGCCGCCTCCTATTGCTTCTTAAGGTATCCTTTTAGCGGAAAAAAATTGCATGATAACTATTATCAGTGTTACCAATTATCAAGACTGACACATATTATTCGGAAATATGTAAATCAAATATGAAAGTATATATTTATAAGATATACATGTAAAACAAGCAAATATGCATTATATGCAATATAAAATATTGTTAAATTGTGGGAAATTTTCTAATTAACTCGTATACTTTCTGATAGCAGAGAATATGCATATACATAAAAATCCTGTAACCAACTACCACTAACGGACTTTATTAACTGTACTTAACGCTCTCTCCCCCAAATAATGAACGAATATACTACAACAATCTAAATAACGCATATGCCATATCATTTATTCAAATATGTAACGCAACAACAGTCAAAGGATAAAAGAGAAGGCAAACTTTCACTTGAGAGAAGTGACGTTTCATGTGGTGCATACACATGCATGATTCCTATGGGCAACAGCCTCTTCCTACCGCCTACTCTCACTTCCGCCGATTAAAACACTTCGCAAACACACTGGGACATTAAATTGCAAGTCAAGACCCCAATAGAAAATAGCCGCAAAGACAAATACCAAGCCAAAGATAGAATTTTCCTACACACGTTGTTTTATTTGCAATAAGCAACAGTTAAGCAAATTAAACGTTTAAATTTGGGGGGAAGTGCAAACCAACAACCTGCTAGAGGCATTCCTGAAATATAAATTACCAAGACCTTATTCCTACTAGCTAATTTCTTTTCTCTCCTGCAATGTTCAAATCCATATCCCTAATATATGGCACTACATATTGCAACAGGTGTTCCCTATTTCTATTGTTTTTGTAACGATGAGCCTTGCTGTTAAATAAAAATGTTAGTTTAGCAGCAGTTTGGCTTTAGGGCAGTCATCTATTAATTCTCTCTTTATATCCCTCTGCGTTTTACTAAAACTTTACTTCATAGCCAGATACTTTCAAGCTATTGTGTAGTATTTCCCTCTTTCTGGGGGTGGGGGTAGTTCTTGTCTTCGTGAGACGCTCGGCTCACATCATTGTACTTACTGCATGCTATCGTGTACGGATTATATTTAGAATATATGTTTTATGTTTGGGGACTATAAAAATTTCAACATGCCATCAAATCACACATCTTTCTCTTAAACGCATGAAAGCCTTCCATCAATGTCTAAGGAATTTATCGCAAGTCTGAAATAATGACTGTTATTTGGAAATGGGGGCTGTTCCGTCAGCGGAAAAAATACCAAACAAAAGAATTTAAACACATGACGGAAGCACGTGTATCAGCGCATATCGCACAAAAAGTTAAATTATTTACCGGAAATACAACCAGGAAACAAAGTGCATGATACTTAAACGCGTACGTTCAAGGTTTCTATAGACGAAAGCAAGACTACATTTCTAACAAAAGATATACTAGCTATTAACGTATGTTTCAGTTTTTATAAACACATACAGCGACTCCCATGCTTTGGATGTTAACTGATTAACGTTTATTTTACACCCTGTACAAATTTCAAGCTTAGTTTCCTTAATTTTACGAGGTTCCAGAATTACATGATCAGTTAATATACTATATTGTTAATGCAAAGTGGAGCATGAGACCTGTTTTTAGAGCTTTGCCAACATAATCACAAAGTACTAAAAAAGGCGAAGCTCCACCGAGAAAATTTGAACTCGCGCAGTTCACCCAAAGCATGACATCATTTTGAGGGGTGTGAAGGAATTCTCTGGATTGTTTTCAAGGAAAGGATTACTACCATAAATACACTGTATAACTTTCATTGCTGCACAAAATACGCAGAAATTTGAAATTATTGTTCTCATGACAATGATCCAGTTCATACGTCCTACCCCAGCTCATAAGGCTAGGATTACGTAATAGTTGCTGGAGACCCGACTTTATCTCCATTTCTGACTGGCCTTCTGCTAGCCCTGTTCTAAATCCCCTGGGCTACAAACTTTGGTCGGTGTTAGAGGGGATTGTCTGCAAGAAGAGTCACACCAATATTGAAAATTTGAAGCCATTCTTGATGGCAGCAGTGGCGAATTTTCTCATTCATACCAACCGTTCCTGGCCAGAGAGACTTCGAGGCGTTGTACGACCAAAAGTGAACATTTTAAAATCTGATTGGTGCAATATATGCAAGATTAACATACTAAAACGAATTAAAATAATGAAATCATATTTGATTTAAATTGTGCGCGACAGTATTTATATTTAGGCTAACAGAACTGCCTGGCCAGACATGAACCTTATCGGGAATGTTTGGCCTATATGTAAGAAGAGGCTCAGAAAAGTTTATTGTTCCACTGAAGAAAAATTCAAGAAAATTACAAAATTCTTCCGGAATCAATATCAAGCAGCATGCAGAAACTTATAACATCTAAAGGAGGAAATACAGATATTAATAATTCATTAAATTCAAACTAAATTCATAAAGAGGGTAAAACTTGGATAAATAAATCAATAAAAAAGTTGTTTGTTCACATTAGTTAGCATAAGGTTCCAGTGAAGCTTGTGGCTTCCAGAAGATCCAAAACCCACCCAGCGACTATCTCTTCTCTTAACTGAAGAAATGTCTTCAAGGATGGTGAGGTCAAAAGTGCTATGATGGAAAATTTTAAGTGAATGATCATTAAAATGAAAACGGCGATGTCTTCTCTGAAAGTTAATCAGGTCAGAAAGTTTTGCAACATGCATCTTTAGACCTACTAATGATGAATATCTGCATAACAGTCCATGTCGATGATCTCCGTTTCCAAAGTGCATCCTTTGCGGATCCTGTGTTGAAAGTAGTCAGTTCGATTGCTTACCTTTATTGGAAGATGCCGAGTGAAAGTTGGTTATATTTTGTGCTGGTATTTGTTCAGTGAATCCACATTGCAATCCTACACGCTCTTCGATTGCGAAACCACTCGCGTCTACATCGAATTCATTTAAAAACTGAGCGGTTTAAGAAGTTTTAGCTCACACTGTATAGAGCACGGGTGCTATTATCTGTAGCAAGGGAAATGGCCTCTCTGATGACGCCTTTGAGTTCCTTAATACGAACAAGTTAGCACCACGCCTCCTTCACTTTATAACCTCTCACTCATCGCTTGTTTCTGCCAATCAGCGGCCTCATAATGAGACCCTGAAGACTCGTTACGCGCCAAAGAGAGCAAAGCTTATAAGCAGTCTTTCAAAACTGTCGAACTTTTAACTATCAGGTACTAAGCTGATACAATTACTCTCGCTTTTGTAGTGCAAAGGAGCGAGCTTCTTGCCATTTAATTTACCTTTCTGTTCTCTTTAAGAGCCTTGCTGATGTAAATTCTGTTCACCGATATTTCTTAGGATGGAAAAATGGCTGCTACAGTTAAGAGAGCTCAGTAAATCATTGTCTTATTAAAACTGTTAATAGGTGACATTCTCGTTTGAATGCCCGGAACCATTCATAACCAGTGGACTGGATCTATAGCAGACTTGAAACTTTGGCCCTCTATTCAAGCGGAAATGCTACGCCATGCATAAAATTCTGCTCTTGTCACTATTCCGTTTAATTTTTATCACTGCATATTCTTGCAATCTCATTTAAGAGTTGATAAATGTTTTTTAATATTGGGGTATATGAAACAAAATGCTGTTTTTAGCTTTAACTATCCACATTATGTATTTGCTTACTTTATCGATAGTTTTAATATTACACTGGCCTTTTATTTTATGGATATATGTAATATAAATGCCCTGAATTCAACCATGTTTTCAGTTTTATTCTAATGGTTTTTAAACAAAATCACATCAAATATAATAATGTACTTATATTTTTTAAAGAAATTTAAGTTTTACGACATATAGCTAGGAGCTAACTGTTTTTGTAGCTTTCATTTTAGCATAAATTATTAATATATTAAAAAAGAGCTATGTGTCAATAATTGTGAATTTCCAAACTTTCTTCATTATTGAGAAGAAAACTTCATTTTTTTCGAAGGTGTGATAAGTCTTTGACTAGTGTCTCTTTTCAAACATTAACAGTTATCATTGACACATCCCAGTGGGTTTATAGCGAGTTTCCATTATTTTAATGTCTTTCGCCGTGTTTTTCACTCATTGCACCAAGATTTGAAGGGAAATAATCAATATAGCTGGTGAGAAAATTCACTTTAATACTCATTCTACACCCCAGGTTTCTAAAATGTAACATTTCCTCCATAATACATTTTACATTTCTTGTTTCCAAGAAAGTTTTCTGACACTTTTTTATATGCCAACCTTGCTGACTTCTCTAACCCGGGCATTGACTGACGAAAGGTCTCATACTGCATAAGCTCACGAATCTGGGGTACATCGAAAATACCTGCTGCTATCTTAGCTTCAGTTTTCTGTCCAACTTACTAAAAAAAAGTTGAAAAACAATCACTATCCTTATTGAGAGCAGTAACAAATTGCTTCACCAGGCCTAATTTAATATGAAGAGGGACAATAGAAAAAGAAACCAATGCTTTATGCTTCATCGTTTTTTCTCCAGGAACTAAATTGCTCCTTTGTGGCAATTTTTTTCTGGTCTGATTTAGCCCTAATGTCTCATTCACAAATTCAATAATTATATTCTTGTTTAAGTCTCTGAGAATGTTTATTTTATGTATCTGCTCAATGAACCAAAAGTAAAAATTAATTTCTGTAATACCAATTTCTGAAAAACTGTAGCCTGATGCAACAAAAATAGGGCTGGTTTGAGAGTAAGGAATCAGAAAATATGAACACTTTTCATTCAACAAAAATGGTGTAGACCAATGTGTTCAGTCAATGGGATATGCGCTTATCACCATATATTTTTTGTTTTTCAATGGCACTTGTAAAAAAAGAAATAAAAAACATCTTTTACAAGAACTAAATTAATGGTTTATGTCTTTTTCATGCTGAGTTCAAATATGCTTTCAGATTTTACAGGCAGTTTTTCTTTCTTTCCCTAGCACACTTTAAAGTTTTAAATGAATTGATAATTACGAAACACTAAATGATAAATAGACGTCAAATTTTTGAGTGCCTATAAAGTTGGATATGATGATTTTCGGCGGCCATATTTTGCCTCCGGGATGTCTCTCTTCATGGTCCAGTATGCTAGGACTCCCTTTGCCTTGGTACCTCTTTTTCATAGTTGAAACGTGGTAATGAAAACGCTCACCATGCTCGTCAGAGACAGCCCTGTGATTTTCTGGGAAAAAGCAGTGAATTTTCAAAGACATGTTTCATCCCACACCTTTGTATGAATTCACAAGATCACTCACTATTCCACTGTACTTTTCTTCTTTATTATTGCCAAGAAAAACACAATAGATATTTTTGGATGATTTCCAAGTTGCCTTTTCCAGTGGATGCAACAGTTCCTCAAAACCGCCACGGGTGGCTGAGATCGTTAAGGCGCGGACTCGTGAGCGGGAGGTCTGGGGTTCAATCCCACCAGGACCGTCCTCCCTTACTGCGGTTTTTTCCAGATTTTCCTGAATAATTTGAGTTATGTCCACAATTGGTTTTTTAGGTTTTGAGGTATGAGCTCACCATATATTTATTTACAGGTGAAGGAACAAATCATAGTCAATCCTCATAAATGGCAAATTCCGGGGGGAGGGGGTTTACCCTAAACTTAGGCCTGGAATGTTTCCTTCCTTAAAAATCCTTTTCCAATATATCATTTCATATCATGATTCATCAGTGTCCACAGCCTGTGGTGCCACAGTAGTAAAAACGGGCGTTAAACGCTATTAAAATGATCTTATTTGGGTATAAGATCAAGATCTCTCCGAGTTAAAAATTGAGGTTTTGATGAACAACTTTCTTCAAATGTAGGATCACTTCTCGTTTCTTTGTTTTTCAGTATGAGTTATGTCGGAGTCGACACGGAATCTGCTCACTTTGGTACAGGATACTCTTCCCTGTGTGGCACAGATCTCATTGCAGATGCTAAATTTGTTTAATTAACTGTATATTTTGTTTCAATGTTAGTAACCACAAGAAATGCTCAGTTGAACGATCCTTCTCTTCTTAGCAAATACATATGGTATATGATTGTCCTTACACAGCATATACTGACAGCTTTTATCAAAACCACACAAGAAGTGTGAAATGTCGCCTCTGAGACTTCATAGTTCACCAGAAGCTGTTGGGATGATTTAAACACTTTCTTAGCTTATAAAAAGTTTGTAAAACTAATAAAACATAACATTACACGTGGTAGTCGGTCCTGGAGGTGTAGTAGTAACCATACTTGCCTCCTAAACCCATGGTCGCGGATTCGAACCCGGCCAGGACCGATGGATTTTTTCGGGCGTAAAAATCCTAAGTATGACTTCCTTCGGAATGGGTCCCGTGTCGTACATTTACGCCATGATAAAGAACCTCAAGCCTGAAAGAAGAGGCCTCTGAGCAAAATTTGTCGGTCGTTTCGCGTCCTGATTTGAATGGGACGCTGATGACCTGAGATGTTAAAGAGCGTCCGTAAATAAACCAAATCATAATAAAAAAAATTAAAAAAAAATAAAAAAAGCACTACATGTGTTGACGGCTCACTACGATTTCAAACTGGCTGTCTGATCACTACACTACAACGCGATACTTAAAGGTGATAGAACATATTTGAACACACAAGTTTCAACATGAATCAGTCTGCAGTGTTGGCAATTTCTTCTGAATAAAATTGCTACTTCGGTAATTTACAAAAATTATAATCAAGAAAGCCCAATATACAGAAATATATAAAAATGACTCACCAAAAAACTAAGCCTGATGGGAAAATTTTGATTCAATATTTGAATTCAGAATAAAAATACCGCACTAAAGCCAGTATTTAATTGTGTAAAGCATTTTGTTGACCAGTGTGGCGCATCGCAATGTGAACATGTATATTGTATTTACAACAACTTTCAACTGTAAAATCCTTCTCAAATATATGCACTTGTTCCTGGGTTTTCCAAACTGTTTATTCCATCCATAAAAAGATATTTGTTCACTTGTCCAAATTGCGTATTTGACCGGCAACAACCTGTTTATTGAATGCAAATTTCTTCTTGCAAGTCATCTCTTCGTGTTGGGGAACAGGAAATACTTCCAGGTAGCCAAATTCGGAGAGTAGGGGGATGAGAATGTACTTCATATAATATAATTTTGAGGTTGCAATCGCAGATTTATGCGTTGATACATTATCGTGATAGATCACGAATATTTCTTCGCCAAATAAGGAAATTCTTCTCCATTGCTTCGTTTAATTGCTCCAGTAACATTGGCTTATATTCACCGGTTATAGTGTTGGCCTTTCCCAAACTGTCGATTAAAATAATGCAGTGGCAATACAAAACACGTTCGCCATCTCTTTTCTTACTGAGGGGATTGTTTTCGCCATCTTCGGAGTGCTATTTCCGGTTGTAACTCACTCTTCCGACAGCACCTTCGTTTCCGGCGTGTAGTGATGGATTCACGTTTCGTCGATTGTCACACACATCTCCGAAATTCACTTGGATTCCGTTAAAACAGCTCCAAATTGTGCGGGGAAACGATTACTCGTCAATTGCTAGCATACGCGGCAGCTACTTAGCTGATTTTTTAATTTCAAATGTCTGTGCAAAATATTACGCACCCGATCTTCATCAATGCCCAAAGCTTCAGCAATCTCCCGCACTTTCAGTTTCCGATCGCTCGGTACCATGTACTAGTGGCTTTTTTTTGATTATTTGGATATTCGGAACGGTCCGCATCGCTTGTGCTCACGAAATCATTAATACACCATTAGAAGCGAAGATGCAAATTGTCAGTAATGTTTTATAAATACCAAATTCATGTTTCTCCATACCGAAAGTTTGCTTACAAATGGCTATTAAATACAAATTAAACATTATAATTGTTTATTACATGTGCATTATACCTTAACAGTTACCACGATGCCAAGGTAACGTTGAAAGCAATCTAATGCTACCACCTCTTGAGTGAGCACGGTATTATCCGACAGCCCTCGTATTTAATAGGTAAATCTCTCTCTCTCTCTCTCTCTCTCTCTCTCTCTGCATATATATATATATATATATATATATATATATATATATATATATATATATACCTACTATCATCATCGGCCATCTTCTTAAAATACTGGGTTATAACTGGGGATCGTGCCTTCAGTGAGAAAATCTAACATTTATGTATGGGTTTTACAAACCTGTAATACAATGACTTCCTGCGCCTTAGAAAGAAGAATAGCACGGTATTTACATATTAATAAAATACATCTCTGCTTGTTTGAGCAGGGCTAATGATCGGTAAAAGCACTCGTTGCATTACATCACAATTACTGGCTCTTTCTCTGTGATCTATTGCATATGGTAGTAATTATAATTACAGCTGATTTTAATCTACTCTTTTGAGGGAAATGTGACGAGAAATAATTTTACTCTCCAGTGTATTTACAGCTGTGGCTGAAATTGCCAGCAGGAACGAACAACACATACTCTCATTTTAGTTATACTCTCATTTTACGTTTCTAATTTCATGAATATAATTAATTTCGTAGCACAAGTTCAATTTGTAGGTTTGTAGATACAATAAAAAATTTTACTACGACAGTAAATAAACACGTTTTGCAAGTGTGTCTCAAAATCTAAATTATGATTTATATTGAAGCACCTAACCTCACAGTTCTTCAACTCTTCATGGGATATTGTCAGCAGAGCTGAATTTACATCATGCACAAGGTGTGCACTCTTTTAAAGGATTTTCTGTTAGACAGGAAGCGCATGGTACAAGATCAGGGCAGTAGCGTGGCTGGTAGAGAGGTTTTCTCCAATTGCCCCGAGCAACTGAGAGAGGTAACGGAGCTGAGGTTCCGTACAGTGTTTCTGAATGAGCAAGGCTGGATATCATTTGAATAACAACTTTATCATTGCATCTAAAACAAAATAAGATATTAAAGACTTAATATTGAAATTAATAACAATACTGTATATACTTCTAAATTAAACACTGCACGTTACTACATTCATGAACTAAACCATAAACACATTGAATGACACTATTTTAGCTTTTAAAGCAGATAATCAAAATAACAAACTATAATTTGTTCATTAAAGAAATAGAGTGAAAATGCATTCATGTGACATTCCTTCTGACATCGAGTCAACCACTAATGGTTTTTCACAGTTTTAAGGACCGCCAAGGGTGGCCGAGGTCGTTAAGGCGCGGACTCTTGGGCGCGAGGCCTGGGATTCGAATCCCGCCAGGATCGTTCTCTCCGACTGAGGTATTTTCCAGGTTCTCATCAGTCCTCATAAATGGCAAATGCTGGGGAGGTAACCTATCTTAGGCCTGGAACGTTTCCTCCCTTAAAAATAAATCCTTTCCCAATATGTCATTTCATTTCATGTATTATCAGTGTGCATCGCCTGTGGTGCCTCTGTAGCCAAAACGGGCTTTGAACACCCAATCATTCATTCACACAGTTTTAAGGAAAACGTGAATATCAAGTAGAACAATTGGTCTTCTTCCTCCCTATCTTTCCCGTGGGATTTCATTTTTTTTTTTTTTTTTTTTTTTTTGTGCATCTTTAAATGTTGCTGGAGCATAATATCAACGCTGCCAACGCTGAAACAACTTGCATACTTGGCATCTCATCAGTGATATGGCAGATTATCTTCCATGATGTGTCTCACTCTGTGATTATTCTCTCGTTCACAGGTTCCCGAGGCGACCACAGCGAGGATAATCTTTCACATCTCTCACCTGTGTTCAAATGCTCAAATCCACCTTGCTATTGTATCAAATGAACATACCTGATAACCATGAACTGCTACCAAATCCTCGTGGATTATTTTCCTTCTTTTACCTGCTTATAAAATGTGAAAATAAACAGCCTTACGCTTTCTATAGAAACAGCAATAGATACCTGCTCTGATATTCACATTTTTATGCTTTATTGTATGCAACACTTTTGAATGCCCTACCTAATAGCTACGAGGCGAATTTTTAAGACATATTTTCATCTAAGCACATATATACTGCGATAAAGGAAAATTAAAACGAATTACCTGGTGAGATGGAAAAAAAAAAGTAGAATATTCTAGTATAAAGTTAAGAATTACAACTAAACATACTTTAAAGCAATATTTGAAACTGTAAAGCTCTTCTACAGGATAGGTACCCCAATGTAAATAGAGACTCTCTTTATATAGTGTGCGCTTTCGGATGCTTTCTTTGATGGGGAGGTCTTAAAAGTAACATGTTTATTTTTAAGTTATTGGGTCACATTTGTGTTTACGTCTGTGATAAAGTAATGCTTTAGTCATATTTCATGGACTTTTCATACTAAATGAAATTTTAATCTCAAATATGGTACAATATTTTATACAAAAATTCAGAAATGAAATGAAGTTGTTACATATTACTCAGACAGACGTTCTGTATTCTTTAAAATGCACAAGTATTTTCTCATCAGCGCCAAAGGACGTTATTCAACATCTCTAAACCTCATAAGTGGTGATAAGAGATGGGGTAATAGGTTGAAAAAAGAAAACATATTTCCCTCTATCTTACCCCACCCCCTCAGTTTTTTTTTTCAACATGTCTAAAACTATGAGCTCGGAGAGTGAAAAGTAAAAAATGTTGTTAGGATGTTTGGAGAGAAGGTTTCGTAGAGACATTGCTATTTTATATTGTACTTGCACTTGGTGAAGTAGTGCAAATTGTGAAACAAACTGAATGTGACGTAAAGCAAGCTATGAGCCAAGTGGCTGAAAACACTATCGCAAAACTGGAAAGAGTGATGTGTAAGTTTCAAGATAGGTAACCGAAATTTCTCCACATGAATGAACCTTTTCTCAATTTTTTTTTTGTATAACAGCTGATTGATTTGTTTTATTTACGTACGCTCTTTAACATCTCAGGTCATCAGCGTTCCATTCAATTCAGGGCGTGAAACGGCCGACAAATTTTGTGAGAGGCCTCTTCTTTCAGGCTTGAGGTTCTTTTTCGTGCCGTAAATGTACGACACGGGACCCATGGCTTTACTTCTCTTCCGAAGGAAGCCATACTTACGATTTTTACGCCCGAAAAAATCCATTAGTCCTGGCCGGGTTTAGAAGGCAAATGTGGTTACCACTACACCACCAGAACCGACTCGTGTAACAGCGTGTGATTTCGAAGTAACAAAATCAACTTTCAACTTTTACATCAATTAATATTCTTCTCCAATGATATGTTTTTTTTAATAATTATTCACTGGTTACATTATCTGCTGTGTTTAAAAGTGGAGAATAAATACAAGTTGTCCCATGTACTCAAGAAGTCAGACGATCCAGTTATGTTCGAACTGTAGCAAGATCCCGAATATGTCTAAAAAGCCGGATAGAGACAATTACATTCGAAGAGAGGACATTTTGGGCCGCTGTTTTCTTTCACGGTATCACTGGTCAGTACTTCATTGAGGATGCACTCGGAAAAAGAATTGACGTTACATCAGGAGTGTGCAACATTTTCAAGGGTGCGCTCAACTTGATATGTATTCTGGAAAAAAAAACGCAAGTCCTACCCGATACATTCCGCAGTTCACAAGATATTCACCCAGAACGCTGTTAGCTCTGTGGTAGTATGCAGTGATGTCATGGTTAAGAACGCAGGTTCGCCTCTCGCTATGAAACACACCTAACATATTTCCTTCAGTATTTGTTCTATCTAAATGCAATGTGCTGCACATACACGAAGGACAAAAGAAGGCTTATGTGCACAAATTCAAGGGATGTTGTAGCCTCTCGTCCACACTACTGTAGAAATCTGACATCAATGTCACGAAAATTGAGGGCAGCTATACATCCTGAGGGTTCATAGACCAGATATTAATTTGGGTTTGTTTCTGTGAGTTCACTTTAGATGATAAATGCTTTTGTTTATGGTTTTATTTAGTTATTTGTAAATAACACGTTAGTTTGTGAATACGTTTTAGTGTGTTCACAAGTAATGCCATAAAACTCAAATGATACGTTCAAATTACAATATGATATAAGACAACACGATGTTCTACATATAGACATATAAAACCGTTAATAAAAAATAAAACAAAAAAGTTGTATGGGATTTGAACCCAGGAGCTTACGCAGAAGAGTAATGTCCTTTAAACCGCTCTGTCATCGCTACTCTACCCTAACACTGTCTTTCCAGATGCTTATGATTGTGACCATTACGTTTACAGGTAAACCGCACACTGCAGTGTGCAGTCGCTGCATGCGCGTTATGAATACAGCATTTACGAGCGTCACCGAAGTTCTCCTATTGACATGCAGATTCCCTCCCCCCAAAGAGTGTACATGCAAGTGTTTCAGCAAGATAAGGCCACTTCCCATACTGGTCATGGGAATGCGCGCCTACTCCAACAGTTGTTTCCTTGTCGGTGACTTCTTGGCGCTCAGATTTTTCCTTGCCTCACACGAAATCCTGATTGGACGCTGTGTGACGCGTTTTTTGTGGGACATATTGAAAGAACTCATTCCTCGTAGTCTAGACGAGCTTCGTGAAAACACGGAAACAGTTCTACACGCGTAACAAGAAAGCGGAGCGATGCATGGTCACCTGGTTCATAAACACATGGGATATGTATACAAAGCAGAAAACACACAGTTGTATACAGGTAATCGTTGTGTATACAAGTTTACTTTATTTCGGTTATTTTTGGGGGAAGGGTACCCGATATTTCTGATGAAATGAAGGAAACTGTATTTGAATACGCAATCAGCATGAAAGTTGAATAACGCATTAAATTATAAAACGTTTTCGGTCATATTTAAACTTACGTCATGGAATCAGTTCCCTAGTTACCAGTCTTCATGATCTCATAGTTGTCTTCTATAATCGCGCAGGTTGCTGTATCCCGTTCTTAAGAACCACAAGGGGAATGACTAATGCCCTCTTATCTCATTTGTTCTTAAAGAAACAAACAATGCGTTTATTTTTATGTTTGGTTACATTTATTTAACGAGTGTATCATCAAGACATTCAAAAGCAATTTTTAAACTCCCTACTCCGTATCTAATTGCAGCGACTTCTTTTTCTAGACATGGGTTTAAGCAATGGCGGCAGCAGCATATATGGTGCAAGTGACATTTTTTAAAATAAGCTAGGCAGAAGAGCGTTTGCCAGTTAATGAGCCATCCGCTTTGGCAACGAAACAACAAAGCAGTCTGTAATGAGCCGTATTATATCGGCCAAGTTGCCAAACTGGTGGTTGTTGCAGGGTCGTGTTGTCTATCGCATTCCTCGGAAGCATATACCGTCTGAAACGTCACGCACTTTGCGAGTCCAAGAGATTATGCTAGATTTATTAATACAGTGTCTCTGAGTTGCTTTCAACAAAAATATGTAGCTGAGTGGAAGGGGCGGCTGAGTTTACCCCAAATTATAACTTGAGCATTCATAAGGCCGCCAAGTTCGATAATACTCATCCCTTGTACGGGGGTAGATCCATAAGTTTCCGACCTCGCCGATAAGAATTATCGCCTTCATAAAATCCTTACCTGGTGTCCTACTTCATCCTACTTTATTTGTTAAGCAAGTAATTGCAGCTGTAATTTCCGCTCCGCTGTGTTCACTTGTTCAGATATAATTGCATAAAGAAGGCTGTGTGTACATGATTAGAACATGTTCATAATGAAGGACTTACTCCTAATGAAATTAAACATCGATTGAACGTGTATATGGGGAAGAATCCCCCTCATATTCTACCGTAAAAGAATGGGTCAAAATTTGCCAAATGGGTCGAGAAAACATTGAAGATATAGAGCGTGCAAGCCAACTCTTGGAGGTGCTCGCTCCTGAAAACATCGCTCTTGAGGAAGAAGAAATTGTGGAAGATCGGCGGCTCAAAGTTACAGAAAAGGCAGCAAAGTTGGGCCTGTGTAAAACAACAGTCCTTGGAATTATTCATGAACATTTAAACATGAATAAGGTTAGTGCAAGATGGGTGCCTAGACTCACATTAGTCCAAAAGCAGCGAGTCATTTGTTGTCAGGCATTTTTGGAACTCTGCCATCGTAACGAGAGAAAAATTATGCAAACCAATGTTACAGGAGATGAAATTGTGGTCCTCTACTAATATCCCTTGTCCAAAAGAGAATCAATGGAGTGGCGTAAACCAGGGAAGCACCGCCTCTAAAGACCAAGGCCACTCAGTCAACCAAGAAGATCATGGCCACAATCTTTAGGGACTATGAAGGAATGCTCTTCCTTGACTTCAAGCAGAGGAACATCACAATACATGGAGAGTACTATGCCGGCCTACTGCACAGACTGTTTCTATCAAAGAGAAAAGACGAGGAAAGCTGAGTGGTGGTGTGCGCCTTCTTCACGACAACGTGTCTGTGCACACAGCTCTTGTTGCAAAGGAAGCTGTGAAGAAATGTGACTTCAAGGAGATGGATCATTCACTCGACAGCACAGATCTAGCTACCAGTGACTATTTCCTCTTCTCAAAACTCAACAAGTACCTTCGAGGAAGGAAATTTAAGTGTAACAAAGAAGTGATGGAGGCTGTTTATGCTCATTTTGCAGACAAATCTTTTTTTTTTTGGGGGGGGGGGTGTTTGAAATGTTCATTTAAAGATATGAGAAGTGTACTGCAATAAAGGGTAAATATATTGAAAAGTGAAATGTAATTTTTGCCTTTATCATATCTAGAAAATGGTTAGGCAATATAGCCCTAGATATAGTTTATTTATGTGCGCTCAAATCCTGGCAAATGCTCGGTAGTTAATCTTAGAAATGTTGATATATAGGTCTATAGGTGAAACTAAACGACCACTTTAGTTATTTTGCCTGGAATGCGGTGCTATTAATTTTACTTAATTATAAATACAAGTATGAAACAAAAGAGGACGTTACAAATAAAATATTATGTACATCAAACTGAGATATTTTAAAGAAGGAAATGAAAGAATTCTCGGTAAAACCGCCGAACTTAACCAACCAGCATTTTTTATCAATCAGTGCAAATAGTGTTTGAAACATTACAGAACAGAATAACACCAATGATCAATCATGATCATTGAATGATCCAATGCGGCCAGGGATGAATATGATTTCATCTCCAACAAATGGAGCATGGAGAACCATGTGATTGGAGAGCGGTGAGCCTTGATGCTGCTTTTCTCGATGGACATTAAATCGGTTTGGGCTTCCATAAAGATGTCGCACCACACCATCTCGGAACCTCCGCCATGTGATCCTTTTTGAGAATGTACACGGTGCTAACCATTCTTTAGGCCTTTTCCAGACTATTTCCCTACTATTTGGAGAATTCAGAACAACAGAGCTCCACTGTTGCATATCTATCACGATTTCTTGACGACGCGGCGTGGGGATTGTTCGACTCGACTTTCCAGTTTGCACCCCCGACCTAAACCCTATACATCTCTGGGATAGATTGCAAAGATGCATCTCGTCCCGGAGACCTTACACGCACTCCGGGTGGGACTCTAAGAGCAATGGGACAGTATCGACCAAAGAGACGTCAGAACCCTAATCTAAAAATGCCCGAGAGAATAGCGGCCGTAATTAAGGCTAGGGGGCACAACAGGTACTGAAAGTTTGCTTTGTTACTTTTAGGGTGAACTTAAGTTGTGTGCACCAATATCGCTTCCATTTTCAACGTTAGTGAAGGTTTGTGGACAAATATTGAGAATAAAAGTTAAGTGACATTTTTTTTCGTCTCAAAATTGATAAAAACAAATGCAAATTGACATGCTACAAACCCATAAAATAGACTATTCTTGCTTTATGCTTTCAGTACTTAACTTTCAGTGTAAGACAAAATTAGAAACAACTCATATGGCAAGTCAAGATGTCCTTCTCTCCTAATAATTGTGGCTCAATATTACGTACACTACACACCGCCTTTACCGATCAGGCACGTCTCGTCTTTTTCCAAAGAATTGTTCACCGTTAATGAGCCATCAATTTATTTCACATCTAAATATAAAATTAGTTTTATATTATTGCAAATCACAAATGCTTTCCGATTCTTTCCCGCCGTGCAGCCGACTGTAACCATTGTAATTACTTTATAAACTTAAGGATCGTCTCTTTTGGAACATTCTTTTTTCCAATATCCTCATGGCAGCGCTACAAAACATTATTTAATTTATGCACGTCGCAGGGTTCTCATTCCAATGGCTGGCGCGCGACTGCAGAAAGCCTGTCATATTTGATTTTTCTTCATTTCCTGCGCCTTTCATATTCCAGATTACAGCAGAAATGCATAAATAGTAATATATTTCTGTTTAACTTTATTCCCCCCCTCTCACGAACTTGGCTCGAAAAATGTAATACCAACTGAAGAAAAGCAATTTCCCTTTTCTTTCTCAGATGTACTGCTTACAGTGTGCGGAAAATTAACATGTATGTATCTTTAGAACTTGAAGCCATTTTGGTGTGCTTTAAAGGCTTGAAAAATAGTTTATAGGCAAACACCACCAAAATGGAATTAAGTGAAACAGAAAAAGCCGTCAATTAGACAATTTTTAACAGTATTGCCCATATATTTATTCAGTTCTTTGGAGGTTCATGCCAAAAGAATTTAGTATCTCCTGTATTACAGCTTTTCAAAATGCTCTCCTCCATTGACAATGCATTATTCTATCCTCTGAAACCAACTAGAAAATGCCTCAATCCAAGCTTGTTTTGGAATGACCATTGCCTCTTCATCAGACAAAATCGCTGTCCACGAATTTTTTCCTTGGTAAAGAAGTGGCCAGGTGAATATGATGGGTGTTATACTCTTTCCTTTTTCCTTTAAAAAGTCTAATGTGAGAGGACTGTAACTTGACAATACTACAGAAATGTCCTGAAAACTCTGCAAGGCCATGGTGCTGCATTAGGATAATGCACGGCCACACATCGCAAATGTTGTTGCTGAATATCTCCCTTACATACCCTGCGGTTCACATTTAGCCCTACGTGGCTTTTACCTTTTCCCCAAATTGAGGCAACATTTTGTGGGAAGCATACAATCAGTGGTGAAGGCGACTCTGAGGGAATGGTATGAAGACAGGCAGAAACGCTGGGACAGGTGCAACGGGAAGTATTTTAAGAAAGCCCATCAAAATAATGAAGATTAGTAAAGGTATGTGTCAAAAATTATCCTCATTCTGAACTGATCAGTTCTTATAGAATGGCACTGATTGATCTACGAAGATCAAGTGAAAATAGTATCAACACCAACAAAATATCTACAATTAGATGGATAATATTGTAGAAAAATATTTAAAAGATATAATATTAAAAATAGGAAAGCTTTCATAAGGAGAAATATACAGCAATTGTTTGGAATAATTTACCCAGCACTTAGATTGTTTTCGCACTCACTTAATTTGTTTATATTCACTAGTTGCTTATGATTTCTGCCGCTAAATAACACTACGTAGGTTCTGTTAGAGTTAAAGGAGATTTGCCACCAGTACAACAATTTACACGGTAATATCCACACAATCCGCTATCAATTTATATTTACGAAAAGGAACAAACCACTGGGTCCACCGGTTTCTAAGATTTATCCGAGGTAAGGTTAAGGTTAGTGTTTTATATGAGTTAATTGCGAATTGCATATTTTCCGAGTTTCCGCTAAAATTGCGCTAGAATTCAGTTAGGTTGCCCATTCCTATGTCCGCACTGGTGGGGGTGCAATTGTCACTAGTAGATTGAGCCTGTCGCTATATAAGTAATGCCGTCAAATTGGTAAGCGGGTACTTTAGGAGGAGCATAGCTAGTAGATCCAGCAACATATTTATAACTATAAGATTATGCTATTTTTACCTCGCTGAATATGCTGTCCTTATTACAAAATTGACTTTTTTCAGGTAAGTTTCAACTTCATTTTATCACATTTTACCACTCGTTGTCTTATTGCGCCTGAATTTGCGGCGGCAAAAGCGGCGTATGTACTGGGCGAACTATTCGAAACTGTTACCAAATATACTGTATTGTTGAGAAGACGAAACGTTCAATAATTAACGTTTTAACGCCTCCGGGAGAATAACTTTACACACATTCTCGCTCAGCAATAATTAAATATATTTCACGGAATCCCCGCCAGGACTTTCTTTGTCGAACTCGAACCTTTCGATCATCTTCGCTCTATGGCATTCTTCACGGGGCGAGGATGGCCGAAAGCTTGGAGTTCGACAAAGAAAATACTTGGCTAGTATCCTGCAAAGTTATCATTAATAATCAGCGCTGTGCGAGCTTCATATCTTTAATTAAAGAAATAATGAGGGACATTGTGCAGCCTGAATTATGACTGGCGAAACAATAGCATCATTGTTTGCACACCTTGCTCACTTGACTGTTGGAAAATAGCTGAGGCCACATAGTCAAACCGACATTAAGACCAAAAGGAATTGCGTCTCGAGATAAGTTTAAATTAAAAATAGTCCTTTCAGTTATTCATAGAACAAAACATACTCAACAATATTTCTATTTAATATAATCTCATTTAAGTTAATAGCTCACAAAGATCAGATTGTTGATTTGCTTTATTTATGGATGCTCTTTAACATCCCAGGTTTTCATTCAAATCAGGGCGTGAAACGGCCGATAAATTTTGTTCAGAGGCCTCTTTCAGGCTTGAAGTTCTTTATCGTGCCGTAAATGTACGACACGGGACCCATGGCTTAATTCCCTACCCTAGGATTTTTACGCCCGGAGAAATCCATCGATCCTGCCCGGGATTGAACCCGCGAGCTTGGGTCTACGAGGCAAATGTACTTAAAACTAGACTACCAAGACCGACTTTTAAAGATTAGATAGAAATGTATTGTCTCCCATGTTGCTAATCTTCTCATAATGACTGAATGTTGACAAAACTTGTTCGCTGCTTTCATTATGTTTTACTTGCATTTATTAAGCGCTCCACCCCCGCCACCCAAGCACAACATGCTCTTAGCTATTTCACAAGATACAGAACATTTATGAATATCTTTTCATCTCCTTTAGGATTTTTTTCTTGCTAAGAGTGGCTTCATGTTAAGTCTCGCTTGCTCCGTATCGGCACTTTGCGGATCACCTTTTCATTTCTCAAAGTAGATTTCCTTGAGTGCGGATCATGTGAGCTGCTCTTGGCCCCTCTAAGTGATTGTTTCATCCATAAACGTGCGCCAAGGCATGCCAGTCTTCTCTCACAGCTACCTTTATCAAAGTTGGGACATATGATGTAAGCAGCACAAATAACGCTATCTAACACTTAAATTGTTAGAATTCATTAGAAAATTGCTACAAAATATTTTAATTCTTTCTTCATACAACACAATAACATAGATGATCTTCTATACCGGATGTCAGCTCTATTAAGAAAAGCTTATACACGAGTACTTACTTGCGTTATCAGCGACGGTTGAACCAAATTAATACTATCTCTTTTCTAATAATTAAGAATTCTTCGTTCATAACTAATAGTAGGCAATCAAAGTAGACAATATCGAACTAAAACGCAATTTCTGCTAAATTGATAAATATTCAGTATTAGGTTTTTCTTGGGCTGAAGCTGAAACATCAAATGTTTTATTAATTTCGTATTCTACTTAAAAAATAAGTTGGCTATTTTTTTTTTACATTTTTTGATAAATATTGTTATTAAACAAATAAGTAGCACCCCATGTAAGTGTCAAAATAACCTAAAACATACGAGGGGCATTCTAAAAGTTCTTGGCATGACTAAAAAAACATAAAATTTAAAGGATTTTTATAACTTAATCACCTTGTAAAACAATACATTTATTCCTACGACATTCCAAAATTTTAATATTCCCAGTAAAATAAGATTTGTTCTCAAATGTGAAAAATAAGCGACTGTCCTAACTTCGACCTCATTATTTAACGCGAATCCTCATCCTCCCAGTCATTTCTTCAGGTTTGGGAACAAAAAGTAATCGCTGGGAGTCAAATCCGGCGAAAATGACGGATGTGGAAGCGAAGGTTTGCAGCAACAATTTCAGATGTGTGTGAAGGCGCATTATCGTGATGAAAGAGAAATCTCTTTTTCGCAAGATGTGAACATTTAGCCTGAATAGCTCCTTCAGTTGGTCCAGTAGTGAAGCGTAATACTCCCCGGTGATGTTTCTGTCCTTCTGGAGGTAGTCAACAAGCACCAAGCCATGAGAATATCAGAAAACTGTAGTCATCACTTTTTCTGCAGATAGAACCGTTTTTGCTTTCTTGCTGCACTTTCACCTCTTGCCACCCACTGTTTGGACTGCTCTTTCGTCTCTAGCGTGTATTTTTTGTCCATTGTTAACAAAAGCGGCACCCATCGATGGGAAATTATTCTCATACCCAAAACTTCGTGTAAAATGTAATGGACACGGCCTATTCAGGTCTTTGCAATGTTAGTCAACTGGCAATACTGCAATCAGCGATCATTGAACACGACATTGTAAATTTCGTCACAATCTCGTAGCAGTTTTATGACGCCCTGACAGTTCATCATCTTGAATGGATGTACGACACACTTAAATTTAGCAATCCACTTTTTAACCGTCGAAAACTAAGGGGCATAATCCTTTAATGTGGAATCTAACTTCTTTTGTATTTATGTTGGAGTTAAACTCTTCAAACGAAGCACTTTATCGAAGCTTGTATGTCAGTTAACACTATTTTGTTTACACGATCGTCACAAACAAGTGACTATACTTACACATCTGAAACTGTACAGCGCGCATTCTAAAGGATGATACTTAGCTATCATAGTAATTTGGCCATATTCACAAAATTATCTACCTGTACTTCTTAATCTTTCAAATGCTATAAATATCAAGTAACAGAAAAATCAAGAATTGGGAATAAATTTTTTACAGTTAAAATAATTGAATGAAAAAAGTCTCTCACAACCTACACACAATAACAAACGGAAATAACATTTTAAAAGTAAATGATGCCGGACATACACTTACTCATTTCATCAGTAGATAGCATGGGTATACAGGCTCCTCTGGTACATTATTGCAATCTGGTATCGTTTTCAAGAATGTGTTTACTGGCGTTATTGGTATCCATGGCGTTATTTCGTTTAGTCATCTATTAACACTGCCATTCTTTCAATCGCACAGAACGATATTCGTTTCTGAATCTGCTCTCGTTTTAAGCCCGTTTAAAATGAAAGAAGAAAAGAGCTCTGTGCAGTGGTTAAATAATATTTGTGCCAATCCCTGCATCATCGATGTAATTACTTTGGAGGTCACCAATTCGAATCGCTTTTGTATTTAAATGCACGATATGATATACTCACATTGGGTTAGTGGAGATTCTTGGTCAAAATATGTGTTGTAGGTGTTATTTTGAATCACCTTGTATAGTGTCCCATAATGAAAGCAATTTTTAAATTGAGCGCCTCTGTCGATTTGTTAGGTTGCCGGACCTGAAATTTAACAGAATATCATCTGTTTGTATTGTTAGCAGCTAAAATGTAGCGATACACGAAGATAAACGCATCCAGATTCTGAAAGTACGTTTTATGTACGGTGAACGTTATGCAGAGGCCGTTCGAAGACTTCGAGTAATTTTTGGTTGACGAAATGCGCCTAACGTGTTTACAGCGCAGAGACTGCAAAGGAAATATGAAGATACAGGATCGACTGAGAACACGAAATCACCTGGACGTCTTCCTTCTCGTCAATCGGTAGAGAACGTTGCCCTAGTCATACAAAGCTTTGCCACGAGCCCATGAAGCTGGTCCGCTGCCGCCGCCGTTCTTAATAATTAACCATTCCGATTACAGCGAATTTTAATCTTATGTTTTGTGTGGACAATGCATGAATCATCCCTTAACTCAAGGCAGAAATTAGACGTGTCGTGGGTGAAATTCGGCCTGAACTTTGCTCTAAAGTCGTCGAAAATTTTACGAACAGAGTGAAGGCGTGCCAACGAAGCCGTGGAGGACATTTGCCTGATGTTTTGTTTCATGTTTAATAGCAGAGTTTGTGCTTCATATCCACTTAATAAAATTAGCACTTTTCAAATGCATGATGCGTTTTATTATTAAAACAAAAATTGCATTCATTATAGAATACACTGTGTGCCTGCGTGCGTGCGTGCGTGTGTGTGTTATGCATTACTGTAAACCGTTTACTAAGGTACGGTAACTGAATAGCTCTCGTGCAATGCTTTTATCTCGGTTATGTTCACACTGCGTTTGTACTGTTTGATGTAGTAAGCAAATAAGATTTACAACAAGCCGGTGAAGGTTTTCGCATAATTAGTGCTATTACCTAGTCCCCATGCGGAGTTGTTTCTCTCGCGATTTTTATAAAGTATTACTAAATTATCACAATTCTGTACCACTTCGCACTGGTCACAATTGTTCGTGGGGTTACTACTACTTTGTATTCTTAAAAATAGTTTAATTGGACTTTTAATTTAATTTTAAATACACTCTTTTTTTCTTTTCTTATCCCCCATCCCCGCTTGGAACTAATGTAGATGGTCTTGAAGACACGATGCAAAAATACCTTATTAAGCTATTAGTGCAGCCAGGCCACAATGTCCTATGCAATGCATTTAAAGTTGTCCAGCTGAGATATCTCTTTATTTTCCAAGTGTAATCTGTTTTTCAGAATACCTCGCTGAATGCATACGTCATGTTGCATATTACTGAACCAGAGAGGAAACCGCTGAATGGTTAACAATTTGTTTGCTTGCTACTGTCCACACCCTCCGAGAATTACCTTCATGAATATTTCAACCAAATCGATAACTGCTACAGTAAAGTCGTCATTATACATGAGAGGCGTAGAGCAGTGCACACAAAACTAATAAAATTTAATCTCAACATTACCGGACAGTGGCGGAGTCCTTGTGCAGGAAAGTTAATGAGTCATGCAGGGCTAGGAGCTGTATGCAATAAAAATGCATACATATTGACTAAAAATTACTAAAATATGAACCTTTATAAAATGATGCAAAAATAGCTGCATTCTGTCAAAATGCCACTCTGTTGAAAAGCTAGTTTAAACTTTTATTGCTTAACAGCAAATCCAAATTTTAACTTTCGTCTTCTTCTCCTTTTAAGGATTAGGTGTTTTGTTGATCTTTTTTTATTTACGGACGCTTTCTAACATCTCAGCGTCCCATTCAATTCAGGGCGTGAAACGGCGAAAAATTTTGCTTGAAGTTTTATTTTTTCAGGCTTGAGGTTCTTTATCGTGCCGTAAATGTACGACTTTACTTTCTTTCCGAAGGGAGCCCATAAGTAGGATTTTTACACCCGAAAAAAATCATGGACCACGGCCGGGATTGAACCCCGTGCTCTTGAGTTTACGACGCAAGTATGGTTACCAATAGACCACCAAGACCGACTTAGGTGATTTCACCTGTTCTGGTTTCTTACGAGGTCTACTCAAATCTCTTCTTCCAGTTGGTTTACAAGTTATTTTCTTGCTATTGGAATTAAAATAATTACGATTTTTTTAACTATTACAAGACGATTCAACCCAATCATTATATAAAAATTATGTATTTACGAAACAGCGAGTACTAGAATTTTAAAATGTGCCACTACGTATATTATCTCTTAAAGTTGCTTTGTACTTGCTAAAATTCCGCTGAGAATCACAAGAAGCAATGGAAATCAAACTAAACCTAATAACATCTTGTACAGTTAGTCCAATCGAGTTGCACATTTGATCCACCATTTATAATGACTCTGATAATGATGAATTCTTGTTGAACTTCACTTTTGCTACTTCTCCAACTTGTCTAATGAATGCACCCTTTCTTAATGCTGTTTAAATGTTTCGGATAAAAGGGAGTGTTGTTTTTGGAGACTGTTTAACAAACGAGAAGTTTCTCCGATGTATGGTATATAATTTTTGCTATTTCGATTAATAAACACACTTTTGGATTCAAGTGAAGATGAGCTATCACAGTCTATATACTTAAAACATTCTCAAGGGCTCCAGTAATAAAGCGTAACGTTCTACTGCCTCTAATCTCTACACTCCGTTCATTCTTAGAGTGGGTTCTAATGAAAGCATTAACCACGTGGTATTCTACTCCCACAAAAGTAGGAAACAAACTTTAACATTTTATATTCAAGAAAATGCACGGCCTGCCAACAACTAACAGAATAAAAACGTAGTAGTTTAATTTACGTAAATAAAAACAAAATGGCACATCATGGTGAAATTTCAGTTACAATAGTTATTAAACTCAAAAGAGGTTAGGCTTAATGCCGTGTTCACAAAACAACATTTATAAACGTGTTTAACAAATTTATCTCAAAGTATTTCACTCTCGGAATAAAAACAATGTCAACATCACTTCTGCATGCATTGGTGTTTTCCATAATATTCATTTTGCTTATAAAAAAGGGAAAATTATATTTTAGGGAAAATATTTTGAATACAAGCGATGGACACTGGTGATACATGAAATGTAATGATAAATTGTGACAGGATTTTTTTTTAAATGAAAGGAAGCGTTCCAGACCTATGTTTAGTGTACCTCCCCGGCATTTGACATTTACGAAGTCTAAGAAAAAAATGGAAACAGTTTTTTCATGTACCAACTGTCATAGTCAGCCGTTGTGAGAGAGAATGCTTTTAATCATGGAAAAAGAACGTTATACTTTCACTGAAGTGATAGGAGCATATTTAAAACAAGCTATTTCGGAAAAACACATACCAGTTACAACAGAACATTCACCTTTCAGGACACCATGGAAATGTTGATCAAGACAATAAAGTAGTTTTAAATAGTCCTGGTAAATGAGCAAAAGAGTGCAGCAGTTTCTGGTCTAGTTCATTTTCTGTTTATGCATTTATAGGGGAATCAGGTTGGTATCTCTCTTGCTTCGTACTTAACACATTGTAGGGACGGTTTATTGCACAGCTCTCATCTTTCTCAAATGCAATTGTTTGTTACACTTATGCAGCTGAGAAATCACCCCCACCAAAATTTCCTAGAACTGCCTGGGACAGATCGATACAAAGTCAATCGCCAGAACTATTCAAAACTGCTGTACTTCCCTCATCCTATTTCCTGGTATTCGTACGCCCTAGGTCCGTGCGTTCCTTTCACAAATGAAGGTTCTGATATTTAAAGAGCATGCATGGGTTGAGGAGAAAGTTTTGACTGCTCGAAAAGAAATAAACATATAAAATTCTCAATTGATATTTTTGTGAGGTGAACATGTTATTTAATTTTATAACTTTTTTCACTTCGATACATTGAAATTCCTTATGTCCCTTTTAAAATGCGGAAAAAAAAAAAAAAAAAAAAAAACCGCAGACCGAGCCAAAATGTATGTTCATTTCTATCTCACTCTTAAATATATTCACCCCGACAGAAAAGTCACTTTGCCTAACTTTTGGGCTCTGTACATAAGCATATGACAAACTTTTAATTCTAACTAATGAAAACACAGAATATATTTACATATAAATCTAGTCCTGCTGATTACTGTGCAAAGAAAAAAAATTATATATATATATATATATATATATATATAGAGAGAGAGAGAGAGAGAGAGAGAGAGAAAGAGAGAGAGAGAGATAAAGAGAGAGAGAGAGGATCAGTTAAAATAATCATCTAGTTTTGCAGCGTGCAGAGACATAACTAGCCAAAGTCGGAAGTTGGTAGCCCTGATCTCGCGCGCAACAATTTTACAGCTGAGCAGCAGTCAACGATCGAAATAATGTGCAAGATGTTGATAAGACACAATGATATATTTTTATAAAGCATTTGAATGTTGAAGATAGATACAATTCTTTTAGTTTTATTGTCTCTAAGGTTGAAACACCAAGGCTAATTAGATAATACAAGATGTCGATCGGCTTAGGTGCAGAAAAGAGGGCAGAAAATGAAAAATTAGCAGATTTAATGATGCACATACTAGACCGTGCTATCTATCCTCTGTACAATGACATTTACAATAATTGTTATTTTCGGTAGGTAAGATATTTAAAAATGATGTCGATTTGCACTTACTTTCTACAGAAACTTTGATCCTAAACCTTATATTTAACAGTATTTTGATCAGTGTTGCGTTCCCTAAGCATGCCTATAATGGAGCTTTGCAGTGCTAAACTTCTGCCAAGATAAAAATGTCACCAGAATACATAGACAGCTTATCTCGCCCCATCCCACGCCTATACATGTGCAATGCATACTGAACAGACTACGAGCTCACAAAGCAATCTCCGGTTTCGCTTTTCCACCTCAAATTCCCTTAAGGATTAAAGTTATAGTCATGCCAAAGTTTGGCTAAATCGCTTACACCTTTATCGTACAAAGGTATCATCTAAGGATGGGAGCAGAACGCACAACGCGCCGATACCAAAGGCCAAACCTTTTACATTAGAAAGGTAAAGGCTAACTTAGCCCATTGGAAATATAAACCTATTGCACTGTGACCACGGAGAAGACAGTGTGGTGATTGATCCAGTTATTAGGTTAGATATCAGAGAAAATTAACCTAATTTTGAAAACTGTTAAACACGTAATTTTTTTTTAATTGTAATAATAAACATTGCTCTAAGTTAAAACAGTGCACCTCCAACATTACTACCGTGGCGGATTTCTAAGTCTGGTAAAAAACATAGAAAATAACATTTATTTTTTGCAAAAAAAAAAAAAATCTTAACACAACCTCCATTGAGTCTAATTCATTTGGTTCAGGGAGATTCCAAATTTTGTTCTCTTAGGATTTTCCAACTATTTGTAACACCCTTTAACAGCACAAATTATCTCTTAATTCGACGAACATTTTCAGATAAGGAAAGAAAAAAAGTCGAATGAATAGGGTGGGTGGGAATTGTTTCGAAATTCAGCTCGCGCACTTCTGTAATTGCAAGTGTGAGCAGACGCATTGTCCTGTTGGAAGAGCACATTTTCCGCGCCAATCTTGTCGCTGCTGCTTCAACTCACTAAGCAAACGGTCCAATATATGCGTAATAACAAACCAGTCAGTGTTTTACCCCTTTGCAAATAGTCAATCAAGATGACACACTGCGAGTCCCAAAAACAGATTGCCAATATTTTTCCCGCATACAAAACGGTTTAGCTTTTTTCGGTGCACTTTCACCTTCGCCATTCACATGGTTTGACTTCAGTTTCGTCTCCGGAGTGTAGTTGTATTAAAGTTGCATTTACAATCACAAAACGATGCCAGAAGTCAATAGGATTGTGCTGCAATTTTTGAAAGCACGAGCGTTTCTTTCCTCGAGCGTTTGCAACGTGTGGAGTCAACAAACACGACATCCATTGTGCACTCAGTTTCTTTATATGCAGAACTTCATGCAGGATGTTATGTACCGTTCATATGAGATGCCTGCCATTTCAGCAATCTCACGAATCTTAAAGTGATGGTCTTAATTTTATCGACTATTTCTTTAGAAGAAACCTTAATTGGACGTCCGGAACGTGCAGCATCCGCAGTGCTCGTATGGCAAAGTTTAAATTCGTTTATCCCGTAATAAAAGGTTTCTAGTGCTGGTGCAGAGTCCCCATGAACTTTGTCAAGGACCACAGACCACTTTTTAAAATAAAAATGCTTTATCTCTAGACAATGCTCATCATATTTTCTACGAAACGTGTTACACCGATCACTTAAGATCGCTGCCGACAAACACATGCTGTGCGTTGCATCCGTTTGAAATTGTGAACAGAACGGTTACAAAAGCTCACTTACCAACTGTCATACCCCTAAACAAAATTTCCCGTCATTTCGTTGAAATTTGCCATATTTATCAATCCACCTCCTAGCTAGCTCAAATTCTCTCCATTGTCCGGTCTTAGAAGAATACAGGGTTGGTATCTCGGTGAAAATTTATGATGGTGGTGAATCAGATATAGCAGTCTCGTTTTCATCCAAAGGATTTCCCTTGTGCCTTATTTAAAAACTAAATTACAATACAAATAAGAGAAAAAATAGGTATAAATAGACCTAATACCATGAAATATGTTCTGATAACTATCTTTTAAACAGCATCTAAAGAGAATACGCATTATCAGATCATAACATCAATCGAGATAATTGAAAATTTCAGGAAACAAGTTATAAAAAGCTTTAAAGTATTTGGTAACAGTTCCGAATAGTTCATCCAGTACATATACCGCTTTGCGCCGCAAACTCAGGCGCATAAGACAACGCGTGGTAAAAAGCGATAAAGTGAAGTTGAAACATGCCTGGAAAAAAAAAAAAAAAAAAAAAATCAATTTTGTAATAAGGAAACAATACATTGCAGCCAGAAAATAAAAATAGCATAAACATGTTGCTGGAGCACTTGGACCTACCAGCTATGCTCCTCCTAGTGTCCGCCCACCACCTTGGCGGTGCATTACTTTAGTCACTTTAGCGACAATTGCATCCCCACCAGTGCGGATATAAGAATGGGTAACCTAACTGGATTCTAGCGCAATTTTAGCGGACAGTTCGAAAAAAATGGAATTCTCAATTAACTCAATACAAATACTAACCTTAACTTAACTTCGGGTAAATCTTAGAAACCGGTGGACCCAGTGGTTTGCTCCTTTTCGTAAATATAAATTGATAGCGGATTGTGTGGATATTACGGTGTAAATTGTTGTACTGGTTTAACTCTAACAGAACCTACGTAGTGTTATCTAGGGGCAGAAATCATAAGCAACTTAGTCGTGATAAACGACATAAATGAGTGCGAAAATAACCTAAACTCTGAATGAATTATTCGAAACAATTACCAAAAATTTAATTAAGTGAAATGTGGAAATAAAGCTATATGTTATTCAGCTGTTAAGGGGTAAAAACAATAATCTTAAAGTCTGATTTTTGTACATAAAATTACTAATATTGAGCATAAATTTTATATCTACGTTAGTATAATATCAGGTAAATATATTGTGTACAGATATAAGGTAATTTTAGAATTTTATTTTGTACTTATAATAATTTAGTGCACAAAAACCTTTTTGTGGTCATGCTATATTATAATTGTACAATTAATATACAATATAATATAATATTGCAATGTGACATTTTCAAAAGCCGCTTGAAATAAATGTATGCTTTGACCTTAAGAATAAAACATAGTAAAGGGTGGCCTATAAATAAATACATACATTATTGCTGTTTTTAATCTTCTTAATCGGTGCAACTACAATGGCTCTATTTTTACAAGTCAATAGTGGAAATTGAAATCGGTAGCTCATAAACGAATACCTCTGGCCCCACAAAGAAAACGAGTCTACTATGGCAACCAGCTTATCAGAAGAGATAGACCCAAGATCGGGCCAGGGTCGGTGCATTTTTTCATTTTACCTTACATTCAGCAGTGCTCCCTGTATCCGGCATGTCTCCTTTGAACGACAGCGGCGGGTAGCGGAGAAAACCGAGCCCAAATCCAGTCAACTAATGTAAATTTATGTTTCTCATGTCGGCCTGGTAACTTGTTTGGTTAGAGAGTAGAGCAAGTAAAGAGAAGGTAGTAGGCTCGCTTATCCTTTTTTAATCTTCATAATTTGTCTACACTTTTCTCACCATAATAAATGTTAACCCCCCCCCCTTTTTAGGGATTGCAACCATAGGTTGCAATTTTATTTTTATTTCGTGTAGCTTGCAAATTTAGATTTGGCTAGCTTAGCTTAAGTTAAAAAATGTTAACCCAGGTTTAAAAAAATGGAAAAATTGTGCTGTTAACGCATAGGTTGCAAATTTTGTTTCCATTAGGCTACGCTAAAAAAAATATGCAAAAGTTATAGTGTTAGGGCATTGGTTAGATTAACTTCAGATAAAAAAAGCATATGCCTTCCCCTACATCAATTATTGCCTTTAAGTTTTATATTACTTTATTATAGTTTCCTGTTGGTTTCGTTGTATACTGAATGTAACCAACTACTAACATATTTCGTACAAATTACTTTTGGCGTACGATTGCTCGTTTCTGTGCGTTACGACTGTTATATCTGCTTGAATTCGCATGTCAATGTAGTCCTGTTTAATGTAACGGTAAATATTTTTTCGGACATAAAAATTATTAATATAGTTTCCTTCAGAAGGAAAGAAAAGTCCTTTGTGGCGCAGATTTACGGCACGAAAAAGAACAAGCTTGAAAGAAGAGGCCTCTGAGCAAAATTTATCGGCCATTTTATGTCCTGAAATGAATGGGACGCTGATAACTTTGAGGTGTTAAAGCGTTCTTAAATAAACTAAATATAAGGACTGTGACTATAGGCAACATCTGAATTTCAATGACCGCTACTGGCTTTTGTTCATTTAGCTATTGGTATGGTGCGATTTCAGATATAAAAGTATATGCACTTTTGGGGGAGGATAGGTTGAGATATTAGCTTTTAAAGGAGTCATATCATCACCTAATAATGTTTTTATTCAGTTTTCTGTTATTCTAGGTAAGTTTAAACCTTCTACCCATACTCAGCTATCATTCAAAAAACCAATGATTTGCTAAATTGGTGTGTTTTAACGAGTAGTACAAGAAAAATAGTGCATTGGTCTCCAGCAAAGCACAGGCGAAACAATGACGTTATTTATTTACACAAAGTTCGGTTCTAAGGCTGGATGCACTTTAGGCAGTCTGTTGTCTGATGTGTGATAAACGGTCGGGAATCTGATCGGCATTACGCTGCATCATGCTAATGCTTTTGTCCACTCCGCCAGTGCCATATTTAATTTCCTGGAGAGTACACCTGTAAAGCTTGCCCCCATACAGTTCTGATCCGGCATCCTGAGACCTTTGTTTCCTTCGTTGAAGAGAAAAGATTTTCAAGTTCAGGTGCTATTGCAGCATGGAAAGAAGAGCTTAGCACTATCGAGCAAAATAAGTGGCGTCACTTCACTCTGGTTGCGAAGAATAACCAGACATAGAGACTGAAGGGGAATACTTAGACAAATGTGGTGGTAAATTTAAAAATATAATTAACATATTATATATATATCCGGCAACTTTTTGACTGTCCGTCGTATAACATCGTTCAACCAAATTTTACAGTTCATACCAGAAGCGTTTTTCTGTTTGTAGCACCAAAGCCCCTACGTTGCAGAAGTGACACTGGTCAATGTGATGCGTCTTCTATTTGAGGTCATGTATCTTTCAGCACTAGCGTGTTCCAACATGGGCGAAAACTCCATGTCCTGTGACCGCGAAACCAAACACTCATTAAAAACTATGGTCCTTTATCTGCACGAGCACACGCGATACAGGTCACTGCAGCGAGAACTTGATGCGATACTTAATGGGTTGAACGCGTTACCAGAAGTAATTAAATGTGAATTAAATATAGAATGCGATAAATAAGTTAGAATATATTACAATTGCAGTGATGCATGCATGTGGCTCCAAAGAGAAGACAGAGAGAGAAAACAAGATGGCATCTGATTTCAAACTTATACAGAAATCTCTCTCCTGGTTTGGCTTCCCAGGTTTGTTTGAACCTCCTACCTCGCGAACCTGTAACAGGATCCTGCCCGTAGGGGAATTTTATGAACTAATTCTAATGCACACAACTTTGCGTACTCCTTTAGACTACGCATGCGTCAATATTAACGAGGGAGAGAGCAGCTCCACCCAGAAACATCAACCAATACCGCAAGGATAAGGCGCGATTCATCCTCATTTCATTCAAATTCAATACAATATTAATATGCTGCCGGTTTACGCCATAAAACTAAAAAAACTAATATCCAGATAAGTATTTATCTTAGTAATTACTTCCTAATTGGAGGCATACTGTACGCATTTACTTTGTTACGCCTGAATTAGAGTTTTATTCCTGTAGCACTGGTGTCAAGTGCTCGATTTAATCATGCCTCTATATTAAAGCGCATACTAATTTATAAACTTTGAATGTTTAAAAAGTTTTTTCTGAAAGAGGTAAAATGTTACGTTGATATGTCAACTAGTTACTGCCATTAAGTTAATATTAGTACAGTACAGCAAAACATTAATTTTATAACGCTATGTTTCCGGCGTATAAATCTTAAGTATGGATTCCTTCGGAAAGGAAGTAAGTCCGTGGGTCCTGTGTCGTAGATTTACGGCACGAAAAAGAACCTCAAGAGTGAAAGAAGAGGCCTCCGAGCAAAATTTACCGGCAGTTTCACGCCCTGAATTGAATGAATACTGATGACCCGATATGTTAAAGAGAACCCGTAAATAAAACAAATCAACAATAACGCTATGTTTACGTTTTATGCCGATATATCATTTTTAAATCAAGATGTGTTTAATTCAATATAGTCTTAGTTTAACTACTAAGTACATTCTGTCTACCGGAAGCTGATATGCGTTAAAAACAATATAATATTCCACGCTTATTCTGGGGTGGAACGGCAGGGAAGAGGAAGAGAGAAGGTCCTATGACTGAACATGAACATAAGTGAAAAGAGTGAGATGTGTACATTGAAGCAAACATCTCTCTATTAGTTCTACAATGACCCCAATGTAGAGCAATTTCATTTACAACTATTTATTGATAATTGTATTGATTAATAACCCAATATGTTTAGTTCAATTAATGCCTTGCAAATGACCTTAGGACGCACAACCGCCCCCGTCTTTAAAATAGTTATTTTAGAAATTCGTGGTAAAAGAAAGAAACCCAGGAGAGCCTTGAGGATTAATGAAAACCACATAGCAGATTAATGACTGAATTCAGTAATTTCAAACGTCTCTCAGATATCAGCCAGGATTCATCTTTTTCCACCAGTATATCAATCAAGGAAGGAGCAATGAAATTGAACTTTCTTTACTTTGTTGTCACACATGCCAATACACAGCAACAAACAAAACCCAAAACAATTCCATATTAGTGACACGCGCTTGGTGCGTTATTAACCTACACAGTTTTACATTTAGTTGTAGTACAGAGTAATGAGACTCAATAATCCAAGGACAAATACTATGTGCGTATGCATTTTCTTTGGTAAATTTGCTTCTAGGCAAACGTCGCGTAGAATTGACTCCATCTGCAGTAACCGTAGGCTCTAATAATGTTGTCCCGAATTTAAATTTGCATAAATGCCATTGCCATTGCCTTCGCTGTTGCCGCTGCTACACGCACATAAACTAACGGCGTATTTACCACCATAACATACAAGCTGGATAAACAAACATGCAACAATCTATAGCTGTTGACAAATTAAAGGAGAACGTGCATTCATTAGAGTGAGATAAACTGCCTTCCTCCTGCATCTGCTTCGTTTCTCGAGTGCACGTTTTAAGTTTCTATCTTGGAGTAGCTCTCTGCAGCTTTCGTATAACAGAGGGTGCCAATATATACACTTCAAGCAAATAAAAAACTGTGTTAACATAACAAAGCTCAATTCATACAAACAGAAAATGATGAGCACTGATCATATTAGACTTTTACAGTTACATTTGCTCAAAATCCCCACCATCGGCGTCGATACACAAGTAAACAACTTTCCCTCCGAAGACCTCATCCTCTTGCACCATGTTCCGAAACCCCTCACATAACTGCATTCTAGATTAGCGTCATTTTTATTTAATGCATGCAAAAGTCTTGGGATGAAAACTATCAACTTTACTGTTTTAATAATACAACAATGTTTATACTACTCCCAGTCTCAATGCACATTGCTTTGTAGATTTCTGCGGTGAGTGCTCAAAACGTTCCAAAACCACTGCCGAGGAATCGGGGCTTGTTTCTCTGCGAGATCTCCCAGATCTGCCCTTGTGAACATGGCATGCTGTACCATGAGTTTCAAATTTGTCTCGAAAGCGTGTAACTCTACTTGTGTTGGCTGTTCTGCTCTGTACACACATCTCTATTGCCTTTGAACTTTTAACAACATTCTCGGTTTTCCAATACCACTTCAAAATTGCTTGCCACTGTTCAAACGATAATCTTGTCTCCATTTTGTTGCAGCAACGCTAGTAAAGCGTAATGCGATTTACATCTGTTTACAGAATATCATTCAATAATCTTGATTTCGTTTGTTCATTGTTGATTTACATGTCACGTAGCAACGCTATCATAAAGTATGTGAGTCACATCTGTTTACAAAGCGTCATATGATAATCACTTTACCTGTCACGTAGCAACGCTATCATAATGAATGTGAGTCACATCTGTTTACGGAACATCGTACTACACATTACTGTTGTTTTTCGGTTCAACTTTGAAATATATTACATATATATCTACTGTGAAAGGCTGTATACATTTTTTGGCACCCTCGGTATTCACTACATAAATTTCATTTTTAATTCTGATACACGATAGCACTACTTTGAATAAACAATTGCACTGGGTTTGTGTTTTAACACTATATCATTCCTCCAAATTTGAACTTCAGCAACATTGAGATAGATATTATTTCTGCCACCAGCTGGTGCAGAAGAGAAGAGAGAGATAATAGAAATGAACCCATGCCCGAATCGTTAACTGATTTCCATATCGATCGTACATGTCACTTTCATTCTCGAAATACGGGTCAAAGCAATCCATTATATATTATTACTACTATTTCTAAACACTGCACAAATAAATGTTTGACTAGAGGAAATTTTACAATAATCGCTTTGAAATAGATTTCCAAACCACCTAAATTCCGTTTTAAAACTTCTTTAAATTAATGGGACAAGATTTTCATAATGTATTCCTTATGAAAATAATGCTGCATAAAGGATGGACATAGTTATGCATTCTTTTCTCAGAAGTTGGTTCTGATTATCTAACGGTAACCATACTTGTCTCGTAGACTCAAGGTCGCGGATTCAAACCCGGCTAGGGTAGATGCATTTGTTTAAAATACTAAGCATGGCTTTCTTCGGTCCCTTGGTCCCAAGTGGAAAATGCACGGCAAGCCTGCAAGAAGAGGCATCTGAGCGAAATTTATCACCCATTCGTCCTGAATTGGGAGGACGGTAATGGACAGAGGTGTTAAATATAGTCCTCAAAAATAAATCTAATAAAAAGACTAAACATTTTCTCAAAAACTATAGTTAGCACGCAAATTAATTTTTTTATCTTGTTTTCTATCGTTTCTATAGAGCGCGAGTCCTCCGGGAGGGACTTCAAGCCTTGGGTCATGTGTTGTAGATTGGCACGTTAAAGAACTCCATATCTGAAGGCAAATTAATTATCGGCCGCTTCACGTCCACGTAATACCTTACTTCCCTGCAGGATGGCTAAAGGTTTACCACCTGTCAGCTCTGCTCTCTCTAGGAAAATAAGCGTAAATGAAGTCTCCTTGGTAATCAATTTAGGAGACGCCCATGTTCCAGGATGGATCAATGGGAACCAAAGTGTTTTTTGAAGAGGTGGGACGAAACCTAAATTTTCTCGAATACAAATGTTCTCCAATCTCTCGAATCTTCCGAATCCTTCACATAACAAGAAGGATAAAAAAGGGGGAAAGAGATTACTATTTTAATCAAATAAAAAAGGGTACAGTATGTATAACACTATGTGGATAATTTGCGCATGTCTTTCTTAACAATTTGTAAGCTTGAAATTACAATCTCATGTTGCGTGTAATTCATTACCATGCTCATTTTCATTCGAAAGAATAATCGTTACTTTCAACCAAATCGTAATGTATCTTCATTCGGGGAAGAAAAAACAAAATCGGTTCTTTAATTAATCGAATTATTTTCAGAATAATACGACAATTAAAGGTAACCAAATAATTTTTTTTCAATTATCTCATCACTAGGTTTATATGGCCCGTTAGAACAAGGAAGGGACAACCGCTGACAATTAGAAATGTCTAAGAAGAATATTTAGCAAAGAATCGAGTGAATACTGTAAAAATACAAATGTTAATTTTACATATATCTTCAATATTAATATTTTCTCTGCTACATATTAAGCCTACCTTCATAATAAAAATTATGTCTTATTCCTTAAAAAACAATTCAGTTGTATAATATGACAGTTTCAGAGAGAAGCGTATTATCTCTTTGCTGAAATATTTTCAAACACTTTCTTTATAATTTTTGTTTAAAAATAATTATGTATCCTATGACAAAAAAGCACATAATATAATAATGCACAAATGCTACTGTGTGGGAATTTTGGAAACATTTGCAGAAACTCCACGATTTAGTGGTTGAATTATTTCAAAGTTTAATATCAAATGTAAAATATGGGTACACTGTTCACTTAAAGAGTCGAAACCGGTTCAATGGTACATGCCACAATCAAAACACAGAATTTACAAGTGGACTATTGTTACATCTTGAAGCACGTAGAACAAAACCCATCACTCGTGCTGTTGGCAGGACAGTTGACGTAGGTCGAAGAAGAAAAAGTTATTTCTTATGGTGTCACTAGTCACAGGTTGCCTGTTCTTCCTCCTTTCATGTACAAATTCCAACACGTTTTCTTCAATGTCAGGACGTCTTCCTTTGCGAGGACCAGTGAATTTCTTCCTACCAGCTTTAGTTGCAAATAATGTCAATTTCTGTTACCGCCACAAGCGAATGTTGCACTCTCTTCCTGCCTATTGCCATATGTTTCATGACAACCTACAGATCAAATGCTCTCAGCAATAATAAGCCAACAATAAACGTAACGAAGAGTCGAGAATTGCAGCAATGCATTATGACGTAATAAACGATAAATTCGAATGAAGGTACCGGCGGATTACGGAACGGGTTTGCATTCAAATCTAATACGTAATTGAATGTAATGGGCAGCACAACTTTGAATACTACATTTGACAAAAATGTGTGCATTAGATTTGGGTAAATACGGAAAGTTATCTAATTTTTTAAATGGTTTATTTATTATCGCTTTGACTACATTGGTCTTCTAGTGGCATCTGTAGATTGTGAACTGAATACTATACGTGTAAGTCTGTAGGGATAAATGAAATTCAATGAATTAATGATGGCGTAAATGAGCTCGACGTCCTTGGCGCCTTGAAGCTGTATGGCATTCACCTTCTCAGGGACAGGAAAAACTCCGGAAAAAAAAAAAAAAAAAAAACCCTTACCTAGACTGCTTGGCCTGAATACGAACAAGGGACCGCAAACGCCATCTCTACACGGAGGCGGTCTATCTCATTATTAGTTGCTGTTAATTTCAGATGTGTGATATAAACTCAAATGTAGGTGTCATAGTTTGAATATCTGTCTATATGTCTTGCATCATTGTTAATATTAAATAGTATTGGTTGAGTGGAAAAGAACATATCTTGACTTTAACTTTGTCATTAGTAAAACACTATTATTATTATTATTATTATTATTATTATTATTATTATTTGCTTTACGTCAGCACGGAGTTTTTTAACGCAACACGACAAATTCAGAGAAAGCTCTAAAATGAAATTCGAATAACAGGCCCTGCTTGAGCTAACAATGACCTGGTCAGCTGCAGTTGCTTTTGCTCACTCTTGCGTGCACGTTGTTCATCACGTGTATTTCCGGTTAACTGATTAATTTATGACGCACACCGTCTGTTTACCTTAACCCCAACAATAACAGTTACGGCATGCACATCACTCTAATCAGTGTCACCAATTATGATAACGCGGTTGAACATGTAATTGTACTGGCTCTGTACAGCAGCCCTTGTGAAGTGCCATCTCGCCTCCAAGATTTTCTTGCATGAAACGAGTTATGTGATAATTTAATTGAGCTTAGCGAATGTATAATGTCATGATAATAATTTCAAAAGCGAAGGCCGAGACTCCTGACAACAAACATGAGATTAAAAGCAAAAATAAATTAATTACCTTAGAAAAACTATCAGCTTTTACGAGTTTTATTTGGCAAATTAATTCCAGAAGAACAATGTTGCCCTTGAGCTGTATTATCAGCTAAACATTCATGATAAGTCTTAGGCTTTCACGGCCGGGGTCCATGGTTTAATATGCTTCCATAGCTCTCACCAACTACTGCGGTTGACATCACCCGTGGACGATGAACTACACCTGACTGCTAAAAGATGACAATATTGAAAATACAACAAAATACATACAACGTTAACAGGGACGGCGGTTATCATTTAAGTAGCACACGGAAACCAGTCCTTAAAAACAACTACCCCCCCCCCCCTAATATTGATCGACCTTCTAAAACCAGACAGCGAAGGGTCAATACTGTCGTCTTTTAGCAGCCAGGTGTTCATAGACTTTTATAAATGGATTCTGGTAAGCTAGAAATGCTACATAAAGTAAAAATCATAAAATTTTACCATTTGGTCTGTGTATATAATGAAGTTCCATTCATGAAAATAATAAGCAGCTAGGAAAAATTCACATTGTGTATCATTAGCTTTGCTGTTTTACCTGACAATAAAATTCCACTAAATTTTATATTTGTCCATCGTCCACTGATGATGCTAGCCGCAGTAGTTGGTGAAAGGGTTGTAGCCTATTAAGCCATGGACCACGGCAAAACAGCCTGTAAGATTTCAGCTGTTTTAATTATGACATTTAAGGTTATAATAGTTCGAGGAAAAAAATGAATATTTGATGTTATATTAATAGTTTAGGTTCTGGAGTGGCGAATGTCGAGATAAAATAGATTTGCAATACCAACTGCTTCATTTCTAAGTGGTGTACAGCAATACACAGTCTTCGCAACATTAAATAACTTCGCTGATGTGCTATGCGGGCACAGAATAGCTCGGATTTGGATGAGGAAGGACATTCCTGGGCTACAGGAAAATAATGAAATCGAAGCACAGATGACAGGAATAAAAACAACTGTACATTTGAGGCTATAACAAGAGTTTATCCTAAAAATTTATCAATATTTTCTGTTTGTAAGTGTTAATTCTTCAAAAGTTTCGTTTATGTTTTAATATATGCTGTGACAGATCTTACTGTTTGCTTCGCGGATTTGTAGTAACCGCAAATAATGCAAGCAAACAGCATGAATATTGATTTTCTTATTCAATAATCGATGGAAGCAAAAATTACAGGAATCTTCTTTTGTCTTCTGCCTTTGAAGAAGTAAACAAGCAGTTCGAAATATTGGAACTATTTGTGTGGCCTTTAGCGTTCTGCTTCTCCAGTTATAATTTTACCTATATATATGCTTATATATACATATAATTACATTATTGTATGCAGTACATAGGGTAGGCCGTGGAGCGCCGAAATGAACTGAAAATCCAATGCCAAATATACCAAAAATAACTATAAAATGTTACCATAAATATTTCTCCAGTTCAAATATGTGGCATTATGATTGTAATAATGCAAATGCTATTTAAATTACATCAACTATTAAAAAAGTTCATGTTCCATGGCTCATGCTTTAATCTGTTTGTATATAAGTTTAATTCTCGGGGCCTTTTTTTTACCAATATGTCAATCACTATTAAAATGAATTCTTCATATTTTACTGAACCTTTTACAGCTACTGCGCTGTTATGACGTAGTTAACAACTACTTAGAAACAGCAGGAAAGCACTTATAAATGTACAATTACGGACCTAACAATCGGTTTGCGGTCCTAACCAAAATATGTCATTGTAAATGGTATTTGTTAAAATAAAATAATACCACAATTAAATATTAATGAAGTACGCTCAAAAATAGCGAAATACAATATATTAAATTGATATCGTCTGCATTCCGGTCTTGTTGGGCTTCGTGTTCTATAAAATCCTAGAAGAGGGCAGTAATCAACGGGGTAAGTACAAGCCTATGAAAATCCCTTTAAGATTCCCCTTCATCTCTCCCACTTAACGTTACACATAGCGCCCAACTGGCACAAGTCACGCCCTCTTTCACGAAGGGCAGCGCAGGACGGCGGAAAAAACCGACGGCAACTTCACACCCTACAGTCACGATACGATAAACGGTGTATGTATTGACGAAACTTCCTAATTCATAACAAGATCAACAGAGTTTGTTTTACTCTCCTAACAAATGAAAGTTATGTTAGAAGTAGATAAAGTTGGTGCAAGAGGGATGAAAAAAAGTAACAATTAGATTAAGAATAGAGTAGAAAATTTATGAAGAAAAAATGATAATATTATTCTGAGAAAAAATTACCCAGGGGAATCGGAGCTAGGACAATAGGTTAGAGCATCGTGCTATGGTGTGAAGGGTTCGATTTCCCTGGGTATTTTTTCATAGCTTTTGGTAATATATATATATATTTTTAAATCTTCATTAACATTAAGAATCATTCTACTATTTTATTACGCGATATCTGCTGCTTCAGCCAAACACTCGCAACTTGTTGAGTTAACTTAAAGAGCACTCCTGCGGCATGAAAGCTAACTTTGTGAGAATCTTTCCTTCTTCCATTATTCAGATTAGACTCACTAAAAGCGGATGCAAAATACGCTTGTCACAACTGATAAATAAATGACGCCGGTTTTGCAAGCAGAAAGTTTAGCACAAGACACAACGACAATCTAGGTCATCAAAACTACAGCCATCTTCTGTCGTATTACTGAGAGCAGCACTTTGTAATTTGTACCTATGACAAGGAGAAATAGCAATGATTCCATAAGCGCAAAACGGAAATTCGCCTATATGTCTATATCACAAGGTAGGCAACTCGGCGCTCGCATTGTGCAGAATACGCCACTTGCAATTAACTGTAAGGGCGCTGAGCTGCGAGCAGGCCGTTCGGGGCTTCTGCTGGGGCTCCTGCACCCCTCCCCTCGCGCCGCAGCTCCAAAATAAGGACTTCATTAGTAACGTTACATTTCTACGGCTCGCCGCCCGCCTTAACACTGCTCCAATATTAGATGCAACAAACAACGGCTACTGTTGTCTTTTATTGAATACACGCAGTGGCATGCATCGGCGAACCGCAAACACCTGCGGAATGCAAATTCATTCCTACCACAACGCACTCGGTTTTAAAGATCAGGTCCAAGCATGCTATAATGTACATAAAACTGTAAATTTATGAGCACCTAAAAATCCCCTGATTCTCAAAAATAAAGAAACACTTAAAAAAACGTCAAATGTGAATGGCTAGCTCTTTGCTGATTTCCATATACGAAGAAAATTCCAAAAGATTTATGAACGCAGTTAGGTTAGGGTCGTCCCTTGGATTGGCTTCATAAATCGCAAATTTAGCTTTCTGCCCTAGGAGGCAACAGCACGCTCTGGCCACCTCTAACCCCCAGTTTACGTTTATACAGGTTACTATAAATTATTCATTGGGTTTCAAAAGACTGCAATACCTTAACACACACAGGAAGAGACATACGAGGGTAGGTCCATAAGTTTACGGCCTGGCCGAGAGAGATTATCGCCTTCACAAAACCCTTATCTGGTGTCATACCGTATCTGTTAAGTAATAATTGTAGCTGTAACTTCCGCTCTGATGTGTTCAGTTGTTCAGATATAGTTGCATAGACAAGGCTATGTGTAGAAGATTGTACATATTCAAAATGGAGTTTCGAGCTGTTATTAAGTTTAGATGACGACGAACGACAAAATCACAATTTAAAATAAAACATGTCTACGACTCCATAAACCATATTCCAATCGGGAGGTGTTCCTCCCGTTTTGTTAAAGAATGGAATCTTTGGAGCAGCATTCAGTTGTGGGAATAATCACAATTAGAACATATCCAGGTAAGAAAACACTTGCTAGTGTGCCACGATAAAAATTTATACATGTTAATACTCTGAATAACGCAGTCGTTTGAATTCCCATGAAGCATTTATAGTAACCCACAGCCTTCATTTAGATAGCAGGCTGTGCCCATCCAATCACGACAGAGAGAGCAATCCTCCTGCAAATCGAACCCCAGACCCTCGGTCTCTAGTCAGGCGACCTACCAACTGAGTAACCAGGCGACTGTCAAAAATAAACTAAGCAACTTTTCAATATAATCCCCAGTAATTTCAAGAAACGGTTCACGCATAGGAGTTCCAAAGTGCACTCGGAGGTTTTTATCTTAAAAAAAAAAAAAAAAAAAAACCCTCCATTACTGCACTTGCTATTGAGAAGAGTAATAAGACTACCGCCACAAGTGACCGAGGTCGTTAAGGTCGTTAAGGAGCGGGAGGTCTGGGTATTGATTCCCACCAGGACCATCCATCCTGACTTCCCCCCCCCAGGATTTCCTCAGTCCTTATACATGGCAAATGCCAAGAAGGTACCCTAAACAGCCCTGAACGCTTCCTTCCCTTACAAAAAATCCTTAACCAATTTTTCATTTCATCTTTCATGTGTCCAACGCCTGCGATGCCTCAGTAGTTAAAACGAGCGTTAAACACTATTAAAAAAACGATGGTGCTATATTTTAAATAATATGAACCATCTATTGGACTTTAAATTCTACAAAATCCCAAAATAAGCAGACATAAGCAACTTGGGTAAGAACAAGTACACAGCAACTAAAATTTCATGAAATACCCTATCATTCCCGCACAGTGACTCGGATAATCACTATTGAGCTTGCGCAAGGCAAGTAGAGCCTTCGACCGCATTATTGGTGGAAATTTACGTCCAGGCAGCGCACACGTTCAAATAAGTATTTCAATTCGTCAATACCAATGAACACATACAAGCCCACAAGCTTGTGTAGGCTCAGCCTTATAGTCCCTGGGTAGCATCCTAGCTAAGGGCACGAATGAGGACAGAAACAAACCAGGAAAGTTACTGGTTTGTCCATTCAGAAAATACCTATGGGCGATAGGATTCTACCATGGAAATCCTACATTAGTCTTTGTGAAGAGTCTGGTGAGGTTGGAAACAAATATCACTAGAGTGTAAAGCTCTGGAAATACAAGAACATCTCTATAGGAATTGTAATTCTCAAGGGTGTGGAGATGATTCTTGAATTTAATAAATTAAGTATTCACTCACTTCAACATAATCAATAGTGTATTATCGCACTCTGCGGTCTTCATATTGAAAATGACGAAAGCTTCTAGAAAAATAAAAGGAATTTTTTTGAAAGCTGAATTATTTTAAGGAAAAAGCCGTTAAACTTGACATTAAAATGTAATAAGAATCTCTCGTGATCTTTAACTGTTAATCGCTTCATAGAAGCCTACAAAAAATATCAGAAGGAAGGTCTAGAAGCCCAACAGTACCTGTGAAGAAACAAGAGCACTTAAAAATCTTATTTTTTTAAACATAAAAACGTTCCTTAGAAATACTGGACTTTTTAAACAAATAAGGTAAACAAAATTTCAGACAGAACTTTGTATTAATTACTAACGTCGCAATGAGCGAGAGAGAGAAAGCATTGAGTAAAGAAATAAGGAACATTGTTTTTATATTCAGCCACCTTCACGTTCTATTATTATTAAGTTGTACCAGATTTAATCGTGTTCGACCCAGTTTTGCTATGTTGGCAATGAGAGTGAATGAAATCTTTCGAGAGTAAATAATGCACTTTTATAACACGCCATTTACACCATAAAAGTATCTGAGTGCGCTTCATTCCTTCGTTCTTTTTAGTGAGTTTGCTGCTACTGCAGGAGACTGCCTAAGTGCGGTCTTCATAAAGAGAGGGAAAAGCTTTGCATTTCAGTTTTTTAAGGAAGGGGCACGAAAAGGCGGCGCAAGTGCTTCTCTAACAGTTCATAACAAGCAGAACCAACTAAATTCAATCTGCTTTCCCGAGTCTGCATGGAAAATTTAGTCCACAGAAAAAGCTTTAACCCAAACAATGGCTTGAAAAGAGCATCCTAGTGTAGCAAGTCTCTTTTCGCCAGCAAGATGTCAGTAAGTGTCAAGCTGTCAAGAAAATTAACCAGGAACATCTCTCAGTTCCGACTGTGCATTGTATGATTCTTTTGCGAGGTGCGTGAGGCAAAAGAAGAACCAGGAAACGAAAAACAATGGCTGTACTAGTGGCCCAGTATGTCTGCGTGAAACATTTATCATTGTGAGCCTACATTAACTGTACAACAAACATCACTACAAAGACCTCACAGTCACTTTCATACAGTTTTCTTGTTCGTTATTGTCAACGTTGAACTTCTCTTTTAATAGAACCTGTAAAATATAAAGAGAAGCTCTACCCAGAGTTCCCCTCTGCATAAACCAAAGAAATACGAAGGGGGTTCAATGGTTTATCTACCTGAGCATGAAAGAAAAGGCATACAAGAACTAATTTTCTGCATAGTTCCCTAATAATTCAATACACTTCATCCACGTGTCCTACAATGACTGGATGGGAAACAATTCACCTACTTTCCTGGAGTAGGAGCTTATGAATTATGAATTATGAATTATCTCCATATATATATATATATTCAATTTAATGCAGGCTTAACACTACTATGCGAATGAAAATGTTCTATGAAATTTTCACTACGAATGACACCTCATTTGAAATATTCTGTGATTTAAGTCACTTTCTTTCGCTGAAAAAATTTAGAGGTATGTGCATATTTGCATTTCCTTTCTGTATGCCGTATTTCATACTAGGATTAGAAAGAAAATAATGACAAAATTTTCTTAAATAGTAAACCATTTATTCTAGAACCTGTAGGCTTACATGCATGCCCTGCAACATTTATCATCCGCTCTCACACTTCTGGATGACACTGGACATCCGTAGCTAAGCTGTTTCTGTTGATGTTTCAGAAGCAGCGCAACACTGTAGTGTTGCTTCTTCTGATTTCTGCGGTTAACTTCCTTACAGTTCATCAACGACTACCACCAGCAGTGATCGAATCATTGAAGGACAAGGACAAGAAGACCTAAACATGGTGCACATTTTATTCTATTGCATCCTTGCCGAAAGTATGGCATCTAATGGACCACCGTTCGATAGGGCAAAGTTCTTTTGGCACAGACTTCTCACAGACGTGCATGATATTCCTTTACCTCCCTAAAATGTGCCACCTCAATTTTAACCTATGCACGTTCACTTTTAAAAAACACCTCTTTAGGACGGTCCAAATTTACACCATTACTCGAAGCTTCGCATTTGTCCATCTACAGATAGTGCACTAGTGACGCCGAGTGTGTTGAACAATTTGTCATTCCTCTAGACATGCTGAGAACATCATCGTACTCATATAATCATTAACAATATGGCGAGAATGTTGCCACTTCCCCCCCCCCCTCAGCCTTTATATAAGAGAACCACGATGAAAAATTCTTCAACGTTAAAAGAAGATTTTTAAAAGCCCAATAAAGAAAATTTCACCACTTTCTTATTGCTAAGTGCATTGCACACATTGCACTTTCTGAAATTTTGTTCAGAAATTTCTTTGTAGAATGGCTTCTTTCATAGATGTTTTAGTAGATTGGTTCATAAAAAAATATGTTTATGGAACATAAATTGCATGGCTTTTGGCAAATTAATTTTGATAAAACGAATATGCAAATTCTTATAGCTAAACGGGCAAAGAGAAAAAATTAATATGACACAAAAAGATAAATTGACTTTCGTCTATTTGCAAAATCCCCGCTGAAAAATAATTTTTATCTACCGCTCACATCTACCTAACAGAGGCCTTTTCCATTTATTACACTGCAATGTAAAATTTATTCCATGTGTGATGAACGCACGTAAAAAGATCGAGAAAAAGGGAAATACTACCAGAAAGGGAAGTAATGAGAAACAGAAGACGAGGAACAAACGGGAAAATGGAAGGTAAACAGAAATGTAAGGAGGGGAAAAGTTCAAGATTAAAAAGTACACAGAAAAAAGAAGAATAGGAAGAAATTGAAAGCAGCAAAGTGAATGAGGAAGGAGCGAAGCTTATGACATGAAAAGTGAAATATAAGTAAGATCACAAGAAAGAGGAAAACAAAGTACAACGTATAAAGGATCATAAAAGTACGAACCACGAAAAGATGAAACGAAGCAAGAGAATAAATTGTCTTCTGCACGGTTTGGGCTCTAACCGTTCCAGCTCCAAATTGTTTTATCCTTTTACCTTAGTCTGCCGGTTCAGCGCTAAATTAGGGACTTTATCCGTCATTTTTTCTAACAAGGGCAGTATTAGCCAGCTCATATGGAAACATTTTCCCAAATCTAGTATGCAAATGAATGTACACAACTAAGGGGAAATTTTAAAAATTTAGCTTACAGTTCTATTTGTAAAAGTCAAAAAAATGCGTACCCCATACGTAACGTATTTTCTACTGGAGATAAAACTCACTCTGGTATCTGGCAGGTGCCAATAAAACATAATGTAACACAAATAAATAACCCGTATAAGCGTGAAAAGAAAAAAAAATACAAATAAAATTATTTTAAGTAAAAATAATGTTACTCAAATTTAATGAGATTACTGAATGTATAAGAATACACGAATACGCAAACCATACCAGGGTCAATAGATTTTTCAGAGCGTAAAAAATCTCAAGCCCCAAGTCCTCCAAGGTGGTAAGCTGTGGGTCCCATGTGGTATATTTACGGCAGCACGTTAAAAACTTCATACCTGTACAAAATAATCGACCGTTTCTCGCCCAAGAAATACTTTAGCCCTGTCAAATGGGGTGGAAGCGATGGAATTACCACATCCTCTGCCGTGACGGGAAATAAGAGTAGGTACTTGAAAACCTCCATTTTAATTGAAATTTTCTTTTTGGAATGGAACGACGGGTACTAACTAACTAAGAACTTGTAACAGTTATCTTGACTTCTAGTGACAGGTAGGTAAAAATTTAAACCAGTGCGTCCAATATCATGGAAGGGGTTGGAAACGTGGGATATGTAAACACCTGTTAATTATTCCGTTGTAATTGAAAACACAAAAATATGTGATGGTTTAATTAATATGAGCATTTTATACCGCAATGTTTAGAAATGATCAGTTAAGTCATGTCTACAAATGATAATATCATATTACTGTAAAGTATATGACTTCACTGTTATCTGAGAGACGACAACATTTCAGTGTTGATAATCTGAAGAAATGCCTTATAGACAAATGTAACGCACAGCATGATAAACATTATAAAACGTGGTTGTTGTGTTTTGTGATTTTTTTCTTTATAAATAATATTGCTGTTTAAATCATGCTTTGGTTTCTTATTGCACAAAAAGGAATCACATATTTAAATATACACTACTTTTAGAATACTTCGTAGACTTTCACGATCGGTGCTATAATTAAAACGTTAAAATCTTTCGGGTTGTTTATTTTCATATGTTACCATAGCTTTCACCAACTACTACGGTTGACATCATCAGTGGACGATGTGCAACACTGACTGTTAAAAGACGATGGTTTTTGAAGGTCATCACGTGTGTGGTGGAAGTGGAGGAGTAATCGCTTTTGTCTAAGAACCGGTTTCCATTCGCAACTTGGGTGTTATCCGCTGTCTCTGTCAAAGTTGTACGGGTGCTGTTGAATCTCCAATATCTCCCTCTTGGAAGTTTATTACTATTAAAACACACCACAATAAATTTCGTGCGATTCTGATCATTAAACTAGTCGTTCATTAATACTGGGCATTTAATTTACCTTCCTCATTTATTGAATACATAGAAAATGCTAAAACTTCTAAGAATTGCATTTGCAACTAAACTGCTTCCTTCGTTTCTTACGTGTTTTAAAGCGTGTGCGTTTTCTATGTATTCAATAATGAAAGAAGGTAAATTAAATGCCCAGTATTAATGAACCATTGGTTTCTAGTTTCAGGATCAGAATCACACGAAACACACGAAATATATCGTGGTGCATTTTAATACTGATAAAATTTCAGGAGGGAGTTATTGAAGATACAACTTTAACAAATATCTCCCTCCCCCCACCACTTCCACCATACACGTGATATCGATCGACTTTCAAAAACCATCGTCTTCTAGCAGTCGGTGTCGTACATCGACCACTGATGATGCCAATCGAAGTAATTAGTGAAAACTATGGTAGCAATTTAATCCATGGACCAGGGCAAAACAGCCCGGAAGATTTTAATTGTTTTAATTATAACTACTTTTGCAAGTTTAATGATTTTGCGTTTAAATGAATTTTCATTTACCAGGCTATTTAATTGGCTATATAGGCATTACATATTGAACTTTTTTTAATATCCCAATATTCGGTCTCTAATTATAGCACTGCCTGCCTACATTTCATAAGTCTCCCCTTTCTCTCAACATTTTTCATTCCCCTTCTTCCGGGTCGATGCACTGTCACCTCACAACAGTGTAACAATACATAATAGCAACAATGAAAGTAATGATTCTAGACTAGAAACACAACAGCAGCTAACAAGATATTGAAAATCCTACGCAAAAATAACTGCAAACCAGCCACGTAAAACCGCAGTTACTGGAAACGACTGCATCGCCGAACATCTCAATCTAATTGGTCTTCTCTCTTCGCCAAGGCCTGAAGTGGACAACCATCGCAATGTAGTTGTGTACAATGCAGCACATTAATTAACAAACCTAACATTTAATTTCGATATAAATCCCGGCGTACTTCCGCTGCTTACAGCCTTTGGTACGCCATCGCTTTCATACAGCCCTCAAGATGGCGGCGAGCAGCCGTTTCTATTTGTGTCGCTTTATATCCTCTGCGCAGCTGGTAGTATGGGTGCTTGAATGCAATAATCAATACGTAAAAAATGTACACCCAGATAAAGCAAATAAACTAACGAAACCCGGTAAAACAGAGGCTAAAACATCAATAAAAAGAAACAGGAAAACAAGTAAAACGAATGCTAAAGGTAGCAAAGAAGATGGATGAAGGGTAAAGGACCTTTCTGTTCCACTACACTCTCAACATTAACGAACTGTGGGAAAAAAGATGAACGTACAAACAAGCACACATTTTAATGGATACCAAGTTGGAATCGAGAGAACTTGGATCACGTCCCGGTGCGGGTCTCATTGTGACTCTAATGAGATGACACCTCTTTCTCTCGGCTTAGCAACACGTGACAAATTGATACAGGAGACTCAGATAGGCGAGAGGCAGTGTGCCAACTGGAACACGCTCTCTGCATTCCCCCAATTTACAAATCCAACACTTTGCGATCACGTAAAGACATAATTTTATTAGACAGCCGCGCCAGCACGCACAAAAGGCTCTGGTTCAGCACGTAACGCTGTGGAAGCCACCAAGTTTAATAAGCCATTGTTTGCCTTGAATAAATATGTGCAGCGGCACGAAAATTTACTGCTCTATGGGCGAACCCAGTTCCCATCACAACCAAAATAATACATACACGAACAAAGAGTTTTTACACTGCGAGGCGGCGAATGTTGTAGCCCCTGATCACACAAAACAAATGAACTAACTGATATAATACTCTGATGTGCTATTCAAATAACGGGAATGCGAAAAGACATCATCAAGGACTGTGAAATGCAATTCGGATTTTTACATCCTGTGATATTATGTAACTTTGGTGTGAGTCAGGCCTTAATCAGAACATGCTACAATATAATGCATAACACAAAGAAAAAGTTTGTGAACCCTACAAGGCGGAGTTGTCTTTGCTCCTGCGACACATACTGAACATAAATTTCGCCACACACTCTATCCACACAGATCAAATTTCTATTATAATCAGAGCTAGAATTTATATGTACATATATATTTGTTTTATGATTTACAATTAAATTTTTGTCATATATTTATGAATATTTATTTTAAAACATATTTCATTCTCCATACTTGTCCATATTTCTAGGTCTAGTACATATTTTACATATCTTTGCATAATTGAACATTTTATTTAAAATATTTAATATATTTTATGGTTTCAAAATGACTTTCAGATATAATAATTTATTTAACTAACATCCGCATTTCAAAGTTAATTTCAAGCATTTGTTTCTTACCTTCATGAAATGAGGAAAGCAGAAAACCAATCATAACTAGATGGGGAAGAGTGTTAGAGGCAGTAGAATCAAGGCTTGTTCTTCATGTACAGCCCGGCTGCACCAATTTTTTTACCCAGTATATACGTAATTATTAATTTCATGGTTTTCCGTTTTTAACTCAAATTTAAACTATTTCTGAGTGCTAACATAAGAATTTATTGGTACCAGTGCGCAGCTTTGCCATGAATGTTACACCTGTATCCATCAGAACGAATTTGACTTGCTTTATACCCAGAGATAGCAAATAAAGTCTAAAATGACAATCAGACAGTGGGCAGCACTAGTGTCGTTGATTGGCTGCTCCGTTTTGTAGCAACTCAGAATGGTGCGCGAGCTGGCGAGCATAAGCAGTTTGCTATATATAACAAGTTAACAGTAATTACAGAAGCTTTAAAAGACATGTCTTCTTGCCATAGAAGAACTCAACGAGTTCGAAATATAGCGATTTCAAGTGTGACTTTATCTTAGTGTTTTATGCTTTTAAAGCTTCTATAATTACTGTTAATTTGTTACATTGCTAATAGTGTTAATTTATTTTTATTTTTCTTTTATATTATATATATTTAAACTACAATAATTTTTAAATTTTACGTTTACTAGATTTTGCTACTTATGTTATAGTCTGTAGTTACACCTTTTCGCATTGTTAACGTTTTACTTTAATTACTACTGCATTAGCTCTTAAGCATTACATTATTGTATCAGTATTTCCTTATGTGGAGATAGAACTGCACTAATTTACATCACGAACCACCAATGAGCACAATACCATGCAGATACTTTGAAGCCATCGTGAATATGCGGAGGGTTTTGGACTTTGGAACGCTGCTTTAACTGAATGCGTGAAGTCCTCCTTGATTAAATAGTAAACATTGAACATGCGAAGCAAAGAAAGTGAAGTTGAACACACACTAGCAAAGAATTCAGGATATAGTAAGTTGTGCAATATAACTTTGTTATTTTAACTTGTGAATCAAATCTAGATTTACTTCTCAAAGACTTTGTTGGGGTCAAAGTGGTTTCCATTATTTCTTGTGGCATTGAGCGAAGTTTTAAGACTACAAAGCAATTTAAGAGACAACAGATGCAGTTCCGCGTTTGTAAATTCAAAACAATGATTTACAACCACTGTTTCACAAATAGACAATTGCAATTACAACATTAAGATGCACCAGTGCGTTCAAGAAAAACTGACCGAATTACGATTTGCAATGCTTTCGCGACCACCCTATTCACAATGTCTCGCTATCTGGGATTACCGTGTTTCCGAAACTCAAACATTTACTGGCTGAACAAAATTTAAGTCAAAAGAAGTGAAGTTAAACGAATTTCTGAGGGCCTCCTTCCTTAAAAAAAATCCTTTTCCAATATATCATTTCATCTCATGTATCATCAGTGTCACCGCCTGTGGTGCTTCAGTAGTAAAAATCACAAAAATCAACCTGAAGTGTATATTCCGTTCCAGATTTAGCCCCTTGTGTATTTTATGTTTTCCGCAAATGAAGAAGTGTCTTATTAGCAGGCATTTCCATCATCGAGGCGAATGCTCAACCATTCTCAACATGGTTTCCAACATGTCTTTGAAGACTGGCAGAAACACTCGGACAGATACATTGCATCGAAAGCGGACTTCTTCTTTTCTAAGTTTGGTTTCCCATAGCCCCATGTGGGCCTTCGGCTTACCGCGACGACCGCTGCGTCTTATACCTGCTTCACGTGATATCATCAGTAGAGTGCAGTTGCAGCGGGGTATGTGATCAGCACACCGCATCCCGCCAGTCGCTTTATCGCAACTTACTAGGTAGAAGATGGCCACCTCTCCATTAGGCAGCAATTGCCCTCACGAGGCTGCATCGACCCCGTTTCAGACCTCCCTAACTTAGAAAAACCAAACAGGACTGCTTTGAGAAATATCATCAAAATTATGAGGATGAGTAAAGGTGTACTGACAAAAAATTCATCGTTCTTTGACCATGTGATCACGTCTTACATTCCGAAATATTGCACTCGTCTGCATCATTAAGTCAAGTGATCTCAAATGTAATTTTTGAAAGAGGCTGTTTTTATTATATTTCTCTAAGCGTTATTAAATTTGGCTTCGGAATAACGCGCTTGACTCCAGATTCAAGATTCGGGTGTTCAATCCTAGCTGAAATCGGATAGATATTTCCGATGTAAAAGCAGAGGGACTTCAAGCTGTGGGTCCTGTGTCGCATTAGAAAGACCACCACACTTGAAAAAAGAAGACCCTATGCAAAATTATGGGTAATTTCATGTCCAAGTAAAACTTTAGTTCCCCACTAGATGGCGAAGGGATGACCACATATCACTCTGTCCTCTGTATGAAAATAAGCGTATCTAATCCTCTTTAGTATAGTAATCTGTATCCTAGAGGAACAATATGTTAGTGATGTATGCTGGAAAAACTTAAATTCGTGCTCATTGTTCCTGAGAAAATTAGTAATATGTTTGCGCTGATAAGTTGCTCATGATTCTCTGTACACCTGGGCTCGATTTTAAGTAACAATTTGCGGGTATTTCTAGAGAAGACCCTGACAAAGAAGGTTAATGATGTAGTGAAGAGAGGGGAGTTGGGGAGGTAGTGCAGTGGAAGGAAGCCCCAGAGGAATAAGGGTTCCATTCATGTTTATGTATTTGTACATAAAATTATTAATAGAAAACAAATATATCGAGGTATTTATATATTTGTATGTATTATGTATGTAGATATGTGTCTATATGTGCATTTTCTTCTCATTTCCCTTCCTACGCTTTAAAAGAATAATATTTTATTACTCCACGTGTTAGAAGCAATGACCTCCTCAGCTGATGATCGAAACAATTGCCAACAAACAATGATGCACAATCCATGTGTTTATTTATTAATCCTTTGCCATGTACTAAGCCAATTACTAAGCTGGGAACACCACAATTAATTTATCTACATTATTCACAACAAAAGTGAACGTGCTAATCAAATAAAGACCGCTCACCTGTTTTCGACTAGTGACATAAAATTGTTTAATGTTATTTTCAAAACGGAATAATTAAATTTTAATTTTACCGCTTTAACGCGCATTGCTCAATGTGTTATGGCATCCCTATTTATTACGATTGGTTCATCATTTTTACTGGGTCGTTATATAATGAAACCTTTTATTGCGGATACGCCGAAAGCCTTTTCAATTTAAAGGCTTTCTTCACAAGCTGGTTAATCAGCCTATAACACTCTCTTTGCCAGTGTTGAGGAAATACATTAGTTGTGCATAATGACGCCAATAAGGAGTATAAATTCTGTAGTTCGTACATGACAGTAGACGAAACTATTTAGCAGCAAGTCAATTGCACAACATCGCACACTTAAAGTAGGTTTAATCGTACCACAAAATACTGCAACCTTGTTATAACAAGTGGAAAGCAAAGAAATTCACTTGAAAAAAAAGTATAAATGTTGGATATTTCTATATACCATCATGTCAATATTCATGGTTATCAACAGTGATACAATATTGCTGCCACATTCCCCTTATCCCCTTGTCTGGGCTCCCTTAGACTTCTATCTGCTCCCTAAACTGAGAAAATTCCTTAGTGCAACAAAACTTTCGTCCAATGAAGAGCTTAAATCATCAGTTGAAGCGCATTGCTAGACAAAGAGCATTATGTCAAGGGAAACTTGAAAATACGAATAATTTCAAAAAGCTATGGCATCATTTTGTGTTTCAATCCGAGAACTTTTCAAATGCTCCTCGCAATACTTTGTAATAACATACTTTGCTTCTTAATGAATAATATAACATTTTTTTAACAAATCTGAGACGAGAAGGTTTCATGGTATGTTCGTTTTTAATGAAATGACTTGTATTTATATTTGCAAGCTATTATTTAAATAATATATTTTATAGATATTAGTTTGAGGCCTCTAGCTATCATCCTCTATTATTTGCTTTTTAATCGTTTCTCTGTTATTTCTGTTTAGCATAGAATTAAAATGTCCTATTTTAAACCAAACTAGTTCTTCATTTAGGGGCAATTAATAACTGTTTATTATTATTATTATTATTATTATTATTATTATTGCACACATGTTGAAGGTATCTTCTATACCGTTGGAGGTGTATTGTAATATTTCTATACTAATCTTATCAGCGAGACAACTTGCAATTGATAAACGTGACACTGGAAAGGCAAATCTAATATCGAAGCTCCCGTCTGCAGCAATATAATATATTAACTATAGCGAACATAAGTTGCTATCTCTAGAATGCGATGTGATCACTAGCCACCTGTATGATCTAATTAAACGTGCTTGATCGGACAGTAATGCACATGTGCTGCACCGCAGAGCAGAATATTCCACGTATCAGTTACTGGTGCCCATTCGGAGAAAGCGCTTTCTAGCTCCCTTTAGATCAATTCCGAAAGGGGGTTTCAGTCTTCCAAGCTTATACCAAATAATAATCAGGGATTTCTCACGATAATATTTCTCGGATAATAAAACTCACTCCATTCACTTTGCACACATCCTCTAGCTAAACTTCAAGATCGTTTAATTCACAGTACAGCACTTTGAGCATGTATGCGTATTATCGATGCACAGAGTGACAAAAGCGGGGAGTTTCGGGCGGTAACGTTTGGGACTAGCACTTGGCAGATCGTGGGTTCAAATCCCTTAGTACCTGCTTTCCTTTTTTCCGTGGTTTCCCTGGCCACTTTACCATTACATATCATTCAATTCCACAGTTCTGGTTGCAGGGGAATAATTTCGAGACAGGATGGTGCCGTGCGGCGTGGATGTGGATTCGCCCCTTGGCGTCTGACGAGATTTGTCTGGGGCTCAAGTTGGGAATATATATTATAGAAAGACAGTACCAAACTAAGCATTTTGGGGGGGGGGAACGAGGGGGTCACAGAAGTTTTTTCACTGCGCTATGTGCGTTAACATTAAATCCGTTATGTTAGAGTCTCTGATTGTGAAACTTGTTTGTTGCGAGTCAGATGTAAACAAATCGCGCTCTTGTACTGCACTAGTCATGCTAGGCGTGTCTATTGCAGCATTTGTGTTTTGAAGCCTAATGGATGATACGATAATACCCAACGCCCGTTAGAAAGTAGAGAGTTCCAACAAGACAGCGCCCCAGCACATTTTCCACTTGCAGCTCGAAATCACCTAAACGGAACATTTGCTGACAGATGGATCGGACGCGGTGGCCACCACGGTGCGTCAATTAAGTACGCAAATCTAATGTTTAGTTTCTCGTTGAGTGCCAGTACTCATTAGTTCAGACTGTACGTATACAGTGAGTTACATTTCGTTTATAAAGATGTTTCATAACGTCAGATTTCAATTATGATCATGCAGCACTGCAGTTATTTTATCTCATCTTCCTAACCTCAAAATGCTTAGGTTGGCACTGCCTTTCTTATCTAAATTTCCGATTTTTTTTATCTGTATATTGGTAACTAGGCAAACTTTACGGTCGATGGAAAATGCAGGTATTTCAGTGACCTGCCGCATTCACCAGACCGTCCTATAAGGGAGTTTACCTTTATTACTGTGCACATATTGCCCCAGAGCTACTATTTTTTTTTTATTCCCTTTTACATGTAAGAAAATGTCTATACAGAGTAAAATATATTTCAATGTCTTATATTAGTCATCTCACATAGATGTTAATTTATTCCTATTTATATCTTATATTCAAAAAGATATTCTTATAGTAAACAGTTTTTAATTGAAAATCAACACAAATAGTACTTTATATCTATATTATAAATTTCGTTTTGACTTGCCTAAAATTTTCTGTTTTAAGTTTTTATAGTTTATGTTATAATGTTAAAAATTGTAAAAAAAATGTTGGAATATATATTCGGATTTAGAAATATAAAAAAATGAAAAACTAAAATGTTTCGTTCTGAAGCAGAAATATATTTCAAAATGCATACCATTGTTATCCTTAGAAGAAAAGACACCATGGCGGCAGAGTTTTTCTGCTGTCGCTAATGATCCAACAAGATATTAAAACAAGTGACCCGTGAAACGATTAGGATATACCGACAACGTGCTGATATCACAGCCGTAAAGAACGCCCTAAACATTCATCATCGATCTGAATTTAAGTCTGTTGAGAACATAAACTAAACGCCAGGCAAATTCAAGTTTCGCAATTCTTATATTTCTTTATTTGTTCTTTTTCCAGACTCTTCGCAAATATGCGACATTTTCAATTGTGATACTTGGCAAGTGTTTTTCAAGGCCGAAAATAAGTGCCTCACAACAAATGATACCATTGGAGTAAATGCTAATGCGTTTATTAGATCCAAGAGTATGCTGCCCAAATTTCCTTTAAGCTAAAGCACAGTACTATACCAGAAATTTTGATAGTACCATGTCTAATTTTATCTTAATTTCACCAATAGTTTTTAAGTTGTTACAAATTTGTAGGACTTTATTAATTAAAAAAAAGGCATTTCTATAGTTTCTACTGAAGTTGGAAAGTCCAAAAAATTCATTTTAACATAGAGCTGAAGTTTTCCCACGACGTGCGAAAGTGAAATTCAAACTGTGGAAAAACAAGTTTCAAAATCACAGAAGAAACACAAAAGAACTTGTAATATTTCTTTGAATTTTTATGAACTATGAGAAGTTGTATTTTTACATATATAAGATATGCAAATCAGTCTATTATATGCAGAAACATCCAATATATATAATATAAATGAAAAATAAATATAAAGTAATACTATTAACAATATAACAAATTTACAGTAATAATAAAAGTAGATAAGGATAAAACAGTGAGAAAAAGTCACACTTGAAATTGCTATATTTCGAACTACTGCGAGTTCTTCAATGGCAAGAAGCTAGACAAGTGAAAGAGATCAACAAACTTTATATAAAAAATCTAAGCTTTAAGATACTGATTTATCTTTAATTTTACTTAGTGAAATTCTGGGGGATATAAATGAAAGATTCGATCAAGCGGAGGGCTCTCTATAATGAAAAATGTGAATAAAACATTTGTTTCTAAATGAGAATAACTCGTAGAAATGGCAACGCTGAAATGCTTGGACATATATTGAAGCTTTATTGATTGAACGTTCTCCATAGCATTGACTTTAGTTATTTCAATCATATTGCAAACGTAACAAGGAAAGACGTAAAATACATTCCAAAAACAAAACGACTTTGCATATGAGAGGCTGGCATTTCTTAAAAGCAACTGAGCATCGGAAGGGAAATGAGGTCTAACTCGGGCTCAAGCAAAGAATTGAAGATTGGGTTACTACGGAGTGTTTGTTTGTCAGTACTTTATCCCTTGTCGGTGTCAATAAATGTCAACTGTAAGTAGCCGTTATTCATTTCTTGCAGCTTCTGCTGAACTTGGCTCCAAACGCTCGTTATGTTGCTGTGTTCCACGAAAAGTCGTTCGTCATGAGCACTCAGTTATGTCAGCTTCCTAACAGTCCTCACCTGTGTGACGTCATCCACTTCTCCCCCACACTCGCTCTTGTGCCCTGATTCACCTAGTCGTTCCTGGGAATTGTGTCAAAATAGATTCCTAGCTGCATTTCTAATGCACAGGCGCTCTTTGGGAATGTTAATGAGAGCTTATTCCCATTGTACTACGCAGTTATTTCTTCCTTCTTAATGCATCTGTTATATCCTACACTTCCTAGGGATCACAAAGAACTTAATCTCCTTTCATTTTTTATCCCTCCAATAATGCTAATTAGAAGTAAATATTTAACTACAAAATGCGTTGTAATTCTTCTCCTCACGCATACAGGGTGTCCCACATAAAACCAGTGCGCCTCACTATCACGGAAAAGGAATGTTTAACTATAGTGTATTACTTTCTTGCGACCAATTTCTGTAATTCTGTGAGTTAACGTAACCAGACAGATGAAAACAGGCTTTTGTCATAAAGAGCAAGTAACGATCGAGGATAAGTGTCGATTGCAATAAATAACTCGTTTGTCTGGTTCTTTCAATTCATGCACTATGCTCACACGAAACGCTGGGAATTTGCGCACTTTAGCACACGATGGCATATGTAAAATTCCACAATATAAATTCGGTGTTCAACTAAAAACTGCTCCATTTCTCTCACAACACTTCCACTATATTCACGACAATTACCGATAAACACAATTGTCGAACTCTTAACAATTAGGTAAATGGAGCGCAGTGCAGCCCAATTCTAAATATGAACGCAGCGAAGCGTAAATATTAGTGCCAAAATGGCAGTGAGGCTTAACATCTATTTTTGAACGCAATGAAGGGTGCGGTTTTATATGGGACACTCAGTATAATTTATATGTGCTGTATTTGCTGTTTTAAAGTAGCTTTAAAATTTCTTTCTGTTTTTCTTTTTTACTCCCTGTACAATTATATAGCTGTTCAGCTTTTCTAATTGCAATGTCCTGCGACTTCCATTTTCACAAGCATGCCAGTAAAATACTGCATTATAAACTTTGTAAACATAATTATAATTTTCCAAGCAGCCACACATTGCTTTTATCATTAAATAATTACAAATGTTTCAGCTTTAATGGTAAACATGTTTAGTTTATACAGGATGTCCGCAGAAGCCTGTGAAAAAGAAGAAACAATGTTGGGAAAATCATGTTGCTGAAACCTGCAGGAAGGTAAGTTGTCTAATCCACCACACCTTTGAAACATTAAACGTGCCCCTATCCGGAAGGTTAAAAAATATCTTAGTGCCATCCCTGGTGATGTCTCACTTCGACTACTGCGATTTTCTGTTCACAGAGTTAAAACTGTAACCTAACGCAAATACTACAGCGTGTTCATAGTATGTGCATACGTTACATCTGCGATGTGCTTTTGTTCAATCATATAACACCCTCCCTCGATATGCTGTCTTGGTTCCGCTTGAAAAAACCGAAGAAACATTCATTGCGCACACTACCTTTCAAAAGTATCTTATCTTGTTTTCAAAATCTACTTTCCTCTCATAACTTTTAACACACGTTCTGAAACCCGGCACGTACTATTATTACATTGCACTGATCATCACTTTACTCATCATTTTCACCGTTACCACTGCCTGTCTCTGGAATGCATTGCCACGGGATGTCAAAGACTGCCAAACTTTAGAGCATTTCATAAGAAATTGTTTAATATTATTACAAATAATACATTTCGCTAGATTTAAATTCCTTATGCTACATACAGATATTTATTTATTATCCTGCTGTAGGATGATCCATTCTGTAATTGTTATTACCATCATAAATGTTCCATTCTCCTTCATAGTATTGTTTGAGTTTTTAATTTTACATTTTGCATATATTTATTTCCGCTTTAATGCTTTACATAGGTTAATAGATGTATAAATTGTCACTGTTAGTGCTTGCTTGTTGTACTATTAACTGTTTTTTTATTTTTTTTCTTAGGTTCATAATTTTCATTATCCATATTTATGTATTTATTTATCTACTTCATGTTTTGCGTTTTATATATACGAGTATTGTTTTCGTTACTGTCAATGTTATGATAGTAATATTGTCGCTATCACTTAATGTAATTATTATTAAATTGGTAGAGCGGAAGAGAAGATCTAATAGCCTTAGTTCTGCCAGAATAAATAAATACATAAATAAATAAATAAATATCTAAGAAGTTAATGCAATTATTATCTCGTTTACACATTCAGAAAGAGAAAGAGAGTATGATTTTGTTCTGCGTTTCGATTATTAGGAAAGCATATTGCAGAAACTATTGCATTTTTATCTCGCGGTTTGCAAGTTCAGGAATAATAAACAAACAAATAAAAATAAAAAATGGTGTGGTAAGTCTCGTTTTAGCAATTTAATATTGTTTCCATTGCAATCGGAATTGAGAAAGACCACAAAGTTTTCTAGGCTGAATGTATTGTTTGTTTATTGATCCTTATAAATCATATAATGCACAGAATGCTAGATAATACAAGACAAGTCAAAAATATTTAATTTACATAACATTTAAAATATTATATAGTTAATAATATACAAAGTTATCATACGCTACACCATATTGTAACATAAATCGTTAAAACGTGTTCAAACACTCTAGAACAAAACGATTAGCTTAAATAGACTAACTGCAACAAGTTTTACAAATGCACTTAACTGTTATAATAAAATACATTTTATTTCATACAGTATAAATACTATTACCATTATTTAAAAACTCATTTAAGGAATAGAAACATTGATAAAATAAATATGTTATTACTGCTCTTTAAAATAAAATTAACTTTTCAATTTTTTAATCTGTTATAATTTGATAGACATTTGAGTTGCATTATTTTGATATGTTTTGGTGTTGGTTGGTTCTCATTATATGAAGATCTGTGTTACTTCATTTGTTATATGCGATTATTTTGCTACCAGCTTATTTCTTATAAATAATATTACTTATACATGTACATGTACGGGAATGGTAAGATTCTCAGTTTTGAGAAAATTGGTTCGCGGAAAACTTCTGATTTGCATCAGCTATTATTCTGATTATTTCCTGCAATACAAATAATTGTTTGGATGGGGGAGAGATACCCCAAAGCAACATGCCATACTTTAGTCAGGTGTAAACATAAACAAAATAAACACTTCCAAGTGTATCAAGATTTACCTCGTCTGCTAAATTCCTGAACAGATACCCAGTTAAAATAAGTTTTTTCATTAAATTTTCAATACGCTTATCTTATCTTAGGTCCTTTTTCATTATAATTCCAAGATATTTAACACTACTAGCAGTTTCAATGCAATTATAAAAACTTACTGCCGGTTTTAGTACCTCCCTGTTTTACTTAAAGTGAAAAGGCACGTGCGAGATTTCTGTGTTAACTTTTAGTTGGTTATATGCAAAACAATCCCCTATTTCTGATGAAATTTTGTCCACAAGTGGTTGAAGGTTCTCACATCGCATACATTCCACAATAATGCTTGTATCAAGAGTGTAGCGTCGCTTTCAAATGGACCAACGTATCCTGCAATAGATTGATTTTGCATAGATGTTATATGCAACAAAAGGCGTTCATATGAAGATGTACTACAGCGTAAATAAATATTTCTGAGTTTCCTTTCTGAAGGTGCAAACGGCCACACAGTAAGACAATGCTTATGGAAATACTGTTTCCTCTTTTTCACTATGGTTTTCCTGGACGCCCTTTATAAATAATCCAAATTATTTTTCTCAAAATAAAGAAAGAAACAAAGTGCTTTTTTTAAACTTCTTTCATCACTCTTGGCAATTGACCAGCGTTGAAGTATTCATCTTATTGGATCGATAACGGCGATGCTAATGTATTGAATCTGTTTTGTTTCTGGTTCAAATTGTACAATTTTTTTCCAGAAAGAAAGCTCATACAATATAATTACTCTGCCCTTTTTATATTTTATTTTTCCTAATGGTTATCCCTAATTCTTTCGAAATGTTATCCCTCGGCAATTTATCATCAGTTTCCTATCCTGATTGCTTATTTACGAAATTCAAAGCTCAATGAGTACGCCATGGACAGATGACTCTATTATAAAAGTATGAAATAAAACAAGCTGCCTCCTTTAGGGTACTTAGTTACAGGAAAATGTTATAAACTTACCATAAAAAATGACAGTTTGAGGCGCACTAACCTGGAACAAAATGAAACAGAAATCAGCATTTCATATTTACATCACAAATACGCTATTAGAAAATAAACGTGAATGCAAACAAATAAGAATCTAAACTACTATATATGTATATTCATCTTATTGAATGCACTATTTTATCCATAATGAATAATATATTACCTACAAATCATTATTCGCCTCCTGAAAGCAAGGTTTTGCATGGGAGTGCAATTTCTGTCACGTTCACTGTACCCAGTAATCGCTTGTGTAGCCTTATTTACATTTAAGGAGTGCCTACTATTCAGTTTGAGTATAAAGGTATACTGAAATACACAATTGCATCCACTCACTATGGTATGTTACTTTAAGCATTCAACATAAAATACAGTAACACATCAGAAGCACTAGCAGGTATGTAATAAAAAACTGAGCTTTTAGAAGAATATAGTAAGTACTTAACCTTCCGCATGCCAAGAGGGGCACAGATATACCTCAATCTCTGCCTGCAACGTCATTGTTATCGGCAATTCTGCAGAAAGCGTGAAATACAAGTCTCCAAAAGCAAATTTTACAAAGCAAAGTTGGAACTGCCACCAAAATTGAGAAATGGTGTTTTAAAAAACGGTTTTCGGAGAATATAGCATTTTAAACGAAAAATTTCAAATAGAAATGTTTGCAGTCCACTATGCTTTATAGTTTTTTTTAATACCTAAATGGGTTGTACAGTTGTTTAGATGACTTCTATTTATGTTCATATTAAATAACACACTTTGAGTCAAACATTAACCATTTATTTTCATTCTTGTTGGAAAATGTTCCAAGTTGTAAGCAGGGGAGTATTACATATATTTAATTGCACATATTTCGTTATAGCCAGCTCATTTTGAATTACGCATCTCAGGACATACATTAAATAGATTTAGCAATATTTAATTTCGCGCTTCCTAATATCTGCTTAACTCGAACATTAAACATATGCTTATTTAAATTTTTATTGTAAAACTTTAAAAACAAGACATTAATGAGTATAAAATGGCATGACAATCAGATGGCTGGCTCCTTTATAATGGAAAAGTCGAACTGTTCGCCTCCGTGTCAAAACAGAGAAAATGACTTATTAAATTGTAGTATAGATTATTGCAGGTAATTTGTTTACGGATATTCTCTTAAGATTAATATTGCCAAAAGCGGTTTTCGTCGTAAAAGGGGGGGGGGGAGATCTCAATGTTCGGTAACTTGATGCGACACATAAAAGAGAACTAAAAAACTTAACTGCTTCCCTCATTTCCTTAGACGGAGGGAAATGCCTGCAGTAACCGGGTAAATCCATTTACCCGGGTTTTTACGCAACCAAAAGTAAGATGCTCAAGTAACTAGACTTGCATGTTTTTCCCGGTTCGCATTCTGTTGGTGAAAAATAATCAAAGTCAATTTACCGACAATGTTACCGTAAACTACGTTTCACAGGTGTTTTCACATTCAATATGTCTGCAACAAATTGGAATCGATTTTTCACAACATGAAACTCCTCACGGGGAATAGCTGTAGGTCAATAACTCATTTCCCATCAAAATTGGACTTACCCGTTTTTCACGCTCTTTGCAGAATTTGTCCATAAGGAACCACATAACATGATATAATAAGAATAGTAATTATTAAGCCATTTAGGCATAGCATTTGAAATACTCTTGGGAATAGTGTTTAACGCCAGTTTTTGCCACTGAGGCACCAGAAACCGTGGACACTGATGATACTGAGATGAAATGATTATTTGGGCAAGAGTTTTTGTTTTTTTAAAGGAAACGTTCCAGATCTAAGTTTAGGGGTACTTCTCCGGCATTTGCCATTTATGAGGACTGAGGAAAACTTGCAGTAAACCTCAGTAAGGGATGACGGTCCTAATGGGATTCGAAACCCAGACCTCCCGCACGAATCCGCGCCTTAACGACCTCAGCCATCCGTGGCGGTACTGAGCTATATGAATTATGACAGTGATAAACTAAAAGTTACACATTTATTTCAGAAGTTTCATTGTTGAAGGAAATATTAAATATAAGTCAGTGTTGTACAACAGACCGCCATTTATTTCTTATAATATAGAATGTCAACGTGACCTAAGTGAGGTAATGAAAATATTGGAAGAATTTTTTCCTGAAATATGCCTTAAATTGTGGCCGATGCAAGATCTGTGAACGAGACAGAAAATGCCGGGCAAAATGTCACAAGTGTCAAGAATTTGTGTCTTATGAACATTCAGACAATAAAAAGTAAAAGTGTGTAGTAATAGTTGTGAGTTAATCGGCCAGAGACCAAGATTCCAGTAACACTGTTAAGAGATATTAATAATAATGCAAGTGCTGTATTATGTATAAATAAATAAATAAATAAAGTATTTTGAATTATGTTCAATATGTATTTGCAGTTTCAAACGGATGAAAATAATTTTTAACACAGCAATTGTTTTCCACTGCTCAGTAATGTTAATAACACTGAAAATACTGTATTATGATATTAAAATTATGTAATGAATCATATCAAGTAAGTACTTGAAACTTCAAACCATGATATTAAATTTAACACATATTTTAAGCTGGTATTCCATGAGTATGGTGGCATATATGCACCAATTTGTAAGTCATTTTATGTGAATGCATTACTGCAGCTTACATACTGGTATGGCATCATAGAAAACCGAAGATACAAACAGTAGTACCACACAATCGCTTCAATATAGCCGTAATTAAGTTGCACGTTAACAAAAAATTTTTGTAGACTATAAAAACAAGTAGCTAAATCACTATACCAGTAAAAATAAATTTTAAAATATTTTGTAGCTTTACAGATTATATTTAGCAAGCTGGGCAATGCTCGCCGGCACGCGCATCCTTATGAGTTGTTATGTAAGGGGAAAGCCAATCAACGACGCTCATTTCTCTTCGCTCTAGATGCTCCCTACTGTCCAGTTCACGCTTCTGGCTGTAGTTGCTATCTCGGAGCTTAAAGCAAACATTTATTGTTGCCTGACAACCTCGCAAATGGAAATTACTTATCCTTACCTACTGATATGGTGTTGAGTTCGAATCCTCATGGGAATATATTTTCCGCCACTTATAATATTTTTAAACAATAAATGTTACTATTTTTTAAAAAAAAAATTACTCCATAATAACACCTTTTCCCACATTATTCTTAATCCAACAAATGTTACTTTTCATACTGTTTAGGTTAGGTTAGTTTAGTTTAAGTTTAACAAAAAATAGTAGAGCATACAAAAATAATTCATAGGTTTTGTTAGATTACTTTAAGTTTAACAAGGAAATTATATAACATAAAATAATTAATATTATTCCATAATAACAATTTTAACTCATTTTTTTATCTGTTAGGTCAGGTTACTTTAATAAAAACTAATATAACATAAAAATAATATTCCTCCATAATAACAATTTCTAATTGATTAAGTTTTTAATCTGTTAGGTTAGATTAGCTTAAGTTAAAAAAAAATATAACATAAAAATTTAATATTAATGCATAACAATTTCCAGCTCGTTACTTTTTTAATCTAAGTTACGTTAGTTTAAGTTTAACAAACAAATAATATAACAAATTAATATCACTCCGTAATAACTTCTAATTGGTTACTTTCTTTTTTTAATCTGTTAAGTTAGATTAGGTTAAGTTTAACACAAAAATGTTACTTCATAATAACAATTTCTATATTGTTTCTTTCTTTTTTTTAAAAAAAGATATAACATTAAAAATTAATCTTATTGCATAATATCAATTTCCAGCTCGTTACTTTTTTTTAATCTAAGTTACGTTAGCTAAGTTTAACAAACAACTAATATAACATAAATAAATATTACTTCGTAACACTTTCTAATTGGTTATTTTTTCTTAAAAGATGTTCGGTTAGGTTAAGTTTAACACAAAAATAATATTACTCCATAATTAATTTCTATCCCGTTTTTTTTTTAATCTGTTAGGTAAGGTTAGTTCCAGTTTAACAAAAAATAATAGAACATAAAAAAGTAATACTACTCCATAATAACAATTTTTATTGTGGTAGGTTAGGTTAGTTTAAATTTAAAAAAAAAATAATAGAATAAAAAAATAATAATACTCGATAATAACAATTTCTTCATTTTCTTTTTTAATCTTAATAATTTTTCTGCATTATTCTTATATAGAAAGCCCATTAATTCAGTTTTAAGTTTAACGTAAAAAAGTACATACAAATTAATATTATTTCATAACAACAGCGTTTCCATACGAAAGTAAGATATCTGCTGGCTGAGGAATTCAGATTTCTTCGCTGCCACTTGGGACTGGGTAACTTCTATTTGTAAGGTTACGTGTCAAATTCGTTCCGACCATATAGGCTTGTACCAGTGGATACAGGATAAGAATCATGGTAAAACAGCACGCTCTGCAATCTTTAGTGTTCACTGAATTCAAATTTCAAACCAACAGAAGTAACAAATTAAACTTCAATAGCACAGGGGTGAAATAGGTTTCTTCTAGTTAATAGTATTACAATAACTGGTGTTTGTTTAGCAACAATGTGGGCTCTTAAAAGAAACACCATAACAAATGTCAACGAGTCCTGTATAATGCTCAGTGAAGAATAACAATGATAGATGGATCATATGATAAATATAGTAAATGATTTAGAAACATTACGGCGTATCTAATAATATGAACAAGCACTGTACTAATTTCAAATGCTTTCCTTCTCCTGTGGGAACATTTTGAGCTGCAGCAGAAAGACCTTAACACAAAACAGACATACACTCTCAGAAAATATTCATATGGCATTACTGGAGACCGCAACCCGCAGGGAACCAGAAAAAGTAAATATCCTTAGCGACAGTACAGCCTGACGCTATGCTGAGAGAAGATCAAAGCATTGACATCAAACAGCACTACATGGAAAGCTTTCGCACGGGTCTTAGGCTCCACGTAATGGTAACCAAAGATATACATGTGTTCTCTTTTACTTGCTCTTGGGGCTGCTGATTTAATTTTTTTTTTAAAAAAAATCTTATTACAGATAAAAGCTGTTTCCAGAAGATAACCCGAAATATTCATTTTCCATGTATATGTCTTTATGCTGTGGTGCATAATGAAATAGCGTAATAAAGCTCTGTTTACCCTTTAGCAAAAGTACAAATGAAAATATCTTCTAGTTCTTCGACGTAAGCATGCAAGTGTACTCGTTCTTGGCCACAAAACAGAAAACTCTTAACAGCCTATACCTAGCGATTTCACTAAAAGTTTACCAGAAGTGAAATCTTTAAAGAAATGTTAAAATAAACTTGGCTGAGGGTCCTATGAAATTAAAATATTTATTTTATAAAGCGTTTTTAAAAATTAAGACGTTACTTAAAATAACATTATAACGGATTTTAGTTATAAACCTTGTCCGCTTAGACGGTGTATTAAGTCTCGGTTTCTAGGCGTGTCACAGCAGGCGGCATTCACACCTCAACTTTGCTTCCTAAAACGAGTATACAGTCTTACTTTATAAAGATATCTTCCCTCGGCTAAATAAACATTATATCGGGAAAACACACTACTCAATTTCTGTCATCGTAATGTTTTTGTTTTGCACTTGTTTTGAATCGTGTGTAACGCTCCTTTTTACTACTGAGGCACCACAGGGAGTGGACACTGATATACATTGAGATGAAATGATACGATTGGGAAATGATTCTTTTAAGGAAGGAAATGTTCCAGGCCTATGTTTAGGGTATCTCCCCGGCATTTGCCATTTATGAGAACCGAGGAAAATAAAAAAAAAATAGTCAGGGAGGAGGTCTTGGCGGGATTCGAGCAGACCTCATTCACGAGTTTGCGCCTTAACGACCTCGGCCTCTCATGACTATTTTGTTTTGCAGTGAATAAACTGAATCAAATGTATGCACAAAGTTATGAACTGCAGTTCTGAAATAGGACAATTTATCAGAAATTTCAGAATTTCGGGGATGAACCATATTTAAATTAACGTTTACAACAAAACTGGTTACTTCAAGATCAACTGTTTAACCATCATCACAAATGAATATATACTGCTGTGAGACCTGCAGGAAACAGGCTCAGAAAGCGACTTCAACTGTATGACAAGAGAGGGGAAAGAGAGATGAAATACAGGTGACGCAAGGCTACGGTAGGTCTCGCGCTGGGAAGCCCAACATTGCGTGAGCGAACAAGATTTATAGCTAAAGATCAATATAAGAAGTGTTTTAAGAAAAAGCACAGACACATTAACTCCAAAAGTTTCCCCATTCTTTTTATTTAAAGGAACACAAGTCTTTCACGATCAATGTTGTGGAACACCTGACACCAATATTTTTTGTCACTATACACTTTTCGCCATATACACGAATTTTAATTTTTTGTCTGAAATACACTCTGATATCTTTACTTACATCAAGACATTTATTCCAGCTATCTTTAGTTGCTATTTCATTTTACAAACAACATACTACTTTTAAAACAATTATGCATGCAGATCTACGTTACTTAACAATTAAACTTAACTAACAACTTACCCTAAAACGTCAAACAATGCAATATTATACCAAGTACTGGTAACCAGTAGTGATTTAAGTTTAAATATACACAATATTCATTGTTCAGTACAATATATATTTTATGATGTTTGGCTATCGGAAAATTTCAATATATCATATGAAAGAGGATATCTTGTCGTTTAAAGAAAAATCTGCACTTAGTTGATTTAGTTTCAATCCTGCTGGGAAATCTGAAGAAAGTTATTCCCCGTCCTCCGCTGTGATAAGAATTCAATCCTTCACACCCAAATCAGAGAGGATATTCAAGTATCCGCATTCTCAACAGATGTGTTCTCAATGATCTCATTTCTGTTCTTATATAAAACGCTTTAACTTCACGACTCGCTCGTCTCAACACTGGAGAGAATGCACTTCTCTGCACGCCAGTACAGGTGCCACTTGAAATCTGAATAGTCCTATAACATCATCAGGCGAAGAACTTCGATACGCGCTGCCACATTTTACCCATCACTACCGCCTACGCTCGGATAACATAACACGATTTATCACCCTCGAGTAGAACGGCCTTCTTGTTCAAGTGTCTATTGGGCGGGGCTTTATCTCTCCTGGCGCCACAACATGGCAGAGCTCTGAAATATCTTGCGAAAAATTTCCACGCTGACAGGTGAAATAGTTATTCGACCAGCAGTGCGAAAAATTATTCATTTATCACTCTGACCTAGATATTGCTACCGGGCTCATATTTGTAGCGGTTGAGTGGGTTTCAATGAGTTTTGGGAGAGATAGAAAAATAAGGTGGGAGCTATACAGACCAGGTCAGAGAACGACAAACGATTCCATGCCTCTTCGATATCTAGCGATATTTGTCGCAAGCGGAAAACAATGAAAACCAACAAACCACCACCTTAATCGACAAATTATAACATCTATATAGAATGCTCGGGAAGTTCTAAAACAAAAGTTATTAATTTCTACTCTACCTTACACTCGTATACACGCAAAGGGTCTAAGCAGGACAGTATGGATGTTACTTGAATGAAAATTATTACCTTATGTATAGAAAATAAACAATAATTTGCTAACAGAATTAATTCTTTATCCATTTTCTTTAAGGCCTTTGAAAACACCGGCGAGCTAGCCTCGAGAGTGCATACCGCTAAGGCCACGGCAAGCCAGATAATGAAGGAATAGGAAGACAGATCTATTATTACAAGATATGTGTGTTTTTTTAATGGTGTTTCACGTCCGTTTTTACTACTGAGGCACCACAGGCGGCGGACACTGATGATACATGAGATGATAAAATGGGAAAGAATTTTTTTAAGGAAGGAAACATTCCTGGCTTATGTTTAAGGCACCTCCCCGGCAATTTCCATTTATGAGGACTGAGTACAACCTGGAAAAAAAAACTCAATAGGGAGGACGGTCCTGGCGGGATTAGAAATCCAGATCTGCTGCTCACGAGTCCGCGCCTTAACGACCTTAGCTACCCGTGACGGTATAGATGTGACGCAAGATGTAACATAGTACTGCAATCCTAGAAGTATATGTGCACAAGACAATGAAACCCCAAATTGATGTGCTAATTTCGATAGTGATTCTGTTGGCGAACGTTCAGGATTTGCGGCAAATTGTCTTCTGTTAAAACTGTGTGTCTTCGTATGTTTCTTGTTTTGCACTGAACCAGTAGTACAAAGATCATGAACTATAGTTCTGCAAGGAGGCAATTACCCAGGGAATTTTCGAATAATTTCCTCACAAACACGATGATTTGAGTAGTATTTATGATATAACATTTACATATAATTCATCCTCTAAAGGCAGCTGTCTCTTGCCACATTCGCTAAAGAATGTAAACGATGACTGTTTGGAAGTTCAAGTTTAGGTGGCCATGAGTGAAGAGGGGAGCCGGCCTTGGCAGAGATGCAAACCACGTGCGAGCGGTGAGAGCATATTCTGGAATCCCGGTATTTCCTCAGTTACTTTTTATAAACTTACAATTTCATTGAGTGCCTTTAACTTCAACGAGTATCCGGATTGGCAGCTAAACAGAGAAATCAAAGAGGCTAAGATCACAGCTTTTCAATCAAATCTCTTATTTAGTGATTAGTTGCCTAAGCCTGCTGCAGTGCTTGGAGAGGAGATTATTTTTCACTGGCATAATATCTGTCTCAGCGATAATGGGTGAGGAAGATGGGAATTGGGTGTGTTTCACTTTTCAGCACTTCCATATTTTTAAGTGCATTTCCCCTCTGACTTCATTTACAACATGCTTTGAACTCACTAATAAGACAATTTCTTCTGATTGATATGCATGTACACGTCTAATATGTTATGCACAATGCATATGGCATATTTGTTTATTATTTCTAGACTTTTAAACACCCGCATGAACTAAGGTATTAAGCATATCGTGGTGGAGAAGCATATAAACTATTCCCACTAGGCTTCACCGCAGGGTCGAGTGCAGCCCACAGATATAACGTACACCACAAAAAGGTGAGGAGAAACTGTAAAATCGCAACCACCGGCTAAGCTCTCATGACCAAGAGAACCGCGCAAACCTCATCAATAAATAGGCCAGATAGGTATAGAGTTACATTATCCAGCCAACACATTTTTGTAACTGAAATAAAAAACGGGGGGCAAGGAAAATGGAAAAAAATATTAGTAATATATTTTTGATACATATGAAATATGAATTTTATTTCAACGCTCGAGTATTCCTGCTAAAACATGAAATCTAGGTTCGTCTTCATAATGCTCAGAACTTTGGGAGTGATAAGCCGGTGAAAAGTGTTCAAAAGGGAATGAAAAGGAATGATCAGAGTTGCACTATTCCATATTATGAAAAATTAGCCGCTAAAAGCAATATAAAATAAAGACACGATATACGAAGACGGTAATGTAACTAAATGCCTATGTCCAGAAAAATGGAATGTATGTACTTTGAACATTACTGATAGTAGCCAGCAAATGTAATGACAAGGCCAATAAAGTTAATCAATAGCGTATAACAAAGTTCAGTTTTAAATGCTACTTTGTTCATCCGATAGATGACACGAGTTTCGTAGTCGGTAACATGCGCATATTGTGGTTTATTAATATAGCGAAACAATATTACAATAAAAACAAAGAAGAACAGCAAATATTGGAATAATTAATCTCAAAAGAAAAGCTCTAAACCTCCCATGTTTCCCAAACTCCTCGGAAAACAATGTTATGAGATGTATATACATACAGATGACTTCAGTTTGTTTTTATTAGATTTATTTCCCGACGCTCTTTAATGTCTCCAGTAATCAGCGTCCCATTCAATTAAGGGCGTGAAACTGCCGACAAATTTTGCTCAGAGGCCTCTTCTTTCAGGCTTGAGGTTCTTTTTCGTGCCGTAAATCTACGACACGGGACCCACAGCTTTACTTCCCTTCCGAAGGAAGGCATACTTAGCATTTTTACGGCCGAAAAATCCATTGACCCTGGCCGGGTTTGAACCCGCGATCTTGGGTTTATGAGGCAAGTATGGTTACCACTGCGTGAGAATACATCACAATAATACGGCAAATATTTCCAAAAATGCATTTATTTGTTTGTTCAGGTCTTAAGTGATATAAACCAATGGTGAACCTTCGAAAAATACACAGGATGCACATTGAAGAGTTTAAACTTTGCATTAAATACAAGGGTTATTCAACAAAGAATTATAATTCTTTGCAGACATTTTTCGTGCAAAACTTTAACTTTACAATATTTTGTTAGCTTAATGCGTTATGTATGCGTGACACTAAATAGTTTCATTGTTGTCACTTCCGGTTCCAGCCTATGAGCGGTGTGCCATCTGAGATATGTTCAGTTCCACAAAATGGAAGTAATACGCGACAAACTATATGCTGCTCTGCAAGTCTGCATTCGTCTCGACAAATCTTCAGTTGAGGTCTATGGAGAGTTAGTTCTTCCTTATAGAACAGCTAGAAGATCCAGATTGTGCTCTAACGGAAGAAGACATTAACACAGCTGTTGTAATTGTGAAAGATGAAAGCCGAATAACATTAAGAGCACTTTCAGAAAATTATGAACTTTACACTATGTGCCATCAATACTTTGGTAACTGAAAATTTGCATATGAGAAGTGTTAGTGCTCGGCGGGTTCCAAGACTGCTGATTCCCGAACTAAAGTACTTTCGAGTGCAGGTGTGCACGCAGTTGAAGATAATGTTACAGGAATACGAGGAGTTTCTTAAGTGAAAACTTTGCTATATCATTTCGACCCTGAGAGCAAACGCCAAAGAAAGCAAAAATGTCACTTTTGCTAAGAAAGTTGTGGTCATCTGTACACTAAACTGTAACTGAGCAGTATAGCAGAGAAGTCCTGAAAACTCTGCAAGGCCATATTTCCGTTACTGCACCACGATAATGCACGGCTACACATCACAGTGTTGTTGCTCAATATGTCACAAAAAGCCATGTAAAGTGTGTTCCCTTATCCACCCTGCAGTCTATATTTAGCCTCTTATGACTTTTTCCTTTTTCCACCATCAGAAGCTAGGCGAAGGCTATGGATGCGATTCTGAACGATCTGACAGAAATGGTTGCAGCAGATCTTTGAAAACTGGTAGAAACAATGGGACAGATGCGTCTAACGGGAAGTACTTTGAGAAAGATCATCAAAATTATCAGAAAGTGTTAAGATATGTTGTCAAAAAATTATGATTATTCCTTATTGAGCAGCTCTCTTATTACTAGCCATGACAGCGACAAATCTTCAATGGGAATCCGCGATAAGGAAAGTTTGAGATCTTCTATTTTACAGTATAAAGTAGATAAAAACTGTGCTGGCAAAATATAATTTAAATCCATCATTAGGGCATAAGCAGTTATATTTTCGAAAAAAGAGCCGTTATGACAAAATTAAATTAATGTTTCTGTACTGTATACTTCATTTCTCGAGTTTTTTACGCTACTTGCCCCCCCCCCTCCCACTTAAGTCGGTTTTTACGCTCTGATAAATACTTTAATTACAAAGATTTTATGACGAGTTTAGGCTGCTATTTTAAACACATATGATAACCCTTGCCTCCTCGCTAAACACACTGCAAGGCAACAACAACCTTGGAAGCCACGACTCCGTTGCTGTGCTGCGATGAGTCAGGGTGTCTACATGTGGGCAGATGCTATGCGTTAAATTAATTGTTGCATGTCTCGACAGAGCCCAGTGTCAAAGGAAATGCTGGATTCTTCTCTAGCAGCAGATTTATAGTTTACAGCTCCAAAGTGGGCAGTGCGCTAGCAATTCTTTACAATATCCTCCTGCTATTACGAGCCACAACTTCCCCTATTCAGTACGCTCTGCAGCTTCCGGCCATGCAAGCTCTTTCCTTTTCCATTACTTTAAAAGACAAAGACACTTCCGCATGTATCCATTCCACATTTTGTTCCAATTTGACGGAGAGAAGCGACTTTTCTTTTCTTTCTCTTGCCTGCCTTTAACCAAGTGTTGCATTCCCACACTTTTGTTTTTCTGTATCAGGAAACACGCTTTGTGATGTGTATTTCTGGCAACTAACCATAGCCAATGCTTTTCAGCAACTGGAATGCTACGGGAAACGTTACACTGGGGAGGGTTTGAGAATTGGTTTCAGACAGACAGTTTCTTCACCCATTCTTACTCTGTACAAGTTATAGGATTGGCCTAAAGTGAGCGAAGGAGAGAATACTTCAAAGTCCTATAGTAAATACAACAGGTTGTCGACATAACAAGATTCGATCTTTCATTATCTAACTGCAGTGACATTGGACAGTTTCTTTAGCAATAATTATCACAAGAGGGTCTGACATTACAGATAAATTCACGAACGTAGTGATATTTATTAGGATTATTTCACTCATAAAATAAAAAGTTCAATATAATTCCTCTAAACTTGGCTTACAATATTGTAATAATAGTATAGTGGTATTTAACCTTTTCAAGCTATTTTGCGACAGAAAAATGCCGATAGATAAGAGCAAAATACGGGTTTAGGTCTATTTCATGAATAGAATTAGAATAAAAGAAATAATATATATGCAATTCGAGCTCAAAATATTAATATTTATATAAAATGTTAAACTTATGAACATTTTAATCAGAAACCGTGAGACTGAAATGGACAAAAGTCGACTATTACAATACGGTTCTATTATATATATATATATATATATATATATATATATATATATATATATATTACTCAGTTGCTATTAGAAAATCGAACCGTATTGTAATAGTCGATTTTTGTCCATTTCAGTATATATATATAATAGACTGTGTCTATTTTCTTTGTATTCTGTGGTTTGGAATTCCTAATCCATTTTGCATTATGATCATCGATTGTCCATGCTTTTGCTCACAACAGCCTCTAGCAAAAGTGGTCAGTGACGCGTGTTCAGGAATTATATAGTAGAGATACAGAATTGGTTACACTGACCATAAGACAAATGCACGTCTCGTGATAAAACGGATATATATTTGATAATTTCACACCGTAAACCGCTGTGATTGATCAAAAATCAAAATTTTATTTCCATTCATTAGTCGATTTTAAGATGACGTCACATGAGTGAAATATTCCTCGTAATTTCCAAACGCATGCTTCACATTCATTTCGAAGTCAATGCTGGTTTTTTATTTATTTGTTTATTTATTTGTTTTTTTAAGGAAGAAAGCGTTCCAGGCCGGAAAGGTAACCTAAAAATCTACCTTGCGGTTGCACCTTCTTTGGAGGCATTTATCATCATCAGAAGCAATGGCGGAGACTGCGGAGACGATTTTGAAGGACTTGTCAAAAATGGTTTGAAGACCGGCCAGGAAGCTGGAACAAGTACCAACAGGGAGGGACTTCTTTGAGAATTTTCCTCAAAATTATGATGAACAAAGTTGTGCAGTGAAAATATTTATGACACGGAACAGTAACCGTAGAGTCTCACATGGAAGTTTATTAAAGAAGGAAAGGAAAATGAATTTATACCAGAATTTTGATTTTGCTATCGAAACTGTAGAATATTAACTAGGTAATTATTAGCTAAGTACTGTATTATTATACGTCCATTTATTATTTCTTAATTATTCCTTTCCTATGCTCAGAATGTCATAACTAGACTAAATAACTTTTTAACAGTTAACACTAAATATAAACAATTAGCTTACCATTAAACAACGCTGGTAACAAATACTTAATATATATATTTTACTGAATGATGGTTTATATGTGTTTGTGGGGAGTGCATGAAGCGACCCTGATTGGACCTCCGCCAAGGAGTACTGCAGACCGGCAGACCTCCCGGCACCTAAATACCCACATTTATAGTTTTCCCTTGGAGACAGCTTAAGCAGTAGCTCTAAGAGGTAAATAACTGTCACAAGGCGATAAAAACATGCGCGCAGCAGCATTGTAATTCGTATGCGTTCCAACATTGCCAGTTACTTTATTATCATTGCACTAAATACACTGGGCAGGCTCAAAATTTATGTGCATACCACAATGTCCTGTGTAAACTTAACGAGAAAGATTCCCACCTAGGGACGAAGCGTCCTTAGGACTGTAAGGCTGAACGTATTCAAAATTAGTGCGTTGGCGTGTGTGCGTTATTTTTATTAACCTATTACAACATTTTCTTATTTGAATAGTACGATGTCCATGACTTAAATAATTGTCTAGTGGAGGCGAAGAGGTTCTTCCATGGAGTTTTCCTTACCGTCGTACGCTAGTCTTGTATTCAGCCCAGTTGGCTATACCTGCTCTTTTCCGGGATTTTGTAGAAACAGAAGAACCGCGATGCAGACGATATCAATTTAAAATAGAGCATTTCACTACTTTTGATTGTATTGTGGTAATATGAAATGATGTAATTGTTTTATTTTAGCAGTAAATGTAACTTACAATGTCCTATTATTTTAACAATTCATTTCTCAAACTCGTTTATTCAAATTTAATTTTTGCAAGACCTCGGAGCGATTGACAGCTTGGTAACTTCATTTATAATTATTATCCCACCATTTCCAGTAATTGTCAACTGCCGCAGAATGGCTGAATAGTGGTAAAAAGTTCAGTAAAACGTCAAGAATTCATTTCAACAGTGGTTGATGCGTTTGCACATTTTGTCTCAATGCCATAATTTTGATTACGAAAAATGTTTATGATAAAGTTATTTTCGTGGTATATCTGGTATAAATTAGATTTTGCTTTAATTTCGACATCCCAAGACGAAATTATATAGCCTATATTCGTTAACAAACATATATAAACGGCCACAATGAATACCCATTAAGTTAGTTAAATTTACAATTACTGAAAACAGAAAAGTGGTCAGTGATGCGTGTTGAGTAATTATATCGTGGAGGTATAGAGTTGGCTACACTGATAACAAGACAAATGCACGCCGCGTGATAAAACGGATTTGATATTTTTTTCTTCGATATTTTCACTGCGATTTGTCAAAATTTAAAATTTTGTTTCGTTTCATTGGTCAATTTTATGATGACGTCACATAAGTGAAATAGTCTCGATAAGCTTGTTTCATAATCTCATGATGACCGCCACTGGTGACCGACGTCGTATGTGCGGACTCGTGAGCGGGAGGCCTGGGGTTCGATTCCCACCAGGGCCGCCCTGCCTGGCAGGTTTTTTCCCACGATTTCACCAGTCCTCATAAAGGGCAAATGCTGGGCAGATACCCTAAACTTAGGCCTGGAACGTTACCTTCCTTTAATAATAAAATAAAATAAATTCTTAATTGTATTTCATTTCTTGTATTATCAATTCACCGCCTGTGATGCCTCAGCAGTAAAAACGAGCGTCAAAAATTATTAAAAAGTTTCATGAGTCGCGGTAAAGGATTTATGGAGTTTCACCCAGAGTCGAATTGCTCTACTATGACAATCCATCACCGCAATAATTACATAACACTGTTGCAAAACAGTAGCATGAAACAAGCTAGCGGTGGTAGCGTCTCGCCAGTGTAATCAACAGCTTTTTGCTATGAAACATCTTTGGCGCAAAATATTGGAATGACCGCCACGGGTGGCCGAGGTCGTTAAGGCACGGACTCGTGAGCGGGAGGTCTGCGGTTCGAATCCCGCCAGGACCGTCCTCCCTGACTGGGGTTTTTTCCAGGTTTTCCTCAGTCTTCATAACTGGCAAATGCCGGGGAGGTACCTAAACTTAGGCCTGGAACGCTTCCTTCCTTAAAAAAAAAATATCCTTTCCCAATTTATCATTTCATCTCATGTATCATCAGTGTCCACCGCCTGTGGTGCCTCAGTAGTAAAAACGGGCGTTAAACACTACTCAAAAAAAAAAAAAAAATTTTGGAATTTCGGACATTTTTCGAGTATGTGTATATATTACACCCACACGTACACATATTATATAGTAAGGAATGTGTTTTTTCTGACGATAAGCATACACATCTGTCATTAAATTGCTATTTTATTATTTTCGTTTGGTTTAGCATAGTTTATAATTAAAAGAAGAACAAATGCCGGTCAATTATACAAACATTAAAATTACTAAATGGAGAAATTACTCAGCACATAAAAAACCAAAATAAAAGGTTTTTAACAAGGCTAGATGATCACAACGTTGTCCGAGAGGGGTTTAAAAATGGGGGAGTTTTAGAATTACTTAACAGGCTAACATTCACATAATAGACTCGTGTTTTGTCTGTAAACCGGATGGCGGGAAAAACAGAGAATTTCGTGTTGGACTCGAGCCGCCTATCAGCACGTTGTTTGACAAGCGCGTCTTGCCAGAGCAAACAGAACAAATTGCTACGTATTTGTAAAACCTTTACCTAGGTCGCCAATTCATATTAATCATCGAACAATCTGCAAAACATCTACCGCGTTTTCCCCCCTTCTTTTCCCCCTAGAAATAACAGACGCAACGATGCTAATCCTGCCCATTTTACCTGATGGATGGGCGCTGTTTGCTCTAAGCATCATTTTGGCAGTTCTTCCTAAAGCTCTAGAGTTACTTGGTCTTCTGATTGCAGTAATGTCACAGCGTTGTTTGGCATGAAAGTAAAGGAAGAATGATATTACACTGAAAAACACTTGCTACTTGGTTCCTAGAAGCCAGATATATGTGAAAACGTAACTTACCATATATTTCGGTGGTTAAGAAGTGCCCCTCGCTTTTTTGTACACAATGTTTAAGGAAAAAACTTTCTTATAATGAATTTATAGTGTATAAGTTACAGGTAAAGCAAGAACTCTTGTCACTTAAGTAACTCCAACGTAAAAACCAAACCTGAAGCAAACAAATGAATTCAGTGCTTGACCTATGTATGATTTAGTGCTACAGAACACGATGCCAGGAAATTTTTTGTTACAGTAAATTTTCTTTTCTTGCACGACTGGTGAAAACGCCCAGATTTAGCAATAACGTTACTATTTTATTTGTAAACAAGTACTGCATGTTTGTAATAAATACTCCTATAGAAATTTCCACGCATTCAAAATACTGACTTTCTACAGTAATTTTTTAATTTACCGGAGAATAAAAACGGTGTAATTATGGGCTAGGCTGGTGAATTATCGCGGTTGTTTACCAACCCTATCACAGTTACAAAAACTGAAACGTGATAAACTAGCTTCGCATGATAAAGCCTTTTTCCTGATAGGTAATAATAATAAAATAACGGCTATGATTTTTATGATTCTTTAAAACATTGGTGGTGATCTGCAAGAACTGGGAGTTAATATCACAACATAGCACTGCCATTGACTTATAAAAGCTACGGTGTCAAAAGAAGAAAAAAAACTGTTATCAAGAAGCATGGGAAGTAAACTTAAATATTGTGGCAATTGCATTGCAGAGATTGTTGAGCATTCGTTACACAAAAATTGAGGAAAATCGTTGGTTATATGGAAGCGACATTAGTAGAGTCAGAGGGAGCAGTTACTGTATCCTGATTGGTGGTTTACAGTATTCCCTCCTAAGACAACAGTAAAGAACGTTGGAAAAAACAGAATAGTTGAGAAGCAGTTAGGTACCAAACAGGACAACAGTGTGCTCGCGAGCAACATTCTTCCCCCCGTCAGAGCCTGTTGTAAATGTATAGTTATTGCATCTTCTTATTTTTGGCCAAATAGAATGTTGTAATAAGTTTTATAATGTGACCTATTGAATTATAATTGAACAAAATGAATCTCTTATTCCTAGCCAAGCGAATGTTATTTAGGTGAACTGCGTATTTGTCTTTCAGTTGGGTTATTTACGAACGCTCTTTAAGATCTCAGGTCATGAGTCTCTTATTCGATTCAGGGCGTGAAACGGCCGATTCATTTTGCCCAGGCTTGATCTTTGCATCTCTTCTTTCAGGCTTGAGATTATTTCACATGCCGTAAAACTACGGCACGGAACCCACGGCTTTACTTCAAGCCATACTTAGAATTTTTTAGCCCGAAGAAGGAGAGAGAAAGAAAAAGAAAAGAAGAAAAAAAACAACGTACATACTGGCCGGGATTAAGCCCGCGATCTTGGATCTATGAGGCAAACATGGTTACCATCAGACCGTCACGGCTGGCCGAGGTCGTTAAAGCACAAACTCGTGAGCGGAAGGTCTGGGGCTGCCACCAGGACCGCCCTCCCTGACTGAGATTCTTCCTCAGTGCTCATAAATGACAAATCCCGGACCCTAAACTTAGGTCTGGAACGCTTCCTTCCTTCCTTCAAAAAAAAAAAAAAAAAAAAAAAAAAAAAAAAAAAAAAAAAAAAACCGTTTATCATTTCATTTCATGTATCATCAGTGTCCACCGCCTGAGGTGCCGCAGAAAAAAAAAAAAGGTTACGTTACCACACATAGATGTTATAGGTTAAAACAACTGGTGGAGGTGCCGGGTGGATTTCGTACTACATAGTAAAAATATCACTTCAATATTTGTGAACGTTGAATGCTCTCTTTATGCCTTTACGCACAGACATTTTTTACACGTTAATGCGATAGTGCATCGTGGAAACGCTGTGTTAATTTGCTTCGAAGTTTGCAAAATGGTATCGTGAGATGGGAACCTTTCACATCAACAACTGGGCTATCGCAGACAAGCAGATGAGCTTTAAGGCAACATTTTTGGGAGTTCCTAACTTTCCGAACTACTGCTTACACTACTACACAAGCAGCTATGCCCAAGTTTCGTATCTCATTAAAAACTGCAAAGAACAAGAAGCTTGCATGTGAGCCCATCCGCACGTAACGACGCCGTGAATATAAACAACCTGATTTTGAAAATGAACTAACTTTTCTTCTATACTATCGAACAGAAGAAACATAATAGCACTGCTCTGTTGTGTTGTGGCAAGAAACACGTTATCTTTTATTATAAAGCCGATATCAATGCACTTTCTTAAAGTGAGAAATTGCAGAAACTTTCGTAGAATCATGTAATGCAGATCTACCAGCTACAATGAAGGGGGCCTGTAAACTTCGTCCAATGCATGAATTACCCTGACACACACACACACACCTACTGCAAAAGCCCAAAGGACATAATAATAGATTATATACACGTAAACACGTACCCACATTTTAAATAAAATTCTTGCTATGTTTAAACAAATAATATGGGCGCTTTGTTCATCTATCTACATACTAGTTATCATTGATAATTTATTTTATTTATTTATGTTGTTACATTGAGAATGAGCAAACAAGCCGCGCCCTTCTTTTATGAAGAACTTAATAACAGTTTGATGCTCCATTTTGAGCATGTCACAATCTTCTCACATAGCCTTCTTAAAACAACTGAACACAGCGGAGCGGAAGTTAGAGCTGCTATTATTTACTTAACAGATAAGGTATGACACCACATGAGGATTTTGTGAAGGCGATACTCCTTATCGGTGAGGCCGGAAACTTATGAACCTATCCTCGTACATCGACATTCCATAAACATACACATATGGAGACCACCGGGTTATGCAGAAAGACAAGCTTATTCAGGAAGTTCACAAATTAAAAGGAGGCAGCATCATTGTCTGTGAAAGAATAATGGAAAATAGAAAAACAGATCTGGTTTGAGCTGAGGAACAATGAATGCAAACAAGTACATTCATGTGAAGTATTCTTTAATGTAACCTCTGGAATTTTGTTTCTTAAAGCTAAATAGCATATACCATATATGAATTTAACAATTTACACTGTAAAATCTAGAAGTTTAAAAATGAAGCTTGAGGAGGAATTGTTGGTATTCAAAATACCCCTCTAAATTTATATACACTTTTTTTTTTTATTTTTTTTTTTTAAAGTTTCACCTGGTTATCTTGAAAGCAACACATTTTCAAGAAAACAATTTATGGCGAATGTTTCTTCATTTGAGGGAGAACAACAATGACACAATTAAAACAATTAAAACTCTACTAATTGTTTTGAAATGGAAAGCCCAATTATTTTATAAAATATTTAAGTTGTTTGTTTTTATGCGTAAAACCAAAATCTATTAAAAATTAGGGTTCCCATTTAACAAATGGACGTTGAAAATGTGCACTAAATAAAATATAACTAACATTATTATTCCACCTGAAATGAACATTCACTATAAATTGTTTTCTAGCAAACGTCTTGCTTTCAAAATAATTAGGTGGGGAAAAAAAAAATAAAAAAAATCCTGTACATAAAAACATTAAAATATAAAATGAACCCCCCCCCAATAAAGTCTAGAACTATTCTGCAGTTTTACACACATTTATATAATGAAGATGTCAACATTTTGTTGCAATAGACACCATACGAAAATTTTAGGCTTTTCTATGCAATATCTCATTAATAAGGAGATTTAAAAAATCCGGGTTATCACTCACAATTTCAAACTATGAACTCTGTTGATATTCACCTTCTTAAGGACATGAAAAAATCTCAGATGTTTTCCCAACCCCATGGAAGGCAAACACAACAAAGCGCTTCTCGTTATCTTCCGACTCCACGTTTATACATTTAACTTGTGCTCTTTTTTGCTGCAGTTGTATTTAGCAATGACCTTGCTAGGGAATGCATTAGCTAATCGCCCACACACAGAAGAAACAGAGTGCCTTACCAAAAAATGGACTTTACGTAAGTACATCTATTTAAATACAGAAAAAGACGGGAACATGATTGAGAAAAGAGTTGCCTACCTCAGAATGTGAAAAACAAGAATAAACGGAAATGAGCGAGAACCACAATAATGTGTTATCACCAAAGACCGGAAGTTACGCAAAATGCCTTTTCTATCTATATTTAAGAGTCAGAAATGAATATGTTTTCGTACATTTGGGGTCGGTAGGGTCAGCTTTTATTTCCCTACCCCCCCACCGGTCTTATGTTGCCTATTTTAATGATTAAAACCATTTATTTTTTGTGCATTAGGAATTTTAAAAAGTACATAAAGAATTTGAATAAATCGAAATGAAAATAGTTATAAACTTAAATGTCATGTTCACATCACAAAAATGTCTATTGAGAGACTTGTTACATATTTGTTTCTTTTCAAGCGATCAAAAACTTTCTCTTCAATCCATTCGCTAAAGCTGTTTAAATAGAGCACCGCCTCGGGTGGCCGAAGTGGTTAAGGCGCGTGCGTAATAGGGAGATATGGGGTTCGAATCCCGCCAGGACCGTACTCCCTGGCTGAGGTTTACTCCAGGTTTTCCTCAGTCCTCATAAATGGCAAATACCGGGGAGGTGTTCTAAAAACTTGCGCTTGGAACATTTCCTTCCTTAAAAAAGAATCCTCTCCCAATAATTCATTTCATCTCACATATCATCAGTTTCACCGCCTGTGGTGCCTCAGTAGTAATATCGGGCATTAAACACTATTTAAAATAAAAAAATAAAAAAAAGCACAGCCTCCATTAGTGAAAAGAATGCACCGTTATCTCGAGCATACCAATAAAAGGAAATATAGAAGATGAGGGTTTACTGCAGTTTTGAATAGTCCTGGAAAATTGTCTTGTATCAATCTGCGCGAGACAATTCTAGGAAATTTGTGGTGGGGATAACTTCTCAGCTGCATAAATGTAACAAACAATTGCAAGCGAGAAAGATGAGAGCGGTACAGCTGTGCAAGAAACCGTGTGTTCAGTATGGAAGTAAGAGATACTAACCAAATTCCCCTATAAACGCATTAACAGAAAATGAACTCGACCAGAAACCACTGCGCATCTTTTGCTCATCATTCACCAGGACTATCCAGAACTACTTTACTATGTCTCGATCAGCATTTTCATGATGTCCTGAAAGGTGAATGTTCTGTTGTAACTGGTATGAGTTCTTTCGAAATGGATCGTTTTAAATATGCTCCAATCATTTCAGATAGGCGATACGTAAAAAAGAGAGAGAGAGAGAGAGAGAGAGAGAGAGAGAGAGAGAGAGAGAGAGAGAGCTTGTTGTTCCTTGTAACGAACAAGTCAACTCTAGTACTTAAAGAAATTATTAAGTATCTTAAATACCCGATTTCATTAATAATTAACCCTTCTCAGTTTTGAAAATGCGTAACTTAATTATATTACTGCCTATTTACAGTATTTTAAATGCATTTTTACCTGGCTACATAACCAAAATAAATGTCTGAACTTTCGGGCTCTGGTTTTCACTTCACATAAGAAAGTTTTGCAACCTCTACTTAATTGTACTCACATGTGTATCTGTTAATATATGAAATAAACTATAAAGTTTTCGGCAAACTAAGTATTTTATCTGATACTCTTTCTGTAAATGCAACCTGTGTGGAAAATTACCGTTCTTTACGATGCTCTCAGAAACCTCTCTCAAATCGATGATAAATGCTTCTTTTTTCCTTTGTCGTCAATGTCTGCGGCAAGCCCCCAGGGGAGGATGGGGACAAGCACTTTATGTCACGCCTATGCTTCCTGTTTGATAAAGACTCCCATCCCCTCCACAAGTTGAGATTGCCGACATGCTCCTTCATATCTCCAGGGAACCTGATTGCCATATCCGAACCGCTTACATCGCGATGTGCCAGTTAATTACAAGCTTGACGACATTAATTTACATTCTAATTATTCACTGGAGTTCGGTGTTTCATAAATGAACTTTAACTTGAATATTTAGTTCAATTTCGTCGTCTATGCTGGAAAAGATAACCTTTCGCTTCTGTTTGTAAATAGTGACGTTCAAAGTACCACGAACTTTTAAGGGACTCTACAAAGATGGCCCAAACCAAAGGTACAAAAAGATAAAATAACATAATTAATACAGTCTTCAAATTTGTTTACTAATGTTTATATTAGCAAAATGTGGTTCCTAGGAAAGGGGTAAAAATCTAAAGAATAGAAAAACTTCATATCAGCTAACACTAAATGAAACATTCCAATAATGACTCTTTGTATGGCATCTGTTCCCAGTTAGATGCTACATTTATTTTATTCTTCTAAAAGCATTAAACATTGTCATAGTATTACATTGTACTCTTTCCTTCTTTAACATTAATACAAGGTAATGTATGCCATCCTTCCATTAATTCCTGCTCATCGAGTCAAATTTAGGAAACACACTAAGCACCCTAAATGTGGTCGAGAAAGGTAATTTAATTTATAGAAGAACAGTTGTGCAACGTTTATGTAACAAAGAAATGATCCAACGTCCAACACTCAACAATAGCACATTGAACATACACAATTCAAAGGTTTTACGGCTAAACACTATACAATTTATGATAAAGATGAATTGACTTCAATTTGAACAAAGCTATAGTAAGCGAGGGCCATGAATTAATATTAAAATTACATATTCAAAGAAAGTTCAACGACAAAGCACAAAAAGAATTAAGAAAAATATTAATAATGCTTCATTGCTTCAATTTGAACATCAAAGAAATTGAATGGGGAAAGTACGATAAGAAAGTGATAAAACATAAATATAAAAAAGTGCTTGCCTTGCAATAACAGATATTTAAACTTGAAAATCCTGTATCATATAATAAAAGAAAACATCTGCAATTAAAGATAGTTACAATGAATAATACGATATCTTACACAAATGCCTTGTCAGTGGGTGAGACGTGGGAAGGAGCCACGATCCTACAAATTTTGAATTTCTTTATCCCCGAAGTCGCTACTCCTTCTCACTCTGTAATCAGAGGCAGGCTCAGGCACTTGGTGCGAGCCATACCCATAGTCCTCTGCTTCTACCTCCTTCCTCCTCAGATACCCTCTGAGCCACATTAGTAGCTAGCAACCATTCTTAAGCAATTTTCAAGTGCAGTGTGTACACAAACAACACAAAAAGTTCAAAAATATCTTATGTATACTGGACGATTTATAGCTACTTTAATATATTCCGTTTTCCCTTTACTTTTGCAAGCGACAAATACCAACTTTCCCTTTAGTGTGTTTTTATATATTCCATAAATATAATGGTATTATTTTTTTTTTATTTCTTCGTTATTATTTTACGCAAGTTAAAACGAAGCAAAATTATTATTCAAGACGGCTTTGAGCTCCTCCTAAAGTCATAGCCTTTGATATATTACGATTGATATATTACTTTGAAATATTACGATTATAGTTGAGTTTTATTTTCGAATTTAATGCTTTCATTTATAATACATTTTCATTTTCTTAAGTTAATATTTTCTACGAAGAGCAGTATATTTACGTTGTTTCTTTTAATTCCTTTTAAGCAGTACATATCTGTTAAGGGCATTCCGAAATAGCAAAGAACGACGCAAACTGTAAGTTGGAAAAGCATTATCGACCTGTCATCCATTTGACCGTTAAAAACATGTAGCATGACCTAGATTTTCAGTCAAAAACAATATTCGCCAACTTTCGGTAGACATATTGTTTCATGACACAATAACTCAAGAGTTGATTGAGTTAGGAATGATGTATTGTCACAAGAGCAAATTCATTTTTCAGAGCCGCCCCCGTGTCGCAATCTGACGAGATATATAGCATACCACCCCCCGCTGATAATCGAGCATTTTAATTGAAATGTGCCCTTTCGCTGCTCCACGGGGCGGGACGTCGAGGCGCCTCCCAGACGCGGCGCCGAAACCTACCCTCACCTCATCCGCCTGGAAATTTATGTCCGGGAGAAGTAGCGGGATGGCCGCGCCAAGGCAAGGTGAACAAAACTTTGGGACTGCTTGCTTTGTGAAATTACATTTAGCTTCCAACCAGAAAATGAAACAGCGGGCTAGTGTTAATGAATTTTCTCCCCTTCCCTCTTTGTAGCATTCTCTTCCCTACTTTAAAAACTTTATTTATTTATTTTTTAATCTGCCCATCGCACTGCTATGCATTTCAATTTCGATACGATGTAATGATTGGTTTCGAATTTCCTGATATCTAATGCTCAGATCGACAACGTAATTCGGAATAAACCAAAGGTCAGTGGAACTGGATTATCTGTTTGCGGAAATGGCACAAGCCACAATCCGGCCGGATTAATAACTTACATTTATCTAAAACCCTAAATAACTTCCCAAGTACGCCATATATCGAATCCCTAAAATTTTCCGCTTACACTTTGCATTTCATCTTCATCTGTGGAAGTTAAACCTAGTAGCTTGTTCCGGTTCCTTATTTCTGTTTACATTATCTTTTTTAACGGTCGACACTGTCGTTTCCTGTTCTTCTTTCATCCCAAATTCTTTTCAGATCCTCCTGTTTACCTCTAGTATTTCTTTCTTGAATAGTGTTTAACGCCCTTTTTAAACAGGTGATGGACACTGAGGATACATGAGATGAAATGATAAATTGGGAAAAGAGTATTTTTTTAAGGAAGGAGGCATTCCAGGCCTAAGGAAACTTGGAAAAAACCTGTCAGGGAGGACGGTCCTGGTGGGAATCGGACCTCAGACCTCCCGCTCACGAGTCAGCGCCTTAACGACCTCGGCCACCTGAGAGGGTCTAAAATTGTTTATCTGACGTCTGCCGACGGCCAAGGAAATAATTAACGCTTAGAAGAGAGTGCTGCCAGAAACACAACGTGAGCAATACCGAGCTGGGTTTACCTCAAGCAAGCGACAAGTGGGGAGGACGGGAGGGTTTTATCTGCTTAACCCGAAACATAATTGGTGATAGCCTATTAACAAGCAGCTTGTAGAAGTTGTTTTGCTGGTTGGCTGCTCGGGTTATATTCTGCTATTAGTCAGGATGGTATGAAAGGCACCAATAGGAAGAGATGTAAACCTTTCGCAGCGTTCCCACTAAAATCAGCAAACGTAAAATAATGGACAGATGATAAATGCTGAGCAGGAACTGTCAGGTGTTTCCGTAAAGAGACAATAATTGTTATTGAATTCTTGGAACATGATCCGCCGTTAACAGTGCGGCGTTATATTGGTACACTGCAAAAAGAAGAACATGTTAACTCATGCTAACAACACGACTGTATATCTACAATAAAATTAAGTTGTTCAACTCCATGCTGTCAAATGATAATGTCGTTTAATACGGGAATACAGATTGCAGCCAAGGGCTTTCAACGAGCGAGCGTAAATATTATTATCAGTGAAAAAATTTCCTACAAAATCATTCTGTGACTTACACAACAAACAGAACGTTGACCTGTAAGTTTCCAAAGGATCAAATAATATACGATCCACCAACTTTTGGATCAACATGTCCCATCATTTCTGTTGGCATTTTCACATACTAAACAGGCATCAAAATTTGTTTAATCATTAGTTGGCTTCCACATTTGACGGCGATGATGAAACAGTTATAGACTACGGTAAGAGGTTCAACATGCTGTCGCTCAGTCTAAGAGAAGCCGCTCCAAGAACCAGCTGGAAAATAAACAGACCTTTCACAACTGAGAACTTTATGAGCAGCTTAACCACTCACTGAGAAATCACTAGCCGCTCTTGTTGGCAAGAATTCTTGTTGGTGCAAGATCTCTGCGGTTTTAACTGCAGCTTCAATGGCAATTCAACGGTAGTTTAGGTGCGTTCGTAATTATTTTCAAGGAAAGTTATCGGGTGTGTCATTTTCATTGTATACAAAACCGTATGCGAAACGATATTATCTCTTTTGTAAAAGGCAAATGTGAGAAACTGTGTCCATCTGTGTCCTTATAAAAATTGTTTATTCAACTAAACTTCATTCTTAGAATGGGCCCTAATGTTCGTAAACATTACCACATGGCAATGACCGTATGGTATTCTATTCGCATAAAAACAGTGGTCCTATATACACGTAAAAATGGTAAATAAAAATATAATTCTAACAGCTATCTTTCATTGGTATCAGGTAAAAATATAGTTGATTAGTTAAATAACACAAAATGGCACATCATGGCAAAAGTTCAATCCCAGATACTAAACACAAAAGAGGCACGGCTTTAACCAGTGGTGAGAAAACAATAATTAAGGGCGTAATACATTTGGAGAAAGTTTTTCGACACCAGCTATAACTGAGCATGTTGTGACAGTAGAAGAAAATAAATACTGGGAAATGGACGGCCTTTGCGACACTGTCGATGGACTAGTTATCACATCAAGTTGCAGCGAGAGTGGTGAATGGAAATTATGAGCCGGTTTTCATAAGGTGACCCCTACAATTATTAAATGCTTAACCAAATTGTTTTTTTTATTAGGACCCATTCTAAAAATGAAAGGAGTAAAAACTTTCTTGCACTCCAGTTTAAGTTTGTGAGAGATCCAGTCCAATAAGTCGGTTCTCGAATTTGATAACATCGTAGGAGGTATTACGGCATACTCCTTCAAAAAGGCATACCGCGCACATAAATCAGAATTGGATGGTTCTTGTTGTTTTTGATTAGGTTTATTTACGGACGCTCTTTAATGTCTCAGTTCATCAGCGTCCCATTCAATTCACGGCCTGAATGGGCGATAAATTTTGCTCAGAGGCCTCTTCTTTCAGGCTTGAGGTTCTTTCATATGCCGTAAAAGTACGACAGGGGACCCACGACTTTACTTCCCTTCCGAAGGAAGCCATACTCAGGATTTTTATGCCCGAAAAGATCTATCGATCCTGGCCGGAATCGAAACTGCGATCTTGGGTTTAAGAAATGACGATATACGAAGTCCAAAATAAATACAATTAAATTTTTAAGATGACTTTTGATTAATTTAAAGGTTATAAAATCTTTTTTACAGTATTGTAGTCGCTCACTAAAATCGGGGCCATTCATGGGAGAATGCGTCCTACTACGAACCTTCAACCATAGTTGCTTATGAAGAAATGGTTCACCGAAAACTCACAATATGTCAAATAGCCTTACTGCGCAGGTTCCAGGCAAGTTTAGCAAGAGTCCCTGGACATGAGAAAGTTGACAGTGCAATGGGCTTTCTGAATGTTAAGTGCTAATTGCAGAAGAAATCCCCTTAAGAGCTTTTGAACAGACCCAAAAGGAATCCTGACGACTTCTAAAGGCAGCTTTCATTCTGAGAGAAAAGCTAGATCCAAGTGATGCTTAAAGATGCGCCATGAAGAAACAAAATAGGTACTGCCAACTTGAATGGAATATTTCTCGAATTAATTACTTATAGACAGGAGAGCAGGCGTGGTCAACTAAGTCACGAAGTGCTGTTCCACTAAGACAACGCCCACAGCACATCCTCTTTTGCCATAGCTGGCATCTGATGGGCCTCAACTGCTCAACCATCTTACATATCCACCAGAGTTTGGCTGCTATAGAAACACCTACTCCCACTAGTACGAAAAGGTACAGTTAGTCCAACCATTTATTTCGGAACTTATATTAAATGTAAGTGTACATTGAGCTGAAAGGTAATTGGAGAATACTCATATAATGAGATTATGTCATAATTTATTTTTGATGTTGTTTATCTTATTTTAAATTTTAAATTTTCTCTCGAGAGCAGTGTTTAAATTAATTTTGTGCTCATTAGAAATGTCAGTTTTGATATATTTTGTAATCTAGCATAATTATGAGGCAGGACCATTTTGATCCCTAATATTGATGTTTATAATATATAAAAGACATTTTTCAGCTTGTACCCACATTAAGAAACCGAACTTTTCAGCAATCGCTCCACAAATTGAAACAAGAAGTTTGTAAATGGCGAACTTTTAAACACTTTATAAACTAATCAGAACCGTAAAGTCCATTCTAAAGTTATTAATCCAGTAAATAAAAACTGTTGCTTCATCTCATATTTAGGCATTTTAAAAATGTCACGGTTTTTTAGAAACGTTTCTTAAATAGTTTTCAGTTTAACATTGTCCAGGTTAGGCATTATTGCCACGATGGCCGAGGTCGTTAAGACGCGGACACATGAGCGGGAGGATAGTCCTGACTGGGTTTTATCCCAGGTTTTCCTCAGTCCTCATAAATGGCAAACGCCCGGGGGGTACCCTAAACTTAGATCTGGAAGGTTTCCTTTTTTAAAAAATCCTTTCCAAGTTTATCATTTCATCTCATGTATCTTCAGTGTTCACCGCGTCGGCCCTGGCGGTCTAATGGTAACCATACTTGCCCCCTAAGCCCAAGATCACGGGTTCAATCCCAGGATTTTTCGGGCGTAAAAATCCTAAGTATGGCTTCCTTCGGAAGGGAAATAAAGCCGTAGGTCCCGTGTAGTAGATTTACAGCAGTAAATGAACCTCAAGCCTGAAAGAAGAGACCTCTGAGCGAAATTTATTGGTAGTTTCACGCCCTGAATAGAATGGGACGCTGATGACCTGAGATGTTACAGAGCGTCCGTAAATAAACCAATAAAAAAGGTGTTCACCGCCTGTGGTGACTCGGTAGTAAAAACAAGACGTTAAACACTATTGGAAAAAATCTTTTCGCAATATTACAAACCTAGTGTAGCCACCATCTACACACCAGTTTTCTTCCTGCCGCTTTTTTCAGGGTTCGGCGGGTGGACCAATAGCCTCCGATGAGCTCACATCTGCTGACTTCCGTTACAAATAATTTTGTTTTGCACACGTTTTCATAACTTTGTGCTACTACGGGTATTTTACACTTATTAATTACAATAAAGCGTAACTTCTATTTCCAAGATCCGTGTAAGTCCGAAATCAATAAACATCTTAATGGATTAAGCCTAAAGTTTTTTTTTAATACTCTTTAACGTCCTTTTTACTACTGTGGCATCACAGGTAAGTTTAGGGTACCTTCCCGGCATTTTCCATTTATGAGGATTGAGGAAAATCTGTAAAAATCCTCAGTCAGGGAGGACTATCCTGGCGGGAATCGAACTGCAGACCCCCAGCTCAAGAGTCCGTGCCCTTACGACCTCGGCCACCCGTGGCGGTCAAGCCGAGGGTTAATCACGTCCAAGATAATGTGAAATAAAACGTAGCAGCGTTGCACTAAAGACATCAGAAACCCCTCGTGGAGAACGAGTTACAAACAAGGGACAGAAGATAGGAGGGATGGAGGAGGGCTTGGCGGAAGTTGGCGTCATTTTGTGGCGCCGAATTCCACCTCCACAGGTCGAAGCGCGCAAGAAGACACTGACAAATGCCGCGGGGTCTGTGCCTCTCTCTACAATGCGCTACCGAGTTAAATTTAACGGCGTGGCTGTGAATCAGCCCGAGAGGGAATTTCATGGCAATGTTTTCAAACGCTGCAGAAAAACCTACCGCAAGGCAAACACAAACATAATTATAGTAAACATGGGGAGGTGTGCGGGAGTGCTAAATGTGAAAGCGTTTCCACAAACAAAGCGTTGCTCTGGTGTAAAACAATTTGCGTACTACATCGACACCACATGCATCAACAATGCGAAAGAATGTGATAGGTTAACTCCACAATAGGCCATTTGAAATGTGCAATACTCATGGAGCAGTCTTAACCAAGTACTTCCAATGATCCCCAAAAGTACTTACTAACCTTTAAATATAGATTATTAAAGAAAATAATCTCTAATAAAATAAGGGAGTTTGAAAAAGTAGCTCGAATATTTTGAGACATATGATTCCGTCAGAAATAATTGTAAGAATGTTTCTACATAATCACCACACATCATATCGTTGCACCAGCTTATTCTATTAGTAAAAAATGTTTTTGTTTATGCCTACAGTCAGAAATGCCGCCGCTCCTTTGACCTCACCATCACTCCCAAATCTTTCTCCACTCAAAATTCCCTTCATGACGTACAGGTTTAAGTCACTGGCTAAGTTGCAAACTGATGTGGGGTACAATATGTTTAAATGAGGCAACTAAGGCTATTGCCAACAGCATACAAAGTCGGACGCTTGAAGTCATTCGAAATCTAAAGAGAATTAAAACAGAAATAGAAAAATAAGGCAAATTAAAAGGGTCTTTTTGGGCTTTGCGCCCATAAGTATATATCTCTGTGTAATCATGTGTGCTTTGCGAAAGTAACACCGGAAGAGTGGGTTGCATATGCCACGAAACTTAAAGCGTTGAGGTTCCGTCTAGTAAAGGGAAGGTATTCAAATTTATGTGCCAAAATTATTTCCGGGTGTGAAAGCACATACCCAGATGATGAGACGGCGGTCTGTCGTGTGCCAGAAGGGGCCTACGCAGTTTTCCTCGACTTATCAGCGGCATGGTGCTTCTCGATTGGACCCGGTCCAGCAATAACACACACTGTGCTTCACTGATAGCATTGCTTCTACTGAGGAATGCAATATCCCAGTCCGTTCCGTTCTAGCAACCATGGCGAGATGACAAACGTTTTAACTTAAGCAATACTTCCCAAGACTGCCCAACACAGCAAGAAAATGTGCTTGCTCATTATTTCCGGCCCACAGACCTCATATAGTAGACCACTAAGCTCTGAGCGTGCAGAAACTTTACACAGACCAGGGGATGGGATAAGATCATCCATTTTCAACCGCTACATCGATACTACAGAGTCGGAGAGACTTTTCATTAAATGAAGAATAATTCTGGGGCTCCAGTCCCGAATCAGTCCCTAGCGGTAGGGGATGTAGCAGACGATTACTACCAGAGATACAGATAGCTAGATAATACAGCATTTTAAAGCAAAGGCTTGACAGCTCGAATGTTTACAGAGTCATGCTATAGGGGTAAAGGTAGTGGGTTCGAATCCTCACGAATTGAAGCTATTCATTTTTCTTTTCTATTGGAGTTAAAGCAGATTTTCCACCATGACAATGATTTATTCGCTAACATAATTCGCATACAATTCGCTATAATTGATATTTGCCATTTTTTTCTGTTGGAATCAAAGGAGATTTGCCACCATTACAGTGATTTACCGCCTACTTAGAAGCACACAATCCCCTATTAAATTATATTTATGAAAAGGAGGGGAGCACAAGCTCGCCGCAGCAAACCACTGGGTCCACCGGTTTCTAGGATTTAACTTAGGACTGGAACGCTTACTTAAAACGGGCGTCTATATTTATATTAAAAAAAAAAAAAAAAAAAAAAAAAAAAAAAAAACGCGCGCGCGTTTGACCATTTCCAAAAACATTTACTTATGTGAGTTTTTTAGTTTTTCCAGGCAAACAATAATAATAATAATAATAATAATAATAATAATAATAAACAGTCAGCCAATCCTGGTGAAATTCTCATATCCCTACTGTGATACTGAAGGCTTAATATTGTTTGCCTTCGGGCTTTCTGATGAGGAACAAAAGCTAGGAAAGTTATTTACGAAGGCTTATAGTAAGAATGAATTAACCCTACTGTACTACAGGACCCAACTTAGTCTGCAGGCCGACTCAGGTATTTCTTGTCGCTTTGGCATGGTTGCTGCAATGGCAACCAGCTATTAATTTATTCCTTAAGCCCTCTATACTCTTTGCAACACTGAAACTTTACGAGGAGTCTTTACCGAACACAGTTCAACTATTGAAAGTGATGGCTTTGTTGAAGTTTAAGCAAATCTTACTGGCAAAATATTTGAATCACTAAAGTATTAAGGAAGGCTTGACTTACATTGAAAATAAAAAATTTTAAAAACTCGTTTATTGTTCTCATGAGTGTTTGTGCTCTTAGGTGCTACTACTATAAGGATCTATTTATATGAAAACTCCATCAAGTGTGAGGAATTGCTCTGATCTTGCATTACAAGAGCCTGGGCCTTGCGAAGGTCACTGTTCTCAACAACTAGATAAGAGCCACAAAGGAGTTTTGTTCGTCACATTTTCTCAAAGCACTTTCCTTAGGAAAGTAGGTAAAGTTCCATTCTACCGAACTGCTTTTGAGCTGGAACAGCACTGAACTTGAAGGATATTCACATTCGAAAACAGGAAGATCTCGTGATGCCAATTGGGGCTGTAAGGCGGATGTGTACTCAGTTTTACTTCTGTGCTCTCTAAAATGTCAATGTGAATGGAAACATTGTCGTGGGGCTTCAAAATGCCCCTTGGTCTGCTTCTTGGCCATCGTTCATGTGTTTTATTAAACCGTGTGAAGGTATACAACTTTACAGTAGTAGCTTTCTGATATCTGGAACAGCGATGTTGGAAAGAAAGTGAACATTTTCTTTTTGGCATTCTTCGTCGGCTTTCAAAGATGACCGATCATTAGGGAACACCTAAAACTGTAAAACTGATTTTTGGTTTTAGCATCAAATTGGCAGTAGATGCAAGTTTTATCTTCCGTGACAATTTTACGCCATATACACTTCGAACACCTTCACTATTGCATCTTTGAAGCATTTCTTGTTGTCATCGTTCCAACCTGCTGCCTGTCTGTTAAACTGTAGGACTTGCGTCTGCAACCCCCCCCCTCCCCACGTAGATGTTCAGGAATAATGGTAGACACTTGAGGAACTAATCCTTAGAGCTAAATCTTAATCCACTTAAATCAACCTTGCACGTGAGATGTTTCCCTCGGTCACTGCTGTTGTTAGCCAAGAGAATACCGCCCTCTCTTAAATTCGTCAAATCAACGCGCGTGAAGAAGAATAATCCCAAAGGTCCCAAAACAACTTGTAAAGTAATACAAATCTTGACTAGAAATTCTTTTTCTTTCTGTTTTCATTGCTTTACTCAAAATGTTAGCACTTCGCAAAACTCAGACCCTAACTGAGACAATAATGACTGGAAAACTTTATGATATTAATTTAAAAATGCATAATTTCCGCTGCAAACAATTCTAGTCAGGAATGCCCTCCCCAAGTCCTTGACGCTCAAAACGTATTTATATGGTGATTAACAGCACTGTCAACAAACATATCCTTCCACGGTTATGTGCTGGGGAACGAGAGGACATTGTAGAAGTGGAGGGAGTAAGGTGTATACATTAAAACAACACCTCGGTAATGATCCATGTCCTGTATTTATTCCTTTCTTGCACGCTATTGCTATTCTTTATCATTTCCCCCCTTTGTCTTCCCCCTAAGATATAGCTAAAAAAATCAGTTACTACACAGAAAGGGAAATAATTAAAACATTTTCGCTCTTAATTTTAGATAAAATACACAAGCGGTGTACCAATATGACAATTTTTTTATTGGTTTATTTACGGACGCTCTTTAACATCTCAGGTCATCAGCGTCCCATTCAACTCAGGGCGTGAAACAGCCGACAGATTTTGCTCAGAAGCCTCTTCTTTCAGGCTTGAGGATCTTTTTCGTGCCGTAAATGTACGACACGGGACCCACGGCTTTACTTCTCTTCCGAAGGAAGCCATACTTAGGATTTTTACGCCCGAAAAAATCCATCGGTCCTGGTCGGGTTCGAACCCGCGATCTTGGGTATAGGAAATATGACAAAGTCAACGAACCTTACCACTGCATTTCATCGGATAGTTCAAAGGTCACCAGTCGCTTGGATGAACGGTGTAGCCTGTGTTTACATATATTTTCCCTTGGAGCAATTTTATTCCATTAGTAACTTTCCTGTAATATTGGTAGCACTTAAACCTCGCGAGTGTAGAGGCTACAGTTTGCCAGGACACAAGCAGATCACCATTGTACCTCTTTTGTAATAATTATTAACAGTATTTAGCACTTTGTCTATAGTTGAAGGTTCATTATTAAAGTACCTACGTATTACAGTTTTTAAAAATACTGTACACCTGAGTCACTGTTTTCTAGCCAGGTACTGTTAACAGTAACACTGCCTTCTCTGCTCTATGCACACGCTCCAAAGACTCCTCAAAGTTCAGCGGTAGATTTTGCTACTTCGTTAAGAGTCACAATGGTTTTTTTCCCCCACCACTTTTACAGAAGTTCCACTTTTATGTTTCACGTTACTTGAACCCAACTGAGCTTTTCTGTTGATTAAAGCTCACTGTCACTAACACATGCTGCATTGCGAACTTACGATGACGGGCAGAGGTGAAGAGAGAAAAGCGTGTACACTAAAACAAACACCTCTCAATCCGTAGCGTGTATCACCAATACAGCGGTCATACATCATTAAAATGATTTCCTGAAATGCCTCTAGCAATTAATAACCAAAATAACAGGCTACATTGAGTGAATGTATTTTTTATAATCAACTCTGTTTACACATATCTAAAAATAAAGTGATTGTTTTTAAATTACATTTACGTTAAATAGATGTTATTCAGACCAGCTGTATATAAGAAGATTATTTTCATATGTTACGAGCTAAAATTAAATCGGCCCACTTGATCCTCTTCAGCAGGCATACAGATTACAAAGCATGGGCCGTAAAAGAGAAGCAATTTGCCTTATTATCTTATTGTTTTAACACTTGAGCTATGCCACAAGTTTCATTTTAATATGCACGTGTTATTTACGACGGGTGGAAGGCATCTGTTCTTACTGAGAGGTGACAATCACGCTGTTTTAGTGCCGGAAACGCTCAAACCTTCCCCACGTAATAACGCCAATTTCCACCTATGAAAACGCTATGCAGCACGCCTCTTCCAATTCACATAATGCCCGGTGAGCGTGAATATTGCAGTGTTCCAGAGGGTTTGTCTTCAATCAGCTTGAAAGCTGGTCACACAGACAGGTGCTTGCCCGGATTTACGATGGTAATTAAGCCAACTTTACACGCGTGTTGAATGAAGGGAAAAATGTATGGAGGGAGTCCACCATCTCCCATTCCGCTCCACTTTCATTAATTAAGTCGCTGTCAGGGCTGAGATGCTCTCCTGCTGACACCACCGCGTTCCAAAGAAATGCGTCCCAACATCCATCATGCAGATGAGCGAGCGAAGGACAGAAATAAAATAAAAAAAAACCATGCTGAATGCTGTTGTCCAAATTCCTTACCCAATCTAACTTCGTCTCTCCGCGTTGCGAAAACAACACATGCACAGACTTTATCCAGCCTACTGCTTTTCTGCGGCATCTCTAGTCACTCCATGGTTCCTAATGAGAAAGTACAACAGCTCCACTGTACTACACTCACTTGTATAAATAAAGCACCTGCAAGGTTGATATAGAATTAATCCACGCAAGAGATGATTGTGAACTCAATACAGTTAACAGTAATCATTTCTAGGATGAGGAACAAAATAACATTTCAAATCTATATAACAATAATTAATACCCAACTTACGTAGTCAAGTACGGCTTGAAAAAATATCAGCACTACCCCCCCCCCCGGATATTTCAATCGCGACTCATTTCTATGTGATGTAATATTTTTTGTTTCACCCTCGAAAACTGGTATACTTTCATTACAGTCTTTATGACTTCATAATCTGATGAAATGCTCCTATCCCGAAGGTTTTCTTTCAGTTTTTGACACAGCCCGCAGTTGCTGAAGCTAGATCTGAGCAGAATGCAGGATGAAACCTACTTTATCACTACACAAGCCTGAAGCTATATTTGTCCAGTTACGGTAAATCAATTGCACTTAAAGACGTTGCTTTTCTAACACAGCGCCACATCAATATTTGCTTTCCAAATAACTCTATTTATTAACAGGGTTGATAAAGCACATTATCGATTAAAAATGTAGTATTAGTATGCAATCTACCAGATAACCAATACATAAAAACAACATGAAGTTGCAGATTTTAAGAACGTTTGCGCTACTTGTAAGCTAAAGACAACGAAGTGTCAAATGGGGAAAAAACCGAACACTTGCGACATATTCTTCTTTTTGAGTTAATAGAGGCGGAGGAGGCGGCTCGAAACATTTGGACCTTCTACGGGGAGTATGCTATTGGAAAAAGCAAGGTAAAAAAATGGCTCCGTCGTTTCAAATTGGGTCACTTTGCCGTCAGCGATTCGTTACGTTCAGGAAAACCATCTAGATTGATGAAGACCTTCTGAAGGCTTTAATCCATGAATATCTACATCAGTCAAACCAAGAATTGGTAGATGTGATGAACCAGTTAACCATTTGCGACATTTGCATTCCATGGGCAAGGTTAAAAAAGCCAGTGTATGGATCTCGCACGCTTTAAGTAAAACAACAAAATTCACAGGGTGGTCATTTAGCGCATCTGTTTGCTCGTCATCGGCTCTCTCGTGAACAACATCCACCATTCCTATCCAAGATAACAAAAACTGGTGCCTCTATGTCAACATAAAAACAACAAACATATTAATATGTTCAAGGGAACGAGAGAAAATCGTTGCGCTTGTAAAATACCAGGCATCCTTCCTAAGAATGTCCATAATCTCGCTTCTACTGCTCTATATTTCCCAGTTATTTGTTTTGATTTTGTTTTAATCACTGGGAACCGTTTAAAGACATTTACTGAGCAGAAAATTGTTACATTTCAGAAAGCATGTACCGAAAGTTGATTCCAAGTGTTTCAAGCACCTTGCCTTATTCTAAAGATACAACTGGGACACAGTACTCAACATCTGGACGAATGTCAGTTGTCTACCTTCGTCTGACTGAACATCGACAGAAAGGCTTGGGGGGAGGGGGGGAATCTGCGTTAAGTTTATTGCTGAGGGTATCAGACTCCTCCGATGGCTTCTCTCACTTTATCGACTGCTCCTGGTGTTTCGTCTCCTGCTTAACGGCCCTCATGGGGACATGAACGGATTTTCCAAGATTGCTTAAGTGCCGATGAGACACAACACTTGGATATGAAACTAGAAGTAGATAAAAGAGAACGTAGGATGATTCTTGCTTTGACTATAAGTCGTTGATCTTTTCTAAATACATGATTCACTAACTTGTTTTATAACTTCACTATCCGGTAGGTATTTTGAGAAGTATTTCGCTAAGAATTATAAATGGAAAGTGCACTACGACACATTTACGATGTTTAACAACATTAAAATATCGTCTAATCTCTTAAGTTTGCAAATCAAATTAGCAATTCATCTATTAAGCTTTAAAATTCCGTGAATGTGAGGTAAATTTTCAAAAACGTTTGGCTGATTAACTAACTCCATGCTTCAAAAAGTACTTTTCATCTTATGGTCATTAAAAATTTTACCTGAATATATTTCTTCAGGTTAGAAAAGAAGAAACAAGTTTCATCTCCTGCAACACAGTCTATCATACAATTAAGTAGGCGAACAATATCACTCAGCATTGTTCGGCACGTCTTCTCTCCTTTATTTTGTGCGAAGTGAAGCAGAACACTTGGTAGACTGAATAATACTTTTCTGACTATCTTTGAAAAGCTCAAAAACCAGCGGAAACAGGCAGTAAGAAACCGGTGCACTGACTTTCGTAATGATTTGAAAGACGGTTGTAACAGATCCTCGACTTCGCTGATACGTCTTTGAGCTTCAGACACCTGTCACTGGGTAGTTCCACCTCATCAAGAGAGGCATTTTCTTCAGTCATCACTCTCACAAGCCGAGCACCATGTGGATCATTTTCCATGCTCTCTATTCGCAAACGAAACTGTTTAGCCCACTGCATCACGTCAAATGTGAAAACAAATCCAACATTGGACCACAGTGCAATACTTTATTACAGCTACCTAGAATGCCACATTTCATAAAACGCATGTCTCCAGCTAAATACAGCCTGAAAAAGTCCACACATATACAGAGTGATGCATTTAAAGTGTCGCAGCCATTTTCCTCTGAAAAAAAAACAAAAACAAAAAACGCTTAGCACAAAATTTGAAGTGCTCTTAGGGGACATACGATAATGCCCTTAGCTCCTCCTTAAAATGCCACTTTAAGGTCAAACATTTTTTTTTTTTTTTTTTTTTTTTTCTAAACGGAAAAAAATGTTGCGCTGTACATCAGAAGCGAACTCATAGGTTACACGTATCACTCTGTTTGCTTGAATGCATTTTGCCTTTTGAAATGAGTAAATTAACCTACAACCACCTTCCTAGATTAATGGTGGCTGCTAGCCGGAAGGTCCCGGGGTCGATTCTTGATACCTACTTAAAAATACTTTTTAAGTTAATATTGTCTAAAACAAGGTCCACGTAGCCTCGTGTGTAAATTCGGAGCTACCTAATGATGACGCAGTATTCCCTGATCAAGGAAGCCGCCGCATACATGAAATTACCGTCCTGCAGTACTTCAATGTGCATATGATATCGCAAGACGGAGACAAAGGAATCAGTGATTGCGCAACAGATCTCTAGGGGATGTATTGCAAAGGATCTATTATCATGTGACTTTATGTAAAAATATAAATAGATTTAGAGACTTTCTTTGTTTTGACGCAGTTTTAAAATGAACCTTATTGCACAATCTCAACAAGTCAAAGAATTAAAAACTGTGTTGTTAGATATGGTGACTAAAACCATTTAACGTGAAACAGAATCTAGTATAATATAAGTAATATTTATATATCATATAACAAGAACATATACCTGTTTATTTGCTATTGCATGCATATATTTAATTATATATAATAAATGTTTACCAATTATATAAAATATAGTCATATATACTATTAGATATCTATTATTAAATAGTCTTTCAAATTCTTTCTGTAATAAGTTTCAAATGTCCCGTAAGTGTAACTGTACTATTAATACACTTAATGTAAAGGTAAACATTTTACTTTAGGGTTTTAATAGAAATAAAATAAATACATTTAATCTTACTATATATCTTAATCATGACAGCTTCATCTATAGGCACACAAACTTGTCTACAAGAAATAAAGGGTAAGAGACGGTCAATGATTTTGATTTGTATTTTGTTGATTTAAATGCCTGATATAAAAACATTAAGACAATTATATAAAATGACCTCAAAATAAAAAAAATAAATAAATAAATAACCTTTCACCAAAAATTACTAAATGCCTTTTTTGTGTTATTTATTTATAATCTTTTGAACTCTATTTAAGAATTTGATTTATCTGCCTAAAATATGAAATTAAATGTTTGTAATACAATTAGTGACGTCAAATACTGTATGCATTTATTCTGCGTCAAAAATAAACGCTCAATTGCAATCTCAGGTTCATTTAAAAACATTCACGAAAATCGTTTCCAATTTGTCATATGGATGGCTTGGATAAAGCGGCTACAAAAACGGGAGCAATGAAATAACGAAGCAGACATTATTGCTGATAGCAAAGGATATGAAAATATTCCACATTTGCGTTTGGTTTGCGCAACAGAGAAATGTCCAGCGATTGAGAGAGAGAGAATATAGGACCAATGCCTACTCCGAGAACAAAATGTTTTGCTTTTCCTCATTCTGGCTTCATGAAGCTTAACATTCCATTAATTGCGAAGGGGAAGCCTACAAAAACACCAGCGCTCAGCAAGAGAGATTTATTTTCCTACAGGAATCACCACGGCAAATCGATGTCAGAGAGTGAGAGCGGGTGTATGTGTATAACGAGACATTATGGTTGGGGTACCTCACGGGAACCTTGCCGCAGGGGTAAAGCTTGTGGGGTTTGAAAAAATACAATCAAAACAGTTGCGTCCATCGCGGTTTGAGGAGAGAAAAACAACTGTGCGGATCAGCAGTTCTGCACCTCACAACTAAAACAACTTCACATTACAACCGTGGAAAACAGAAAGAAAACATTATTCCTGACAATGATGGTACCTACTGTAGCGTGACTTGAGAGTTGTCCCTCTACCAAAGATATCAGGAATCGATTTATGTATTTTATCATGCACGTTTCGTAAGTGATTCAATTTTCTTAAAACAAATCAGGCAAAATAATTGGAGAAAACATGTACAAGCCGAGTAAAAACTTAGTTGAGGGTGATCTCATTTAAGGTGTAGCGGTTAACTTCTTTACAGGAAAGAATGGTCACGAACGTTAGGTACACCAAAGTAATCGACGTGCTTGTTTTGCTTTCCATAGCTGTTTGTTACGAACTGCTACCTAGCGGAAGCAGAAGTAATTATCTTCAATGTGGGGAGAAAAAAATTCTTTCGTAAATATACGAACAACTTTATTATTGCCACAGATTTTTGACAAAAATGCAAAATACCTATGTGCATGTCGGTCTCCCGGAAGACCAGTGGAGGACACGAAAACTTATTACACATACGTTGCAAAACATACAGGCCTATAGCCACCGAAAAATATCTACACTCCATTTTCTGCAACTTGACTTGAGTAGCAGTAGCAGTAGAAGTGGTAGTAGTAGTAGTAGTAGTAGTAATAATAGTAGTAGTAGTAGTAGTAGTAGTAGTAGTAGTAGTAGTAGTAGTAGTAGTAGTGGTAGTGGTAGTAGTAGTAGTGGTAGTAGTAGTAGTAGTAGTAGTAGTAGTAGTAGTAGTAGTAGTAGTAGTAGTAGTAGTAGTAGTAGCAGTAATAGCGGTAGTACTAATAGTAGTAAGTAGTAGAAGTGGTGGTGGTGGTGGTGGTGGTAGTAGTAGTAGTGGTAGACGTAATGGCGGTAGTAATAGTAGTAGTAATGGTAGTGGTAGTGGTGGTGGCAGCAGCAGCAGCAGTAGTAGTAGTAATGGCGGTAGTAACACTAGTAGTAGTAGTAATATAGTGGCGGTAGTAGTAATAGTAGTAGTAATGGCGTTAGTAGTGGTAGTGGTAGTAGTAGTAGTAGTAGTAATGATAGTGGCAGTAGCAGTGGCAGCAGCAATAATAGTATTAGTAGTAATAGTAGCAGTAGCCATAGTAATACGTAGTGTATTTATTTACAAAATATATTTGTAACAAATCTAGCTCATCAATGTCGCACGGGTCCTGGGACCGCACGTTTGATTTGATTTGTTTTATTTACGGACGCTCTTTAACATCTCAGATCATCTGCGTCCCACTCAATTCAGGGCGTGAAACGGCTGATAATTTTTATTCAGATGTCTCTTTTTTCGGGCTTGAGGTTCTTTATCGTTCCGTAAATGTACGACACGGTTTTACTCACGGCTTTACTTCCCTTCCGAAGGAAGCCATACTTAGGATTTTAATGCCAGAAAAAATCCACCGAACATGGCCGCGTACGTGCTTTTCCAACACACTAGGAAATACATGAAAGTGCAAAAGCAACATTTAACGTTTTAAATACATAAAATAAACAGAGAAGAAAACAGTATAAAAGTAAATAATGTACACTCCCTCACAAATATGTAAAATTAACTCCAAAAATATCTTGACTCCTGTTCCTTTACTCCTTCCCGGATGTCTGCCGCTTCTGATCTGAGCTGCTTCACTTTGTTTAAACATTTACCTACTCCCTCCTCCTCCTTCCTACCAGTCACCAAAGTCCAACACTGCCACTGCCCTCTCCCCCCATTAACAAACGGGGCGGTAGGTATCTCTTTCTCCATTATTCCGTCCCCTTGCAGCACGCCAGAAATACGTTCCCAAGAAATTTTCTACGCACATAAAGGGCAGCTTCTCGTCTCCTCTTGGTCTGTTACTTTAGTCATCCTCCACGCGCCTGATTGCAAAGTTTGGCCCCTGTTTGGATGTAAGGCCTCATCAGCCATCCGATTTTGAGCAATAATTATATCTCCAGCGAAAGTTTTTCTGCACATTCCGAAAGAGCCATCTGGCTATTAATGCCCCTCGAGCGTTTCTTCATTTTCCTCCAAACTTCCCTTCAGTTTCCCCGCTCTGCGATCTAAATGCTACCCATTCCCATTCCCCTCTTAATTTTGAAGCCGAGTGTACGTTTACAAGAAAAGGAACCAAATATTGAGAATATCAAGCAATCTGCAGTGGTCGTTTTCCCAATGGAGATGATAAGTGAATGGCGAGAAGCACTTTGGTCATATGTGATTGGCCATTTTGACAGTGAGATTCACATATGTTGTAACTACTTATGGCAAGATTAGTTAAATGTTTACAGTAACTCAAGTTAGCACAAGCAATCGAACGTTCATTTCACTGTTCGCAGTATCGATGCTATTTACTATCCAAATGTTCTGGTGCTTCCGACGATACTACAAACCAGGCCGGACATTCGAACTCCTCCCTTCGGAGATGACCAAATTTATAACGTAATTGCCACAGCCCACGCCTTCATTATAATGTTCTTCATAGTCGCCTGGTTGGGTTAACTCGGCGGCGAAGTGTTCCCGCGATTCACGAGCAATTGATTATTCTGCGGCTTAGTGGTGCTCCTGCGTCAAGGCAGAGTGGTGAGCCACCAAAAATGCTCGGATTACTCACCTACAGTGTTGCGGAGCTGAGGAATCGAGCGGCCGGTCCGCAACTGAGCGGGTTCTGTGTAAACTCAAAGTACCGACCTTATAGAAAGCCTTCGAGGAGGATGACGTCAGCAAGGATGCTCTAAGTTAGCTCCGTCATGCAAAGGGAGCCATGCCTCATCATTGAAAAGACTGTAACTGGATCTATTAACGACTTTATTTACGTACGGAAGAAACCAGCTGAAAAAAGTCCTATGCGCATATTTCAGTTACGGGGCTTGCATTTCTGCATTGGCACAATAAACCATTACTGTCACGGTACATTCATTAATTACTGTCAGGTCAAAGAAAGGCTAATAACACATTAATCCTCCCGCAGCCATAAGCTGCAATTCGACACTTCACATGGATTTTATCTAATCCTTGACTGCTATGATGTGAAGCTAAAATACCATTGTTACGGTTAAGCAGAGAGTCTCTATCGCTAGGCTAGTAAACACCTGATAATAAAATCAAAGGACTTGCGGTTGTTAACGAGGAAAGCTTAGCGACTATTAACCCGCGAATGTTTTTCTGAAATTCTCTCCTACACAGAGTAGCTATTTCGATATTACGTATAAATGTATAAGAAATGAAAGCTCGGAACTGGTTTTAATTTCCTTAACCCTGACTCAGCACACAACCGATAGCACTGCGGTTTATCACGTGACTCCACTGCAGCGCGTTTTTCTTCACCTATCAGTAGCTCTGATATAACCGACATTAAGTCCACACGATGTAACAATGTTTTATCTCCTGGCTCATGAACATTTATTTATTCACTCCAAATGAAATACTGTGGCCTTGAACACCACAAAAAGCATGTTACAAAGTGAAATATATATCTCGTGCAATAACAAAGAAAAATAAATCTGAAACTTAAAGTTTAAACGTGTTAATTATGCATGCACAAATACAGCTGACTTCCACTAAAACGGTTTAAAAGCACAGTTGCGTTGCTATTATAAAAAATAAGAAAAATTTACTTGTTCACTTTATTCGTGTTGCCTAGCAATTTTTTTCGAGGATGCAAAGGTTTGAAAACTGTTCCACTCTGTTTGGATACACTTTAATTAAGAGTTATTTCACATGACTTGCGATTATTTTATTATATTATATTACTTCTGATACTATGAATATTAAACACAGTAATAATCGCATAATGAATAACAGATTATAGCATTAAACTCTCAATCTGTGAATAATGACGATTATAACAACTTAAATTGCTCAAAAGCAATGTTTAATATAGACCGTGGATAAATGCATTGGCCAGAGGGCAGCATCTGTCGGATACGCTGGTGGTATATGAGATGTGACGGGCGTGGCGGGAGTGTAAACATAAATCTCTATGTGATTTAGCAAACGATAGCACCTCAGTTCTGTAGACTTATCAGCTTCGCAGGGTTAAAATATCTACCCTGCATGCTGTAAAAATAGCATTACATTCCAGCCAAATGCTTAAATATACACCAAACTTTCAAAATGTTAATGTATACTAGCGGCAATTAAATGTGCAGATAACCCACTGCGTATACAGTTTTATAGGGCGTGTGTATTTCTTGTTGTAGGGTATACAGGTAGAGAAATACAATAACTTTAAATAAATAGAACAGAGGAGAAGTACATGCTTCTAACAAATTCCTGACCCTCTGTGACCCCGTCTAAAGCAGTTGAAGATATTTGTGCCACTGGAACGATTTGCTTTAATTGCGTGTTCTTGCTGTAATACTGCCCAAAAGTCAATAAATACACAACAATTTCATATATTATTCGTAAGTAAAAACAAATTCTTGCGGAAAAGTGAGATGCTGATTTGTTAAGAAAATTCAATAGTGTCCCTATACCTCGCATATATATGTTCATAATCTTGTGAATAGATTTATGAAAACTGGATATGATCTTGATATGAAACATGGTAAATCGCAGAATAATTTGACGATATTGCGAAATGCTAAAATTAAGTTCAAAGAAATCTTTGTGAAGGCTTGCACAGAAAACAGGAATTTCGCAAACCTCAGCTTGGAATGCCAACAAACTTTTAAAACTAAAACCGCACAACTGTTGTTCAGGAATATCAGTAATGTGATACGTGGAAGGGAACTAGCAAGCCTCCCGTGTTGCAAATATAATTTAAGAAGTAAATTTATGGAATTTATCCTTGCTAAAACATATCTTGTCAAAGAGAGAGGGGGGGGGGAGAAAAAAGGGAGTAATCGACGCATATTAATGTTTTTACTCCTTTTCATGAACTTTCAAATATTAATTGATTGTCTGCGTCTCTGTTGAAATTTTATATTAAATATTAAAATAAACTTTTTATAGAATGTGTGCTATCAGCTATAATATCAACATTTTTATGCTTTTCGAAATTGTAGAGTTTAACAAATATAAATTTATTGCATTCAAACAGCAAAAACTTCACATAATTACATACTTCATAACTACATTTATACATGATTTTTGAGAAAATCAAAACTCTCAAAACTCTCGAAAATGCCACCTTATTTTTGAAAGAAATTTTTAAAAACAGCAAGAACGCCGCCCTAATCTAACAGTAGCGTTTACAGTGAGTTAGATTTCCGGTTGGGTTAGTTTTCTAACGGAAGCTTTTTTTCAAGGATTTCCCTAATTTTTTAAGATTAATGGCTTGCAAACTTAGGGCACAAACTACCTTAAACGCATTTGGTCAAATTACATTCATCATCACATCATCCGAGTTATCTTTTGAGATGTCTGAAAAAGACTGTTTTTAAATAAATGCCTGTGGTAGATTTTATTACTTTAAATTAATTTGGAATTTCTGCAAATTTGCGGAAATCTGAAACAGATCTAACCCAAATTTAGTCCATAATTCGGCATTTCAGAATTATGTGGCGGGGCGCCGAGGGCCGGATTCGCGGCCGCAAGAGGGGTTTGCGGTGGACGAGGATTGTACAGGATTTCCCCAGATCAGCCACTGCTCCATCGTCACATTCATCCTCATCTTCACTTTCATCATCTGGCCTAATGTGGTCTACCGGTTCCCATTGCGCGAACTTGTAAGTAAACTACGCTTCTGCCTCCAATGTCTAGTAGCATTACCACCTTTAGCTTCTATACAAAGTTAGTAATTGTTTTGGTGAATAAAATAATGAGTTTCAACATTAAATTTGTGTTAATTTACAATCTTGCAAATATCTAAGATGCACACACTTCTTCTGTACTTTTTGTTTGTGATACTGTTTACCTTTCTGTTGTGTACGTTTTTTCACCATTCATTATCAGCATCAAATGTCAGTTCTCTCATTTTCTCTTAGAAATATATTTATGTTGATTTTTAACAAAGCAGTTTCCATAAAACAAGTGCTAAACCTTTTGTTCTATAGTAACACATACACAAATATACTTCTGTAAAAGAAATAAAGTGATGTATATTTTGTCCATGTTTTTTTTTTCTCCCCCTAATTTAATCGACGTTATGCATTAGTTCTGTATAACGCTACATATTTCCAGTGTTGTTATTGCACGCCTCTTTGTAGCAACAATTTGTCACAATATTTCATACTTGGAAATGTTTTGTTGGAAAATCCAGGTGGCCTTAAACATTTGTATGGACACTGAGTTTCGAGCTATCTATCATCTACTTAAATTAACATATAAATAAAGCCGTTTATCCTTGTGAGCTTTCATCTTTACAGTGTTAGTAATGAACGTGATCATTTAAGGCCGGTCAGCATTTGTACTAGGACGTTATTTTCTAACACCTCATGGCCACCAGCGAGAACAGAAGATTCTCTGGGAGGGTTAGACTCCGATTCATCATGCGCCGACAGGTGGAGTGGTGACAAGGCGGAGCAGCAGAAACTGGGATGTCATCATCCTGTTGCCAAGCGTTACAAACCATGAAGTAGGGCATCCAGGTGTAACGTACAACTTCTCACAGCGAGAGGAAGAACAGTGTGAGATTTTGTACTCAACTTTAAGTGATTGCTTGCTTCCATGAGTTTAACGAGCAGCAGCAGCACCCCTTGTGGTATTATTATGCCGAAAGGAAGAGATAATTGGAAGGCCAAAAAATGACACAACATTTGAAAAACATGTAAATGAAACGGTCGAAACAAGTTCAGTGCCATGGAGTGCATGCCAGTTAGCCACGCTCCAGTTCCACCGCGTCACATGGTATTTTTCCTTCACTGTTGAACATCACTTTACTCTGTGATATTTGTATATCAACTTCCGCTTTCCGGTTATGGAACTCAAACAATATATAGTCGATAAATAAAAAAATACATTAAAAACCGACAGTGCCAGCCGCCAATGGAATTCTTCTTCATTCACGAACACTTGAAATAAAGGATCTTTTTAGCTCAGAAATCATCACAAATAGCGCAGTGCATGCATGTGCTGAATATTCAAGAAAGTCCTTAACACGGAAGTTCAGACTTTTCCAAGCACAAATTGTTTGATATGAATTGGATATGCTTTCCATTTTTTAATAAAACCAATCCCTTATGGATTAGGAAGGGCCTTGCTGGAATATTCATGGCTGAGTTCCAAACCTCCCTGCAGCTGGCAAAAAGAAACCGATGTTCAGTAGGACTAGCTTCCTTTTCCACTTTCTTTCTTCCACGGGACTAGCATTGGTACCTTACCCCTACCCCAGAACGAAGATTACAGTTACCCGACCGCTTATTAATGCTGCGTTGATATGACACACTTGAGGAATGCGGTGTATCAATGTTTCTCTCAAGAAAACGTTGCCACGTCTCTGCAATCTCTTTCAGTACAGTCTGGCGATCAGAAGAAGACAAGTTGCGATGGGGGCTTGAATTTTTCATCTGCACACCTACGAGTGTATGCAAGACACCCATGTTGCCACATAAATGAGGACTTCTCAAGACTCACATTTCTAGCCATGGGTATCTGACAACACTTTATTTTTATCAGCAATAACGTATGTGAACATAGTGAGGAGAGTAAAAAACTTTACATAGCACATTCCTGTCGCTTGCCTTCTTCTCATCGCCAGACAATACATGCTTAGTGCTAACATAAATCGGCGTGGAAGTGAACCTTAACAATTGGTTCGTTTATTCTTTATTTACTAATTAATGCATCCTCAGATATTCCTAATATTATGATAAATACGAAATTCTAATAGTTTCTATTCAATCCTTGATGTACGAAAGGACAGGGTGTTATAAATGCCACGCTCATCGTATACTCAAGCTTTTGTTATATGATCGTTACTCACTAACTCAAAAATAACATTGTTAACTTTTCTCTCAGCCGTAGTGGCAGTCTGCTGTTAATCCGAAACTGCTATTGGCTGAACGAAAATATTTTTGATGAGGTCAGACAAAGAATCTTAATCGCCAAGTTATCAAAAGTTATGAAAAGAAAACGTGGCGACTAATTATAAGTCATTGTTACCTACTCAAAGTAAGCCGGTTGGGTACACGATGAACGCATCAATTACACTTTGGGATGAAAGCGATAAGCCGATAACAATATACACTCGGAACTCAGTGGGATGAGCTGAGGTTTGAGGGTTTATCCGCACTTCACATGTTCCTTAGTTCAATGAATTTTTCCTTGCCATAATGGGGAGCTGCACTGTTATCTTAGAAATGGAGATAGTGGTTTGAGTGATAAGCTTGCATAAATTTATAAACGGTTTCCGATCAATTTCCTTTTTTGCCCAGGAATCACTTTTTCTTTCAAAAGACTAATGCTACACATTATAAAAAAAGTTGATATTATACCCGATATCACAGTCTATAAATGTGATGTGTCGTATTTAATAAAGATTTTCAGCAGGGACATAAATCAATTTACATAGTTTACTAAATTCCTAGTGGAAAACTAAAATAAAAATATCACCAGATTGCTCCCTCTCTAACAAGCATTATTATGAACATTAATTTGATGTTCTATCAAGAGGCCTCATAAAAATAATTTCGTTAAATTATAGCGTGCGATCAATTTTGTTTTCCCCTGGAGTGTTTTGCCTATGGGCGAGTTCGTTAACCGCTAGCCGACCAGCGGGTATCAGTGATTAGCGGTAGGGTAAAACAATATACAAATCAATTTAAGATACTCATTACTCGCCTAAACAGCAAATAATGTGTTGAAACTACCCACCTTCATTCTCCACACATTTTTGACATCTCGTAAGAAAATTATTCATCACTCGCTGAAGCTCATTTACAGAAGTAATTCCATGATTTTTTCACTAAATTAACACACATAAATCGTAAGCAGGCTTGCTCCCCCCCCCCTCCGGCGCGGCAAACGAGTGGGGACATGCTCATACGAAAGTCGCGGAGAAAAGCATCATTGATCGCACTGTATTTAGAACACAGTATAGTTTTTATAGCTGCCTCCACGTAGATCTTGAGAACCGTATGAGAAGTGTTTTATGTTGACTTGAGAGTGCTGTCAGATATTAAATGGTAAAGACAATTTCTCTATATTTGCTTACCTTGAAGCAAAAATTTTAAACCTATATGTTTTAATAATTTACAATTTTGTCATATTTTAAAATTTTTGACTTCAAATATGCATTGAGCAGATTTTATTTAATGATTATTTTTGCGATCATCGTGTTTGACAATGTGTACATTTAAAAATGAGTTATTGTTCAGATTTTTTAAAAGGGACTCGAGATGATGTCTCTATAAAAAGGCAATTTTAATGAAATACGGCAATTGACAAACTGTTGTATTAAAACTATTAAACCTAGAGCTGTGTAATATCTCATAAAAACATGTATGATGTAGTAGTAGTGTCAACATATACATTGGAATTTTTAAGCAAATGTTGGGTCATGTTAAATTGTTTGCCCAACTTCACACTGGATCCCTGACTTATAGTCGAATTCCGTTCATGAACTGAATATAACTGATACGCCATGTATTGTGACGGTCGTATGAATTAAGCGAAACTTTTTGTATGAAAACAAAACACCTTGTTTGAATGGGGTCTGCTACAAGTATTTATAACGTTTATCATAGGAGGCCTTAATGAATACGCTCATTACCGGCAACTTGTGGCAAGTGGGATGGGAGGGCGGACATGGATGAAATGCTGCAGACAACAGGGAAACATTCCATGAGGAAAGCAATGCTGTAACACCCGCGAGAGTTCAAAATTTAAATTCTATTTTCTACTAAGATATGCTGTGATTTCTTAATTGTGCCGTTGCTTATAATACCTTCAGAAATCCCCTGAACATTAATTCGTATTGATATGGCTATTTGAGCATAAGGCCTAACCAAATTGAGGCGAACTGAGTCTCTCTGTACTCAAATCAGTAGTTCCACAGACTTTCTAAGTAGCTTCTACGTCTATTACTTTATTCTTCGAAGGAAAGTGTTTCGATTGAACTAATCCAATACAAAAAATCACGATAAAAGTATCATCCTGATTTTAACTTTTGTCGCCAAATAATACATAAATACTAATAAAAATACAAACAATTGAAAATAATTTATAAATGCTTCAGAGTCATGGATTAGTAGTGAAAATATATAACCAAATGTCAATTATGTGCATATGCTGGAAAAGTTTAATTTCATTAGCTTTAATACTCCTTGAAAAAATGGGAACTGAAGTAGGTAAATTTAATATTAAAAGGACAGGCCTTTCTTACTCCCCTTTAACTGTAACCATATTTTAGTTTACACGGGATAGCGGACCTATTGATAGGCTGATAACTATATAACTGTTTTCCCGATATTGTCATTTGCTCTGAAAAGGCGCAGTATCTTACTAGAATCGTGGTGAAAAGTTCACTAAAACTTAAAAGAATTAATTTCAACAGTGACTGGTGTATTTGCACACAAGGACCGGAGAATTACGCTTATAAACAAACATATTTAAGGATATGATTTATGAGCATGCAAAGATGGAGCTTTTAGCAACGTATGCATAATTATATATGAAAATTGTTGTTTCACACTAGCCGTGTGTAGGACATTAATGGGAAATGATGAATCCCACTTTAAAAAGTAGAGCCATGGCCGGGATACGTCGGTCCTGGTGGTGTAGTGGTTACCATACTTGCCTCCTACACCCAAGAACGCGGGTTCGAACCCGGCCAGAACCGATGGATTTTTTCGGGCGTAAAAATCCTCAGTATGGCTTCCTTCGGAAGGGAAGTAAAGCCATGGGTCCCGTGTCGTACATTTACGGCACGAAAAAGAACCTCAAGCCTGAAAGAGAGGCCTCTGAGCAAAATTTGTCGGCCGTTTCACGTCCTGAATTGAATGGGACGCTGATGACCTGAAATGTTAAAAAGCCTCCATAAATAATTCAATAAAAAAAATGGCCGGGATTCAAAAGACGGATCTTTAGTATTTCCAGCAGACGCTCTATAACTGAGCTACCGTGTCCTCCTTCAAGCGCGGAACGGCGAACCTCTCTCATCTGATTCTATGTATCTGAGGTTTCTCTACTATGAGAGATTAATTAATTTCTTAAGATGTGACTGTATTGCTACAAGTGCTTACGATCCAGGTTTCTAGTTTTACCACCAACTATATACGGTTTAATTTATACACGGAAACTGTTTTACATCTGCCTTGTGATAATGCATAATTAATTACCTTTTTTCACTATAATACAAGAAATAACTCTTGCTCTAGACTTTGAGAGAGATAAATCGACATTTTCATTATTCTACTTACACCTTTCATGTTTTTCGTGAAAATGCGCTTTGAGTTATGGTTGTTTTAAATGAATTTCCCGCTTAAAATAAAAAAGCACGCAAAACCAATATAAGATTCACACGTGATATATGGAGATAATACTCTACTGGGCCGAGCTTGTCGAAACACCAGGTTCAGCATGATAAATCACTCGTGGCAGCAGGCAAAAAGGCAGAAAGTGGATAACAGGCGCTTATTTAACACAGGACTGGCAATTTCCGGTAAAATACTACATTACCTCTAAAGCCTACATGTATGAAGCATTCACACCAAGATAAACTTTAAGATAGTGTAATAGATTCCATGTTTCATGTGGTACAAATCTTCTTATTATAAAGAACAGCTCTGCGAGAACGCGATGTGATTTGTTTTAGAGTGGACCAATATGATTTACAACTATCTGAATGCTAAATCATGATTATCTTGCATTTTTACTGCAAGGGTGCATGCACAAATGACTTTGTGGAAGAACTAAATCACCATCACAAACTATTTAACGCAATATGTTTCAAATGCAGGTGCTGTAAATAAAGTTCATTGTTGAACTTACAGTGGCAATCACATTAAAGTCTTCGATTCATCTCCCGAACTGTCCTGCACTATTTTTAAAATCCGTGATAGTCGTATGCAGTGGACGAGGTGGTTGTTCACGATGGACCGTATCTGGTGCGTAGCAAAGTGGAAATATTCGAAAAATTGATGCCTCGAAAGGGTTCTTTCAATCTAAGAGAGAGGCCGAGATCATATAGGCTTATGTCCAATGCCACCTGGCCAACAACTGGGTCACATTGCCTGACACATGGCGAGAATTGTCTTGCAAGATACAAGTTGGTGTGTCCCTCACAAATTGCAGACATTTGCGATGCATAACCGCTTGCAATTAATGCTGAGGAAACGTTGGTAGGCCCACTCAGTTCATTCACGAAATGCCTCGTCCAACCTTCCGATAAGATATAGCGTTTTTGCCACACGCTTCCTGCAACCTGTTATTTCATCTAAGAATGCTATTATAGTTTTGTAAAAATGCTTTAGACCACCTCAAAAACACTAGTCAATGAAAACACATACAGTACCACCAACTGCCTTCGGTACTGCACACCTCGAAAACAGAAAGTTTTGTTACTACTTTATTTACCGCCCATAGAAGTACCTTTTTTCGGTTTGCACCTACACGACTTATACGTAATAAGATTAAAAATAAACCGTGGCATTATTTCATGTATCACACGTTTCAGTAATCAAGTAGCCTTTAGCCTAACTCTAACAATAGCATATTTGATTTCCTTGTGGCATTTCCCTCGCTAAGTTCAGGAGTTTCAATTCTTAAGCTTAATACCCTTTATGTTCCTTTTAATGCATTTTGATTAATGCTTAAAAAGTAATAAATTAGATGAAATGAATGGAGGTAATTTACTGTGTCCTCCCAAGAAGTCAAATGAAAACTAAGGCGCTATAAGTTCTATCTGCCAGTCGATTGCACACTGCTAGACATTTCTAGTGACCCCATGTTGTTCTTAAACAGTTGGTCCCTCCTTTTATAGTCCCATGAAAGGAACTGGTTGTCGTCGAGTTCTGAATTTGGGTTTCGAAGCCTTCACGGAACTTTCGTAGATCACATTCCATAAGGCCATAAAGAGAAGTCGGAACTTGTTCTGGCATGCACAACAAATGGATAAGGGATATCCACAAATGGTATCTATGTTAGAGTGATAAATATAGCAATTAGAGATTCGCAAGAAAATCTTTAAAAAAAAAAAAAAAAAAAAAAAAAAATCCTGTCTTTAGTATGTTACCCCCTCCAGATAACGTACCTTTTATCCTAAACAAACATATGGAGTCAAGTTTATGATACTTTCCCTGGTTTGTCTGAGCTAAGTAAATAAAAACAGTCCTTTACGGTTCCCGAAGACGCATTACCCATTTCTACGGTAAAATGACAGGAGGATGGTTATTTTTCCGGTCATTGTGTTCCAAGACCCACACTATTATCCCAAGAGAGGTGTCGAAGAAATGGATACGAGAAGTAATATCTGAGAGTGTGCACGTTTTAATCGCATTAGCCAGAGAGAAATATAATTTAGCTATGACCCCGTCGACCCAACAGGTCGGGAGGTTGCGTGATCAGGAGAACCTGAAAGCCGGCACGCGAACTACCGGTCCAACAACCACGTGCTACTTCACCAGCTGGCTCCTTGTTAGCTACACACACACACACACAACAATTCTGAAGTCTATTCGCAAAATACTGCGCCAAGAGTTCAATATAAGTTCAACGTTTGTTCTAGCAAATCACAAAACTTACTAGCTTCATACATCTGAGAGTTGAAACGATAAGAATATACTTATTGACTACTTGCCTAAAATGATTTAATCATATGCTTTCTTCTTTACGTTATGACAATATGAGTTTTCTATGTCAATTGCACAAATATCGACGAGGAACACCTAGAAATGTTCAGATTCTAAATAATCTGTTTACAGCAATATTGCCTACATTTTTAACTGTACACAAAAAATAAATCATGCAGCCTAATAATGTACACCTGCTCCGGTAATTCAGTGTCATTCAAGAAGTTACTGAAGTGATTTATTACATATTTATAGGCGCCTTAAATGAAAAATGTGAATTGAGGAACTTAGAGGTTTTAGAGGGTCAATTATCTTTAAAGACAAAGAGAAAAGAGGGAAAGGCCTACGACAGAAGTGGCTTCAAAAATAATCGTTACTGTAGAGATGTAACAGGAAGATCCCAGACATCATACAAAATTTAGAGGCATTCCTTGATAATAAATCGGGAAGTGTCTGAAAATTATTACATGATTATATAAGAGTCAGGGAAATTTCATCTCGCTGGATGCCCCACAAACTCGGCGAAGGGCAGAAGGCCACATGAATGGAATGCGCCGCGAAATTCCTCAAAGATAAAATTAAGGTGACTCTCGCCATGTTTCTGAAATCATACCAGCTAAAAAAACATGCACCTGCAAATGTGGTCCGGAAACAAAGTATTAGCCATCAGAAGGAATTAGAATTATTCTTAAGCAATAAACATCAAGTTGTCAAACTATGAGCCATCGCCCACCACGTAAACAAGAATAATGAGTGACAGGAGTAAGGGGCAAGGGTGATTAGTAGCTCATGACCCCTGCTTGTTGTATAAAGTTGAATACCAACATAATTTTTTCCGAATTTAGTGCTTAGAAATGCCGATGCCTTCTCATGTTTGGATCCTTCCAGACAATGCACCCGTTACGAAAGTCAAGAGAGCAGCAAATTTGAGGCCATGTAGCAAAAAGTCCGATTGAAGATGAATGACAGTTACCGCAGAACGACACAAAAGTTTCTCTACTGAAAGGTTTTTAAAAAAGTGTGCGAAAATCGGCCAAGAACTAGATTTAGAGGAATGTCACACTTACATTCCTGGAGAGCCCACTCATTCTCCCTGCAATTCTGACAAGAAATTCTGAGCTGTCTTACTGTACTTTTGGATAAAGAACCGAGAGGGATGAAAACAACTTGAAAGACCACATACGAAGAGAAACCTAACCGATGAGAACAATAAGTGCCATTAGTTCTTCTAGTCTTTCGCTATCGGTGTCTATACGCTTAGTCCAACGAATTTCCAACTTCTTCGTCACATCGGAAAAAAATAGCATCTGTTAAACAGCAAAATGCTCATTGAAGGCGACGATTACTTCATTTGATGAAACTTCTTCCCACTAAGCGAAATTTACACATTTGGGAATATGACAAAGTCACCTGGAACTGAACTGAGAGAATAGAGAGGATCGGGAATAAGTCTAAAGCCCCCAATTCATGCACTTTGGTGATTGGTCATTGTGACTGCTGCTGTGTGGGGCTGTAGCATCGTTCTGGTGAGGTTGCACTTTTTTGTATACCAATCTTGGTCGTTTATTCTTTCAATGCATTTTTCAAACGCTCCAACAATGAAGCGTAATAGGCCCCAGTTATGGCTCTCGGGATTATATCCTGGGATTCCAGAGGACAAAAAAGCGTGCACTCACCAGTCTTTATCCGTTGTTTTGAGTGTTGCTTCGTTTCCGGAGAGTAATGGTGGACTAGTTTGATCCACAGAGAAGTTCTGTAGATTGCGATTAAACAGCGCCAGACACGTAGTTGAAATATTTTGGTCAATAGTCTGTAATCGCGACACAGTTTTTTCATTTCTAATTTTTCGTGCAGGATACTGTGCACTTCTTCAGTTGAGCTGCCTACAGTCTCAGCTATCTCATGCACTTTCACTGGCGTTATTGCGCTATGATATCATGGATTCTTCCTTTATGGTGAGCTCAATTGGGCGCCTAGAGCGCACTCCGTCTTCAATTTTTCTTCTACCGTGTTTAGATTAAATCATTCAGACTTAAACGGTCTCCAATGACGATGCAGTCCTCATGAACTTTATCCAAATCTGCGTTGATCTGTTTTGTAGTACAACCCTTTAAATGGAAATGTTTAATAATAACATGAAACTTTTTCCCTTCCTTATTTTCTACGGCACATGTGACACTGATCAATGCAGATAGTTCACTTCACTTAACATCACTTATGGTTGAACATCATATATATTTCTCCAAAATTGTTACACAAATCACTCTTGCCAACAATGGTGCCACTTAACAAAATTTTCCGTCATTCCATGGAAATTTACCAAACTTGTCAAATAACAGTGGCTGAAGGGGAACACTTTGAGAATGTGTAGTGGTAACAATCAATTTATCATTAATATTTGGCAGTATCCAAAGTGCCTCTCATATAAAAATGCATCAATATGACTCATTGGTTTAGTGACTACTGCGGTACTCTCTTCGCATTAAATGAAAACACGCTGTATAGCTGGAATAACTTGGACGCTTTCCATATAGCAGAAACATGCTTGATTACATAGGCACGTGGATCCCCGGCGGATGATTGGCCGTTGATGTAGCATCGTAACGGGAAATGAAACAGAACTTGCTGGTTTATCGAAGGAAAATCGCCTTTCATAAGACCTTCTAACCGCTGTAAGTCATCAATAATTCTGCCTCAGCTAATAATACTCTGGCTGTGATGCCTTCATTTTTTAATACAGCAAGTACGGTTTCTATTTTTCCCCTGTTCTAATTACAGTGTTGCTATAAGTGTTAGGATAGCCCATTCTTTGGCACATATCGCATTTTGGAACGTATACGATTTTATTTCGCTATGGAAGAATAAACGAACGCAAAAAGCATGCAAATGAGCAAAGAAAAAAGTCTATTTTGTTATGATCAATTCTAGCGTTTTTGCTAAAATTACAAACATAAGAGTAACAGCTTTGAATGAGCCCCTATGAGTTGTTTCTCAGATATTCTCGGTATTCATTATATCAACACTATTTTATCTGACGGTACCGTCTTCCGTTGCAGGGATTTACATTTACTGAGAGCGCAGTCTTGTGGGTATAAATCCTGCACCGGATCCCGGCAACCGTCCCTGCGTTCAGGATGGGGGACTATGGAAATAACTTACCAAAGAGACTCATGCACAGGCATGAGGATATTTGACCAAGTCCGAGCTCCATGAAACAGCAAGTACCACGCGGCGGCATTAAAATAAATCGGAATATCTGATGGTAATGTTTAAGGATACTCCCGAATGTACTTTTAAATTAATAGGGTGACGCATACGTAAAATTTGTGATGGTACATTTGAACAATTCTAATTTGGCTCAGATGCAACATTATTTGAATAAGTTTTGTCTCGTCACCAAAAAGTTCCTTTGACATAAAATTGTTATTTTTCATTTCGTATATTATCAACTGGCTCACTATAAACGCCATTTCTTTAAATTATTCCGAATTTTGATCTATTCATGTCAATTTCTTTATGTTTAAATTATGTTGTATTTTTTCATAGATGTACCCGCTAATTTTTAAATTATATATATAGACGGAAGTTTAAATCTAGTTACAAGAAAATTTAAAACAAATTTGCACCTGTCAGCTCATGTATTCTCTTTTGTTAGTAAGTGTTTAACGCCCGTTTTTACTGCCAAAGCATCACAGGCGGAGCATGTTAATGAAACATTCGATGGAATAATAAATTGTGGAAGATTGTTTTTTAAAAGAACATGTTTCAGTCCTAACGGTACCTCTCGGGCATTTATCATTTATAACCTGGCGGGAATCGAACCCCAGACTCCCGCTGAAGTCTGTACCTTAACGACCGCAGCTACTCATGTGATGAGATAATGTAAAATTTTTTATATATATATATATATATATACACATATATATATACATATATGTAATCTCAACAGAAAATTTATTGCAAAATAGGGATAGAACTTTCAAACCCTTGAACAGGAATTAAGAAATTTAATTTTTACTCATTTCTGCCATTAAATTTTTTCAGTGCATTGATTTCCAACAGAAGTGTCCACTAGGCAGGATGAATAACCAAAAACTACACCGCGAACATTTCTGAAATAAAATGTGTTATTGATGGGCTGTTTTCACAGAAGCACTGACAAGGGTTCACCAATGTAAGTTTTCCAACAATTATTACAGAGGGTAGTTTTCGCATGGAAAATGACCTTGATTTCATGTAAATAAAATCAGATGAATCGGAATGATAATGGCGATTGCAGAGCAAGTAGTTTACGAGATATCGTCATATGTAAGGTTCGTACTTTCAAGCGACTTTTACAGAATCCCCAAGATCATTAGGCAAAAAGCAATACAATCCCCCGATTGTTAGGCAAAATCAGCACATGTCTATTCCATTTTGTCCACAATTTAGGAAAATGTTCAGTTTTTCTTGATGTCTGTTTGAATATCTCTCAGCATACACAGTACAGTAAGCACGGCATTCTTCCTTGACTCTCCATGCACTAGGATCGACATTAGTAAATAATATCCTCTCTAGCACATTCAGAACGTTCTATTTCTCCGACACATCTGACAATGAAGTCTCCCTCTATTCTTTGTAAAGGAAATAAAAAACAAAGTCTAATCACAAACGGACACCTTAGGCCACGGCAGACAGGAATTTGCGGTATATTTCTGGTCTAATAGCAAGCAGTTAAATGTTTACAATTACTAGAAATGTATAATTATCTAAGGATAAAATGAGCCTTTACCATTTGGTGTTGACGAGCATATTTGTACATCACCACTAGCTTCGTATACTTGAACACAGTAGGTAATTCCATCTAATTTTAGCGATCGCAAGGCGAGTCGGTAAACTTCATGCAACAACAAGTATGAATACATAACATGTCGAAACTATTCCCCAAGGTAACAGCCAAGAATGTGCTGAGCATTTCGCCGTGCCGAAGTAACTCTCTATGCTAAATTCAGTGTATGGAGAAGTTTACAGCGAAGATGTTGAGGAATTGAATCTCAGTCGTTCGAATCAGCGAAGTGCAACATTTTTAAATGTCAAAATAAAAGCATTTTAACAATTAACTTCTTTTTTCCCACCTTGGATCAGTAAATCTATTTGAAGATATTCTCAGATATTCTTGCATTTAGAATGGTGCAAAAATAGAAAAGACTTGCAATGTTGTGCACAATGCAGTCAATATTTGTTTTTCACAGCAAAACTCGGCATAGACCATTTAAATAAAATAAGAAAAATAATTTCCGTAAGTATCAAAATCGGACCATTAGGAGTAGAGATATACCTGAAAAGCGAAATTTAAAAAGTACTCTTGCGTTTAATTTTCTGTATGTTGTTTCAAAATAAAAGGACAAATGAACTCGCATATAAACAGTATTTATAATGATGTTTTATATTTGATAAAAGCATTAGATAGCAAATGTGAAATATTAATTTAATATGTTTGTGACAGAGGTTTCCAATAAAATTCAGAAAACGTTTGTATTACTACAATACAATTTAAATTAAATTTCAAAGTCAATGAAACTCCATGGAACTTTCTATTGATTTTAAATAGTAACATGTTTTTGTATTATTGAATCATATAAACACCTTCCTCGTAAAAGCACAAAATAAGTCGAAACTTTCTGTTATTTCTCTCTGTTTTAGTGAATGTAAAGGTGATATCAAGGGCTCAGTTTATAAACATGGCTGCATTTAACAATGTTTTAAAATGCCCACATAGCATAGCCATGTCTATTAGTGGTCATATATTTTATTTAATTAATAGTATACCATTTTGTGGTTTAATCTCAATAAAAATAATACTTCTAAAATGAGGTTTGTGCTTTATATTGTCGGTCTTGGTGGTGTAGTAGTAGTCATACTTGTCTTCTAAACCCAAGATCGCGGGTTCAAACCCGGCCAGGATCGATGGATTTTAGGGGGTAAAAATCCTAAGTATGGCTTCCTTCGGAAGGGAAGTAAGGCCATGGGTACCGTGTCATACATTTACGGCACGAAAAATAACCTCAAGCCTGAAAGAGGCCTCTGAGCAAAGTTTGTCGGTCGTTTCACGCCCTGAATTGAATGGGACGCTGATGACCTGAGATGTTAAAAAGCGTTCTTAAATAAATAAATTAATAAAATTTAAAAAATATCTTTTATAATACATATAGATCGCAAGAATTCTAAATTTGTTCTTCTAATAACACACAGTAATGCCATAACTTATTTCATTTAATTATTTAATACGACCCAATTTATATTTTGTATTCATTTTGAAAGTTATTCAACTTGGTGAGGAATTTGCTTAGCTTACGCTGCTCCTGCGTGACGGACTTTTAACAGATTATGATGAATGCCATAATATGTGCATAAAAGAAAACTAGTGTTTATATTACTGCATTTTGTTGTGTTTAACTCAACATCCCGGATTATTAAATACCCATACATACCTTTCCTTTCCATTTCATGTTTTTTCCGACTTTTTATCAATGATACCGGAATATTTCTCGTGTGGGGAGCAATATTTATGGCTTATGGATTGTCAGCCTGAACGCTGTTCTAATAGAAATAAATTGCAGTTAGTACAACGTAATGCATTCTACTACTAACACGAAATATGCAACATGTTTCTAATTTTAAAAGGGAAATACAAACCACCTGCACTGTTGTCAGTGGATATTTTGAAGGCACGGGTTCTCTTCTATGGGTTATAGATTTCTTAGGTGAAAATGCGTTTCCTTTTGTATTATCGAAATTACATTCGAGGGAAAACCATAGGTCTGTACGTACATTAGAAGTTTATTCGGCTACTCTCCGAGTAAACGAATTAGGCAATTGTCTTCCACTAGTAGTACACTTGTGGGACATTAGCTCACAATTATAGACTGTTATCGTATTTCATTTCCGCACCTAAAGTCTGTTATATCGACAGGAAGTTATTGAACCATGTAGTAACACTTTCAGAGATTATACAGGGGCAATTTGAGGCAGGGAATCTTGGCTACGCCTGTTCAAATTTAAAAATATCGACATTAAGTTTCTAAAGGTCCAGTACATCCCTGATTACTGTAGATTCCATTCGTAATCTCCGTGGCCCTGAATAACTGTTGCTCATTCTCTATTCCTTCTATGCATGTCTATTTTAAGAAATAGAGATTAATGAAGGGTATCAATGGTAAAAGAACTATATAAAAACTTGAACAAGAAGTCCAAAAAGTATGGGCTACTGTTTCTAGAAAGTAACCAGTTCTTTGCAAATATCTAAATGGGTCTACAAATGTGTATTTCCAAAACACATGGTGCAGACATTGATGAATCAGAAAATAGCAGTGGAGAAGAAAGGTATTCATATCTGTTATAATTTCCTGTCGATTTACTGATTTTGAAACAGAGTATTCTAGTTCATTAATGACATAAAACTTTATTTTAGTACAAAACGAGCTCATATCTCAAACTACCACATCATTTACCGATCTGTTATAATAAAATATCAATATGATTAGGAAATATGCGATATAAAGAGCAAGTAAATTAAGATTGAGAATGACTTTTTCCCTCTCTCGTCACAAGTTGAGATATGGCGGTGAAACAATTTTTCATGAGAAGAATTCTCACGTGTTTGAAAGCGTATGCATCTTAATACAGAACGCCAGCATAGAGCCAATGCTTGCAAGTGGGCTGCGCAAAAAGAATTCGCTTCGGAACGAGCAGTTGCTTACGTCTGTAGAAATCCGGCATGGAAGCGCACTTGAGCACATGATGTTCTGCCACAATTACCGCACTGCGGTTGCTCAAATAGTTTAAGGAGGGCGGTGTTTCAACGACAAAGTAAGATGATCCAGGCTGCTCCAATCACTGCAGTGAACGATTTGATTGATTTATTTATTTATGGACGCTCTTTAACAGCTCAGGTCATCAGCGTCCGATTCAACTCAGGGCGTGAAACGGCCGACAAATTTTGCTCAGAGGCCTCTCTTTCAGGCTTGAGGTTCTTTTTCGTGCCGCAAATGTACGACACGTGACCCACGACTTTACTTCCCTTCCGAAGGAAGCCATACTTAGGATTTTTACGCCCGAAAAAATCCATCGGTCCTGGCCGGGTTCGAACCCGCGATTGCAGTGAACGAGGCCATGCTTAACACAGCTGGCGTAATTATTCGGAAAGATCAACGAATAACAGTGGCTAAAAGGTAGAAATGCTACAGATTTTGCAGGATCACTTACAAATGAGACGCGTCTGTGCCAGATGACTGTTGGGGAGCTTCAGTGTCTGGTAGCGGCGCATGGCGAGGCATACCTAAACAATTTTACAGATGGCTTCGTTCTTCGACTGTTGTGGAATTCCTGATCAACAAGAAGTCTCCATGCAAACAACGGCTCATGGGAAGAATTACAATATTTTTTCAGCGTTTGGACGAACACATCCGACGAAGACGCCCTGAGCTGCCTCGATCTGGTTGACGCGTTCATGACACATTTGCAACATTTGGCCACAAAAAGGCATCGAGTGTATGCCTTACTCCCCATGCAGCCTGGATTGAGCTCCACGTGACTTTCTTTCCGTATCCTATTCTGAAAAACGAGCTGCGGGGACAGCGTTTTACTTCATCAACGGCTGTCGTGAAGAAGACGGAGGCAGTTTTGAAGACAGTGTCAAAAAAGAATTTCCAGCAAGTTTTCCAGAACTGCAGACATATTGGTGCATACAACTCAATGGGGACTCTTCGACAACCTTGACCCTACCTAATGTACTTCGTAGGAATAAAAACCCTTCGGTGTTTTGGCTTAGCCCTCATATTCTGAGGAAAATGTATTTTATTTTTATTAGAATGTTACAAACATTTTGTATTGACTTGGGGTTGTTTTTCATTCTGAAAAATCACTAAGACAAGGACTGTTTTTTTTTTTTTTTTTTTTTTTTTTTTTGTAAAAGAGTGTTCATATTTAGCAAATGTTTCCTTAGATACCTTCGGTCTTCTGGCCCGCTATCCTCTGCATAGATATAACATAATTTAATAATTCTGCTTTTCTCATTTTCTAAATCCATGCTTCGCTGCTTCGTAGGAAGCATTTACTATGCATTACACATTTAAGAACGAATTATTCCTCCCGCCACCTACATTTATAGAATACGGCCACATCATAAATACAATAAATAATGATAATGCATAGTAATTTTCGTTTAGTACAAAAGCTTATTGTATTACTTTAATGAGTGATAAACGTCTAACTAATGTCACTTGTTTCCTACTGTCTGCATCTCCTATCATACAAAGCTTAATAATGTGATTCGCTCTCAAAATCCGCAGAGTATGTCAAACACTGTATCTAGGTTATTTGCTCTATTTTCATTAAAGCGTAGCTTCTAGTACAAACTAACTTACTTTCGCACTCCACACGTCAATTACCACTGTAATGAGTTCAACTAATTGCATAATTAAAACAGAAATTCCCTCTATGTTAAAAATCTCCATTAAGCCACGCAGTTCAAAAAGCTCACAGCACCTACGTGAACGAATTAATGAAATCGGTCAGTGAGTGAGTGAGAGCAACACATGCTATTTATCGTTTTTTTTTTAAGTGCTTATTTCAGCTATAATTACTGTCTTATCGCGACATCTGTTGGTTGCTGATCACATGAAATCTCTGGGTAGTATTCAGTTCAATTTCTGCCGGACAGATGGCCTAGTTGCGTACTCAAATGCTTATGCCATTTATGTAGTTTTTACTGCTTTTTAATTTTAGATGGATCTTTATGTTAGATGTTAATGATAACGCTTTGAAAAAAGGTTCTTAAAAACTTTTTAAAGAAAAAGGTACGCTTGATACATTGTGATTTTTGTGAAACAATGAATCCTAAAATGTGAAAAAAAGCTCATAAAATAACAGAAATAACCTTGCGCTATCTGTGAAACAGATTGTGGCATGTTAAGTCAAAAGATGTCCTTTGTTCTACAACAACCTTATCGTCCACGGTCTACGTATTAAAGCAATGAGCAATATACGTTTAATTTTCAACCCTCTTGACGGTTTGGTAGGCGGAGCTTTCTCGAGTTCTGGAAATTTATACACTAGAAGTGTATGAAGAATTCATCGATTTAACATAAGGGAAAAAAGTGGACTATATATTACAATGATCACTTACTACTCTTCAAAAATTCTCTGACTTATCAAAACAGTATTCAAAGTATCTATAGGGATCTGAACCAGTTGCCCTACTACAGTTTACTTAATCTCGTCCATGGATTTGCTTTGAGCTGTTCAGCATGATCCCTAAAAATTCCCTTTTGACTAGAAAATGCGTCAAGAACGCGCGCCCGGCACTGGGGACTCAAAAACTAGATAATAGTTTATTTAAGAAGTTTTCAACTTGGATTGTATCGACACGATCAAGTTCGGTCACCGCTATGTCTCCGATTTCATTGCTTCTGTTTTATGTTACATCCGAAACCTTCTCCTTTTGATAATTTAGGGAGGTAGTATCTGCTAGCGCAAGTTCAAGTTTTGTGAAATTTCACTTAGTTTTCCGGTTCTTAAAAATGTACTGTTAGCACTGAACCAGTACATAAAATATATACATAATATTGTGAATTGCAGTTCTGGAAGCAGGCAGTTGAGCAAAAGATACTAATAAATTCTACATATATCTAAATATTCATGTTATAAATAACGAAAAGACCTCAGTCAAGGAGGGTCCTGGGGGAATCGAACCCCAGACCTCTCGCTCAAGAGTCCACACGCTGTGAAGAGAAATTAGCTGCCTAAGAAGTGAAGTTACATTTCTATGCCAGTATCTGTAATGTTTGCAAAATTGATCATTATAGTTATTTACTGTATTCATCTTTTTCATTTTCAATGTTTATATTCATAATTAATTGAAAGGTTAAATGAAGGTAGGGGCGATGTGACAAAAAGTAAGTTATGAGTAACTGAAGGGTAAATCTGTTGCCCTACATTAGGGTAATGCAACGTTACTATCTGAGAAATTTATCAACAATAAATTTTGTAGCACTTTCATTCAGAAAGAAATGTCCATTTATTTTAAAAAATAAAACAATATCTACATTCACACAATCCTTAAATTCTTTCATATGAATACACTAGATTATTTAATATATAATGATCCGTTTGGGTGTGGATGATATTAAATATTATTATAAAAGCTAATACGATAGCGGGAGGCATTTCCTGCTGGTAATATTTTGCAGAAAAGGTGGGGGATTTCGTACATGGAAAGAATGAAAATCAACAATGCATAATAAATGAAAATCGTAATGACTATTACAAATCAACAGCGAGCGCTATGAATCTTATTTGGATATGTTTCTATTGCCACAACTTAATGAAGACAATATGAACAGTGTATTTCAGAAAGGGTGCACCCCCTCACTGGGCATGGAAGGTTCGCCATTTTCTAAAGAAATTAAAACTTACTCAAGCTTTCCAAAAAGCCACATGTTACAACGGACATGGACTGAATTGCATCACTGTTACGAGTTGTGCAGAGTGCGCAATGGGGGTCATGTGGCATTCTGATAAATATCCCATGTTTAAATGTTGTGCATAGAAAGTTTGAAAATGTAAATGATTTGCAGTGTTTTAATTTTATCCATATCCAAACGGATCATCCTTTATGCAACACACAGGTACCATATAACCTTAATATTAACTTAACATTTTTAAAAATGTACATTTTGCAATATGTACTACAAAGGTATCTAAATAGTCGAATCTCTATTTTATAGTTGTGTGTGCATACTACACATTTTAAAACAAACGAATTTTGCGGCTACCCAGTTGAAATATTACGAAATAGATTTACGGTAACAGCTAAATATTCTCACAATCCCAGTCATTAGTTTTGTTAATTCTAAATATGACTTTTTTTTAATCGTTATGGATATTTTAAGAGAAATATTAATTTTAATGCCTCGTGTTAAACATGCTTTTGCCACAGTAAATAAAGCGAAGTTCCCCCATGGAGCTGGGCTAGTGACATTTACATTTGTGACGTGTGGAGAGGGATATCAGATACTAGCGTGGTCAAGTAAAGCAATTATTCATTAGGGGAACCGGATGGACAGTGTCAGGCTCAATGGTGTGCATCACAAAATAATGCCAGGCATTCTTCACCGCATGCTATGTCCATCACGAGTCCTCCCAAAAGAATGGCTATGTATTCAAAAAGACACCAGCGCATCCAAAACTAAAGCCTGCCAGCAATAACAACATGTGCTGGCGTGCTTTTCAATGAACTGTGTCTGGCTTGGTATGCTGGTCAGAAACGCCTGCAGGTATGGGTGGCTCAGAGGGCAACTCTCGAGACTCACATTCTGTAATTCAAGAGTTCAATTCTCTTGGGCCCGGCCATCCTAATCTTGGGATTTTTTCGTGGTTGGTCCTGGTCGCTTAGGCTGGGATGTTACTTTCTTGTCAGACTTTTCTGCTTATTCAGTCGATTCAATTGGTTCTGTTAAAGGATGGAGGGTAGAAAGTACCAGGGCGAGATGGAAAGGTACGGCGTGACAGTGGCTTGCTCTGACGTCTGGTATGCAAGTAACTCTTACGAGAGCTCCGCCGGAGTCGGAATGTTCTATCTAAAAGCAATGTTAGGGACCTCGTCTATTAGACCACCAAGGGTTGCCGAGGTTGTTATGGTGCAGATTTGTAAGCAGGAGGTCTACGGTTCGATTTTCCCTGAAGGAGTTTTTTCCAGGGTTTTCTCAGTCCTCATAAATAGCAAATGCCGGGGAGTTACCCTAAACCAAAGGCTGGAATGTTTCCTTCCTTAAAAAAAAGTCCTTTTTCTATTTATCATTTTATCCCATGCATCACCAATGTCCGCCGCCGGTGATGCATCAGCAGTAAAAATCAGGAGTTAAACACTATGAAAAAAAAAAAAACTCGCTTATTTCTATTCCTCGCCTCCCGGCGGTACCCTCTAAAATGGGCAGACCTTGAGCAAAGCTCCTCCCATCCTAACCATACAAATTCAATCAAATTGCATATCGATATCATTATGATTGTAAACTTGTCTGTGGATATGCCTTTTTGAAAATAACATTATTGTTATAATTGCTATTGTATAAAGATACACTACAATTAAAAGTCAACTACTGAAAATATAAGCATTTATTTGTTTGTAATTTAACCAGTGATGTGCGCTTTTAAAAAACATGGGATACAAATTCAGGATTTTACATTTCGAGTTAAATGTTAAGTCCACAACATGGAGAAATCTTTAAAAGGGGTTAAGGAAAGTTTGAGAATTGCTGGTTTATAGCTTTGTGACGCGACCTTGCCGCTCTTCTCGCTTCCCGCAATCATCCAGGTGTTTTTGTCAACTACACTAGCGGCCCCATGCTAATCAGTAAAGTTTGGCAACATTCCATTAACATTGCTTACTCATAAATCCCTGAACTTTTTGTACTTCTTATCATCAAAATCAGGAATACTTGTTTGGTACAACCAGAAATTTGAAGAGCGCAGAAGTTAGCAAAACTATACACTGAAAATACGTGTATAAGTTTGGTAATGTTGTTCAGCAAATAACTTTTTTTAGTACGATGCGATACGTTTAGTTATTTATCAATGCTGCTAGATCCTAAGACTATGTTACAGTCACAAATCACACAAATCATATGCTTGGCAGTATTTTCCTCCACGCTTTGCAACATTCTCTCTATGGACTTCATTTTGCACAGTGCGTAGCGGATGTAAACCCCCTCAGTCATCTCGACATTCATGAAACTAATTAATTGAACGGTACCGTCAAAGCTTAATCTTCTTTGGCATTATCCACGTCATGCGTCTAAAGCCAGTTCAATGTTTGATCTCGACGTGTCCACATTAACAAGCGCACAAATATCAGAGCTCGCCATACATTACCGTTAACGTGTGCGCAGTATTTCCCAGGAGAGCTGGGTGGAGCTGATTCCAATATAATCTCGTTAAGACGCGGGTAATGGAGTGCGTCCTTCTCTATGTTGATTGCGCGATTATTATTGTGTATCCAACCGTGTTGTTCTAATGTTTGCATTCAGCGTGTCAAGTTTGAGCTGAGCCAGACTTAAGGTCAACTGCAATCCAATCCATGGTGGCATATTTTCCCGCACTCAAGTGTTATAGCGGCTTACAATCATGATCTGCGAAATATCCTCCAACTTAGCACACAAGAGCAGTATCCTTAAGCCCTCTTCAACATCCTTACTCCAAATGTTCACAATAATCTGTGCCACAACAGCCACAAAGTGCGAAACTCTCTCCAGCTACTTGCTATTAAGGGTTATGTGTTGAATGCGGCAAATACACTTGACCTTCCAAATTGGATTCACTATTTCTCGGATTGCATTAGACACCTTAATACTCGTGAGCGGGAGGACTGAGATTCGATTCCCAACAGGACCGTCCTCCGTGACTGAGGCTTTTTCCAAGTATTCCTTAGTCCAAACGACTAGGAGGTACTCTCATATTAGGCCTGGAAATTTCTTTCCTTAAAAAAAATCCTTCCAAGTTTATCATTTTATTTCATGTATCGTCAGTATCTACCGCCTGTAATGTCTCAGTAGTTAAAACGGATGTTAAATACTTTTCAGGAGAGAGAAAAAGGGGAGGGGAGGAAATTCGAACCTGGAATCTCCAGATCAGCACCACCGATCTTAGTGCATGGAGGCAGAATTTAATATAGTCCTTGTCTTTAAGGTTCTCACTTGAAAAAATTCGCAAGAGCTGTTCAATATAAAATGATAACTTTTGCACCCATGCTTTTAACTTTAAAATGTTTTTATTTCCTAATGCGTAATATACACGCGGTAATTTTGCCGCTTGAGAGTTGTGGAAGTTGACATGTGCAGTTCCGCCTAAAGTAATGGAGGTGATAAACGACAAAAGATATGCTACTGTGAAAGTCTGCTTTCGTTTCAGCAAATCTTCAGCTGAGTGTTAGAAAAGGCCAACCCTTTCTTGGAGCTAACTTGATAAAATTACATATAAATTTGTGGTAAAGCAATGTTAAGTGTTAATGGAATGAAAAATTAAGCCAGAATATTAACGGAAACATAATAACAATGCTGATACACAACGTTAATAGTGTTGAACAAAGCACCTACTGAACTACAATAGCGCGTAAGTAACAACGGACCAAATATTTTAAAGCAATTAATGAGAATTTAGTTAAATATAATATTACATTAAATTACTCCCAAAATATTAACGATTATAGTTAAAATATTAAGGATGTTCTAAAATTGTTTAATTTAACCAGTGAAATTAAGTGACCAGTTACTATCAATATTTTAAATAACAGTAATTTGTGACTAAACAAATGATACGATAATTTAGTACAAAGAAAATAGTTTCTAGAATTATTACATCAATGTAACCAGAGAGAAAGTGATCAAAACGCTGAAACAAAATCAAATACTGAAATCAAATGCAAGTGATAGAACATTGCGACCGAAATCAAGAAAAACACTGTGTGATAGTAGACCACAATGGTGTATTAGGCTAAGGAAACAACGAAGGACGTCATAACAAGAGTGCATAAGGCACCGGTAGCCGTGCTGAATGAAGCTAACCAAAATATACCGCAGCTGGGACTGGGCTCACACCTCGACAGCTCTTACGAGCTATAAAATGCAGCGGCCAGAATGACAAATTTTATGATACCTAGCCGCGCAAAATGTAGCCCTGGCCGTGATACAGTAAGTACCGTTTTTATCGCAGCAGAAAATGCCCGCGTACTCCATTCGCAGGTGCCACTCAGGTACAGAGAGAAAAAAGCTAACGCCTAGGCCGGAGAGTAAAACGTGACATTAATATTCCGCAATACACCTTCACAGACAAATGACCAAAAACACCTTCGAGGTTCTTAGGGTTCACATCAGGTGAAGCAGGTAAACAAGTTTCACTTCACAGACAGAAGGTGTCTTCCAGAATATTCTCCCTCAAATTATTTTCGATTTCGAATGGATAAAATACCCACCTTCACTAGCGCCGATAATAAAAACAAAGTTATGTTCTTCTGGAAAACTTACTGAAACTTTTCCTGTAAGTAGATGTGCAAAAAGATAAATATTTTGAGCACTCAAATCCTAGAATGGTCATATATTCGTCTTGAAACTGTTATCTTTCCACAAAAGAACGAAACGAAAATCACTGCGGTTTAAAAGAACAAGACGAACCAGTTGGGGAGAAAAATTAATAGCTGTCGTACAAAAATGATTTTAAGGCTTTTTGTTTCTTTTTTGTCGAATGAAGCGAAAATACAGGAATAAGGCGAAATAACAAAGCAAATATTCCCAGCTATGGCATTCTCATAGCAGAAAGAATATATTGTACGATAAATGCGCTAGAGCAAATCCTTTATCCTCTCCTCGCATGTTGCGAAGTTGTATCTGTGAACTTTATTTCCACTACATTCCTGTGGGTGTCATCCAACTTTATTTTATATCAATCGCTTTACTCAGTGTTGCTTCAGTAATTTATAAACTTGGGTTAGGTTTAATTGGAGTGACGGACAATGAGGTGTACTGGCTAGATCTACATAAATATAATATATAAGACCTGATCATTTGCTGAGACAATGTGTCTGCACACAGTTCCTTTATTTGCGCTTGGGGCGCTACCGTTAATTCCCTCTTGCACATTACGCAGGGCGCAGCTATTGCATTACATTTCAATAAAAATACCGAGAATTGTTACATTGTTTAACATTGCAAAGCAACTGTGTGTTACCTAGAACGGCATGTAGATCTGCAAGCCCAAGCATATAGTTTCAAAGTTGGCCTCTAATAAGCAATTATGCATTACGAGCGAAATCGTAAGCTGCGAATGATTTACTTTGTCATAATAAGCAAATCTAACGCTAAGTTTGCTCCACCGATGTTTCTTTTGCCCCAGAGTTCGCTAAGAAATACAGTTTTGATATTTTGTTCTATTGCAGCTTCTAATGCTGATATATTTAAATGTTTTAAGTTTTACACTAATTATGGTATAATTTCGGCTCGATTCCTATATTTTTCATCTCAAATTCTTTACTTTACTTTTCAGTCTGCGGTTGCTCTGTTTTAAGGACAGGTTCTTCACGGTTTTATATGCAAGAGCAGCGGATCGAAATTTATGTTCATCGGCGGTGTCAATTTCAGTTGTTGTTTTTTTAACCTCTCTCCTAAATATTTAATTATTATTTTATTGTCATGGCTTGCAGCACAATTGTGGGAACTGACTAAATTATTCTTTGTTTCTTTCTGTGAACTACCTCAAGTTAATATGTTACATTTCGTTTTACTGGCCTTCTTGGTGGACCAGACCAGATATTCCTTGTTTGTATTTGAGATATTTAGGGAACATCGGAGGAATGCTATCTGCTTTCAATACTCTTCTTTTACGGTCTTCTCTACAGTCATTTTTCGTAAAATGTTCACTACACACTACTGTATGGTCTGACAGTCCCCAAAGTTCCACCGGAATTAAAATACAAATACATTTATGCAATAATTGCTATTTCAATATTTCTTGTCCTTATTAGCAGTAAAATAAAAATATAAAAGGAACTCTAAATACAGTATTGGTAATGAAGTTACAATGCAACAACTTTCAACTACTTCTCTCTCAACTCGCAAGGAAATTCATGAAATGATAATTATTTACACTTTTTCTTGTTTACTTGATCACAACGGAATAAAATAATAAACAATTGCAAACATTTTTAAACACAAATTCTCACGCAATGTTCAAAATATACATTAGAACACACTCAAAGCTAGCTCAAAGGAGCATACTACAGCTATATGGTGTACACTAGCGCTCTATGCGGGCATCTTAGCAATTACCAGGCGGGACAGAGTTTTCGGGGAAATGAAAGGGTTTTTTATAACAGATGTAGGTTCAGGTACTGGACAGTCAAAATTTATTTGAAATTTACCGCGAGTTATGCGCCTCGGAGAAAGAAAGATTATTGGCATGTCGTAGTTATGGTTCCGTTTGTTTACAAAATGCGGTCTGTTTACCTTTTAATCAATTGTTAGGTTGCACATTATCGTACTCCCGAAGCCGATACCCTTCAAGGCAAGGTGCGCTGACTAACAGTTGCAGCACGTATTAAAATTGACTTATGGCAAAGTAAGAATAAATTTGATCACCCAGTATACCGGGTGAGTCTTCTAATCTTGCGGATTGGGAAGTTATACAATTCGGGCATTTAACAGACTATCCCGTAAACACTGTCCCCTGCGTCGTATCGATTTCGCCCCAATTGGCTGCTACGTGCCTCTCGGCGTGTTTGGACTCGTGTTACATATGTGCGCCCTGGGCTTTAGCGGTGAAGGTCCGGGATTCAAATACTCACCCATGAAAGTTTCCTTTTTAAATTTGTTTTCTGGCACGGAAGAGAGAAATAAGCTTATTCTGTGATATTTATTAATATAAATACAAATTAATTTCAAATTACTATAAGAATATGTTTTACTGAATATAAGAGCAAGTAACTTTACGTTAATGTGAAATGACAAACCTAAGGCATTGAATGATATTTTACTCTTTGTGGATATACTTAACATACAAAAGAAAGATAAAACATGGGAGTAGTTCTGGAGCAGTATGTGCACAAAGATAAACTCCCTTATAGGACGGCCTGGTGAATGCTGCATTTCCCATCGACTGTAAGATGCACGTTTGCCTAGTTACCAATCCACAGAATGAGAAGTCTCACATAGTGCACTACTGCTATACAAGCGTATAACTACGATTTTACAGTGAGGTTATTTCAGTTACTACCCGGCAGAGCGTGGGTGTGAACTAGTAGAAGTGCTCAGGAGGCCGTAACTCACATTTTCTTTCTCCTCAATGGCGCGACAGCGAGACATAGGGCCTTGGCATCTACCTTCGTCTTGCGGCAACATCAATAGAGGGCAATATTGCACTCTGCCAGTCGCCTATCACGCGGCTTTCGGGATCGAAAGATGTCATCTCTTATCTCAAACGAACTCGCGAGGTTGGGTGGACTTGTTCCAGACCTTCCTAACTTATTGACCCCCCCTTTTTTTTTTCTTGAGCGCTATTTTCTCGGTTTTATTCTCCTCAGTACAAAAAACACCACAGGAGGCGGTCCAGCAATGACAACAGAGACACCTCAGCCATAGCTGATATGGCGATTTTCGACAAATAACAGCCTTTTATTCAACATTTTCACCTAACATACTTTTTATGCCAGTTCTGTATAGCTACTATTTCAGCGGTCTATTATGAAGACAATAATAGTATGAATCCTCTATTTTCAGCCTTACAGTTTTAATTTCTTTAAACTGCTGACAGCTGTTTATCAGAGGTGCTCAAAATATTAGGTTAAAATATTTTTCTTTGAAATTTCAAAATATAATTTGTCTTAGCACTTCTAAATATATCACAAAGCCTATATTTATTGTTTTCGTGGGTGTCAATGTCCATTTAAATTCAGAATTTAATGAGCATCTTGAACAATAGAAGCACCGTTAATTTTATTACATTTGTAGGTAGTACGTAGTATTTAGGTTGTCAAATGTTTTCAAAGTTAGACTTCTAGTATTCTCACCTTGGTTTCATTTCGTTAACTGACAAATGTGATCTTAACGGTGAAAGATTATGTTAGGACGGTTCTCGATGAGATCCAAGTATCAGGGCTAAGTATGACGGGCGGCTGTTGCAGATTTCTACAGCGATCAACTATGATGGTGAATCAAATATAAACCGGAAATTTGATTTTACCGCTTGTAACTACGGAGTGTGACATGGTGCATGTGCAGGTTTTAGAATTAAAAGGGGGGGGGGTTATTTTGTTTTATCATGTCCAAGCAAGAGATACATTCGTCGACGACAGAAGTCTAACTGTGGCATAGAAGAACGAGAAACTGCGGAAAATGACGTTTAAGGATCCCTGAAATCGCTTATGAGATTGTGATGCAATTGTTCAATCCATCAGTTCAGACCAGTAATACTAAAAAGTCTCAGCTAGGTGGGTTCTGCCAATTCTCACCCAGGATCAAACGGTTGCACGTGTGTAAGAGGCTTTTGGGTAAAATATTTCTGCATAGAATCGTAACCTGCGATGAAACATGGGTAGACTACTTTACTCCTGAGTGGAAGAAATGAAGAGAACTGGTTAAAACTTCCCCGTCAGCTTGGCAGCTTTTTTGGAACTCCAAGATTTTCTTCATGAACGTCAAACAGTCAATGTAGCTTATTACTGCCAGTTTTTGGCTGAAACTTAAGTGTTTATCGCCGTACAAGCCGTCAACAACCGATTCGAGAGGTTCCTCTTCTCCGAGACAGCGCCCGTCTGCACAGGTGCTGTAACAAGAGAAATATTCAAGGAAATCCGCTGGAGAGCATTCGAATATCTTCCATATAGTTCAGAAGTATCGCCTAGCAATCACCATGATTCCATCATTGGTAGGTCGGTAATTCCACAGTGACGAAGGTGTCGTGTGTAACTGGCTGGAAACTCAATCCCACCTTTTCTTCGATAATGGGATTAAAATGCTACCTATACGCTGGGAAAGGGATTTTGTACACTGGGAAACTAATGCTGGAAAAGCAAATTATTCTATATTCATTTTTTTAATAGTGTTTAACGCCCATTTTTACACTGAGGCACCACAGGTGGTGAACTATGGTGATACATGAGATGAAATGATATATTGGGAAAGGATTTTTAAGGAAGCTTAGTGTACCTCTCCGGCATTTGCCAATTATGAGGACTGAGGAAAACCTGGAAAAAACCCCCCAGTCAGGGAGGACGGTTCTGGCGGAATTCGTACCCCAGACCTCCTGCTCACGAGTCCGCGCCTTAACGACCTCGGCCACCCGTGACGGTGTCCTATAAATGGAAAAAATCCGGCTTGTATCTGATTTATAAGCAGAGAAGTAAAGATCTCTACAGTTTATGTTTATTATTTATTATGAATACATGTTTCACCGTTTATGTAATTTTTTTATTTTAAATTTATGTTAAATGTGCCATAAATACAAAATAATATATTCATTGTTTAAGTGTGCTGCATACACAGAATAGCAAGAATTATATTTATTACAGCCGTAACTCAAAATCCTGGCGTAATACGATAAATGTGACTATGGCATGAAATTATGTGTCTTTAGTGTTTTTTGTTTGTTTGTGTAATTTCACCAGAGTGTAGGTATCAAATCTAATTTAGCTTAAGGATTGAATTTAAGTTTTGAGAATGCTCGAATGTTTCTTAAGGAAATGATATACAGCTGGGTAAGCAAATATACAACGTCGAAATTTTCATAACATTGATTAATAGATGTCTGCTGCCAAGAAGCTGTCTTAAACAGCGGGAGGGATTAATGATGTTTATAATAGTTCCCTCTATTCAACAAGTTACAAACAAGACGCTCAGTTTATACGTCATCGTTTTGTATCAAGAGTGTGCTGCATGTCATATGTATAACTAATCCAATATGTTACGTTTTAAGGCAGGAAAGACATTGTGATATCCGTGCTCTATGGATGAGCATTACTTGCTAAATAATTACTCAAGTATGGTGTCTAGAAAACTACACCAACTACTTTCTGTGATTATTATTAATCGTGAGTAAAACGATTTGTTGATGATAAACCGATACATAAGAGTTGACAGATTAGTTTTCGTGCCTGTAAATCAAGTACTTAAATGGATGTTGGCCGAACAGAGGAGTTTAAAATGCAGGTTAACAATTACACAAGCCTTGCATTTAATGAAGTTCTATCTGCATTTGGAATGAATGATAGTTTCACGGAAGAACATCGGAAGGCCACGGAGTCAAGATGGCCGAAGGCTTTGAGGGCAATCCAAAAAACACTCAGCTGATATCCCGTGAAAATCATTCAAGTTTTGCCTTTGACCCGACGACAGAATATTAACCAAGGATAAGACAAAAAGTTTGGATAATGTTCAAATTACAACTAAAACTGCTATGGAAATTAGGAGATCTTAAACTTAAAACGTGGGATTCTCGGAAGGTGCAGTGCCTTATGATTCAACTTTTGATACCTATTCTTTAAAATATCTTATTGATGCTTTGCTATCAGCTTCAAACAAGTATTGACAGAGATGGACGATACAATCTTTCATAAAGGTCGTATTGATCCCGGTGGTTTGTGGTAGCCATACTCGCCTTCTAAACCCAAGATCGCAGGTTCAATCCCGGCCAGGTTTGATGGAGTTTTTAGAACGTAGAAATCCTAAGTATGGCTTCCTTCGGAAGGGAAGAAATGCTGTGGGCTACGTACCGTACATTTACGGCACGTAAAAGAACCTCAAGCCTGAAAGAAGAGGCCTCTGAGCAAAATTTATTGGTCGTTTCACGCCCTGAATTGACTGGGGTGCTGATAACCTGAGATGTTAAAGAGCGTCTGTAAATAAACCAAAATAATAATTTCCTCCTACCGGACTCATTTATAGCCCTGTAGGCGTGATTTGGTTATGTTATTTTTCTTTAATAATAATAATAATAATAATAATAATAATAATACGCTGCGCCGTTACTGTATCAAATATTTTTCAAAAGTAATAAATTTATGATTGCTGCCAGTCGTCACTTACTTTAGAAATTTACAATTTGCCACACTGCCAGCCACAAAGTTTCGATTCGTCAAGTTGGCACTAATTGCCGCCTTCGCCAGTCAGCTTATTGTTGGCCTGTTTAATTCCAATTCTCTAAGTAAAGAGGAGTCTACACGTTCCGAAAAACATACATAGTGCATGGTTTAGTTATCTACGTCCAGAACCCTCTGGTTCACATATTATATTTGTAAAGTACACGTAAAATCAATAACAAGGAAAAGAGGCACACAATCCGCATAATATTTCGGATAATTACATATCACCTCTCAAATACAAAATGCCACTACGACTGCTCTGAAAATTCCTTTAGTCACTCCAGGACTGCTGGGGGTAGATGCGAGTTGAAAGCAAGGACTCTAGCGAAGAGACGTCCAGATGAAAGTAGTGGGATAAACACAAAACGAAATGAAGATTAAGGCCTAGTGAAATATGCACTTTTGGCAGCCATCTCCCTGTCTCCAAATTTGTTTTCAGCAGTGTTGCGGCAGGGCATCGATAAGTGTCAAACTGAAAAATTCATCAAAATGTTTATTATGCCACACGGCATGTTGAGTAACCGGAAAGTACCTACCTGAAAGATACTATTCACGCTAAACGTCTACATCTTTGCGAAAAAGAAAGTTTCCTTCATCATCATAATACGCCTTCACACACGTCTGGGATTGTGGCTGCAAAACTGCTTGGCCTTCGCTTTCAAGGCTTCATCATCCACCATGTTTGCTGGATTTGACTCTCAGCGACTGTTTTTTGTTTCTAAATCTGAAGAAATGACTGGGTGGACGAAGATTCACATTAAATGATGAGAATGAATCCGAGTAAGACGCTTATTTTTCACAGCTGGACAAATATTTTACTGAGAGTATTAAAAAATTGGAAAGTCGTTGGACTAAACGTATTGATTTACAAGGTGACCTTGTTGAAAATTACACACACACACACACAAAAAACAACTCTTAAATGTAGTGTTTTCTTGGTCAGTCCGAGAACATTTAAAACAGCCCTCGTATAAACTACTCTTGAGTGTTTAAATATATTCTTGCTATATATGTGTGTTAAGAGTATTTGTTTCATAGGTACTTTTTGCTAATTATGATCAATTCTACCTGCTCTAAAAACACAATCAAGACTTACTAATGTGCCGCCGAAAGCAAGGTCAGAAAAAAAAAACTTATTATAACTGTTTTAATGAATAACCAATTTTCGACAGACTTCAGTTAAATTAAAAAGTAAAATGGTGTTGTCTCATTCACGATTTGTAAAAAAGAACTTTTATATTAACCTATCTCCAGCAGAGTGAAATGTCCTCGCATAGAATAACGAAAAGGAACCGGAAGATTACTGTCAGGGTTTGGAAATGATTACAACAGATCAATAGAAGTAGAAATGACTTATTAGCGGAAGTTACCTCATTCGTGCCACAGGTTGCTCGCATGGCTTGCTCGTTAATTTAAGATACCCTACATTCGTCATCGAAATGTGGAGCACGGTAGCTCCCTCTGCCAAATGTTTCATTATAACTAACACACCTTAATCACAGAGTGCCTGAGAGGGTTTATAAAGTGCGTCAGAACTTGCAATGCCTCATTCACAGCGCGACCCAACAAATTCACGAGTATGTTGTGTGCCTATTCATGTGTGCTTATCTCCCCTTAGATCAGTGGTATTCAATTCGCGGTCTACGGGTCGCATGTGGCTTATGATATTTAATGCGGCTCTTGAAGTAAATTTATTGTAAAATTATGTGTAAAAAGATTTTGGCACATTGTTGTACGGCGTCGTAAGAGATAAGCCCGCCCGCTTCATAAAACAATATCAGAACATAGAATTTATAAGTGAACTATTGTTACATCTTGGAGCACGTAGAATTAATCATTGGTGCTGTTGCCAGGACAGTTGACGTAGGTCAAAGAAGAAAAAGTTATTTATTATGATGTCACTAGTCAGGGATTGTCCGTTCTTCCTCCTTTCATGTACGAATTGCGAAACGTTTTCTTCAATGTCAGGCAGGATGTCTTCCTTTGCGAAGACCAGTGAATTTCTTCCTACCAGCTTTAGTTGTAAATAATGTCAATTTCTGTTACCGTCACAAGCGAACGTTCCTCTCAGCTACATTGAACTCTCTTCCTGCCTTTCTGTTAACATTTTTTTCAGGATAAAGAATTACTTTACTCTTGAAAGTAATATCGTAAGATGTTCTCTGTTTGCCCTCCATTTTGTGACTACCTACTATTCAAACGCTCCATGAAATAATTGGCCAACAATAAATGTAACGAAGTCGAGAACTGCAGCACCCATTATGACGTAATAAATGATATTTTTTAATTGAGTTACCGGCGAACTAAGGAATGGATTTGCACTCGAATCCAGCAGGCCATCGAATCTAATGCGCACAATTTTGAATATAGTTGGATAGAAAAGGTGCGCATTAGATTCGCGTAAATACGATATTTCTGTGTGGAACATGTGTTTTGTACGATCTATACTTTTTCATTTCACCACGTCTTATTATAAGGAAAACGCGTGTGCCGCAAACACGTGCTTTGCTACCATTTACCCCGATGTAGCCTGGCGATCGATATAACTTTCCTCTTTAAAAATTACCACGAAAAAAGCAGTAAAAATAAAGCAGCTCTCTGTGCCGGCAACGCCACCTGTCCCACCATACACATGGACGGAAACACAATTAAAAAACAGAGGCCTGGAGACTAATCCGCGTGAACCGAGAGAGTTTCTGTGAATAAACAGATTCGGAGCAACAGCATAACACGTGGGTTATTTATTTAATTCAAAGAATAGAACATACATATACGATGGGCATACACAGAGTGGAAAAAAAGCATTTAACTGGCAAACTGTTAATTGAAACCTATCTAGGCGAAGGCAACGATAGTCGGAAGGGGCCACAATGTCGATCGGAGTGGGAGAAGTTCGTATGTGCACCCTCTGGAGAGAGACAGAGGGTGGGGAATAGTCTTTTTTTTAACACCCGTTTTTGCTACAGAGGCACCACAGACAATGGGCACTGATGATACAGGAGATGAAATGATAAATTGGAAATGGATTTATTTTAAAGGAAGGAAACGTTGCAGACCTAAGTTTAGGATACCTTCCCGGAATTTGCCATTAATGAAGACTGAGGAAAACCGGAAAAAAAAACTGTCAGGAAGGACGGTCCTGATGGGATTCGAACCCCAGACCTCCCGCTCACGAGTTAGCGCCTTGACGACCTCTGCCAGAAGTGGTGGTCGAGAGAGGGGGGAAGGAGAGAGAGCGCAGGATAATTTCTTGAACGCAAAATTCTTCTAAGTCCTACTCGATTCAGCGCGCGGTTCACAAGATAACACAAGGCTGAGTAGCCATTGCAACAGTTGTGTTATATCACATGCATTAGAGTGTGTGCCGTTAGCTCTGTAGCAGAGTGCGCATTCATGCAGTGGTTAAGAGCGCAGATTTTCTCCACAGACTAAAGCCCACCCCTCCAATAAAACTTTGTAACGTGACAAATTAGTTTCGAAATACTGTTTCCCACACATTAGCATATTTGATACATATAATATAAACTATTATAATATTTTAGTATTTATTATATCTAAATACTGAACACGCATTTCCTGAAAATGCACGAAGGACAAAATATGACTTATGGACACAAATTCAAGAAGCCTGGGATTTTGTAGCCTGTAGAAATCTGACATCATCTACGCACCAAAGAATGAGGACAGTTATACATGCTGAGGTTTCATACACCAGATATTAAGTTTACTTCTGTGTGTTTTCACTTTAGAAGATAAAGTTTTCTGTTCATGTGTTTATTTAATTATTTATAAAGAATACGTTAGTTTGTGATTACGTTCTTGTGTGTACATAGGTAATTCCATTAAACTCAAATAATGCATTAAAATATAACATGATATTCTAAATATACACTTACAAAACCATTAAAATAAAGGTGTGTGGGATTTGAACCCAGGAACTTATACAGAAGTACAGTGCCTTCTAAACCTTTCGGTCACCTCTACTCTACCCTATTGTTCTCTTTCTAGATGATTATGATTGGGACCATTACGTATACAGGCAAAACGCCCAATGCAGTGTGCACTCGCTGCATGCGCTTGTGAATACCGCATTTATGAGCAGGTCCTTAGTTCTCTGACAGACATGTAGATTATCCCCCCCCCCAAAGGTTTACATTGTTGCTCTTTATAGTTCAGTGTAGAACTGGACATTCCGTATCTTGGCCCCACCACTTTCGCAACTCAAAAGGGGTCAACTCCTTGGATATGATACAGAACAAATTGCAAGAACCATTGCATGTAAGCTGGAGACAGGGTGGAGGTGGATAAACGGATGGCAGGCAGGTGGTTAAGGAGCCTCTAAGATACCATCGAAAGCAAAATGGAGTGGCTAAAAGGACCACTCTCCAACTCTCCAATAAAATAACGCAGTTTTTCTAGCACCTCTAGAAATTTGATTATGAAAAGTGAAATCCCTGCCAGCACCAATACTCGACTCCTTATTTACACAAATATTTTATTTTTACACGTGTTATGTGAATTATTTTGTGTGCCAACATATCTTCAGTATAGGTGAAATCATATTGCCTGCACGATATTAAAGGTAATAGGTTTGTAATTCCTTCTATATTATTTTATTATTACAAGTGCTCTTCAAAAAGAACGATCATCCTTTATTAGTCATAATTTCTTGCACAAAAATTTAACTTCACAATATTTTGTTAGCTTAATTCACACTACTTGTGTTATTAGTTTCACTCGTTTCCGGTTCCCACCAGCGAGAGATGTGCGAGATGAAACCAGTTCAGTTCTGCCTACTTGCTTCTCATAAATTCTGCTTTCGTCTCAACAAATCTTCAGCTAAGGCCTATGGACTTGTCTTTGCTATAGCATAGCTCATATATGGTTGAAAATGTTTAAAAAGGATTGGCAATCAATTCATAGCAAGGTAACTCTACGTTACAGTTTGTGCTCTAAAGGAAAGAGGCATTATCACCGCTGCTGTGAAGAGGATCGTCAAATAATGTCGCTTTTAGAAAAATGCAGAAAAAATTACATGGTGCCACCCACTGGTAACTGAAATGTTGCACATGAGAAGTGTTTGACAACGGTGGGTTCTAAGACTGCTGATTCCCAAACAAAACAATGTTCGCGTGCTGGTCATAGTTTCTTTCAAAGATAATTATAATCATTGCTGATGAAGCTTGGCTACACCATTTCGATGCTAAGAGCAAACAGCAAAACTCTGTGTGGAAATCTCCTTCATCAAAAGAAAAAGAGAAAAAGAAAGTAAAGAAAAGTTGCTTCTGAAATATACGGTCACATCATTTTTCCATGGTTTCATAACATATCGCACATCTGTAGGTGGGAATACCACAGAGATGAGTAATGAAAAATCTACAAGGCCACATTGCACGCAGATCTCATTTACGTACAACAAGCTGGATGCTGCATCACAACATTGTAAATGTTGCCTCACCCTCTCTATAGTCCAGTTTTAGCCCTGTGCGACCTTGTTCTTTACCCCAAATTGAATGAGCACCTTCGTGTGAGAAGTTTTATATCATCAGAAGCGGTGATGCAGTCTGCGCCTAAATATAGGTGTTAATTTACAAAGAAATCATTTCGGAGATGATAGTTGTTCATATACAAGTAATCTGAAACACGAAATGTATGATCCACAACTAAAAATAGCGCATGTCTATGGCGTTAAACAAGTGGCATCACTTGTCAATAAGTCTGTGTTAAACCAAGATCAGGTGAAAAAAAATATTTTAAATGTCTTCAAAAGTGCTTAGCGTGCATAGAAATACGAATTTTCAGTAGCCCATTATCATAGTTATCAAGACTTAGTGGCATAAAATCTCTCAAATTCCGAACTAATCATCTGACATGGCGCCATTGAACATCCATTAACTGCCTTGTGCTGCATCGCTAGAAGCAGACCACTACTTGCTCGTGTGGCCCAATGCTTTATGCGATAGAAACCTCCAAGTAATACCTTAGCATCCCACTAGATGACACTTGAAGCGATGGGCTGACCACCTATCCTCGACATCTGTGGGTACTTCTGCCTAAACTTCAAAGTAGATTCTCCTGATATTAAAATGTGTCATTCGAATAGACAATTTTTTTTTCAATGATGTTTAACGCATGCTTTTACACTGCAGAGTAATCATAGACAGTGGACACTGTTAATACGCGAGATGAAATTAAAATTTGAAAAAGAATTTTTTTTTAAAGACGGAAGCGATCCAGGCGTAAATTTAGGGTACCTCCCCAGCATTTGCCGTTTGTAAGGACTGAGGAAAGCAACTGCTGTGTAGGGCAGCAAAACTGCGCACATGGTGGAGGACGTTTCATACGCAAGCGAACATTACTTGAGGCTTATGTGTAAAATGATGGAACATTTAGGACGGTCTTTAAATTTTACCAGAAACTTGGAGTATTCATTATTGAAACAATTTCGAATATTGGGCTGGCTTTCGGCGACGATTGCAGTAAACTAATCCGTGCAAAGATGGACTAAAATTATCTGCAAAAGGAACTGGCAGAGTCTCGTTCGAACTCCGCCTGTATGTAGGCAAAACATTCGCACCACTTTCACGCGTTAGTCTATATACAGGCGTTTTGTTTGTTGCACATGTGCAGTACTTTGCATCTGGGCCTTCGACTTTTCAAGAGGCTGGTTCTTTTTGATTCTAGTGGTATATTGGTGGATGATGATTTGCATTATCAAGTCGAAGTGCAGATGTTGTTTAGAAAGCGCTTCTTTAATTTGACCATTTAAGACATTTCTGGCGAAAATGGGATCACAGGCCTTGCACATTCGATTGCAACGGAGAAACTGTGTGTGGCGAAACTTGTCCTCAAAAACAAATTTGCCTTGAAGTCGCGCAAGGAGTCAACAAAAATGATGCATTCCTGAAGTACAATGATTTGATGATGAGAGCGGGAGGCGATAATGAAGTTGTAAACTATCACAAAATAGGCCTTTCAGTATTAGTACAACTAAGGGGCTAAATGCGTGATGACACAACGGGTGTACTGTGAAGGAAATTAGAAATTACCTAAATTGTGTTATTTTTTAATGTGCCTCTTATTGTTAAAACCAAAAGGAATGCTGAAAGTAATAAAATATCTGAAAGCGCCAAACTTCGCATCTAATAATGCACAGGAAATAAACGAAAGCTTACATAATACGGCTATTCTTTAACGTTACATTGCAGAACGTTCCCTTTGTCATTTTTATTCACTTGCACACTCTCTCCTTTATTTGTATTATTTATTTTATTTATCAGAAACCGCTCCTAGACTGTTTATTGTTTCTCCAGCGCTAACGGCCTCATTATTGATTATATGAAGTCTTTAAAACCTTACCCCGTAGGTGCGGTTAAGTAGAATGCCATTAAAGACGACACGCTTTTAAAGTCGATAGTATTAAGAATTAAAAAGCAAAAGTGGCGGAACCACTTTATGGCACAATACCCGTGAGGGATACCCTGTACTTACACGACGCTGCTTCAGAGTAAGGGAATTTGCGCTCACAAACATCGCACTATTTCGTCTAGTTCAAAGACAGCGCTTTAGTATTTAAACGCATGAAATACTTTTATCGCTTTCCGAAGGACTTAAAGAGTGAAACACTTTTATACAACTTATTTAGGATATTAAATTATCTCATAGTTTCCTAAAATCGGCAAAATTAGACTGTTAGCAGTTCTAGAGAGATATATTGAGGGGGATTTACTTGAAACCCAAAATTTAAAAATCGCTCTAGTGACACCATTTTCTTTTTCGTAACGAAATTAGCTATCTACCATTTAAACAAATTAAGTAACATAGTTTCTGAAAATTGGTGAAATCAGACTATTAGGTAGAAGGGTTTACCTGAAACATAAAATTTAAAAATCGCTCTAGCGGCATTGATATTGTTTTCTTGGCAACGAAACTCCGTATTTACCATTTAAATAAAATACGAAAAATTGTTTACGGATATACCTGAAAACCGAAATTTAAAAAGCGCTCTAGGTTTAACTCTCTCTCAATTGTTCCAAAATAAACGGACATATTAATTCAGCATATAAACTGTATTTATAACGAAACATATGTTTTATATTTAACGAAAGCACCGTCGTGAAGATGGCATATGTGAAATATTAATATAATATGTGTGTGTGTGTGAGAATTATATTTGTATATCCGAATAAATTCCTCACGAAAGCATGAAGGTGATCGTATTTACAACTTTTACGCAAAAAAAAAAAAAAAAAAAAAAAAAACCGCGATTGTAAAATACTCATGAACAAACATAAACTGGTGCTGCTCGAAAGTTCGAGGACAGGTAGACGGCTATAAGTGGAGAGGGGAGCGGGCTTTGGCCGAGACGCAAAACCCCGTGCAAACGGTGAGAATGTATTTTGGAAGCTCGGTATATACTAGCCAACTACTAATTTAGGTAAAGCAAAGCTAACTACTTAAGACTGGGCAATGAAAGTAAAACATTGCATGTATCTAACCTTAATATCTTTATTTCTAATTTTTCTACATTTCGTCTTGAATAAGAAGATTTCATTAACACTTCATTTTACGTTCACAATTATACATTTATATGGTTTAAAGCGCTAATACATTATACAATACGTGATACACCTTATACCTACTGCGCACAAAGAAAATAACAAGGCTTGACACAAAAGTAACTAGTGTTCATAAAAACATTCTTATAGAAGGTGGTGTTCTGCTATTAATATATCTTTTTATATTAGTTATTACCGTAAAAGTGGGAAGGGTATAGTTTTCTTTCTCAGGCTGCAAGACAAGACGGCGAGAAGTGGTCCATGTCAGTATTATTTTTGCATTACCCCCTCTTACCCGCCACTCCTTGCCAGCAAACTAAGTTTCATAAGGGTCATGAAAATCAAGTCGGGACAGCATGCATTTAGTATGAAGATATTTAGTATGGAGTCATGCGTGGATTTGGAATTTAAACAAAATGCATTTGGAACTGGAAGCGTTTCACTTCATTACCAATGTTCTTCGATATTGAAATGAAAATATAACAATATATATTACAACGCCAGTGTCCTCATAGGCGAACCGCCACTGTAAAGAAACATTATTTTCATTAGAGAAACGCTTATGAAGAATTGTGCCAAAGACGGGACGGGTACTGAAATTTTAATTTGTTGTGAAAACAAAATTAAACAAAGCATCTTTACGGCAAAGTAACGTTTTTCTATATTTTTGCCCGTCCTAAAACTAGATCCTGATGCCAACGCCCACAACGCCGATACATCAATCTGTCGGACTATGTGGCAGTTGCAGGATTGAATGATAGAGGAAACGAGGAATAGGCCCCACATCGCTTTATATGTAACAAATTCTATTTCGCATGGTAACACTGGAATAAAACCTGATCGCCTCTTGAACCATTTCCCAGCCTCGATATAGAAGGCTGAAGCTCTGAAGCCATGAATACGATTCGTATACAACATCTAGACTAAAAGTTGTACTTCTAGAGTATGTAAAGTATATGCTATTTGGTTTTACAAAGGAACCTCATTAACATTCCCAATGCAACGTGAAATTTAGTCTTTAAAACCCAGACACCTATTGGAAAAGCACAATAACGTTCACATAGTATTTGTTGAGATATTTGTATCCCAGTAGAATGAGAAACTGTATGCTCCTGTGGAAGAAGCTCTAAATTGTTGCATGCTGTACGTCTTTGTCCGCTGCGAATCGATTGCCTTTGAGGGAAAGTGGGACAGGTGAGTACTGTAAGGTGGGTGCGGCAACACTTTACATCTGAGTTGCTGCAGTTTAATATGAACAATAATACCACCTAAGAGCAGGCCTGGGAGTTCTGATTTAGAAGTGTTTCGGCATAGTACACATTTACTGTTGCTTCTCTTTCTGGAAACTCCATTAGAGTGGCTTATGTGTGGATGGCGCACATGCTATCAACAGTAGTGTTCCCCTACGTATTGTGTCTCAAACGATGCTGAAGATCGACTACGTTGTCTGTGTACTACCTTCCTTTGCGTGAGACAAAATTCGGCAGGATTACCGACACATTTCTACAATTACGTACATTCTGTTTCTAATTGATTCATTGATATATATGAAGAGTTTATTACTTTATTTCAAATTTAGTTGCATTTTACAAACCAAGCAACAGTAATTTATGATCTTTGGCGTATCTGATTTTGCACTGCAATGCTAAAGACCGCACGTGTTCAACTCGTTCATGTTCCTTTTAGAGGTTTTAAAATTATTTTGTACTATGTTGTACCGGGCTAATTAAAGCTAATAAATATCACATTTGTACTACACATTCTAAATGTCTATATAACATTTAATTTATTCTTCTCATTTGGCGCTACAGCCCGGGGCGAGCCTTGGCCTACCGCGGCGAACTCTGCATCCTCTACCTCCGTCTTACGACTTCATTGATAGAGGGCAGTATTGCAGGGGAGCATGTGATCAGCTTGCCGGCACCCCGCCGGTCGCCTATCGCGCGGTTTTCGTGATCAAAGAACGCCACCTTTCCATCAGACAGCTCCCCAATTGTCCTCACGAGACTGGGTGGAACCGTTTCAGACCTCCCTAACTTAGAAACATTCCTAAGTAGGTATCGGAAACGAACCCGGGCCTCTCGGTCAGCAGTCAGCTACGTTAAACACTAGATGAAGGAGGTGATTAGGCAATGTTATATAGTAAATTCAAAATATCTTAAATAAAGATCCAATGGATTTTCTCCTTCTTCAATAATAGCAGATACCATTTCTTCCAATGATATACGGCGTATTTCATTTGTCCTGCATTACTACCAAAAGACCACATATCGTCAATTCCTTGATGAACCTTTTACAGGTTTTAAAGTGATTTTGTAGTATGTTGTACAGGAATTATTAAAGCTGATATAAAGCACAGATGTACCACACATTTTAAATGCTGGCATAACATTTAATTTAGATTTTCTATTGGTCGTAAGAAATCAGTCGCCGATAAAGCACCTGGATGAAGTTTCAAACATTATTTGATGAAAACCTTTTCCATTGTGTGTTTAATTTTACCGGAGGATATGAGATTTCCCTTAATCCACGTCTCTCACTTAAAAAAATAAAATTTAATAAAAGAGCATTAACCAAAAGTAAGAAGAGTAACTTCTATCGCCATTCTGCCACGTTTTCACTTTGAGCATTATCTGTCCCCCCTTAGGTACTTAAGGAGTCGCCGCACTTCAAAGCGGCTCAAATTCGCTTTTTCCTCAATATATCGGGAACCAACAGAGCAGCAGCTGTGAGCCACGCCAACTATCTGCGTAGGTCTCCCCGGAGGTTATTCAACTGGAATGTGATGTGAATGAACATTGTCCAGTAGGCGTCTTGCTCGCGTGGGTCAGCTCGCTGTTGCCCGCCCAGGAGGTCGCCGTTGCCACTTCAAACGTCTTTTTGTTATTTGTAGTCTACCTGGTCATGGTAAGTGTAAACAACTCCGTCCTCACTGAAACACGTGCTTATAAATGGGAAAATATCAACATTTCGGCAAACTTCTTTTCAATATTGGTTATATAACAATGTATGTTTATACATTATATAACAAACTGTATGGGGTAAGTTGATGCACTGAGAATGAATGGCATTTGTCGCTGGTCATCAATACCGTGTTCTTAAGAGGAGTATGAGAGGCCTATCCTTGTAAAGTTAAATTTACCAATTGCACTTTCCATTTTCTCAAGGACTACTAAAGCTAATGAAATGAAACTTTTACAGCATACAGATGCACATAATTGATCTATTTTCACTACTATACCATAATTCTGAAGCAAATTATAAATTAATTTAAATTATTTGCTTCCCCCCCTATTTTTTCCAAATATTTTATTTTTTTACATTGACACATCTTGTCCTAGCTCTACCACAATGTCGGTCCTGGTGGTGTAGTGGTAACCATGCTTGGCCTTCTAAGCTCAGATCGCGGGTTCAAACCCGGCCAGGACCGATGGATTTTTTCGGGAAGTAATGCCATGGGTCCCGTGTCGCACATTTACGGCACGAAAAAGAACCTCAAGCCTGAAAGAAGGGGCCTCTGAGCAAAATTTATTGACCGTTTCACGCCCTGAATAGAATGAGACGCTGATGACCTCAGATGTTAAAGAGCATCCGTAAATAAAACAAATACATCAATCAATCTACCATAATAGTTACACATCATTACAACAATATCATAAATAAGTGGTAAAGTTTTCAAAGTTATAGCTTATACAGATCCTAATAAATGGGAAACTTGTGCAAAAAATACCCTCCCAACACTGTAAAGCAACAACGAATGATGAAACAAACGCTGAATTTTACGAATACAACTTTTTCCATCATTCAAGACAAACCGCAACCTTCTAAAGCAAATAGTTCCTGAAATATAGAATTTCAAATAAACATGTGCTCGCGGAAAAGGGCGGGAAGGTTTCTGCAGTGACATAATTAAAAATTTATTAAAATATTTATAACAAAGGAACATTAATGAAAGGTTTTAAAATAAATAAAAAATTCCAAATATTAAACTGGTACATAAACAAAAATATGATTTTGACTCCTCCCCTTTCCTTAATGGATCAACAAGTTTATGAATTTCTTGTACAAAATGAAATGCTCAAGTCCCAATTTTGAAAGAATTATTGTAACTGCGTTAAGACTAATATAATAGCTAAATATCAGACTCAAAATGTACTTAAAATTAATAGAAGCGAAAGTTACTATAAGTGAGAGCTATAAATTGGAATATTTTTTTTCTACAGGTCATATTTTGAGTTTCAAGCAAAGACAGTTATGACGAAAATGTTGTTTTTTGTTTTTTAATGATAGGTATATATTGAAGTTTTTGTCCTATTTCAGGGGTTTTCGTACTCATGAGACTTTTATGTTCCAGGAACTAGTCGGATGTTCTGTGGAATGCTGGATTTTCCCGTTAGGCAGGGCTAAAGCACGATATCTCTGCACTCGGTTTCTCTACTACTCTATGACGATATACCTCTCGGATCAATGCCGGAATTTCATGTAACCCAAACTGCGTATTGCAATCTAGCGAGCTATTTCGATGCCTTTTACCTCCCCCCCCCCAAAAAAAAAATCAGCTAAACAATAAACTTTCACTTTATACCACATGTTTATTTTTCCCTTTCAAACATAGAACTAACCTTTTCTCAGAAAGAATATCCGCTGCAAAAGAAGGTGGTGTGCAGGCTCAGGATGCTGTATCTATTTTTCTCTTCCAAACATAGAACTAACATTTTCTCAGAAATAATAGCTGCTGCAAAAGAAGGCTGTACCTATTTTTGAAGAGTTTTCTTTCTCCTGCAATAATGGACTTCAAGAGTAACCTTATCGTGCGGGAGCTCTCGCTTTATTTCAATGCACAACAGTATTCTAAAATGTTCCATACCTTAACGCCCCTTTACTCGTTAACACCAAAAACTGTAAAAGAAACTGAAGGTGATTTAAAGAGAGCACAATGGTAAAACGGCCGAAATAAATATTCAAAATTGGAAAGGTGTTATTGTCAGTAGCTTGTTATTCCATTCTTTCCGAAATAAGGGGCATCATTTGCCAATCTGAAGATTAAGTCAGATTTATCCCCCCCCAATACCTCCTATAACCTCCTGTGTCGTCGAACGCTATTTCTGCAGATATAAAAGCATTCCATCTGACAGCAGAAGAGACACCAAATTCGACAACCTGAAAATGCACTCTAATTTGCTATTTTAAATAGTTTATTCTTGATAATTATTTTTATTCACAGGTTGCATAATATGCTCTATTTAGGAATGGGGAAGATATTTTTCTTTTGAAACGAAACATTTTATGAATAAGCAATTAGCATAAAACATCGAATAAATGCATTAAATTATAGGTTATTTTTGGCCATATTTAAACATTCTTTAGGTTATAAATTAACGTATAATAAACATTTTAAGTCATAGAAATCCGCGTCCTAAAATAAATAAAAGACATTCTTCTCTAAAATTTAGATTACATAGGGAGTAATATTTGCAGACAGCATAAGGTTGACTATGGAGAGAGAAATGCACCATGAAACGAAAAGGGAGCACGTGGACAGGAACTAAGCCTACAACTGAATAATGTATAATTTAATGACAGATAAATTATTACACACAGGACGTTTACTGCCCCCTTTAAGCTGTTTCGGGACCCTACGTTCACGTGTTAATTTAACTAACTTTATGTGCTCACCGTCAGAAATAACTTTATCCATGTTACTCACATTTTTAAAACATGCAGCAAAATATATAAAAAACATACAATTAACATTTTCGCTACCAGAAACATTGTATTCATAAAAATGCTTTAGGCTACTTGTTCTTTTCTCAGCTATGTGCATTATACTTTCACACTTCTGCAATAAGAACATTCATTTTTACGTAAATTACTGTAGAGTATATGATATATTAACTTGCAAGCAAAATTAATCTTTTTTTCCCTCTGATCGATGCTCTTTCTTGAGGTAACAGCGCCAGAGAGGGGGGGGGGGAAGCTTGCTATTGAAGGGAACGACTTCTTCCAAAATTCATCCAGACATATCAGCAACTTTGGGGCAATGTACTGTGTTTTATGGTGTAAAAAGATGTATGAGCTTAAATGTAGTACAACATCCTGTGAGATGAACATGGTTATGCACCTTGAACATTTTTCACACTAGAAAATATAAAGAAACTAAACACAATCAACAAGCTTTTATTGCCGCACTCATACCGTTAATAATTGCTTTTAAATGAGAGCTCACCTTCAGTGCATCGGCGCCAATGAGAAAATACATTAATACTGATATATACATTTCAACTTTCCATGAACCAAATACCAGCGTTGCAATATCTTGCACTTATTTCCTGCGGAAATCATAGGAATTACGCCACTTCCGCAGCAAGCAGTGAGGTCTGAGTTTCTAAGTGTCTATTCCTTTAAGAACACGGATGAATCAAGGACGAACTTGCATAACGATATAAATGCAGATAACTTTGAACGTGGGTTTGTTAATTCTTTGTTGATGATTTTTCACAAAGTTCAACAGTTCCAGATAGTTGATTTTTTGTTGGTCACAAAGTCAGTAGTTCCAGATAATGCAATCTATCACTCTCGCCTAAAAGTTAAAATCCCACTAGCTCTACCGAAAAGGATGACATGGTATGTTCCATGTACGATTATATTCTGGACATTCCGACGTCCATTTACAGTCAAGGCGGCACCTTTAAAAATCATTAAGGCATCAAACCTACAAAAAGAGTTTGCTTGATAAAACTGCAAAGTCTCGTGGTCACAAGGCAATCTCATATTACTGTAACTTAAAGCCAATTGAAATGATTTGGACCAGCCTTGAAAATAAACAAACAAAAAATAAATTAAAACTTTTTTAAAAAATAAAAAAACAAGGAAAAGAAGTGTGTTCGACAGTTCGTTGGTACAAAGTCAGCCCACATTCTCATTAACATATGGTAACCTCCCGCGCATGACGGTGTTGTAGGGAATTTATATAGGATGCGCAGGTCAGAATCTTAAGAATGAAAATAGTCAGTTCATAGTATGTGTGGGAGGAAATGACACTAAGGACAAAAATTCAGGTACATAAAACAGCGACTTAATTTCATAATGCACGTATTTTATAATTCTAGGCTGATAGAAATAGAAATAATAGCAAAAGATACTACAATTATATTATATGAACAATTAGGCATCGGAAAAATAGGATTTAACCATTTCCAACCCTACGTATGCATAATCGTCTCTCACCTAAAACCTTGGCAAGAGCGCTTGTGTATTGTTGTTGGGGTTAGACAGCACAAGCTTTGATATGCCGCATATTAACGTCATGGGCGCGACGATAATACTATCAAGTATAGTAAACAGGTATTTCATAGCACAGTGTATGTAATATTTTAACTGAAGAATTAGAGATACAAAATTTGCAAGATGGGCACCTCCAATATTGAAACGTCTCAAAAACGGTTCAGAGTCTCAATTGGTAAGCAACATTTAAAACTTTTCTGGCGGACAAAGAGAAATTTCTTGATGCGTTTCTATGCAACAAATGATACCGAAATCAAAACTTGAAGTAAAAATGGATACGTTTGCATCTTCCAAGAAATTCACAGTGCAGCAAGATAAGATTTACGTTTCAGTTGGATGATGAATAAACAAGTTCTCAGCAGAGGCAGTACATGCAGCCCCTACACCCAGTGGTGTAGCATGGATTTCAGACATATGCAAGCGCAAATACACTACCAAATATCACGTATGTCTGTTGAGATGCACAAGAAGTTATTTTGCCTATTTGTAGAGAGAACCACAATAATAGTTTATAAGTATGCAAATTTAATGTCACAAACAAATACAGCACAGAGTGGAGGTGTGGCAAGTTATTTCTTCAGGACAAAGCTTCAAGCCATAGGCATTGTCTTTGAACTACTGAGACATTCTGCTTCTTCAGGCTTTTTCCAAAGCTGAAAGAAAACCTTCCAAGGGGGATATTTTCACCTTATTAAGAAGTCTTGGAGGTTGTAAATCAATCGTTTGCAAATATTAGACAACGCTTTTCCCAGAAAGCTGTAGAATGGTTAGAAAATGGTCTTCAAAACGAGATAATAAAAATGTAAATCATCAACATATAGGTCAAGAGTTGAACGTAGGACAGGGAACTTGTACTCAAAAGTAACATAAAATGACTAAGTACATGTACTAGTGTCAGGCGCCAAATATTACCTGTTGCCATCTTTTGAGTCGCCGGTCATTCATATAAGCCAGCAATTTTTAAAGTTATGTACCATGAGCACTTCAAAGAAACCAAAAGTACAAGATGTTCATTATTTTCAGCCTAAAAGGATGTCAAAAATCGCCAGTCGGCGAACAGATGTCTATATCTTGAAATATCGCCCATACTGACTGCGAAAAATGTTTCAACAGAACTAACTAACATCCATAGTTGCATCAGTAATATTAATTTTTTTATCTACCAAATATAAATTGTAAATTGTGATATTTACACCAGTCATTTTTTCTATCAAAAATTTCAACAAGCAATGCATTAAAAACAACGAATTCAGGTTCCGTTCCAGCAACGTATTATGATGTCAATCTCTAAGTTGCTGATGGTTTGGCATATTGAAAAACGTTGCCGTTGCAAGCGATAGATTAAACCGAACCTTGATTTTCCACATTTCTCCTTAGTGACATATCGTGAAAATACTTATTAGGTACCTCATTCTGGTCAGCAACATTTTAACAGTCGGTCTTTTATAATAGTATAAAAAATAAACTGAAAAGAAGTTTATGCATTTGGCACACATTGCAAATATTCTACCACCGTTACTTCCCAAAAACATTATACAAATGGCTGGGAATTGGCATGACCGCTTTCAACTCTTTGCTGCAGTCATACTTTTGAGAATGAAGTCATTTCTTGAAGTAAAAATAAACATGGAAATTAGTGAGTGTAAGGCCTGGTATTAGGTGAATGCTTAAACAGTCTCCATTGTAACGCTGAGCTTGATGAAGTTTTGATATCGGCGTAGGACATGCATTGTCAAGAAGAAAAAAACAAATTCTTCCCACGTTTGCGGTTCTGAAATGCACGCCTCGACTTGGAAAGCGCTTCATAATACATTTGCGCTGTAATTGTCCACTACTCCATACAGTGCACTAAGTGACCTATTGGATCCAGGAAATAGTGGCTATAATCTTCCATGTTGACGCCTGCGTGAGTGAAGTTGAAGGTGCCATTCCATGGATTGTTGTTTTGATTCAGTATTGCCGTACCAGATTCATGATTCATCACCAGTCACGATATGCAGAAAATGTTCATATTCTTCTATCTCGTACCAGTCCAAAAATGCACGTGCCGTTTCCATCCTTTCCAACGCGGCAGTCAATATTTTAGGAACCCATTTTGCACACAGTTTACGATATTTAAATTTTTGATGACAATTTTGGAGAATATTCTTGGTGAAATACTTGGAAGTTCCACCGCAAAAGCACCGATAGTGAAATGGCAATTTTTTCGAATTTTTGCTTCCAGACGGTCAACAATGTCATCTATCTGGACACTAGGCCTCCCACTTTGCATCAGGAGCATTTATACGGTTCAGAGACGAACCCATTGCCTGAGTTTTCCTTCACTTATCACAGCTGGCTCGTAAACGTTACCAGTTGAAAAATCGAATCACGAACGGACGGAATTACTTATTCTCTCTGTTAATCATAAAAGCGAAACAAAGTGCCTATACAAGAAGCTAAACAAATCAATTGAAACTTCCGCAAACATCCCCCAAATGTACATGCTTCAGTGATAATTTCTGTTTTTGGTTGCTGGAAGAAACTTAAAACACATTCTGTGCATGTTTGTAATGCGTACAGTGCTACTTTGCAACCTTTTCTGTGCATCTAGAGCAGGGATAGGCTAATGAATCTCTAAATATAAACATTACGTGTTGGAAACTCATCTGCTTTTATAACAAGGAGCGAGAGCAAGTGCAGCCCATCAAAGCGTTTGCCCAAGGTCTTCAGTCTATCACGTTGGCTGATGACGATGAACCAGCTAAAACGCTTAAATTAGATTGAACGTTTGGGGTCAATTATGAAGCGCCGCAAGTATCTCTATCAGAGACGGTCGATACTTGCCCGCCGCCCGCCCATCCGCCATTGGAAATTTCTAATAGCTCCCACATACCAGACCGGTTTTCATAACCAGGTGGGTATTGCTAGAGGCCGAATATCCCCTCATCAACAGACGCTTAATGCCGTCAGGCTACAGAAATTATTCGTATTATTCCAGCGAGTTTACAATTAAAACACACTCCAGAAATTCCAAATCAAAAAATCTCTATTTGTACTGAACAGTGGTTCTGCATAGGAGAGTCAATAATAACCGCCGCTCCAATTTTGTAATTATTAGAAAAGCAGACAAATATGCACAATTACATCAGTTTTCAACATGGTTACTTTGCTTCTTAATACTCTTCACATGCTGCATATTACCATGGAACACAAGTTTGGTTTACTCTGCAGCTTTCAGTGTAGATTACTATCAAAGTGCTAAAAAGTGCATACTTTCCTTAATATTTAGAGCAGCTTTATGAAATTTGGTTGATTGCACAACATAATATGAGAAACATCAATCATAACATTTATCAGTATCTTCATCAAAATTGGTTCAAGTATTTTTAAATGTCCATATGTTAAGTATTTAAAAAAAATACAATGAAACTTGAACCTGTAGCCCCAAATCTCCATTACTCCAGAAACACTGTAACAGAATATTGTCTATCAATTAAAAATATATTTCTTAAAATAAAATAAATAAGTCAAGTTTTTCAGATTTTGGCAACATGTAATTCTTTAACAGTTAGGGAATTTCAGGAAACGAAAATGCAGAAGCTACAAAACGACCCCTACACAAACAAATATCAATACCACACCAAGATGTCTCAAAATACGTAACCCGAAGCATCTATAATTTCAAACAACTGGGACACAACAACCAAGCAGCAAACTACACTAAAATAAAACAGAACTCAAGAACATCATATCCAATGCAGAAATTGAACCATGAGGACCAAATATCATTACTCGATTTATTATTGGATACACTCAATTAACACACTCGCATCTACTGAATAAAATAGCTCATACTGAATGCAACATGTCACACCGCTATCACTGTACGACAATGTCCACAATGTCAACTTCAGAGAGCACAATATATCTACCAAACCTTCAAGAAGTCCTCTTACAGTAAAACTCTGCTTAAATTCTTAAAATCAACAAATTTATAAGAATTAAAAATTGGATTTGCACAATTTAGCTTAAATGTGAGGCATAATTGCCTGTCAAAACATTTTTTTGAGGATAAAATTAATCAAGAACAGCCACTGCCCATTGTGTAAGGACGTGAATATTATCCTAAACAAAGTGCTGAAGTGCAGCCAACTTGATAGCAACAAACAAATGAAAAATATCAGCATCCCCAATGGCCACTATCAACCAATTAACCATAAATTTATATAATAAAATATAATGTAACACATGATAAAATTCCTATAATAATATTATATTAACGTTAAGTTCTACCATATAAGATTGTAAATTCTGTAATTAACATATTGCTGCGATATGATTACCAATGTAAGTTAAAGGGGCATAATACAAATAATAAGAAAAAAAAGTCTGTAACCAATCTACGAAGACGAGGAATATATCGCCTTAATCATAGTGAGCATTTTACTCTGTCTGAAAGCCAACAGTAATGTAAAAACCAAATGGCGCCAAAATATACTTTATGTACAATGTAATTGTTTCAGATAAATTTGAAGCAGCGCAGGTAACCTTGCACCTCTGGAAGAAAAAGGAAAGCCAAGTACTTTGCTCCTCTTGGAGGCAGATGACCTATTTCTGTAGGTTGCCTGCAAAAGTCCAATGGCATGCATGTACTACCACCCCCTTTAAAGTCCAGGAACTGCAAAATATTGCAGCGGTATTTTATAAGAAAGGGGATGTTAATTATATGTGTACAGATTGGAGGGAAAGTTTTCGTTAATTGGATTAGATTTATTGTTTAGATAAGCATTCATTGATGGGCTGGATTAATAATTGTATGTCTCCGGGGGAGCTGTTGATGTCTTTCTCTCTACTTCGATGATGTTCCCGCTGACTTATAGTTTGCTCCAACGAGATTCTTCTAGCTGGAATTTTAGTTATCTGGATACAACAGGGAAAGAGAAATAAGGAAGTTGACATTATAATTAACCGATTTATGGTTTTTTCTTTACTGACATGTTTACTGTTTATAATATTGGGCGAAGAATCGGCTACTCCGTTAAGGATTTAAGGGGCGTTGTCTCACTTTCACATTATGGCTTTTCTTTTGCTAGGAATCTGTTAGTTTATCACTATCACAAAAGTTAACACTTAAATTGTTTGTCCATGCGTAGCAGCTGTGTTCGTAATCACTAGTACCAATTAATTACTCTCAATTGCCAAGAGCGCCTGGAGAATGGACGCTACACTGCAAAGGCACACCTAAACTTAACATTAACACAGATTCGTCACTTAATAAGACTCAGTCACACTACCTCGCTCGTAAACACTTACTGGCCGTTCTCTTGTACTCTGTTCTAAAGCTGTTCCTCGACTGTCTAACGTTAGCACCCCCTGGTTTATGACACCTTTCCCTCACCTAATACACAAAGACGGAGTTTCAAGGCGGAAGAACTCGTTTGTCCTTGACACAACTTCATGGAGCATCCAGGAGTGGGTTTGTTTACAATAAGGCACATAACAATTTCTCTTAGGTCAACTTTAACGACCGTTCGGGTCTGGCCTGCCTGCCTACAATCGCACTATCGTCCTATAGCCAATACCTCACTCTTATAATATTGAATAAACGTAAACTTGCAATTATGGTATATGTGGTACATTTAACCTTACAGCTATGATCTATTTATACATTTTACTTGGCAAGTAATTAATTTATTATTTATGGACGATTATGAGGGTGTCTAATTTAATTATTTCGGTTTCAATATTCAATAATGTTCCATTTGATGACGGTAACAACTGTATGATAGCAAATATTTTCTCGATAATCTCGATACGAAAACTGGGGAAAAACGCACGAAATAGCTTTGGAAAGAGAAAACAAACCAATGAAAATATATTTAACATTTAGAAAGGAAGCCTGCTGTTTCATATCTTTAAATAATTATTAATTTATCATGCAGCCAAATAAGCCACACTCCGATGTCAAAGAATTCGTCTTTTGAGCATAACAAGAAAATTAACTAGTACTCACCTTTGCATAGTCAATCTTGATGGTACAGCAGCCAGAGTAGATGTCCGCTCCATTCAAGGTCTCCTTTGCACGTTTTGCTGACTCGACGCTGTCGAATGTGAGCTAGAGTTAAGGATCCTTCTTTGTTTCAAGTGCACATACATCATTGCAGAGAGCATAAGGTATACGGCATATACGTTTGTTAGACAAACAAAATTTAAAATAAAAAACAGGTACATTTTTCAGCGTATAATGCTAACAAACAGAGCTGATCGTTTCAAGAAGACATTTAGATGAATGTGTTGAGGCGATTTCTCAAAATCTGATTTTACTTCCGTTTCCGTTCTTGCTCGAGGAAGGTCTAGTACAAAGTTTGTTCTAGAAAGAAGAAACATTACGAGTTATTTACAAAGACCACAGAAGTGAGATAAACTTACAACGGTGCCCTAGATTTACCAACCCATAGAGAGTGTTTTCCCCCTCTCCTTCCCCAGGACATTACACCATTTACGGACAGTGCAAATGACATAGTCGCTACAGTCGAATCGTTTTAACTTTCAGATGCCATTTGATTGTTGGGAACAAGTGAAAATCGCATGATGTCAAATCCGATAAGTGGACCAAGTAAATTGCGGGATAAACCTTAATAACACCCCCCCCCCTCCCTCCGAGTTCCGAGTGTCTAGTCTGTGATCTGTAACCTGCGATTAACCAAATATCAGACATCCTTGTTGTTGGTTTGTTTTATTTACAGACGCACTCTCAGGTCATCAGCGTCTCATTCAATTCAGGGCGTGAAACTTCCAGTCAGTGGTTGCTATCGGACAGTTTTCTAATACAAACATCATCGTCACAGAAGGAGAGTACACAAATGATTGCTCGTCACACTTGAGACGTAGGAATGGACAAGTTCAATGCGATTTGTAAACATTTCTCTAAAAACGTTACTGTGGAAGCCGTGAATATGCATATGAACACACTGTGTAACTTTCTTCAGTAAATATTTAAATGCATAACTACAGTTTACTGACGGGACATCAGAGCCTGACGGGCAATTGTCTCTTAAGCCACAAATGAAATTCGCTCCAAGAGGTAATGTACCCCACACACGCAAAAGCTCTAATCAATGTTAACATTTCAAAATAATCAGGATAAAATGTCTGGGTAATTAGCTCAATTCTGATATCAAGTAACTCTCGAGCATGTATTATTACTTGGTTTTTAATTGGGCATGATGTTAGTAATTAAATAATAATAAAAACACGCACTCACTTAAAAATCAGTCACTGCTTTGACAATGCGAGACCGTTAATATAAAATGAAAGTAAAACTGAATTTGTAAAGTTTATTTTTAACCTGGATCATTACTATCATTAATTGGTTGTTTTCTGTGCGCAATGCTGCAGATGGGAGGATGTCCCCTTAAAATGATCAATATATTAAATTTTGTATTATTGCTACTTCTGAACGTACATAGGTAGTACGCTTTATAGAACATGTTTTCAGCAACAAGCGTGATTAAGTGTCCTAAATGTAGGTTTAAATAACAGCAACCTCAGTAAAAGAAAAAAATAAAGAAAGAAAAGAAAAAAGAAAAGAAAGGGAAAAAAAAAGAAAAAAATATTACATGTTTATATAGTCTGTCTATATCAGCTAACATTTTATTTTGGGCCGCAGTTATTCATGCTTTAGGTTATTGAATGCCCTAATGCTGTGCATTGTTTCCTAGCGCTACAAGCTACCACTATGTGTATATATTAGACTGCATCATAACAAATGTCGGTTTACAAGTATGGTGTTTTGTATGAATGAATTTATTTCTCATATATCACCATACAAAATGTTTACCAAAAATAAATAAATAAAAAATAAAACATAACAAATAGAAGCAGTGTCTTCGGAAGGCACTAACTCCAATAAATTTAATAATCAATGTATAATTAGTAACATCTTTATAACATTTAGAATATACAGGATATACACAAATGATTATAGCGGTTTTAAAATTATTTTTTTCTCTGTGGTATACAATATAATTCCGAATTATAACTTAAATTGAACAAAAACTGTGAACGTTAGCATAACACAAATTACAAGTATTCAATATGGGATCCATTTGAGACATGAACATAAATCCAGCCGGTATCCACTTCTTGCCGCACTGACGTTAGCATGTCTGGTGTAACTGCTGCAATAATCCTCTATCTCAACTCACGTAGGTCTGCAGATAGCAGTGGCACATATACACGATCTTTATGTACCCCCATAAGAAAATTTCACACGGAGGCCAACGAAGAAAAGTCAAGGCGTCCGGACCATGACAAACAATCCAAAGGTGGGAAAATTTTGCCTTTTTGTAGGGGCCTTTAGCAACTGCAGACGATATGGTCTCTGTTGGATATGTTTTCTAAAACCTTCCACACTGTTATTGTTGGAATTGTTAGTTTTCGAGTCACCCTCCCCTTAGATTTTTTAAAACTGCTTGTTCTGACTCTCTACACATTCTCATCTGACACACGCGATCGTCTGGGGCTTTTTCCTTTACAGAGACACCGCGTCGTTTGGATCTGATTGTATCACATACGAATGTCGTTACCGGAAGGGGCGTTAAGACACCTTATGTTTCGCGATTTCCAAGACATTACAACGTTTTTGCAGGGGAGTTGTCTTATTTTGTTTATTTCTTACCAAAGCTACAAAACAAACTCTGCGCATGTAGAATTGATACTTCCGCAGTTACTTTCCAATTTTAATTATGATTGAAAATTCTATTGTACACCTCAGAGAAAAAATATAAGTACAAAACCGCTATAATCATTTGTATTTTAGCCCAGTCTCCTAGTCCACGGTTCATTAGCAGGTACCTAGTGGAATATCCAGGGGGGCTAGGCTCTGATCCAAACAAAAACAACACAATATTATAAATAATTCATAGACAAGCAATTATTTTAATCAATTAGCTGCACTTTCTACACTAATATTTCCCATTTTTCTATGTTACTCCATTACACCTCAACAAACGCACAAGATATTTTAAAAAATAATAACACTAACAAAGGTAATAGCTATTTTGTAATATTTTAATGGTTTCTTTTGGTTTATCAATATTATTTACATGATACCACGGTAATTATTTGCATATTGTGAGCATATGTCAGTCGCTTGTTGTTAATACACAATCGTATGATGGAAGTAATAAAGTTTGCGTTTAGAATCCTTCAAGTACTAATGGAAACAAGATTACACATCGCTACATTAAGAAATTTAAAAAACCATACAGAAGCTGTAAGTCTGTACCTCATGAATTGATATCAGAACAGGCCTAATGCACAATGGATATCTGTCGTCAGCTTATCGCAAATCTCATGGATAACAGTTTATCAGCTTGGGCATATTACTGCAATCGAAAGTGACTCGATCTCCGCCAGCCTGCCAAAGTCATCGCTAAAAACATTGTTATATGTCTGGTGGAATTTTGAAGATGAGATTCACTAGATGTTTGTTCTAGTGAAGAGAAGAACGTCTTATGATGCTTTCAAGCGTAAAGTAATTCTTTGTGTTAACAGAAAGGCAGGAAGAGACTTCAATGTAACTGAGAGCAACCTTCGCTTATGGCGGTAACAGAAATTGACATTATTTACAATTAAACTAGTAGGAAGAAATTTACTGGTCCTCGCAATAGACACCTTGACATCGAAGAAAAAGTTTTGGAAAGGAGGAAGAACTGGCAACCTGTAACTAGTGACAGTATAAGAAATAACTTTTACTTCTTTAACCTACGACAACTATCCTGACAACAGCACGAGTGATGGATTTTGTCCTACGTGCTCCAAGGTGAAACAATTGTCCGCTTATAAATTCTATGCTGTGATTGTTTCATGAAGCAGGCGTGCTTATCTCTTAAGACACCGTACAACAATATGCCATTTTTTATATTGATTTTAAGTTTGAAATTTGGGGTGCACAATACATTCGATGGCGTATTAAATTCGCGTAAATGCGGTATGTGCTATAACATTTTAGGTCTCGAAATGATAAAATGAATTCTAAGGGCACACGAAATAACATTTAAAATAGTAAAGAGTGAGTGAAATGCTGGAGTGATGCTAATTTTGTGGAAAGGCTTCTGAATTAATGAAAAAAGCAGCGAAAAAAAGAATGTGACAGAACTGCGTAAGTTACAAATTACAACGAAGGCTCTGATCAAAGATTCCAGTAGCATCCGCATTCAAAAGTAATTACATTACAATATGGATAGGTTCCAAACGTTGCCAGCTACTTTCCCTAAGACTTCCGAGCCGGAATGTGATTATTAAAAACGCTGTGGTCACCAGGCTTGCCGGTCGATCCAGCAGTAACGAAGTGGCACTCGTCCAAAACTTCCCTTCTATTGTTGTAGGGACGATAAACCGGTCAACCAGCCTTCCTTTTCAATTATCTCAAGACGAGATTCATTAATTACATGGATTACAGGATTACGGCCAGTAGGCTGATATTATCCCACAACGCTCTAAAGGGGATTGGGAAGACGAGAATTAGGCCAATAAACACTGGACATCATCGCACGTGTGCATTAAACTGCTTCTAGCTGTTTGTTTCCTCGGTAACACGAGCCGCAAGCGAATTAGAAACCGAACGAGTATTTAATAGCGCTTGACCTAAATCTGAACAAATGAAAATCAACATTAGAGTGCAAATTCACTGCGTCAACCGACATTATCTCATGAAGATAAGGATAAAACAAAATCATTTCATTTGCCGATATGAGTGGCCGCGGTCGTTAAGGCACGGACTTCTTAATGAATAAATACCTGCGGCTCAAATCCAGCCAGATCGTCCTGAGGAATTTTTTTCTCAGACATCACTGACAAATGCCAGGGAGGTAATAACTTAGACCCGGAACGCTTTCACCCCTCCCATTTTTTTTTGTATTAACAATAAATGCAAAATATATCTGAGAGTTGTGGGAAGAAATATGTATATTTTTTGTCATTTATAAGTGACGAACGTCTGTACTTTTATCGCGTACTCCAAAAATGTAAACATTCAGAATAAGCGTAAAACTTTTAATTTTTTTTTTAACTATATCTTAATAATTGTTCACATTATTGAATTTGAACTCTTCAGGAGAAATATAATTTAAACTTCAAAAACAGAGGGTCAGCTTAAAACGAGATGTAGAAGAGAACAAGAAACATTTAAAACAGTTAGTTTGAAAGGTTAGTTCGTGACATAGGCTTCCAACAATTTGTAGATATCACTCACTGTAAATACAACCGACACGGGTGGCCGAGGTAGTAATGCACGGACTAGTGAGCGGAAGGTTTGGGTTTCATTCCGTTCTTCCTCAATGAGGCATTTTCCAGTACAGTAAACTACGGGGCCACGCTCCTTGGTCGTTTGTTTAAATGCAATTTAAAAACCAGAAGCTTTCGCTGTCTACTGCGGCCGACACTGTCAACGGACTGAGTGAAGTTACAGAACCGTTAGAAGTGGGTGGAAGAGGAGTGGTGCAGATGTTTGTTGCCCAATAACGGATTCCCTGTCTTGCTTATTTGAAAACTTGTTTTCCTCGTTTATATTATCTGGATGCTACTGTACTTAATGATTTTTCTCCTAATCAGATTATTATTACACAAATTATTATAATTATTACATAAATAGTACATATTACATATATTAAACTATTACATAAATATTTTATTTAAACCAACGACCAAGACAAAGTGCCAGGTAATGAGGAAGTTTAACAACAGAAACTAAAACAAATTTTAAATCTGCGTCGGTTTATCTTCGACGATTGTTCCAGAAAAAGGTTGTTGCACTCTGATTTCTAGGTTAGGTTATTCGAACAAACCAATGTCTGAAGTCAAACTTAGTTCGTATAATCGATTTTTGCTGTAATTCCGTATGCATTAATGCATTTTATGTTCCCTAAATAAACTAAAAATTCTTTTGTGATGCAATTTTTTAAAAACTTTTCCTGGAGTTGACAACAATGCTACCTACATATAAGCTTGCGAACAAGATACGGGAGAAGGTAAGGAAGGAATTCTAGATAAGCTATACAAAACCCCGAGTAAAAATAATATCATAGGATTACGTGGTGACTGCAGTCGTGCATTCCGCTGTAGTATGTACACATACGTCTCCGCTCCTGGGCGGTTGTATGCACCACACAACCTTCCGCTTCTTCATCTGAATGTAAACCACAGGTTTCTCTCCCAGATCACTTGGTCGGTTAACATTAAAATACAAAAGTAAATATTCCTAATCAGTTCTGAAAGTATCCCTCTGTCTTCTCTACTTCGTACATTAGTGTTAGACAGCTAATCGAAACTTAAGCAAAAATGTTTCTTTTATCAACACATAAATACTTTTATAATGAAGAGTAAATCTCTTTATATTTTTTCAACAAATGAATATAATATTTGAATGAACGAAGAAAATCTATTTTAAAGACTTAAATTCCAATTAATATGTTTTGCCCGTTCTAACTTAATATAATGCATATTTGATGACTAAACAAAATTAAAATGCTCTGATAAATGCGTTTGGGGTCAGTTTCTTCAGAGAGCTGATAAACATTTTATTTATAACATAATAATTTTTGATTAAAATATTTTAATTGCCGAAATCTACTAAAAGCATTGATTAGCTTTTAAGGTGATAAAAAGGTAGAATAAGTTAAAAAAATTAACGCGTATATATAATTATTCGCATTCGAAAGGTTCTAATTTCAAATCCCTTGCGGCCGACCTTCCTGAACTTGAGTTTTTCGTGTTTTCCCGAATTCTGGGTCGGATATTACATTCGGATTTTCAGTTTCTTATAATTTCATTCCGTTGGTTCTGTTACAGAGTCTACACAACAGAAAAATGGGCTGTGTGCAGTGTGACGGTAACTTTAATTAAGACTGATGTGACCGAAATGTCTTCTCCGTCACTAAAAATCCAAATTCAAAATCAGTGTCCGCCGCTTGTGATGTGTAAAAGATAACAATTGATGATATATAAAGAAGGTCTTAAGAAATTTAAATCTTCCTCTTTAAACACATTTAAAAAAAAAAATCTTGCAACTTTCATAAAACCTTTCCACATTTGACGGTTTTAAACACTCATCGAGATATATGAATGCTATAAAAACTTTCTAGTTAACATTTCGAAATTCCTGTTGTTATATTTAAATTTTTTTAAAAATATATCACACTAAAATAGATGAACAAAATATTCTCATTTGATTTTCAAAAAAACTTTTTAAAGCTCAATATATACGATAATAAAGTTGGTATAGATTTTAAAACAATGCGAAAAGCAGGCAACTAGGGCATTACGAAATAGGCTATATGTTATTTTTTATTCCAACATTAATAAGTAAATCTTTCTATTTGGTCAAAATGATCAGTCTGCAGTGTGTGAAACATTTCGCTTATTAGGGAATACAAATAAATAAAACTTATTTAATGAAAAAGTATCTGAGATATCAATTTAGAATTTTGAATGTCTATTATATTAATAGTCTGTAATATTGCAGCAATTAACTTAAAAACTGCAAGGTTTAGAAAGTTCCCCTATGGGTATCCTTAAACAATATTTAACAAAGAATAAGAGAAAAAAAAAAGGAAGAAAGAAAAGAAAAGAAAAAGACTGCTGTCGAACTAGAATGACATTTAATGCAATAATGTAATCTTCTTAACACACTTCTAAACTCTTACAAAGAGATATCCACTTAAAAAATGTATATGGGCATTTTGATGGCATCATTTGCTATTGCAAAATTAAGTTATAGCATATTCTAAATACAAATATTATATTCCTGTTTTATCTGGTCTCAGTCTAGTATGGTGGATACAGCATCTTCTCCAGAAATCTTATATTTTCTATACTTTTTCACTACAATTGTCTGATCGATGTTATTTCCTTAAGCATCTAAAATCGTTGGTGAGTGGCACGTCTTTACAGCAATATAAAGCCTTATACGGCAATGTTTTCCATGAGAGAAGATCACTCTATAAGTCTAGAAAAGCGATGCAAGCTTGCTTCACTGAAAATAGTTCTTGCGCGGCTGAACGAAAACTCTGCTGGACATATTATCTCCGTTTGCATTTTATTTTCCTACCATAAACCAATCCCTTGTAAAACGTCAGCTCGCAGAGTTACCGAAACCGTCCTTTGTTATAAGCGAGGAAACAGTGACATCTCATAATGGAATTCATTTGAACTTTCTAACCATAACCCTAGCAGCTGGTTAGTGGAAGAGCGAAAAGGCTTGTGAGCTGCAAAACAATTGACGGTAATCTCAAGTAGCAAAATACACATCAGGTGTGTTTAGACCATTCGAATTCTTGCAATATCCCAACTCCTTCGCTCGACTACCATTACCAAAGTGCTACAAAGAAAGACACATTTACTGTAAAATATAACTAGTTTACACCTTATTAATTCGCCCACTGTTCACCTTGTTATTCCAAAAATTTCCTTTGTGAAATGAAGTTTGTCTTTTTCTGTTCTCCAGATATGGATGCCTCAGAGGGAGGTAGCCATAAACTGTTATTGATAATTCTATCCTCCGTAACTACACAATCCTGCTGCAGCACCACTTATTGCATTTGTTTGTATTTTTTTCTCCCCATTATGAAAGCGTTCTTCATAGAGAGTGATTGGTTTTCCACAGCACTGATATCTGCTTTAGCCATGAATTCTGCCTTGACTGAAACAGCAGATTGCAGTAAATATCTTTATCATGCTTTTTATCATAACCGGGTGGGGGGACATAGAATCGTTGGGACAGTTCATGCACAATTGCAAAAAATATGTTTTCACAGGTTTCCTTCTTCCACAAAAACGTCAGCTTTTTGGTAGGGAAAATTTCCAGCGTTATTTCATGTCACTTTACATTTTCTCATCTACGTCGCTACGATGTTTGCATTTACCATCTAGATATGACACTAATAGCTGATTATTTCATGAACGGCAATTTAAAATATTGCTCGAAAATTATTTATTTGGAGAATGCAGCATTTAACACAGACAATGCTCAAACTAATAATATCATTAATTGTATTGTACATAGGGTATTAATGAGCTACAGCGAAATTATTTCAGAGTGTGTGGGTGTCTAAGACAGGTAATTTGAGATAGAAAACGTTCAAATTTCGAAGGCATGGTTACAAGTTTCTAAAGCGCCAGTACGCCACTGGATAATGAAGCTATTCCTCTATAACACTCGATAACGAAAGGAGGTTTCAGAACGTATTACTCTGGCGCCATGACATTATCTTACAAGTAAAAGGTAGTCATTTGTTTTCGAGTTCGAATTTCGTTGATCCTATTTTTTTTTCTAAGTCCTAATAATGCAGCCTTTAGCTTATATTTTAATTTATACAGTTAAATCTTAATTTGTCAATTCATATAATCACAATCCTTGTAGTTGTTATTGTACCTATCAATCAGAATCGTATCCTAAGTGTGTGTCATATAAATTAAGTTCTAAGCATCATGTTAGTAGAGAGCTTATTGGTCATTGTAATCATTGTGGAGAAAGAGAATAAAACTTGAAAGCTTAAGTAAACTTCAATCATAATTCTTTAGTATGCATATCGCAGCACTTCACATTAAAAAAACATTTAACAGCATGACAAGAATTGAACCCGCAGTTTGCGGAAAATCAGTTTTTGCATTATGTATTACATCACACAAGCAGTTAAAGAGCTTCCTGGCTACATAATGCAAGAAGGTAGTTAATAGAGCTCAGTGTCGCACTGTCAAATGATTAGTTAGAATTTGAGCGATTTTATGATACTAATTCTTGAAAACGCTGATAATGAGCTGCGGAAAACTATATATCTATGCTCGCAAGGCAGTTTTAAAGACATTTGGAACCAAATATTCACCCGGCTTGACTTTAACGCCGACTTATTAGCATCAAATGCTAACATGTTTAACATTACAAAACTGCGTTATGCTTAGTATGGGTTTATCTCAAATTGCTTATATACGACATCTCTACACTCTCTGAAAGTATTTCGGTGTAGTTCATATATTGTAATTGTCAATGTCCTTGAGAAGTGGAAAGGAGGATCTTTTGGATGGTCTTCAACTTCGCCATACATACACGAAGGGTACCAAAAATAACATTTCAAGCAAAAACTGTATTAACATAACAAAACTGAATTCACACAAACAGAAAATTATGAGCTCTAATTATCTTAACACTTTTACAGTTAAAACAGTTACTCAAAATGCCCACCATTGGCGTCGATATACCTCTGAGTACGTTGAACTACTGGATTGAGCAACGTTTACGAAAGTGTCCTCAGAGATTGTAGCACATGCCGTTTCAATTTCTTCCCCAAGTGCTGCCAGTGCAGCTGGTTTTCTACGGTACACGGTACCATGAGTCTCAAATTGCGTGCAATTGTTAATCACATTGGTGGTTCTCTCTCCATTGCCTTTGAACTTCAACAACATTCTCGGTTTTCTAATACCACTTCAAAATTGCTTTCCGCTGTTCAAATGATAATCTTGGCTCCATTTTGTTGTAGCAACGCCTAGCCTAACGTAATGTGAGTCACATCTGTTTACAGAACATCATACGATAATCTTGGCTTCATTTGTTCATTGATGATTTACCTGTCACATTGCAACGTTATCATAATGTATGGAGTCACATCTGTTAACAGAACATTATACTACACATTACTGTAGTTTTTCGGTCCAACTTTCAAATATGTTAAATAGATATCTGCTCTATTACATCTTTATGGAACCCTCGGTATATAATTATATTTTTCCTAATTCTATTGGGAAATTACGCATGGAAGTGATACGATTCTGCAACCGTGTGCAAACACGGTTACAAAAGGTGTATTTAGTCTATTGCTAATGTATGATGTCGGTTCTGGTGGTGTAGCGGTTACCATACTTGCCTCCTAAACCCAAGATCGCGGGTTCGAACCCGGCCAGGACCGATGGATTTTATCGGGGCGTAAAAATCTTAAGTATGGCTTCCTTCGGAAGGGAAGTAAAGCCGTGGGTTCCGTGTCGTACATTTACGACACGAAAAAGAACCTCAAGCCTGAAAGAGAGGCCTCTGAGCAAAATTTGTCGGCCGTTTCACGCCCTGAGTTGAATGGGACGCCCATGACCTGAGCTGTTAAAGAGCGTCCATAAATAAATTATTCAAAAAAAAAAAAAAAAGGCTACTGTATGAGGGGAAAAAAAAAAACATGAAACAAAACAACTGCGGGATCATCGCATTCAGTAGAGAGCTTTTACAATCATTTTAGGGAAATCTGGCAGGATAGTGAAGTACATCTTACCTAAACTTTTAAGGAATAGAAGCGGGATATAAAAAGAAGAGCGAGACATATGACGGAAGACATTTAAAAACCGGATAAGAAATAAGAATGCAAGATGGAAGAAGTGAGTGTTTACGGATTGTAAAGAAAGATACAAAAAGAAGCCATTAAGACGGGGGACGAAAATAGGAACCAAAAAGACGGCATTATATGCAGTCTAACAACTGAAGAAAATAAAGGGATGTGAAAGCTGGAAGACCCGGACCAGTTTAAAGCTAACCATCAGGTTCTAGGAGCAACAAGTTTGCGATGAAATACTCGTTTACTGTCCAAGGTATGAAAAATTACGCATTCTTTGAATGCAGAGCTTTGCAGCAGAAACGAAACACATTTACTTAACTGTGCTTACACGAATACGCTTTAGTTCTGTATGCAAAGACACTTTAGCGCTACTCCCATGTTCCTTAAATAAAGAATTAAATGAAATTTGTTTTGTGAGCCGAACATTATTTCTGTTCTGAATCTGAATCATTTGCAAAGCAAATGCTAGCAGCTTTAAAAAGTTTCCGTTTGAAAGTACTTTCTTTTTGCTGTTTTTTTATTTTTGAATGGTGTTTAACGCCCGTTTTTACTAATGAGGCGCTACAGGCGGTGAACACTGATGATACACGAGGTGAATTGGTATGTTGGGAAAGAATTTTAATCTTAAGGAAGGAAACATTCCAAGCCTAGGGTACCTCCCTGGCATTTGCCATTTATGAGGACTGAGGAAAACCTGGAAAAAAAAAAGTCAGGGAGGACGGTCCTGGTGGGAATCGAACCACAGACCTCCCGTTCACGAGTCCGCGCCTTAACGACCTCGGCCATCCGTGGCGATTTTTTCACGGTTTGACTAATGGAGTTTTATATAAAGAAAGATAAGGAGTGAAAAAATACAATTATTTCATTAAAAGAACAGTCGGGATTTATAAAATGAAGATCCTGCAAGGTTAACGTGGTTATTTTAAACAACGAACTGAATCCATGGGGAGTTTAATAGAAAACTACACATATTTAATTATTGGGTAAAGGCATGTATACAAATAACTTTTATTGAATATTATTCACAAAAGAGGCATACCTCATAATCTAATAAAGACTATAAATGAAGGAAAAACACTTTCTACCAAAATAAATTTGTGTGTATGACATGGGTGCAATCTATTATCATAACATTTTAGTATATGTATAAACTGGGAAAAACCGCTGACAAATTGCAATATTAAAGACAACTTTAAGGGACCTTTAAAAATAGGTATATTTTTAAATAACCAAGTTGCATTCTTTTACAATAAAAGTTTTACAAAAAGCTAGCGCGAATTAAATAATGTTATTAGAAACTGTAGCCTGGCTATATCTACACATTTATGCCACTTAAGGGAAGTAGCTGCTAATATCTAATTGATAGACACAAATAAAATAATTGAACAAGTTAAACACTTCAATTTCTTAGGCTTCCAAATATATCTCAGGAAAACACGCTGAAAAAATTTGCAAAAATGTAACCAAATGTGTGATACTATTGTGACATACCCGTTGTTTAGATTGTTGAAATCCAGAAGGGAGCGGTCATTTTTTAAACATGATTGCACTCTCCCTACCTAAGCAGAATTGTCAATGAACTGATTTCAACAAATAACTTACAATTAAAATATATTTTTCCTTCCACCTTTATAACTAGTCTAATAACTTCCTCATTTATAATCAATAAAAATTATACTTTTCAACAAATTTTCATTTAGTTTTGCTGATTTAACTGATTACTGAACCCTTGTTTACGGCTCATCAGCAATTTCCTACTGGAATATCCGGAAGCTTTGAGTCAATTTTCTATTGACATTGACATTTATTACAAATTTTGCACGGAATAAACAACATTCACCCATATTTATAAGTACGAAAGTAGCTGTCTTAAATATAAATAAAACAAAATTCATACAATTTCACAAACAAGTAAACATTAAAATAAAACAAACAATTTTCCTTTCCATGTTCTCAACACATGTAAAATTACTACTGTTACTTTTAAATTTCCCACTTACTCATCCTGACTTTAAGAAGTTTCTTTCCTTGCGTATCCCATTACAATTAACTCAGGTTAGCAGTAGTAGGGTGAGCATTTTCAATTAGGCAGTTGCTGCAAGACTTACACGTACTTCGTGTCACATCTTCCTCCCCTCCAGCATTGAAATATAGTTTTTTTTTTCAGTCGGGAATTCAAAATTCATATTTTAATAATAACCACGTACTTAGTCTTTCGGTTAGTTAACCCAATTATGTCCTCATCCCTGAATGTCGAAGTTGCGACCTAGCAGAAGCCTCGAATGAAAATTCAAACTAAAATGCTATAAAGCCATGGCGATGACTAGTTGTCTATTTAGCAGCGAAATTTTGACTTTATTTAAGAAAGACAAAAGTAGAACTCAAGCCCCAGAGGTGAACATTTTCAGAATAGTGAACAGAGTAACACTAGAAGATAAAATAGTAAGAAAAGAATTAAAAGTAGCTAAAGCTTATCAAACGCAAGACTAGAAAGAAAATTCCACAGAAAGGTAGATCAAGGTATACCAAGAAAGCGGTGGAAAGATTAACTTTAATGAGCCGCAAAGGGACTTACAGTCCTGAAGAATAAAGTACATGATGATAAGTGAACTAATATTAGGAGCGACCCCTGAAGTATGTTAGCTTACATTGAGGCTTACTATTCCCTTGCTCGAGAAATTAACCCTACGGCATCATCAACCCCATCGATCAGTCATCAGCAGACATAATACATAGTATCTCTAACGAAACTTTTAACACTTCGGAAACTACAAGGGGATTAACTGACTACCGCTTCGAGCATGAGCGTCCAAGAAAGCAATATTAAACAGTCATTAAAACGAAATGAACCGAAACAAACGTAGAGTAGAACTGAAGATGAAAAAAGCACATCTAAATACAAATTAACTATAAAAGTACACTACAAAGCTTTGAATATAAACACCCAAATGCTTGAAGTCGTTTCTTAAAACAAAATCTCTGTAATGATATAACTTTGGAAGTCTTCAAGTTATTCAAAATGTTAATTACATGCACTGCAATAATTATTGAGAGAAATTAGTCAAGGAATTTGACATTGGAAATCTATGGGTCTGTCATTTCAAAATTATTTTATTAAGTTTCTTAATTACTAGTACGCCACTACTAATGAACCTTTCATTCAAAATGATGCCATATACTAACGGACGGAAATTATAGAACATGTCTCTTTGGCATAGCCGGTAAGATACTGGCTTTACGTAAAAGCGCATTATTATTATTATTATTATTATTATTATTATTATTATTATTATTATTATAGATCAAGTCTCAATAATTAATTTATAATTTTCTAATTCTGTTCAGTAGTGCATAGCATTTAACTTGAGTTTTCGTTTTTATAAATATATTTATACTATGAGTTTACAGAGTAAAGGGAAATAAATAAACACCCAAACCACACCTTCGAAACCACAGTCTGTAAACTTATTCATTGATTCACACTGTCAGATGGATATCTCCTTCTAAACTTAACTACATAACGATACGTCATTTAACCAGTTCACATATGTTTAATTCGGGATCTTATAGTTTTATAGCAAAACGCCGATGAGGTACTGAAAACAGATTTCTTTGTTGCGAAACATGTTTAAAGATATTCTAAGGTATATTTTTACCCCTTGTTGTAATTCTTTATCATTATCTCGTTATTTTTCTCCGTGGATCTTACATTCCCTTCTAAGACCCTTCTGCAATCTCTGAAATGATTGCTGTGTAAAATCCAGTTAAGAATCACCTGGAGGAGAATCGCAGGAAAGAGCACGGTAAGCAGATCTGTGGTCTGTGTACCGGCCGTAACCTCCAATTTTTCTCATTCCAAATGAAGTGAACGGAGAAGAAAGAGTAGAGAACTGGAGCAATGGAAATCCCCGAATTTGTGCTCACAAATGACCTCCGCAGCATAGAAATTTCAATTCAGAACCGCAGTTGTAGCAACGGGACCGAAAACGTGCAATTATTAGTTTTAATATATGGGATGAATCACTGCATATTCCTGCCTACAGAGATCGTCAGTGTTCTTCTGCTTCTACTAGTACAAAAGTGTTTAAGAAAAACACTGTTTAAGTGCGGTACATTTCCAGTCTAGCCCCTAATCACCTGAATAAAGTTTCATAATATGATATGAGGGTCGTTAAAAAAATGCCTCACTCCCCCCCCCCCAGTCATTAAGAAAGATAGAAAAGTGTACTGCTAATAGTTTAAGTTTGATCTTTCTTGCACAGATGTACGGAGTTTCACTCGTTTCGGTAGATAGCGGAGCTATAGTTAACTGTCACAACGAGCAGTGACTGAATTCTTGGTTCATGAGGGAGAAAGTGTGGTGAACGTTTGTTTCAATATATGGGAAATGTGTTATCGATAGGAGCATCGTTGGATGTTGGGTTAAGCGAGTGAAACAATCCACAAGTGAGAGACTGATCTCAGTGATTGGTCCTGGCACAGCAAACACTCCAGACATGTTGGACAGCGCGGATGTCCTGCAGTTCTTCATCAGTGTTGGAAGTGTGGGTGCAATTATCGAGGTCTTAGGGTATTCAAAAGTGTGCTCAAAGTGGGTTCCCCGATAGCTCACAACAAACCACAAGTATCAGAGGAAAACAATTGCTTTCGATTGTTGGAGCGCTTTGGTGCACAGGGGAGGTCTTTTTGTCTCGAATCTGGCACCTTCAGATTTCTCTTTGGAGTTCTTAAAATTCCTTTGTGTGGAACTCATTTTGAGAATGATGGCAGTGTGTTTAATGCAGCGAAGAAATAGCTACACATACAGGACAAGTGCAGGTACCGGTAAGGAATACACGCACTTATTCCACGCTGACGTAAGACTATACAAGTTAATGTGGACTATATGGAAAAATAGAATGTGCAGAAGAAACATCGATTTATAATGTTACCAAATTTCAACTATTTTGAATGAATATTTTGTTAGAAAAAGATATGGACATTATTTTAGGACATTTTATTATTATTTTTGAACGACCCTAATAAATGTGAGATTGTATTGCTTTTTGCCTAATCGTACAATCTTACATTAGAGGATGAATAATTTGCCTAGAATCGTGAAAAAAAACTAGACTCTATTGACACCATACTTACATCTAGTTTTATTCTTTTAAAGTCAATAGGTATTGTTCCATTTGGAAAAAAAATGTAACTTGTGATAGAAATACTCTTTTTAAACATTCTTTGGGATCTTGGAACGCGCTATATTTATAAGCCCTTATACGAACTTCATTTCGGTGAGAATTGCCAGCAACAGCGCCTTTCGTTTGGAAGATTCAAGGTGATAGTTTCACTCTGTATAAATAATGTAAAGTGTTGCACCAAGTGGAACCGTTTATGATCAAAACACACTTTAAAACACGTAGTTGTTTTATTAAAAATCATTTTCCAAGCATACTACAAACGATTTAGAACAAAATCACGAACAAAATAAAAATTCATGCGTTTTGACATAAAATTTCAAGTGGCTGGTTTCCTATTACCTCAGAGCATATAAAAGCAGTTTAAAGAAGCCCCGAGACTTCCTTTAGAGCGTTCTTATCACCTCTTCTGGGAGTAAAATGCAACTTGCAAGTTTTCATTCGCCCGCTCTATTTCCCATTTTCAACCCACCATCTCTTCAATTCCTGAGTTTCAATTCCCTCGTTCTTGCAAGTGCCAATCTTAAACGTGCGATTAGCTTTAGGGAACAAATTTAACAAATAGGTTTCTGCTTGCTTTCTTGCTCCTATCAAATTACAATTTGTAAACATCGCATAGCGGTCTCTGTAATTATTAATGCTCTATTTTATATTAAGACACTTCTAGATTTAATTAATGAATGAAAATGAGCCAAAGAATGAATGGGTAATGATATCTCGTTTGGCGCTCCAATATTGCGTATACTGTTCTGAATTAGCGACCTCAAATTCCATCTCTGTGCTCCATAATGCGACTAATGCGGGGATTCAAGCGCTTTCCTGTGTCAGATTTACGTCACAGCTCACTTCTTTCAGACTTGTGCTTTAATCCCTTGCTCGTTACGACCAAGACCCTTTGATTAGCTAGAGGAGTTGAGTGGAGTAGAGGACTAGAGAGGTTCAAAGAAAACGTGGAGACGGATAGAAAAAAAAGGAAGGGGGAAAAATCTCACGGAAAACTACATTCCCAATTTAGCATATAGCTAAAACAGTTTGTATTATATTCACACGAGGTAATTTGTATGAAAGCGAATTCAAAGATTTATATCATACTCTGCATTAGTATGTCAAACATTTGAGATGTCCAGTTCCAAAACTTCTTTAGCACAAATTTATCAAATATCTGTTTTTACAAGATATTATTATTAAACTTGGCTTCAAAACTTACAAATTCTTTGAGAAAACTCAATCTCCTGCGCCAGAAATACTGAAATCCATGTTTTGTAACATTCAAAAACTGCGTTTAAGTTTGGAGGAAGAAACAAAGAAAGAAAAAAAGTTTCCAGAAATATTTAACTCCCCTACATTATGGCATACTGCATCGTCTTTGCACGAAAGTACTTTTTTTTTTTAAACAGTGTTTAACGCCCGTTTTTACTACTGAGGCACCACAGGCGGTGGACACTGATGATACGAAATGGATTATTGGGAAAGGATTGTTTTTTTAAGGAAGGAAATGTTCCAGGCCTAAGTTTAGGATACCTTCCCGGCATTTGGCATTTATGAGGACTGAGAAAACCTGGAAAAAACCTCAGCCTGGGAGGACGGTGCTGGCGGGATTCGAACCCCAGAGCTCCCGCTCAGAGTCCGCGCCTTAACGACCTCGGTTCGAAAGTACTTAAATGCACCAGTGTACAAATATTTATTTTCTAAATTATTATACTGAACTCATGAATTAAAACAAAAGGAACTTTTTGTAGAATGCGCTAATAGTTTAGCTGTTGTAAGGGTTTAGCGAGAAAACTTAGTGCTGAAAAGGATGTTTGGATTTCAGATAGAAATATCGCCACTCTCTCTCCCCACGGGAGATAAGAGGGGAGAAAAATATTTTGAAGAAGATCAAAAAGAAAAGGAAACGATAAGTTTACCATTTCATTTAATTATTCTTCCCATAACCAAGTCTTTCAGGAAGGTTATATTGATCGTCTTGTTTTTCTCTTCAGCTTTGCTTAATGCTCTTTTGTGCAATAACTTTTTTGTATTCATTTATTATATCGTTAACTTTCTTTTATCTAAACAGACATCTAAAAGGTTTCCGAGTCCATCGTGCAGACATGGAGTGAAGTTGCAATGCCAGGGTTGCCAACTTTCTCTATTATACAGGAGCTCCAGTATTCCGCTGAATTTTTTAGTGGATTCACGTCTCCCGTTTTAATTTTATATGGAAGCGCATATCTGCCATATTTCAGGAACTATGCCAACTTATTTATATCTACCGCATCTTCTTAAATGATTTTTTGCAGTAACATCCCTTGGGTCGCTAGTGTGCATAGGACAAATGAAATTGATACATCGACGGACCAACGCTTGGGGTTCCAGTTAGCTCTTGGTTATGTCTCGGTTTTGTATGTGTTTTCTGTGTATTCCGTTTGAATGTTTGGCTTTATTAAGTGTATTCTCAATTTTGATGTTTCAAAGACGTAACTAATTCGAGTTTCATTTCTTAGTAATACGGTGGAAAAGTAGGTAACTATATTTGAAGAAGAAAGGGGTGAATGCCTTAATGTTAAAAATATTGTCATTAATAAATGATCTGATTACAGGAACTGCCTTAAGGTAGACCTAATGAAAGCCTAGTTACAAATACGTGTTAAATCTTGTCATAATTTTGAAAGAATTCTTGAAACATGTAAATAAAATGAGCATTTCAGGCTGCTGCCAAAGATAAGAACATTTGTGACCGTTATGCAATCATTTTGTCCGGTCAGAATCTCCCGCATGCCGTAAAACTGCTGGCAACACTACTGATTAGCAAGATGTTCACATAAGTCTACAGACAACACTTAACAGAACAAAGTTGATAACATTTCTCTTGAACGTAGTATATAAAGATGTGCTCAGTAAGTTAAACCCTTATAACACTTTTTAACATTGTTCACCACAACGAAGCTCTCAAGAGACTATGAATGAATGTTTGATGAAATGGGTGCATAAAAGATCCCCGGAATACACAAAGTTTAAAGTATCTCAATTTCACTTTTTCAAGGCAAGGAAAAAAAAATTCACAGACAACTAACCGTACGGATTCGAACCCGGGTTCTCCAGATTTACAGGTAAATATGCTGATCACAATACCACGGAAACGGTCTAGCTAAGTACTCCAAAACTCCTATTTCATGTCACGATAATGTCTCAAATAAATAAACGCCGCATGCTGAGTTTCAAAGTTCATATATTGCTCCCTTAAGTTGTTACGGCTGTTGAAATAAGTGCTCACTTTGGATATGGAACGTGACAAGCAAAGAGCTGTGGTTAGCTCATACCTGCAAATGAAGAGAACATCTCCATATGCCAGTGTGGTAAAACGTCCTTTGAATTTGTTTGAATTTGTTTTATTTACGAATACTCTTTAACATCTCAGGTCTTCAGTCCCCCTTCAAATCAGAGCGTGAAACGGCCGATAAATTTTGCTTAGAGGCCTTTCTTTCAAGCTTGAGGTTCTTTTACATATCGTAAATGTATGAAACGGGAACAAAGGCTTTACTTCCCTTTCGAAGGGAGCCATAATTGGATTTTTACGCCCCTTACGTCCTGGCGGGATTCGAACCGCAGACCTCCCGCTCACGAGTCCGTGCCTTAACGACCTCGGCCACCCGTGGCGGTACGCGAAAAGTTGGTGCAGCCCTACCTCCACATTAATGTTGAGTATCTACACACAGTTTGAGTATATACCAATATACATAATTATATCTAATCACTGCTTTGACCACTTACTATACAACGGAAGGCTGATAAGGCAATAACTGCTCTATTTCAACACAAAACACATCAGATGTACTACAAACGCATAATAGGATAATGAACTTTTAAAAAACTATATATTGACGTATTTAACACAAGTTTCACTGTGTGTACTTCATTTAATGAGAATGCAATAATGCACCGCAATGGCGTACAGAGTACACACAATCGCTTTAATATAGTCGAAGCTAAATGTAATAACAATTAAAGTAATACAATCCAAAAAAAAGTATTTATTTTTGTAGCCCAAGGCTATTAAACAGGTACCTACCTAAATTAACGTAAAATGTATAAACTATTGTACCTAAACGAAGTCTCCAAAAAAAAGTATATTTAGCAAGCTGTCAGTGCCCGCCGGCTCGCTCATCGTTCCGAGTTGCTATGGCGGTCAATAAACATACACATAGCTGCCGCCCTAAATCCAATTCTCAGTTTTGGCTGTACTTGCTATTTCGGAGCATAAAGTGTCTATCTTTGCAAGGCAACAGGTCGCAAGTGCAGTCAAATTCGTTCTGACGGGATTGAGTTGTGCCGAAGGATAAGAAGCGTGCCAAAGCAAGGCGCTGTTGCAAATAAAGCGTATGTAGCAATCGAAATTGTTTAAATTTGAGCTAAAAAAGAAAATTATTAAATTAAATATTACGTGTTATTGGATTGATGCAGCAGGATTATACCTGCTGCAGCTAAAACAGCCCGGAAAGAAGTTCAGATTAAACTGCAAGATTTTTTTTTTTTTGATTGATTTATTTAAGGACGCTCTTTAACTTCTCAGACCATCAGCGTCCCATTCAACTCAGGGCGTGAAACGACCAACAAATTTTGCTCAGAGGCCCCTCTCTTTCAGGCTTGAGGTTCTTTTTCGTGCCGTAAATGTACGACACGGGACCCACGGCTTTACTTCCCTTCCGAAGGAAGCCATACTTTCGATTTTTACGCCCGAAAAAATCCATCGGTCCTAGCCGGGTTCGAACCCGCGATCTTGGGTGTAGGAGGCAAGTAGGTAACCACTACACCACCAAGACCGACAAGCTGCAAGATGAGTACACCCTCTAATGTTAACATCTACTCAATGGCGGTTCAGAGTCAACATTTCCCAGCAAGGGCATTTCTTGAGCGATGTCATTTTCCGAAGTTACGAACCCATCTTACTGATAAATGAAAAGTAAGAACTTGAAATACAATGCGTTACAACCCTATAAGAAATTCATGGCGTAGCCGCCAGTAGGCAAAACAATTTAGCCTGTTTTTTTTTTTTTTTTTTTTTTTTTTTTTTTTTGGCACAAGTTTGATTATTTGGTGAAAGGACCCACAGTAGATCATTATTATAAAAACTTAATTTCGAATTATCAGACGCAATCAAGGAAAAACGTCACAGAAAGATTTGGAGGTATCTTTTTTCTTTAGCACAATGCTTCAAGCTGCATTGTTATTAACTGATAACTGCTTACTTTCCACATCTGGCTCCAACGACTTTAAACTGTTCCAAGGGAAGATGCACACCCCTAATTTGCAAAGAATGGGTGATTCTTCTTGCTGCATAAATATTACAGCATCGCTGGAGAAAAGCACCATCGTTCAATGATAGTACCAAAGTAAAAGAAATAAATAAATGAAAGAGTCTTGGTCAGCGGTGGAGAATAGGGTCATACTTGGATAAACAAAAGGGCAATAAACTTAAAAAAAAAAAAAAACCTACTCGGTCATACAGAGAAGTACCTTTTAATTATTATTATATTTTAAGATTTCCAGAGTAAGCACGCTACTATAAATAAGAAAAGAAAATAAAAACTACAGCGTTAATGCTCTGATATTAGTATTCTAACGATAAATTTAGTTCAGAAACTTCTGTTGATGTTCCTAGACCGGCCTTGCATAAATTCTATTTTTATTTAAACAATAATCATATTTGTTAATAATCCTCTATAACCTATTAACCAATTTCATTCATATGCAACAACATAACACTCCCTCTTACGACTATAAAACACGTATGCAGTTTATGTATGTATGAAAGTGAACAAGCCTTGCCTTGGTTCATATTCAACATTTGCATGTGTCGACGCAGCGTTGCATGTTGCTGCTATCTCAATGCCCATTTTATTCGCCATGCTCTCTCTGCATCACCGAATTGTGCGAGGTCTGTTACGTAAATTCTTTGTTTAAAAAGCTCCACACGGAATAATTAGCACTGATGAGCTTGCGGGATTTTGTGTTACAGTTACCTGAAAATGAACCAACCAAGATTTTTTTTTTTAAAAAAATCTCTATTGACCATTCTGATGTGTTGCAGTATCAGGTTGCTCAACAAATGAATGAATATTCACCGTGGTTCAAGAAATTGACGGAAATTTTGTAAACCTAAACTCGTACTTTGATGAAAACTACACGCCGTGTTGCTTGAACCAGAGCTGTGCTCTTTATCTGTTTCAACAGCTGATATGTCTAACCCGAGAAGAGCTTCTCCAGTTTCCATGCCAACTTAATACTGCTTGTCGCCCCAATGAATTGTGTTCGGTTACGAGGAAAGAGGTAGTAAATCATTATATTTATGTGTTGCTCTTCAGTCGGTATTGCTGCCATTTTATTTGGACATGTGCTTAGGAACGACAATTTCCGAAAGTGCCAGAGAATTTACGAGCATTTCAAAACGTATTGTGTTATATATCCTTGAATAAGAATCTATGTACAAATTGCACAACAAGCGCTCTAACTGGTAGGCTTTATCTGTATGACGCTATTTTTCCCAAAATTGAAAGCAGGCTGCACTCGCCAGTGATTCTATTTTAGTCTCCCTTCTTTCAACAGCCAGCACGTTATAATTAGCGAACGCATTCTTTGCATTGCGTCGCCGTACACAAATGAATTACTCTGAAATTCCAGACTCAGTTGGAACTTGACAAAACAACACGTGATCATTTTCCCCAAAAATAGACATCCCATGCAATATCTACGAGGGTACAATGAAATGAAAATGAGAAAACGGTTGCCAAAAAAACAGATGACGCGCTATCATAAGGAAAAGGTTTGTAGTTGATACTACAGTTTGAAAGCTGTACAAGACTCAACCAGATGCGCAGCAGCCGACAAAGATGGCATTGACAGACAGTATCGGGAGCGTAGAAGTTCTTGCAGTTTTTAGCCGCCAATTGAGATTCACAGCCACATGAAGAAGGTGCATGTCACGCGCACGAGTGTATGAACGGACAAGCGATGATAACAACATGCACCTAATGGAACCGAATTTCAATTCAATGCTCCAAATAAAATACCATTTTAAAATTACATTAACACACGTTACAGAACCTAAAAAAAATTAATTTTTAATGCTACCCGATCTGACAGAAACTTCAGAACTCAAAAGCAACATTAAAACCTTATAAAGCACTGAATAAACCTTAAGCAAACCTCCATAATACCAAAGTTACCAAAGTCGGGGTAACGGAGAGGGCTTTGGTACTACCAATTTTGAAGAAAGTCCTAAAAGTTCATACCCCCTTGATATGAATGCAATCTTTGCCAGCAGACAACACGGGGAGAGTGTCGGTCCTGGTGGTGTAGTGGTTACTATACTTGCCTCCTATACTCAAAACGCGGGTTCGATCCCGGCCAGGACCGATGGATTTTTTCGGGCGTAAAAATCCTAAGTATGGCTTCCTTCGGAAGGGAAGTAAAGCCGTGGGTCCCGTGTCGTACATTTACGGCACGAAAAAGAACCTCAAGCCTGAAAGAGAGGCCTCTGAGCAAAATTTGTCGGCCGTTTCACGCCCTGAGTTGAATGGGACGCTGATGACCTGAGCTGTTAAAGAGCGTCCTTAAATAAATCAATCAAAAAAAAAAAAAAAAAAACACGGGGAGAATCTACCACGCTAGAAAAGAGTACGTCACATTATTCTAGAAAACTCCTTTGCCTATCCCCATCCTATACAGACAAGACACAGGCAACAAAATACTCCAGTGTCGACGTATAGGAAGAGGAGCGTCAGTAAGAAGAAGACAGGAACAGATGCAAGAACTCCACATCAATTTAAAAAAAAAAAAGAAAAAAAAAAAAAAAAAAAGAAGGATCAAGCAAAATCTTCTGTCAAATTCCAGCTTATAGTAAATACCACAGTTTCTTTCGGTTTCTAGATCAGAAAGTTGACAAATATGCACCTGCCATCTGTGAAGGTATATTTTGTGTACTTTCGTTTTCTTGATTTTTTTCTAATAAATTGCTGTATATTCTGCACTACCAATTTCTTCGTCAACCTACTTTTAGAAAGGATGGATTGGTTATACAATTAATGTGCTATTTTTTTTTACCAAATGAACACGAATTTACAGCCCCTACTTCACATCTGTTTGTTTTGGCTTGTGACAGTGGACTGTATTCTTAGAAATATAGGCTTCATTTTAAAGCACTTTTCTGAAACTTAGACTATAAGAAGAACACTTTCTGTTTGCATATGTATTACGTACGCAAACATGAACGAATAGAGAGGTAATTTAAGAATGCGTACGCTGCTCTGCGAGTTGTGTTTCTGCTAAAGGTTAAAGAACGACCCTCAACCTTCTTTATGCTGATAGCGTTTTGAAACAATACCATAACAATACCCACGAAAATGTTGATCCTTTCCTCACAAGAACGGCATGCATATAGTAATGCAGTCCAATGCAAATTCCCCTTTTGTTCTTTGGATTTTTCCTTCCTCCTGTCTTTTGCTCTCAGTACCTTAAATGGGTTCAAAAGTTCAAAGCAACAGAACCAGTCACCGTTAGCATTATACAGTGGCAAACAAAGGCTTTCCTCTCTACGTCATTTTTGTACAAATTCCAAATGCGCTATGTCTGCATATGACCACCAAGTCTGGTGTTGTGAAAATGTTGATGGATGAGAAGTAAGCGGAGGTGACTAATCGCCATTTCAGTCTTTTATAACACGAAGCGGAAACGGACAAGGTCGAGCTGCCCTGTGAATTTAATTTCTAAGGCCAATGCGACGTCTCCTATTGTATTTAATGTAACAAACTTATTTTAAGGAAATTAAAATCTCCCCCTTAAAGATAATTATTAATCATTTGTCACAAGTTCATGTCCGATGCTTTCGTTTACCTGAAGTGGTTGTAATTAGGGTGTTACACAAAGCAGGACAGAGTTTGAAAATGCATTTTCAACTTAAACTCAATGTTCTGGTTCATATACAAGTTGATTTTTTTTCCCACACACATAGGCCCTTAAATTGCATGTTTAAAAAAAAAATACTGCGATTAAACTGTGCATGGCGCAATGCAATAATGAGTCTCCTAGAAAACTAGTGATGTGTGATGTCCGCGATTTGTTGCAGCAACCTGTAAGTTAAATAAATAAAGTGCTAAGCGTCTTTTTGTTAATAGTGTTTAACGCCCGTTTTTGCTACAGAGGCACCACAGGCGATGGACACTTATGATACATGAGATGAAATTATATATTGGGAAAGGATTTTTTTTTTAAGTAAAGAAACGTTCCAGGTCTAAGTTTAGGGTACCTCCCCGGAATTTGTCAGTTATGAGGACTGAGGAAAACGCAGAAAAACCCTCAGTCGGGGAGGACGGTCCTGGCGGGATTCGAATCCCAGATCTCCCGCTCACTAATCCGCGCCTGAACGACGTCGGTCCCACGTGGCGGTATTGTGCTAAGCAGTGAACTGCTAGCAAATAGGGTGCTTTCAGTAGACTAGCGGTCCGTTTTCTCTTGGATGAACATCCATTTAAATGCAATGTATTTACATACATGTGGCATGCTCTAACAAATCATCTAAATCAGTAATTATTATTTACATACTAAAAGTTATGTTAAATTAACGAATGGTGTTTTCTTGCATGAACTCTTTCTCAAAACTGACTTTTCGCTATTGAAATCCTTCTTAGAGACAGCTAATTTGTTATAGAAACGATGGACATTGAACTAATGAAAGCTGTGGAAATATTAAAGCTCACAGGAAAGCCTTGAGCTCTATTCGTAACTTTATTCTCTCGGCCTGCGCGCCATTGGGGAAATAAATTAGGGAGGCGGTCTTTTTTTCTTACAAATCCATAGCTTTATTAAGGCTTGAAAGATGTGGCGTATATCTCAAAGGAAATTTCAAGTTATATACATTTTTTTGCCGATGCAAACCCAGCAGACTAAAGTTAAACGAGATTTGCATTTCCTGAAATAGGAAACGCTCTAAAACCGCTGTATATTATAACAGGCTCAGTTGATCAGCTGGCTTTTAGCCAAAGAGATGCAGGCGTTGTAAAATTGTCATTTACTTCACATTTCTACATATTAAATCGGAATAAGTGTCATATGATGTGAGGGTTTTCTCCGAGTGATCTTAACTGTTGCATAACCCGCCATCTTTGTATAAGCTATGTCAGAATTCAGTTAGCCACACCAATGAGCCAGACAGTACGTAAACAGAATCTCGACAAGGAAACACAGAGTACGGTTGCAATTTGCATACTACAGGTGCGTTACTGTTTAGCGTAACTCGTCGAATTTCCAAAAGACACCACTAATTCATGTTAGGGAACTTCGTAACAGACCTGGGGAAATGTAGAGCAGTTGCTGTTCACATTTTTCACTTATTTTAACACTTTCCGACTAAAGTTTGCGTGCCTTGTTACAAAAACTTTACACAACAGTTTCCGTAAATAGAGGGATGTCATAAACCATGGCTACTACCTTTCTTAATCTCGCAAATAATGGACAACAGGAAAAATCTAAGATTTACGATTAAAGTATATGGAATGTACTTTCGAATAAAGCCACCAGATGGTGTATGTGAACAGAGATGCGTGTATCAGCACGCCCCAAAGTTCAGTTGGTGAGCGACAGTGGTCAGGAATGGAAATCACGAAGTGAAATTGCGTTTGTGAAAATGACATTTCCCCGCGAAAGGAATGCATGAGGATGCCACACGGAGCTACGGGAGGCATTGGGTGCGCGTGCCCTGCCCTGTTTCACAGAGACGAGGTGGACAGAGGTCTTCAAACGGGGCAGAGTGCCGACTGCCGATCTATCATGTCCGCCGACAAAGATGGTGCTAGAACAGTACTTACGCAATGATAGACGCTGGGAACATGTAGAATTAGACGAGCAAACAGGAATTGCGGCAAAAACAGCGTGCCGCATTTTACCGGAGGACCTGAACATGCGAAAAATGTGCGCAAGGTAAGTGCCACATCACTTAAGTGAGGATGTCGACATGCCGCATCAATCTGGCGAGATTTCAGGAAGAAGGGGATGCTGTGTTGAAACGTATCATTGCAATTACGCATGATGTTCACCAACTAAGCTTTGAGGCATGCTAAGACACACAGCTCCACTCTCGTACACATTCTGCGGGATTCATTCAAAAGTACATTCCGTGCACGTTCAAACATATACTTTAAGTAGTTCGTATTTTCCGTTGTTCGCGATGTATATATCTTTATGAAATGGAGTGCTAAAATTGGCCACCGCCGTTGTCCATACATTTCTGATACCTCTTTAAAAAACTATCCATCTCTCGCTGTAATTCACATTCAGTAATGCTGGCTATTTCCTGGTAGTGTTTCCTTTCAATTCTTCGACCGTATATGGTGGGTTCCCGGGGACCTGAAGCAGAAATCTTTACTAACAATTCTGAAATACTCCTTCTGTTTCTCCTGTCGAAATATTCGCTGTGGCATAGTCTTGCTGAATAAAAAGAAGCAAGCAAGCAAAGGGATATAAAGGTTAATTCTCTAAAAAGGGGACAAAATTGTAATCACGTATGACACAATTACTTTACATGGTTTTAACATTAAACAATTTAGTGCTCTTTGAATAAAGTCATAAGAAAGGCCTGATCGTTGTAAAAGATATCAGTGATTTTTGAAGAGGGTAGAGAATTCTCCTGTTTGTTAGGTTTTTTTTTTTTTAGATTGAACACTACACGTGATGAAATTTATTATTAAGATTAAGTACAACCGGCACATTTAAACCCGGGAATCCTTCTTCAAATCGTCTTCGAACTTGACCAGCTGACTGCGGTGACACACATAAACCACAAATAAATACACGCTATGCAGAAGGAAACATATTACTATAATTCAATTCGCAATTAAATACAGAACAAAACACACCACTCGAAATAAATGTACTGAACTCAACCACTCAGATCCTAATGAAAACCAGAAGGTAGCGTGAAACACGTTTTCACGCGCTCAGTAGAAAAACGCCGCAGGTTGGTTCATAGTTTACTGGATCACTCTATAGCTACTGTAACCGCCTTTTCTATTTATAACATCTCTCTCTTCCCCAAATTGTTCTGCAGTAAATGAAAAAAAATAAATAAATAAAATAAAATGTCATGATCTTCAATCTTAATTAGCGGATTACACGATCTAGATCCATGATCCGTAATTCCTTAAAGATCTTAAAATTCTACATCACAATGGAAAAATAGGCAGCAACCTTACTCTCCTCTCGCAAGAGAACTGGGTTCATTTAACACAAGTGTATGTAAATAACCAGCTGTCTCATTCATGAAGTACCTCTCTATAGTACAGTTCATACCCGGCGAGTAGAGAATAATTAGCACAATTTGTTTTGAGGAAATAGATAAAGCAGATTGGTATGTGGTAATTGTTTTGTGTCACTTTTTGCAGAGGTTACAGGGCGAGAATGTAATTTCACCCATTTTCAAAAGGATTCACCGGCACACACAAAGGTCGTGTTTTATTAACGCAATTTATGAAGTGTTCCAGGCAGTCATTAGTCATAATAATGCATGACAATTCCAAAGTCACCTGAGTGAATGCCATACAGAAATACAGGGTGTTAGGAACTCCTGGTATTATAAGGGATCAGAAAATAAGCATTTGATGTGAATTTTTTGTTATTAGCACGTGCAAAAAGGGTTAGTAATTTGGTTACTTTTCTGTTAACGCGCCGAACGAAATATGTATAGTTACTAATTGTGTAATGCATCACACTATGCACTTAACCTGTAGATAACATTTAATTGCAGTGCTTTCAAACGGATGTTCACTCGCTACAGAGCAGAAAGAGAAGCACGTGCTGCTAACCGGTTTCTCAGACCTTCGGTGTCACTTACTAAGGCAGTAAGAGTTCTCTTTGTGCCGTTCGGACGATAAGTCGTGAAACGAAGTGTTCCCCCACTTTATATGTTAATGTTGCTATAATGCTTGCCAAAAAGCTCGTACCCCTTAGCACACAGAACATGCATGTATGATTGGTAACTTTTGCAGAAAAGTGATAAGACTATCTGTAAGAAAAAGCACCTCACAAATATTTGTATTCTTGCGAATAGATTTATGGAAAAAGGGGTTTATCCTGGATAACAAACCGAAATAAACCGCCGTGTACTTGTCGAGCATAAAATTGACCAGAAAGGAAAGAAATCTCAGTGAATGCTTACACAGTAAACAGAATTTTCGCTAATTTCGTTTTGGAATGCCAACGAACTTTAAAAATAAAGTTAAAGATTATTTCAAAAATGTGGCTAGGTAATAATGTAAGTAGAGTACATTTCTGCAAATGGGTTTTGGATAAGGTTAGGAATGGCTCTATTAACGAACATTCAATTTTATTCACGAACGAAGCAAGGCCCCAGTTGGCGATACAGAACAAGAAAAAGTCGATGTTGTACATAAAATGCTGAGTATGCACTGGGTAAATGGGTTTCGAAAAATTAGTAATTTGCTGCAACTTATCAGAAAGATGATTTAAGATATGGTCGATTTCTCATATGCCAGATGTGGTGTATACATAGCTGCAGAGCAAACCAAAAATATCTTATTCTGTACATTTCCTATTGCTGTTATACATTTTAAAAATACAGTATATTCTCTGGGTAGTTCATTTTAAGAAACAAAATTGGTTTCAATATAACCCTTGACATGTTAATATCATGACAAATTAATGTCGCAATGCTTGCGAGCAATTACACGGCGCTAATAAATTCGTATTGCTTTTCATTATCAGTTACATACAAATCTCAACCAAGCTCTTCATTTATGTTCCTGTGAATTAATGAATTTGGAGCTAAGAGATGCAATAAACTGCATGCAGGAGTGCCCGACGAAGCTAGCGTTGCATTATCTACAAGCGGCGCACATTCCATTTCTCACGCACGTAGCACAATGCATATGCACATGTCGGAAACAGCTACGATCCTATAAACATGGGGTCAGCTGTGCCATTCTCAACCCCTATATGTCATTTTCCAGGCTCCAAATGACCCTTGGCGGACAGACCGGGGATTCAATTGGGCTACAACGCGTGGGCTAGGGGGCAGTTCATTTACCGGCAAGTAATAAACAGACTGTAATGGCACAACGTATCGGATATAACTCAGTAATAGGTCCCCAGGCCCCAGTACAGGGCTCTGCATGCATCGGCTACGGAACTTCGGTCATGCTCGCCTCTAAGGAATTCTACCGAAGTGATTCCGTAACGCTATCAGGGCTACTGCAGTTATTTCAGTGTAAAATTTATTTTCTTTTTCTTCCGAATAATATGTTACTTACGGGTTTTATTAACAAGCATGGCAATATGACCCACTAATACTTCAGATTAGCATAGGAAAACACATTGGGTTAGTTGCATGAATGAACTGAAGATATGAGGGCTATCCCAGGACAGAATCACAAGCTATATCTTCTCATGTATATGTTTTTCATTGTTCTAGTGAACCTGTGGGCATTTATTCCTAACAGGGCGAATTGTAGCGAACTTCTCAGGCCGGGAACAAGCAAAGGACGCTAAGTTGTCCCAATGGAGATGATAGTGAAGGTAACATGGCTATGGTGCACATATGAGCACCTAAATTTATTCTGTAGGGATGAATGAAATTAATGATGAGCTCGAAGTCCTTGGCGCTTGGCAGCTTGACCTGACCAGGAATCGAACTCAGGACATTCGCATTAGTAGTCCCAAAAGCTGCTAGTATACCACAGAGGTAGTCTCTTCTCATATCTTATGTTCCTGGATTCAAGAGGAGTAAACTGTATAAGTAAAAATGTTTTGGGCGATATAATTTCTCACACTAAACGGTGAACATTCTTTGAAAAGATAACCGTTTTTAGGTATGTTAGAAAATGTTCAGTTACTATTTTACTAGTTTAATATGCTAATCGTTAATGCTTCCTTTTATTTTACAAGATTTCATTAATTATTTATAACAATGTGTGTATTCTACTTTGACGATCACATATATTAAATACACTAAATGTTTCACACACTAAAACCTGGATAACACCCGGCTAGAAAAAGTGCATGAGATATTACTTATTCCTGCATATTATTAATGTAACAGAAACCATTCTAATCATTACTATCCGCGCAGTTAAGGTTTGAAATTTTTGAGGTGCTAACGTTATGAGTTAGGCCATGGACAAAGAAAGAAAACATTTTTGAGCCATGATTTATCATTTTAAAAATTTTAAATGGAACAGTTACTTGAGCTTCCACGCCAGCTTTTGGGAACCGTTTCCTTCATGTGCAACAGTATTATGTTGTTTCGGTGAATTTAACAAATGCCAGGCCAACTACAGTAGCGGCCGAAGAAAAACATTTTAGATGTAAAACTAAATAATCAGAGAGCATTTAGGGCAGCGTGGGTCGCGATGGAGCAAGGAACGCATGCATAGAAATGCTAACGTTTTAATAAAATGGTACTATTGTTTAGATGGAAAATTTTTTACCTTTTGTATTAGAGTGTACTAATTTAATTTATGAATTCCGTGATGTTCAATGTGCTTCACTGATTAAAAAGGTTAGAGATTGAGTTGGCTCTAAACATCAGTTCTGTGTGTTCCTACCCCTTTATGAACACTAAGAGTAAGATGTTGTTCAAATGGGTGTTATATGGTTTAACGAACAGGCAAAAAACTTTGCAAAATGGGATGGTGCCAAAAAATGCTTCAAATATTCAAGAATGGTGAGGCTCGCCTGACTTTGTATCTGAGATGAATCTTACATCTACCAGTCTGATCCACAAACCAAGCATGTCTTCTATTGGGTGTTCCTTTATTAAAGTTCAAAGGGCAAGGAGTGTTGGATAGAACAATTTCACCTTTCAACAAGTGTCATCTGGCAACCGATGTACTGGAAAATCTCACAGCAGTTATTGCAAAGTCAGCCTTTCCACGGAAATCAACAAAATACATGAACGGCGGCCACATGATTATGCTTTTGTTCACGTAGTTAATAATCCCTGATACTTTTAAACAGACATTATTGTCCCATCCACTTTACAGTACCGATTTGGCATAAAGAGGTAATTATTAATTGGCTGCAGTCCCAGAAAAGATTCCAGATGGTGGAGCGTTGTGTACAATACCATGAAGATATTTGACCAGCAAAACTCTCTTGACGCGCACTTCGTTGTCGATTGTCGGGGTCACTTTGCTGTCACCTACAAAAATGCATAATACGCTACCAGGATAGTACAATAAAACCTACCTCTACTTCAGTAGTTTTTACCGGCAGCACTTTGTTACCATTTCCAATCAGAATAATAAACGGATTGATGTTATGTTATTTTCGGTGCATTTCATTTGTGGTTCAGCTGGTAACTCTGCGATTAGCAGATCTCTTTCGAATCTCCTTTTGGAACTCGTTGGCATGGAATTTTCTCTCACTGAAAGGTGAATGCCAGATAACTTTAGACGCCAGCACACGCTGGACACATTTGTGCCAAAAATAATCCAGACACTTCCCTGCAACAGCTACAAATGGGGAGAGAGAACAAAGTCCATGCCGCTTGCTTGAAGACCTTTTCGACTCTAATGCACAGGCTGTCATCGATTTGTAATCTGTGAACCAGCACTGTTTTATAACCCTCGTCGTTATAATGCCCACCGGTACGCTGAATGAAGTAAAGGAATAAATCCGGAGATCGGGGAGTTATGTGACATTCTCTTTTCGCATAGTTCGGAAACCGCGTCTAAAAACCAAAATTTGGAGCTGCAACTATGTCCCGTTGGCCTGAACCAATGTGGTGCATAGTTGTCAACATGCATATTACTTAAATCTTCCCCACAGCTGTTGGTAATGAATAATTAATGTGCTACATGAGGACTACTGCGTGGAACGCTGCAAATAACACATCAAGTAGCATAACTCGAACACAATTTACAGCTGTTGGCCAACATGGATGTTCTAACAGATTCACCTCGGAGCTCGCGATCCCAATTCTACAATTATGAGAGAGGTATATGAAAATTGATTTTCTTAGATTTTCGCCCAAAAATCGCAATATTTTATCATAGTCTGTGTAAGAAATCAGTATATTATTTTATATGTTTTATCTAAAAATTATATGTTTTATAATTATTTTCATTAAATGAATTATAAAAATTATCCCTCCAAAAAGAAACTACCACTAGAACATCTCTGAAATGAGGTGCTACTGATGCGCTCCCCTCCACCAAAATAAAGTTCAGGCAAGGGCTCATCAACGTAGCGCAAACCCAAATTGCCTTTAATTACTAAGTACATTTCCAGCACTAAATACTTTCTTTTTTTAATGGAGCAATTCTATTGACTTCAAGAAAATACAACTAAGATGAGATTAGAATGTATTTTTTTTTTCATTTTTCATTTATTTACTTATTTATTTATTTTTTCTTTTTTGGAATTCTAGGCAAGTACTTTACGAGATATCGTCATATTATCGCTCGGACTTTAAGACACTTTTTAAAGAATTCCATTGATCAAGAGACTATTAAAAAAATAAACAATAACACACATTGTTAAGCAAAAAAGACATGTGAAATTATCAACTATGTGTTGTACTTTATCCCGGATGTGTTGTCGATCCTGGTGGTGTAGTGGTTACCATATTTGCTTCCTTAACCCAAGATAGCGGGTTCAACCCCGGCCAGGTTCGATGGATTTTTTCGGGCTTAAAAATCATAAGTATGGCTTCCTTCGGAAGTGAAGTAAAGTGTGGGTTACATGTAGATTTACGGCATGTAAAAGAACTTCAAACATGAAAAATGAGGCCTCTTAGCAAAATTTATCGGCCGTTTCACGCCCTAAATTTAAATAGGACGCTGATGACCTGAGATGTTAAAGAGCGTCCGTAAATAAAATAAATCAACAATTGGATGGGTCTAATAATTCCCAGCCTTAGAGTTACGTGTTCCATTTAACTACCTAGATATTAGGGTGGAAATTAGCGTGTATTCTTTTTCTTCTTCGTGAGAATTCAATGAATTTGCAGTACATTTCCGGACTTTAGTGCAGGTATACTTCTTTCCAAGTAATAATGGCATTCACAGAGAGTTTTATCTGTCATTTGTTTGAGCAAAGGCTATTTGACTGCAAATGTTCGATGGCTATGGAGGAGTTTTCATTCACCACACTATTACTCACTCTTGCCACTATGTAACGACATTTCAAATACTATTATTTGAAATCAAGGCAAGAAATTGTTTGCCTACGGCTATGTTGAACTGCATTACCCGGCACGGATGGGAAGGGGGTGCAACATCCGCTTCCCAATAAGCTCTAAACATCGAAATGGTGGGTCTACTGGAAATTTGGACCGAGTCCACCACCTATCGGAATGGCGCAGATTAATTGTATTTTCAATCACACGCGCATATAATTACATGTGGACGGTGCTGATCAGGGACTGACGGCCTCCTCTATCCGTCATGTTGGAATTAATCACCCTGCATAATTAAGCGATACTAGGGCTCAGGAGGCGTGCCGGTAATTCTTAAATAGAACAGGACAGGACTAGATTCCCTTATTGCATGGCTAAGGTTGCTGCAAAGCTGTCCGCTATGCCATACATGGTACAAGCAATCAGTTGCTTACTTACGCAAGCGAGTTCAATGCGTGACAAAACAGAATATTTTTAAAAGCATAAAATGTTATCTATGAAGTTTGCTAAAATATCGCCTGTCCCCTTCTTCAGTAAATCAAATAAATGTTTCGGCTCTGTTCAGTGTATTTTCTAGGTAAAATAAGTTACGGAAGGTATGAACTTGCACTGTTCTTTTGCAACAGCGAAAGCGGGTATAATTCAACCAAAAACAAACGGCTTCCTTAATAATTTATGGAATAAAATTACTTATATACTTATACTGGGGTGATAAGATAAAGATAGTCTATTGTGTCCCATAAAGGGCAAAGGTCTCCTAACAAGTGGGGAAAACTCGCGTTTTCCTAACGTGGTAAGCTATTCCACGCTAGTTGTTCGTACGCTGTTTCATACACTGGCTGATTTGTTCTTCCGTTACTCCATTTCTCACGAACTAGTTGCTTCTCGAGAGATTTCCATTTTTCTCTTCCTCTTGCTACTCTTGACCTGCATGTTCCTTGAAGACGCCTGTCCGTCTTCTTCTGGGTCTGCCTTGTGTTCTTTTTCCTATCCAGGGGTCCCACATGGAAATCTTATAGGTACATTATTGTCCTGCATTCTTGCAACGTGACCGCCCCATTGCCATTTGCTTTTCTGGTAGCCATTTGTGCGATGTCGTTGCAGAAAGGGCTTAGTCAAACAATTGAAAACAGAGAATCTATGTCACCGAAGACTCATATGGTGATGAAAGTTGAAATTAGATGTTGAGAAGAGTCAGTGTAAACCTTTTTCTGATAATGTCTTTAGCCTACTTCCCCAGCGAGGAGAGCCTCATAATCAGCGATTTTAACATTATTCTCTAAATACAGTATCAATAATAAATTGACAGTTAAGCAATGATCAACGTTAAATGGTTTACCCCAGAAGCTATACATCTAATTGTGCGGCCTAATGGATAAGGAGGCAGACTGTGACTTCAAAGATCATAGATTCGAGTCCTGCAGAGTACGTTCTTATATAAGATATAAACAAGACTCCAACTCGATAACAATGATACGCTCTTGACGCCATACCGACTACCGTAAATAAATATGCTCTACAATTTTCGTCTGTTATTGTTCCAATGCACTATAGGTATATCTTCCCTTAACATAAGTATTAAATCTTATGCGGCACCCTTCCGTTAATGCCCGTTCATACATTTAAGTTAGGAAACGAACTAAGGAAGGGAAAAGTAGGTTTATTTACGGGAGAGGTATTGTACATTTATTGTAACGAAAGAAACACAAATGCACAATGCTCACTAAAACCTGTATAGAATAATTATTTTAGAATTTAAAATTAATGACAGAGCACAATAAACAGAAACCCTCTAAATGAAACATTACTCTGTGTTTGTCTTCAATTTGTAATTTAAAGAATAATAATTGCCAAGCGTAATAACTGACATAAAACATTAATATTACTAAGTGCTTGTCTTGCATTTACACAACAAATACCACAGAAAAGTATAAAGAAAACCTTCCAACTTAAAGGGAATTACAATAAATGAAACACAACACTTGGTCAGTGGGTGAGGCGTGGGGAAGAAGCAACGAACCTACAAATTTCGAATATGAGTACGAAAGATATCTTTTTACCCCATGAAATGTTACTTTTTCTCGCTCTGAAGTCCGAGGCATGCTCGTGGTAAACCCATATTAAGATATAATTTCATCGCTACTAGAAGGTACCAGGATAAAGGGATACGGGGAGATGTTTACCACATGGAGAGACGAGGAAACATGGAAAAATAAATATGTCATTATAATAAACTGGAAGCAGATCCCCCCCTCCCGTTTTACTTCTGGAAAAATGTTTGTCGTAATAAATTTGCTTTTCAGTTATGAATTCCCCTTTGGCCGTAATGCGGTAATAATACAGAATAGTGTGCATATATAACTATATTGTATTCCAATAACAACCGCCGTGTTTTTGAAGATGTAGGAGTGTATTTTATTTTTCACAAGGTTACAGTTTCTGTTGACAAATAACCATGGAACTGCAGAAATTGTTAAAATATATTGCCAAAAAAGGTCATCTGTTGGCCAAATATTCCGTGCATTACGTGAAGTGTAAGTTGCCTGCGAGAGAACAACTCAATGTTTGATTCAAACATATGAGGCGACTGTGCTGCTGCAAATCAAACAACGCTTGAACGTGAACGACGTAAATGCTCCAACGAAAACATAGTCGTGGGAATGTGCACGAGAATTCACGTAAATATTTTTTTCAGCGAGCACAACTTGGTGAATTTTGCATCAGAACTTGTTTACAAAATTGTTTTAGCTCAAGAACTGAAGCCAAATGACCCCACATTGTCTCGTGTGTTCTCTAGTCGGCTATTGGAAGTTGACCCCGCTTTTAGCCGAAAAACATCTTTAGCGACGAGGTCCGTTTTTTGCATGAATGCTTTCGTTAGCAAACAAAATTGCAGCTATTAGAGTAATGAGGATCCAATGGAGATGTAAGAATGACCATTTCATCCCCAAAAAGTTATCATCTGGTGTGAGTTATGATACGGTGGGATCACTGGTCCATATTTTTTCCAAGATGAACGAGGAGAGGCTATGACTGTCGGAGAAAGATATCGGGTTATGATAACTATTTCTGGCCTCAATTGGAAGATATATGATCTCAGAAACTCTGGTATCAGCAAGAAGGAGTCACGTGGCATACTGCTCATGAAACAGTCACTTCTTCCAGGCGAAGTTCAGAGGTTTCATCATTTCGCATGTTGGTGATATTAACTAGTCCCCGAGATTATGTCATTTAACATCACTAGATGACTTCTTATGGGGTTATGTTGAATTACGGGTTTATGTCAACAAACCAGAAACAGTTAATGACTTAAGGAAAAATATCACGCGCGTTGTGAAATTGAACCTGGTTTATGCTTGCATGTCAATGAAAATGACATTCTCTTCCATACGTAATACGATTTGTTTCATTTTAAAAGTATAACACCCTTATTATACGCATGATATTAGCAATAATAATAAGGGTCAAAATCTCCAAGGAAGAGTAGGCTCAAATAACACCAACAACAGCCATCGCAGAAAGAGACACCAAACTGAAGTGGAAATGGGTAGGCCACATAGGAGTGCAGGACGACAGATGGACGTGTAAGACCACCATATGGGACACACATTTAGCAAATGACACAGAGGCAGGCCAATGGGAAGACTTCTACACAGCACAGGCAGGTTCACAATGATCCAGAATAGCAAGAAGCAGGAGTACATGGAAAACCACAGAACGTCAACTTCGCAACGAATGAAACCTGATGAACAAAAGAGTAACAAAGTGTAACATACGGAGTAATATTACCGTACACAAACTAGTGCGAATTAGCTCACCGCATTCGTGAATAAGAGCTACCCTCTTGTAGGAGGCTTTTGTCCTTAGGGACATTCGGGCTTATTAATTATTAATATAATAATAACACTCTCATTAGAAAAATATTTTATAATTTCTTCTTGTATGTTTGCCATAACTTAATTACCTACCCACAAAGAATAAACGTCAAATAATATTTTTCATTAATGTGCTGTTTCAGAAGCACTGTAATGCACTCCAAATGATTCTGTGGATTTCGTTTGTGAATTATTTTGATGTATTTTACGTGTTTAATATCTAGAAATCGCATTTTTTGCGTTCATTGAAATATGAACTGTTTAAGACAAAAATATAACGCACAGAATTAAAAAAATATCGTTGTTTCGTACAAGCTAGTCCTTAAGAATTTTACAAAATAAATCAATAAATTAATTAAAATAAAAAATAAATAAAAAATTAAAATACAGTAAAACGTAGGTTAGGATATGTAAGACTTTCAAAGTGCCCAAAGAGTGCAAACACTCATTCCTTTCTCTTGCTCCTCTTCGAAGAACACTAAATATAGACCGGAAGGGCTCGCCATTATGTCGCGTGCTATCCTGATGACATAAAGTAGCTATAAAACAGCTACTCTCTAATTATTTTAAGCCAGTGATGCCTCCTTACAGGAAGCGCGGGATGCGACCTTCACCCCAGATTTGTCTTGTACACATACATGAGAGCTTGACGCCTACGCCTGACCTTTCACAGCAGATAAATCCACGACCGCGCAACTCCACTCTTGGTGCACACAATTTCTGAGCCGGCAAGCTCTCCATCATTTTCAGTAGGGTGGGTGTTGCTGGGATCACGATAATCACGGACGACTTTATTTTGAGACTGGTTGCAGATTACAAAAACACTCAATACTATGAACTCGGTATGTCTCCTACAACAAAAATTAGCGTAATCTGGGATTGATTGCTTTCTTAAAAGGTCTAATTTAATGGTTCTTCTGCTCTTTTAGGGAATTATATACTTATTTGTATTTCAATTCATATTGGGTATTTGAGGCAGCAGAAAATATCTCTCTTTGGAGCTGTATTGCTTTAATTCCAGTACTGATTCCACCGCGATTCTTTAAAATGATTTACTGATAACAATTTATTCCTTTGGCGTCCTCCTATTCGCAATATAAACATCTAATGCAATACCAAATAATTTAATTTCTTTATAAGAGAATGCATAGTTAGGTTAGATCTTCCCTTCTAGACAAAATCTATAAATTTAACGGTTATTTAAACAGTTTGGTAAAAAGCAACGTTAAAAACATTTAAAAAGTTATTTCAATTAGACATTTTTTTAAAATTAGGTTTTGTTTCTTTTTTAATTCTCGCTTCACCTTTATGCAACTATTATGACTATCACCAATAAAACGTAGAAGTTTTTATTCCTTTAAGCTGCTTTTTTTAAGCTTTAAGCTGCTTTTTTATGTACCTCCATCCTTCGAACCCGGAATAACTTTATTTTCTATCCCTCGTCATCGAATATATCTCTGCTCAACTACATTCAGTATGTGTCTCCCTACAATTGCATTACTGTCGGACAATAATGCAATATAAGCTTAAATTGTCATCTGAGCCCTAGAAATCATAATAGCTAGTGTCTACTTCTTCTCTTCTTGTACTTAGTAAAGCTATTTAAGAATTAGTGGCATTCCAATACTATATAAATTTTATTATCAATACGACGGTAAATAGAATTCTTTACTTCTATTTTTATTCACCAAAGTAGTAGACACACAGAAAACTCGTAGATTCCAAGATCGCGGGTTCAATCCCGGAGAGGGTTAATGGATTTACTCGGCCATAAAAATCCTAAGTATAACTTCCTTCGGAAGGAAAGTAAAGCCGTGGATTCCGTATTGTAGATTTACGGCACGTAAAAGAACCTCCAGTCTGAAAGAAGATGCCTCTGAGCAAAATTTATTGACCGTTTCACGTCCTGAATTGAATTTTTTTCGGTGGGGGGGGGAGAATACTGTTAAACTCCCGCCTTAAATACTGAGACATCACAGGCGGTGGACACTGATGATACCATGATATGAAATGATAAAATGAGAGAGGATTTCTTTTTGAAAAGGAAGGAAGCGTTTCAGAACTATCCTCGGTATTTGCCGTTTATGAGGACCGAGAAAAACGTTAAAAAATACCTCAGGAAGAACGATTCTGGTAGGAATCGAACCCCAGACCTCCAGCTCACGAGTCTGCGGCTTAACGAACTCGGCCACAGTGGCGGTAATGGGACGCTGATGATATGAGATGCTAAACAGCGCTCGTAAATAAATAGGGAACTCAAATACGGCTAAGTACCTTTGATTACTTTTGTCCTATCGCTCTGTTGTAGAGACAGGCTAGTTGGCCGCGGAATCATTGTCGGACAGCGGTCTTCGCTTCAGCGTTTGTTTTGGCAGGGACTGTTTCAGTGCACCAAGCATAATCCCCTGCAGTCTGGCGGTAATTCCGATTGCCACACTAGATCTGGATTTGTCATGGATCCGTACTAGCTTTTTCCTGATGGCAGGCAGTGCGCAGATATGAGAGTATGCTACAATAGTTGTCAGCGTTGATGGTGTCACCTCTTGGAATGAAATCCAGCAGGAGTGCTGCTCGGCGATCCCAGAAAACCGTGAGCATATATTCCTGACTGACAGCGTTCGGAGAAATTTCTTCGTGACAGAGAACCTGCATCTCCACCTTATGCTCTGCTGCTGTGATTCTGTAGTGAAATGCATTACCCATGTTTCGTCTCCAGTGACAATGAAATCCAGGATCCATTTACCCTTCTTGGAGTAACACTGCAAATGTGTCAGTGATGTCAACATTCTCATTATTCTGGTCATCCAAATCAGGCACCCACCGACATGAAACCTTCGGATACCCCAAGAAATCGTGAGTGATATCTTAAGCACTAACACAAGAAATGCCAAATGGAAATGACCTTCAGGAGCACATGTCGATCCGCTTTCATCTTTGCATTACGCGGGCAATGTTTACCGACCACTCATTGTCATTAAGGTAATCTTCGCCATTTTTGAACTCAACACCGCCCGCGCACACTTCCCAAAGCGACACTTGGGGACATAGGATATCGAGAGACATTCGTCCCTTACCCTGTAAAAAACGACTACACTTCGCAGCTTATATGATGTGCACGTGTTGAGCACACAGGTCATCTAAGCCAAATGACAGTGTAGCAGCCGAGAGTTAATGCTGGGCCTTTACAAGAACAAAATTTTGCATCGTATGTATATATCGGTTTGTCAATATTTTGGACGAAAAAAACGGGGGAAAAGATTTTATTGAAAGGCATTTTTACATGCAGTACATAAACCTATGTATCTTATACTTTGTAATTCACTGCTGTTATCGTCTGTTAGAGCGGAAGGCCCCAAGGAAGTATTCTTGCCTTTTCTCTTTGATAGAAGCATGTAGTCTGTTCTGTAGGTTAGCATAGTACTCCCCATTTACTGTGGTGTTCCTCTCCTTGAAGTCAATGAAGAGTACTCCTTCACAGTCCCAAAAGATTCTGGCCATGATCTTCTTGGTTGACTGAGTGACCTTGGCCTTTAGAGGCGGTGCTTCGCCAGGTTTACGCCGGCCACTCCATTGATTCTCTTTTGGACAAGGGATCGTAGTAGAGGACCATTGTTTCATCTGCTGTTACAATGTGCAGAACTTCTCTATCTCTCGTTACCATGGCAGAGCTTCAAAAATGTCTCACAAACTTATTCACCCATTCGAATAAGTTTGGCCCATTCTTTTAAGGTAGAATATGAGGGGGATGCTTCCCCATATATACCCTCCAATCGCTGTTTAATAACAGCTCGATACTGCACTTTGAACATGTCACAATCTTCTACACATAGCCTTCTTTACAGCGGAGCAGAAGTTACAGATAAAATTATTTACTTTACAGATAAGGGTTTTGTGAAGGCGATAATCCATGGACATAATCTCGTAGGTTGGAATATATCGGCAGATGTTTTATATCAACTGTAAATTACTGCTAAGCAAATGAAATATCGTTCAAGTCCGTGTTCTTCGTTCTGTCCCTACCAATTGGCGAACTGTAGCAGTTTCTTTTTATCTTTTCAGCAATTACCCCGGCATGTGTTCTAACAGATACATGCGGTTTTATATCTGTCACGTTTATGCTCGCCTAATTTTATTGCGACATTTTGCCGTGACGCATCGCACAGTCGACATTAACAGCGAACTGCCGGCAGTATATCGTTTTATTACCATATTCATCCTTGTCTCTCTCACAGACAAACAGACCTTTCAACAGAACTATATGAAGGTTTTCAAAGAAGATTAAAGTCAAAGCTATGTTGAATTGTGCCGGTCTAGTTCGTGAGACAGCTTCATAAAAACATTCACATGACAGGTAGGCTAATGCTCTTGCGATGTTAATGTGGATCATTTCGTTTGGTCATATACGCTTCTTTCTTAAGACACGAACTGTTGTAATGAAATTTCTTCTGTTAAGAAGTGAGACAATTATACACTTTGCCATCTTCTTTTGCCCCACTCTTCCTGTAACACACATGAACTCCTTAGGGAACACACGATAATTAAATTTACTAAGAAGCAAATTTTAAACTAAATTTTCGACGTGTCATTATAAAGAGACTTCAGACTATAAATAACCCATTTAATCTAAACAAAAAATTGTCCATTGTGGATATATATAAGCTAATTTTTTTTTATAACTTCTACATTTCCAAACATAGAAAGCAGATTATTTTCATGGTTGTTATAAATATTTTGTTTATAATGGTAATTTGTATACAACATATAATTGCACAAAAGGAAATTTATTATTAATTATACTTTTTATATCCAAAGATGCATTTTCTTGAAAACTATTGCGTATATTTTGATGTATATCTTATAAGCATTACAGATATTTCAGCATTAATACTAGTAAAGCCGAATTTTGATATTTAATATATAGCAAAATAACATTTTTCAATTTATAATTAAAATGATCATAAAATGTTCATAAACTTTAATCCCACAGCTATAATAAGTCATTTATTGATAATCCGTTCCACAGGGTTTTGAGAAGGATATTTTCTATAAAGCTGGCAAGTTTCATTGTTTTACTTAAAATAGTTTGAAAAAAATCTACCTCAAAGACGAAAAAGCTGAACTGAACAGTCCAAACAGGAAGCCTGTCAAGAGAGGTAGCTCAAGAGGAAGGAAATGGAAGCGGTAGAAAAAGATGACAACTATGGGAATAGCCAGCATTAGTAACCCCAGCAGTATTAGAAATGAAGGTAAAAATGTAACTTTTTCTGAATATTTTTTAATGTTTCAGGAACCATTGAAATGACATTTGGCAATTTCATAAAATAAACTCTACACAATCTTGTGGAACACATTTAGATCCACATATGCAGCGTCAAGATATATGCTTTACGACCATTTTATGAGTACATTTTTAAAATTTGTTTTTCTTTAAGATGTATTTTAATATTCTTTATTGAATATCAAAATTCTGCTCCTTCAGTTTTAATGTTAAAATAACTATTTATTTATACATAGTTACAACAATATTTCAGTTATGAAAACCTGGAATTACAATCTTGAATTAAAAAAAAAAATTACGTACATCTAACTTTAAAATGAATGTAATTAAATGTTAGGTTTCACATTCGCGTCCACACTTGTAATTGTTATCACATTTTGTTTTTTAATGTTGCCTGGCCACGTGGATTTAATTATCGTTTTAATTCGGACAGAATAAAGCTAAAAAATCTAACGAGCCTTTAACGTGACAGTTTTGTTTTGGAAAAAAATTATTTCAAAATGGTGTAAAGAACAGAATGTAAGCGAGTTAGTTCCTGTATTACTCTACTACTTAAATACTGTTAACTGTAATTTTGTTACAAATAAATTGTCTTTATGTCCTATAGTCGAATTTTCACTTTAATCCTGCTCAAATTCTAACAATAATAAGTCAGGTTGCCAGACGACAGAAACAAAGAGATGCGGTTGAATCCTCCTTAAAATCTAAGTATCGAAAGGTAAGTGTGCAATTTGAAAATTCAAAGTGGGTTGGCTGGATGTGAGGGTGTGAAACCTAAAATTTAATTAACGTTGGTTTTAAACTTCCCCCTCAATATCTAAATTTTGTTTTTAATTTAAATAATTTTAAAAACATGAATTATTAACTAATTATTTATATTACATATAATTTTTCAGATTGGAAAGTTTTGAAATGAAATCCTTGTGTTCTGGGTGGTCCTATATTGGTGTACTTTCAGAAGAAGGGTCACAAAGCGTGCTGTGAACAAAACGATTAAAACGCCAGGGACTCTCAAAATGAGCACTGCTGCTTCACAACAATGCCCACTCCATGCGACTGCATTTACACTGCAAATCACAAGCTATCTGAAAAGTGTTTAAAACTGTGAAAGAATATTTGAGGAGATAGAATCGGCAAGTTTTCCTTGTTAACAACCGGAGAGCCTTTGAATATTGTCGTACATTTAATTCCTAGCGATACTTTGTTTAACCGCACCAATAATACATCAGCTTCAGCAAATAGCAGTTTAAATTTTAAATATAAAACAATGCACGCGCACCGGTGTCGAATGGCAGCTTATCTACTGCAGTGGGAAAGTTTTTAAGTATTATTGTTCGGTATTTCTTTGATTTGCCGGTAGTTAATGCGGTATAAGCGGTACAGAAAATTCTTTTTCTTGACAGCAGTAAGCTTGTGTTGCAAGGCAGGGTAAATGATTAATACGATAAAAGAATGTATGTAAGAATTATATACAAATTGACCTTCCCCTTTCAAACACCTAACAACTTAATTCCACACCAGGATTATGTATACTTCCGTGACATTTACTTCGTTCCTTAGTGACAGAGATCAGTAAAATATGATTGAATGTGCTGAAGATATAGCCTAGAAACACACGTGCATGCCTATCTTCTCCGTCCAACTCCGCTAACGGTCTTTCAAAAAACCAATTCAAAGTTTAACCTCCATAAATAACCCTCACTTCTTCGAAGAACATCGCTTCGCATTTTTTGGACGAAGTTCAACTCTTTTCTCTTATGTTGGTATGTATGTATTTCTGGTGCTATCTAGGAGTTCATCCTTAGAGCAAAAGACGGCTATTTAAAATGAAGAGAAATATCCTGGGAAAATAAAAGGTAAAGATGAGATTGTATCTCACACAGAGGAGATAAAAAGGAGTGTATTTTATACTTGCAAGCTCAGAACTCTTAAGGAGCCTGCAAAACACAAAGGAAATCCTTAAAGCCTGCTCGGAGGAGCTCGCCACAAAGAAAATACGGACATAATTGTGCACTTCCGCCTAACTACCACATCAAAATCCTCGTTACAAAGAAAGTCATTTTTCTTTCTTCCGCCACTGTTCATTCACCAGGGTTATGAGCCAGCCTGTCACGAAGGATATATGTCGTCAAACTGGAGATCCTTCCTCGTGATTCTTCATGTCCTCTGGCAGTAAAACGCAAGGACTACTTCAGTAGGATGAAAATTAAATTGTAAGAAATAAATAAAACGTAATGACGATTTCAGCTAGTTAATACAGGCAATTTTAAGAATTTGACGGCAATCATTTTCGCTGATATATACGAATGGGGCAACATTTATCTTAAGACATACGCGTCCTGGTGGTATAGTGGTAGCCAACTTGCCTTGTAAACTCAAGATCGCGGTTTCAAACCCGGCCAAGATCGATGAATTTTTTCGGGCGTAAAAATCCTAGGTAATGGCTTCCTTCGGAAGGGAAGTAAAGCCATGGGTCCCGTGTCGTACATTTACGGCACGATAAAGAACCTCAAGCCTGAAAGAAGAGGCCTTTGAGCAAAATTTGTCGGCAGTTTCACGCTCTGAATACAATGGGACGCTGATGACCTGAGATGTTAAAGAGCGTCCGTAAATAAACCAAATCAAAGACATACGACATGAAAGAAAAATAAGCACCCATGTGGGGGAATATATATATATATATATATATATATATATATATATATATATATATATCTTAGCAACTATAATGTCTACTAAACCAAAACAACGGAATTCTATAGCAAATTTTTGTATTTCTATAAAGGAACAACTTGATGTAACTATTATGGAGAAACTTGCACCACAAACTTTTCCAATGTTCGACATGACAATTATGTACTACACGCAACATACCATGCAAGAGTCAAATTCTTTTCATGAACTGTGCAGCACGTCAACATCTACACAGCCTTCGTTTAGACGCGTGGCCGGATTCACGAAGATTTGTCTGCCCTGTTTCTAAACTCGTTGTTCCCTCCTCCACTTTCGCCACTCCGTATGCTGACACGAAATCCTTGTAATGTATAGGGCGTGAGAGGACGCATTTCAATGTATAGTGTGTTAGTGCGTTATAATCCAAAAAGTTCGTATACTTCAGCACACAGAATATTCATATATGATTCCTATGTGACACAAACTCATGTAGAAGTAAGAGGACAATTTATAGACAGGTTCCTTGCTGTTCGTGCGCCTCACAGGGAAACAGTTTATAATCTTGTGAATATTTAGGGAAACGGGGTCTGTTCTTGATTAGAAACCGAAAGTAAAACGCCCTGTTCTATCTGAGAAAAACTAGATGACACCGGAGAAACTTTCAAACGAAATCCAAAGAAATCTCTGGGAAAGCTTGCACAGGAATCAGAAACTTCGCAAACCTCGGCTTGGAATGCCACTATACTTTTAAAGTTAAAATCCTATAAGATAGCTGTAATTTAGAAATTGCAATAACGGGATAATGTTAGTACAGTAAATTTCTGCAGTTTTAAGTTGGATGTTAATGTTCACTCCAATGATCCGCGTTAAATTTTTTTACGGACGAAGCACGGTTTTATTTAAATGGCCATGTAGCGACACAAAATAATGGACAATGGAGTACAGAAAATCATGATATTGTACACAAATGCTACTGCATGACAAAAAATTGGTGTTGGATGGGCTGTAGATATCTTTGCACTTGAATTTAAGGGGCTATGAATATCCAACTCCACCGGCAAATAGCGCGCTTTCAGATGCCAAGGAAATCCCCGTTAAGCCGGCCACGCGTCCAAACGAGGGTTCTATATAACCTGTTCATGGTAAGTTAAAAGTGGATATCAACAAAAGCACAGAGCAAAAGTTATTCTGATCGGCACAGGTGCCTCTTTGTATTCAAATCAATTCGGAATACAGTTCCACTTCGTTTTTTTTGTAAAGATTTGTTTGTTTTTTTTTCTTTTTCTCTTTAGCAACTCATTTTACAGGGCCAATCACCTTAAACCATCACCAGGAAAATTTTTGAAACGAGAGGCGTTATTGATGCTCTGTTTTTACCGAATGAGTCCCGACAAAGGTTAATGTAGCCCCCACACTATGACTTCAACAATTATTAGAAAATCTATTTCTAGCAGAAAAGTTGCATTTTTTCAAATGGAGCAATGCCTATAGACTCGGAGAGAGAGAGAGAGAGAAATATTAGAACGCAACCCCCCCTTTCTTTGCAAGGTTGTAGACCAAATAGTTTACGAAATATCGTCATATGTAGCACTCCAACTTTCAGACACTTTTTTTTAGAAAATTCCAATTATTTCACGAGGCAAAAAGCAAAACATTCCCCCGATTGTTAAACAAAAACTGTACAAGTCTGTTCGCAATTCTTCCAGAGATTTAGAGAAACTTTTAATATACCCAGGAGAGTTCTCTGATCCAATTAACTGCTTAGGTACTAGACTGGAAATAGACCGAGTTTATACATTCTCAATCAAGTACATAAGGAACTGGATGGAGCAGACGACTCTATATACAATTTCGTACGGCATATTTTAGGAATTCATCAACAGTTTGAACACAACTTCTTTAGTTTGCTGCTACATTCAATAAGGATGCTGAATTTTCCAAAAATTCTTCACCTTACGCGCCCACTTCTCGTTTCTCATTAAGCCAGAAACTGCGTTGAGCTGAAAGGGAGGGGATGAGCATGATGATCCCTATGTATTGAGCTCTACATTTCTAAGGATTCTATTAATGAAAGTCGCGACGGCTTAAGAGGAACCCCAATCTGATAACATGGCTTCATGTGCCCGTATTGTGTTCTGCTGAGATATCACTAGCACTACGCTCTAGAAGAAGCATCGGCAGAGATGCTCAATTTTGAAAACTAAAAGATTGATTACCATCAAATCTCCCAGTCCTTGTATCCTTTAGCCACGTCAGAACACGGAATAGAACACTATTTCGATAAATTTGCGGAAACTAAGATGAAAACTATCATTGCCAGTGGTTATGTTGTGCTAAATGGCGAGACCCAAAACGAAATAATCTACAAGTTATGGCTAAAAGACATTCCAGCAAGAAGCAATAGCAATCTCCGTGGTGGTATACGTCACACTGTTGCTAAGCCAGACATTTTATAGAAACTATTTGTGCTTTACTTAGCGGTGTAGCACTTTATCTTGTTTTCGGATACACTCAACAGAAAAGGATTTTTTTGTTAGAACTTTATATGTGAACCGCCTCCCAACTTCGTTGTCTGCAAACTTCTGATCACCCTAGAAGTTCTTTCCAAGTACCAACAAGCGAAAGTCCAATTGTGGTTGTTTCAACGTCACAAATTAATGGTCACCTAGTATATTCCCTATATACAAGAAGACCCAAAAGTAGATTCAGAAAACTCCTCGGCATTTCGACAGTATTCCTGGTAGTAGCCAAGACTTATCAAAAGATTGTTAATAGGCATCCCCTGCGGAAGACTGCGTCGAATCATGTGTAACCTCCTCCCCACTGGGTTGTCAATTACATTACAAGTACTTGTTACCTGTAATAACTGAGATGGCAGCGTTTCTATTTCTTGCTCGAAGAAATATTGCGGGAACATTAAAATCAGAAAAGGCTTATGATACATGAAATGAAATGATATATTGGAAAAGGATTTTTTTTTTTTAAGGAAGGAAGCATTCCAGGCTTAAGTCTAGGTACCTCCCCGGCATTTGCCAGTTATGAAGACTGAGGAAAACCTGGAGAAAAAAAAAACATCCAGGGAGGACGGTCCTGGCGGTATTCGAATCCCAGACTTCCCGCTCACGAGTCCGTGCCTTAACGACCTCGGCTACCCGTGGCGGTGAGCAGAGATTAAGTTCTAAGTCCCAGTATAGTGTGAGAATTGTAAAGTAATTAGATGCATCGATATAAAAAAGGACAGGCATATAAAATGTTGGACAGTACAGGAAAACGAAGAATACTTTGAATGTCTGTAAAGGTATTTCCTGAAACAATTTTTAGAATTTACGGCGTGTATCCTTTGTTAAATCCCTGTTCTATATATAGCGTACTCTTTAATTATATAAATGCTCACGAGTTGTCAGAATAAATTTTAAAATTTGGCTAACGTTCACATGTAAGCACTTTAAAGAACTAATTCTATTTCAAGTCAACAGTCAAGTCAGTTATACATAGCATATGACTTAAGTGTTATACGGTAATAATGGACAATAAAACTACAATTCATTATATAAAAATGAACACCGTAAAAACTCACTAGAGGACAATGGCTGATTTAACACTTCACAAATGTCATTTCTAGAACCCACTGACCGCCTGTGGTGCCTCAGTAGTAAAAACGGGCGTTAAAAACTATTCAATCAATAGAACCCACTGCTCCATGGAATACCTGAGGTAACTTTTCGTTCAAAAGTCTCTTCTCTGAAGCCCCTTGTCTGATTGAAATCGAATTAACGTTTGTCCCAACCTCGTAGAACGCGGATTCACAAAATTATGACAGATTAGAACGTGATCGAGCTTCAATGCTAAGGACAGCAGTATTGGATGTTCCTGAAGACGAACCGCCTGTTAGATGAAAATTAAAGTAGCTCTTCACGATTGATGTAATGGAAGAAGAGAAAAACAAGAACAATTTCTCCAGAACGATGCTAGAGGGGTTGGGGAAAAATGTTTATTTTTCATTTTCCTTTGGAATTTCACCTGTGATGTTACAACCGAAGACATACATAAATAATAATAATAATAATAATAAGACTTTTCTTTGAAGCCAGTCAGATACCACAAGCTCTAATGTATTATTAAATATGTATATATGCAATGTTTTAACTTTTGTAACGTAATGTAGATGTGTTTCTTGCGGACGATCTAGTAATATCAACAATTATTAATGGTTTGCAGAATGAGCTGGACTGACTAGCGGATTACTGCAGTAAATGGGGGACGATTGTGAATTCCACCAAAACAATAACTTTCAAAAATTGATCCGTCTTGAGAGGTGAGAGTATCAGTGAATAGAACTAACAATGTTAAATGTTTTGAGTGGATACAACACATAGTCACTGCATGCATATAACCAGGGGGTGAATGGCAGAAGTTCTATGTACACTGTCGAGGATACCGGCCACTCCAGCGAGGATTATGGGAAAACTGTACGAAGTCATGATAAGTTACGGATGTGAGATATGGGGTTGGAGCAAAGTGAAACAGTTAAATATCAGAATGATTTCTTAAAATTGCTACTCGTCGTAGGAAGGGGTACAGCGAACTGTGGCGTTTTAAGGGCACGTGGGCGCTTTGTAGATAACACTCATTGTAAAACTCTGGCTGTAAAATAATGGTTACGAATATTAAAAGAAGAACAATCCTCACTAAGTAAGAAAGTGGCACCATAGTTACTCGGTACAAGTGTTAAAGAGGGGATTATAAAGAATTGGAGAGTATGAGAGAACTAGGGGGGGGGGAGGAAGAGAAATAATTAGCATCAATAGGTGGGCCGCAGCATGCACAGAAAAATATAACTGGAACTTAGTAATGACTTAAAAAATAAATTGGGGGAAGGAATTATATATACATAAGGACTGGTCAGATATAGTTTAGCTTAGAGCTTGCAAAGCACAAAAAATTACCGAATGAAACAGATGATAAGAATATGTCCTCTTTGTGGAAACCTGGAAGATTGGCAACATATACTGGCACATTGTTCAAACACAGAACATTGGTAGGTGAACCTTGGGAGTCAAGTTTACATGCTCGAATAGGAGCAGGTTAGCATGCTGGTACTTGCTTGAGCAGGAAGAAAATTGTTCAAAGCGGGGTGATTTTTTTATGTAAAATGCGCCTAATAAGAAGTTCTTTCTGCTTAAACAATGTATACTTGTGATGTACAGACGTATGAAAGATAAATCGCATGTTTTCATGTAATAGTTTTATATAAATATGGTATTATATTATCCGCCGGTGTTAAATAGTAGCATGGACGGTCTCTGGATCCATGCGATGTATATATACTGTAAAAGTTAATGTAATATATAGTTTGTAAAACAAGCATCTATCTACTAACGTAAATGAATACAATTCTTTAATGCGTTAAATTTCTTTCCTTCTATGTTAAACATTGCCAAAGACGGAAAACTCCACCCCCTGCTTATTTTTTTTTTTTTTTATAACAGACGCAGTATTTTTGAACCGCAGGCCATTGCTGGCTTTATCTACCGTGACACTATATTTTGAAAGCCGTACGGAGACATGGGACTACCTCCATGAGATTTATCGGTCGCCTCCCCATACTCTGTCACAGCTATAACTGTAGACAAGCCAGGTCACGTCTGGTCACCGACAGAGCTTTCCATTAGTCTCCATTTGTTTGCGAGCTATTCGTTTCTTCGCTAAACTTTGAAGGTGAAGCAGAACTTTTCATGCGACATATTTTCCAAACTCGAAAATATAGTTCTCAAAAACTACACTTGTACTAGTCGAAACTATCCTAAAACTGTAAACACTACGATGTTATCGTCAAAAATTTGAAAGAAACTTATCAAAAAGTATCTATATTACAGGCTTCGAATTGCTCCTTGAATTGCTTCACTACCGGAAATAAATTACTTTCAATTCACATAATTTTTCCTTCGAAATAGTGCTGTGCGAATTGTAAACAAGCAGGTAAATTTAGCTGTATAGGATATTCAATGCTATTAACCGTCTCCTTCTATTCTACACCGCATTATTGATACTTGTTGAGATAGTTAATTGTAGTTAGTGTTTTATTGGTTGTGTTAGAAGTTAAGCAATTTGCTTGTGTTCCTAGTTGCTTAAACGTTTTATTTAGCAAGCATATTTTTATTCGTACTGGATATCACAACTAAGAAAAGTTAGAAATCCAAAACATTAAATTCAGCTGCTATCTGTGTCTGAATCACATTACTGAATTCAGACACAGATAGCAGCCGAATTTAATGTTTTGGGTTTCTAATAATACAATTAGAAGGGAAATGATTTACTCCAATTTCACCTCAAAGGAAAGGACAATGAGACAGAAAACGAAAAAAGTGCTCAAAACATGTTTTGGGGCTGTTTTGCATTCACAGGCACTAAATGTTTTATTCCTACTGACGGAGTGTTGAACACATTAAGTATATTCCAAGAGCCGCTTCAGAACTGAGGATATTGGCAGAGGAACTGACATGCTTCGAAGAATGTTAAAGATTTCGTGGCGAATTTTTTTTTCTATTGTTTGGACTGGCCTGGAAATTTACCGGATCTCAATCCTAAAGAAAATATATGGGCGACTGTCAAGAAGCGGATGAGGAAAAATGGACTGACTACAACAATAATTGCACGTAGGTGTGATAAAATGAAAATGAAAGTGATAAACGGAAAAAATAAAATTGTGTCGATAGGGAGCCGTGACAGGTCCTGATATTATTATACCGGATAGTCACTGACTTATGAACTTAATAGTCGTATTTGTTTGGTTCATTTTAATAATAAAATATTTAAATTTACTATTTAATATATAAAAATTAAAAAAAATACTTTTCTTTAGGCTTAGTTTAACATAAAAATATTCCACATTAAACAGCTACATTACTAAAAAAACTGTAGCGTAGATAAAACAAACCACGGCAAGTGGAGTGACCGTCTCACATTCAGTCTGTCCTAAGCCTCCCTCACATAAGTAGTTAAGAGAACAATGTCGCAGATTTTCTCCGGTGGGGATATTTGAGGGAGAAGGTGCGCGACCGTCGCCGACAAGATGTGGAAGATTTAAAGGATCAATTTGCCGAGAGACTGCAGGCATTTCTCCAAATCTTTCGGGAAGAGTTATGGCCAATTTTAAAGCACAATTACACGAATATATTGCAAAGAATTGTTGGCATTTGAACGCAGTAATTTTCGAGCAGTGCAGTGATCTGTGACAACTGCAAAGCTTGAGTGCATTTTCATAATATATTCAACATATATAGCCTTAATGTTTCATTCTTTATTGGATAACTGCACTCCGAAGCAATAGATTATGTTGTGTTAGGTATATTTATGCGCACTGTTACAATTCTGTCATCTTTTATGTAGTGAAGTAAATTTCTTCTTTCTTTTTCCTGTAGTCAAGTGCTCAATGCTCCCCAGTTTCGCTACTTAACCAACTTGGAATCACGTCCTCCAGATGTCTGAAAGAAACTTTTAAGGACACTGGGTACTGGAAGGCAGTTTTTCTCGGGTACTATTAACACAAATAAACGAAACTATGACACTAAATATAACAATCCCTTATACGATAATCCATATATGAAAAATGTTATAAATCATTGCAACTATTTTTTTCTCTCGTGAAGGAGGTAAAAACTAAAAATGTAACATATACTTTTGAAAGTGTATGGAATGTACTCTCAAATGGAGTCACCAGATGGTGTATATGAGCAGAGTTGCGTGTCTCAGCACGCTCCGAAGTTTAGTTGATGAGCTACAGTGGTCAGGAATGGAGGTCACGTGCGTGTGAGACATAGAGCTATGGGAAACACTGGGTGCGAATAACCTGATCTTTCAAACAGTGGAAGAAAGATCGAAACCTCCTCACCGCTGGGAATGAACCGTGGATGTACCTGGAAACCATTTCAAAGACTGCTAAACACCGTGGATTAGCCGTTTTGTGAAGGATTTGCAACCCTGTGTAAGTAGTTCTGCAAAACTTTTGCTCATGCCATTATAAACCAATGTTGCCCTTTGCCTGTGTCTCCTTCCCCACGACGGCAGTCTCATCCAACCTTCCACTGGTGGCACCACTCGGCAGTAAATGTCATATAGTTTCAATCATATATCTTAGATTTTTTCGTGATGTCCCTTGTTTCCGAGAAATATATATATTTATATATATTTGTCGTGACACATGACTTATCCCTCGTATAATAAATAACATAAGAATGTTTAAACCAATTACTCCTGGGAGACCGGCCAGGATCGATGGATTTTTTCGGGCGTAAAAATCCTAAGTATGGCTTCCTTCGGAAGGGAAGTAGCCGTGGGTCCCGTGTCGTACATTTACGGCACGAAAAAGAACCTCAAGCCTGAAAGAAGAGGCCTCTGAGCAAAATTTGCCGGCCGATTCACGCCTAGAATAGAATGGGACGCTGATAACCTGAGACGTTAAAGAGCGTCCTTAAATAAACAAATCAACTCCTGGGAGACTACTAAGGTATACTTTTCTTATGAACTATATGTTTTTGTTTAATGTATACTGTAGATGTTATAATTTATGAACTGCTTAACATATTCCACCTAAATATTTTTCTCTATTATGAATAGTATTGAAAAAATAGTCTTAAGTGAGAAGACCGAATTCCCACTAATATTTACATATGTTTTATCAATAACATTAATGAATTAGTTACAAATTAAGGTTTAATGTGCAGGTTTTTGGCTGAAAAACAGACAGTAAAAATATCATACATAAACCTCAAGGGATTAGAGAGAAAACTGCACCTGAAACGTGAAAAATACAAGTTTCATAAAATTGCAATCACAGATAAATGGTGGCTATGAGCAATGACTCTCATATTTAGAACATTTCGGGGCATACTCCCATTTCCTCGCTTTCTTTGCATTTATTCTGTATTCTCCTAACTCCGGCCTGCTTTCTGCGTGAATGACCCTTCTATTGTCTATCACTGAAATAGTCATATCATCCTAACTGGTATCCCAAGTTGTTCAAATATTTAAGTTCTGCTGCTGCAGCCATCATTATCCAAAACACCCAGTTTTAATATGATGGCTCCAAAACATGGTGAAAAGTTTCATTGGGATTCTGGGTTGCGACCATGCAGATATTTTACTACATCTTCTTAGTCAGATTTCTGAAAACTTGCTTGAAATCCGCATCAAGAATTTGAAGTCTAAGGCAGAGGTGCGCTTTACAAAGGAAAATTCACCACGCATCTGTATCAATATTTGGCAAAAACAGGTGTGTATATGCGGCCACATAGGTTGGGGTGGATGGCGTGGCGTACTCACCGGCATGTTTAAATTTTCAAATTAAAGGCCCTTAGGAACAGCAACTCCAATGTGTCACATACTTTTTGAAAGCTAACAATGTGCGACTTACCTTCAGCTCAAAAACAATAACTCAACATTTTTTGCCCAGTGTCCTGAACTGTTCTTCCGATTTTTCTTTCATCCTCCAACCACAAATGAGTTTATACAAGGACATTTTAAGATACTCCCAAAAATTCAGCAAATATTCAGAACACTATAACAGTTCTTTTTCGATGCATTTTTCCTTGGCATTTATACCTTATTCATTCTCTGAAACCACTTCTCAGCATCCAGCAACTGTTTCGTAACCCGAAAATATGATGCCCACTGAGCTTGTTCTTCACTTTTGGGAACACAGAGAAGTCACATGAAGCCAAGTTAGAAAAACGTGATAGCATATTAGACACCTGATTGTTCGGCAACTTCACTGTCACAGCTGTGCTGCGCATGCGCAGTGTTCTCAGGTTGAAACATAATGAAGAAACGAAAGAATTTATGTCACTCTATATTTAGATCCCAAAATTACGTGTAACACGCCAATAATCCATTGTCCATGATCACCAAAGGCATACTTCATTCAATAATGCGGTTCTTAACACAATCAGATTTTTTTTGCATTATCTTTCGAAAATATATTACATTTAGGAAATTAATATTCATTCTTTTTTTTTTAAATCTGATACCCCATAATCAACGAGTGTACGCTAGAACCATTGGACATGAATCACATATTTGTACAGAAAAATTCTTTAACATTGTACTGATAGGCGGTGGACACTGATGAGTCCATGCATGACTAAGGAACGAAATTCAAGTTTTAGCACCTTTACCCAGAAAAAAAAAGAAAAAAAAAAAAAAGAAAAGAAAAGAAAAAAAGAAAGAAAAGAAAGAAAGAAAGAAAAGAGGAGCTGTTCTCTTTGTATTTGAGAAGGTTGTAAAGGTTGCATTTTAGAAAATGAGATTAAACGAAATGGACAAGTTTTTTGCCCTTTTCGTGTGATTACCATATTTATTTCCTTGTCACCCCGCCTTTGAAGCTTCAATAACTTTTTGGAACCTTTTCCTGCATGTTCTGTTAAAAATTGGGCGGAAAAATTAAATTATTTTCATTCATCTTGAGCAGAAAAATGCGATTTTACCCTTCTTGAACTACTACATAAAAGAGCATATTCCCAATTTGTAGATCAGAACGAGAGCTATAAAATGGTATATTTATAAACGTGTATCCCCAATAGTTTCCAAGTTAATGCAATAAAACCTAAAAGAGAAAACTTAATTTTTTATCAAAGCTATTTGCCAGAACCACAATTCTCTAAAATTCTGCACAAGTTTTATAGAAATAAGACTCAAAACTCTAGTTGCTAGATTCTTGTAAAGACCCCAAATTGTTAACTTTTGTACCAAGAAGTTACTGTGCTACACCTATTACAATTCTATGTCAATACAGATGGGGTATGAGCAGATTTCTTAAGCGAAAAGTTCGGAATAATTAAAAACTTCATGTGTGCTCTAGATTCATCAAGCATGCCCAACAATTGCTCACAACAAAGACAAAACTTGATAAAAGGTCATCAAGGCTTGTGGCGCACTACAACTCTTCAGCGTTTGTATTTTGGATTGACAAAACCTCTGCTAGGGCGGATAATACAGACCGGAATCGTATTTCAGCCTTCCCGCTCAAGAATCCATGCTTTAGTAAACTCGGTTGCCCATGTCGGTCGAAGAACGTGATCGAATTGCTCACCAATCAATGAAGGTAGAATCCATACTCTACTCTGATATTACTGGTCGCATCGACACAGCCTATCTATGGGACAGATATTTCAAAATACATCGCTGATAAGCGGCAATGGAAGAAGACGAGTGGAACTGACATACTCGTCAATGAAACACTAAACCCATGATGGCGGAAGAATGGAATATGCTGTACAACCTCCACGGCAAGTCGAAAGTGTTCGTGCGGAACTCAGAAGCTGCAAAGATTAGAATACAACGATTGATTCACAGATGGCGCAACAATAAGACACTAACTTTTAGAAAAATGACAATACATATGAAAAATGCCATGAGATATGCAAACGTTTTAAGGGGAAATTTTGTATAGGTTATTTTAATTACGCAACAAAAGGAATATGACTTTGAAACGACACATAACACCTAAATGTCCAAAATGAGCGGTCAAGTGGGCGGAAGGGCAGCACGTGATGTATCTAGCCACCTGTACGGTGGGAGATAGATAAGACAGGCACGCAAGGCACCTTGCTGGGCTCAGTGCTTCTTCTCCCGTGCTCATGGAGCCGTAATCGATCGATCTATAGAACCCGGGAGGGCTAAGCTCCCCCACTAACGGAATTTTCTTCGCTACGACCGGGGACTGCCACGCATCGCTTCAATCAGGGCTTCGCACAACAGTTGTAATGTTTCCACGGTAAGCACATTTTAATTACTCTCAGTAGAAGCGAAGTGTCTTTCAGTGGTGATTTTCTAGAGTCATCAGCACACTGCTCGTAATCTTCCGTTGTTACTCTTTTAAGTATATATATAAAACATATCTTTAGCACTCTGTATGCTGACCGTTTTAGTTGAGCACACCATATGTATCAGTCAAGAGCTTCATTCGATAATTGCACCCGAGTGCGGTGGTCATTGATATCTTATTAACTTTTTATTCCTATAATTTCTGCTTCGATTTGACTAAGGATCTAAGAAGTTTATTCTCATGCATTTTTTTTTTTTTTTTTGATTTGATTTGAACTAATTCTGAACTAATTGGCGGTTAGTAAAAATTGTAAAAATGGCAAGATTGGTTGTCTACGAATTCAAAATATAAAAGAAGCGGTGCATAGAACAAAAAGAAACAAAAAGGAGGCATGAATCAGTTTCCACAGTTTTGAGCCGAATGAAATTACGAGATTGGGAAAACCACGAGTGATATGAGAGGACTGCGGTCATAATATGAAGAAAAAGAGTGGTGAAAATTACAAAGACTTCAATGATAATACTAAAGGTACAACAAAAAAGACATCGTTCTCGCATTGCAATTATCTTACCGAATCCCCCTCTTGCTTATAATTTTTCTTAGATAATTAAACTGAGCTTTCAAACTCATGTTTGTTGTCATTAGAGAGTTCGGGGGCTGAAAACATAACACCTTCGCCAGAACAGAATATGCATCCCCAAATTATCCCTGAGGAGGAAGACGATAGACTGAGAAACATGTTCTAAATATAAAACAAATGGAGCCAATAAGAGCGTTGTTCAACTCTATCATACAACAATCTTAACTAGCACAATAAGGGGCAGAAAGTCCATGCAGGTAACGTTTTACTATAGTGAAACTTGGTAGCAAGCTGAAAGTGAATAGACAAGTCTTTCTCTGTAATGTTAATTCTCTTAAAATTTTAGACACCACCGTTACTGTTTGTTAACAGAAATATATATATATATATATATATATATATATATATATATTCTTCTGGACAGACACAAACATCATGACAACAAACATTCGTTAACCTCAATTAAGTTACTGAAAATTACTCGTGGTATTACTAAGCCGGCTGTTGCTAAACTTTGCTGCCGATGTTAGTAAACCATTGACTTTGCTCACCGGTCAAAATTAATAAAAATACACTGATATCAGATAAGCAACATTATTGACATTTTTAATATCAAGTCTCTAAGAACAAAAAATAAATATTAACAGGGACATACAAATTCCTATTTGCCATAAAACCATTTTTACGCGAATCTTAGAGGAAATTCGATTTTACACCAATTTTGAAAAACAATACGATTTTGTCCTTTTTAAAAATAATATAACGCAAATGTCATATAAATAAAATAACAATAAGAGCAGACATCTCGCGATGACGCCACTGAGTCGCTGAGATTCCGAATAGTTCGGAATGGCCGGAACCTAAACTTGAAGCTTGAGTCGGTTTGTGTGATAGCGCGTGGTTGTGATAACGTGTAATTCGGTGAGGGTCGTTTCTGTTTCTGCAGAGAAGAGGTTTAATTTCCGTCTGTTGTCGGTGTATAAGGAAAAATAATGAAACTATCTGTAACGGGAGAGGGAATTCGGCAAGCATGGCCTTTATGCAAGTGATAGCCGAACAATTATTTGCAAGTCTTGCAATGTACTCATAATTGCGTCTTGGAACCGGCTGATTCCTGTGTGAAACAACAAAGAATCGGAGAAACACAAGCGGCTATTCTCATTAAATGCAGGACTAAAACGTCAAGCATCCGTAGCCGTTTTCTCAATTCAAATAAGGAGGAAGCAGTCTACGAACTTTAACTATGGACATAGATTTTATCAACGCAAAGATCACTTCATAAAGTGAATGGCCCCAACATTCGTCCAAGGATGGCAAAAGATTTCCTCTAAGAAACGATTAAAAGAATTTCCCTTTATAATAAAGGTAATATCCTTTATATATACACATATGTATACATAATCTTTTGCACGTTTCTAAATATTAACAAATGAATATGACAAAGAAGAATATAATATTACACGTTTATCTACCATTGAGCTTTCCTAAAACAGGGTGCTGAAAAGAGTGAAACAATTCGTTTTTTTTTTTTTTTTTTTTTTTTTTTCCTAAAAAGGTAATTAATGTATGAGCATGTAGACCCAGCTACTCGTGACTAATGTAGAGCAAGCCAGTTGTTATATGTTTATGTTCACACACGCTCTGTTAACTCGCGACTGTAAGAACCAAATTTATGTACAATGAAAAAAGTTATAAATAGTAAAATAGTAGTGATTTCTAGTCATACATTGTCAATTTTTCCCATTCTGCAGATACTCGTCTTTGTGCTGAAGTGACCTTGTATTATAGTTGCTTTGTTGTTCACAGATTGCAAAGCTCCGCAGTTTTCTTGAATTCGGAAACCAATTAGCTAGAAGGGACAATGGAAGTGATTTGATCTGAGTTCAGCCATTCTGTTTCTCGCTCTTATCTTCAACTTGTATCTTGGTACACCAAAGTTATTTTTTAAGCTTTTAATGAACGTAACAAACTGCTTCCTTCGAGAACTAGAGAAAAGAGTTCCGGGGCTATCGGACCAACACAACCGTAGATGAACAAACAATTTAGTTGCCGTTAGTGCTTTCAAACACGATAATACGAGACCTGTGCGGAAAGGAAACACCTTCAATCAATAATTTCCAAATGTGGTAAGCTCACATTCCACAATTGGGGGGGGGAAAGAAAAAAAAAAGCACTGTGGTAAAAATGAAATCAGAAACTTTCCATAAACAAAACGGTACCTAAATCTCAAAAACATAATTCCTTAACATGCAAACGGCCGTCACGCCGTACAAAAACAAGATCGACAGAAATTGTCTATTTAAATGGAAATTTATTAATCAATTGTAATCTACAATAAATCAGAACCTTCTTCCTTTTCCTCTTATTTGCAACTTTAAGTACACTCGGTGAGTTCATGAGCTGGCGCAAGTTTCCCACTTAGCTCTGCTCAAAATAAAAATTACAATACATATTTAATTAATTGTTAATATCGTTGTAGAATTTCGATTTTACTATTGTAGCTTACTGTAGTGTAATGTGCTCGTTATGGAATTTCTAAATAATTCAAATTAATTACATTATGCGTGGGCATATGAGAATGCTTATTAGATGCGTTACAGTTAAAAGAGTACGGATTCTGTTGTTTGGCAGGGGTTGCAATTAAGTCTAACACAAAACAAATGAGTGCACTTCTAAATGGACATTTATCACGACTGAAGTTCGGCTCTTAAATCAATATTAAGATTTTCCCTTAACTACTGCATTATGCATTGCCAGCAAACAAAACCAGAAGAGTCAAATCTCTGATTGATTCGCTGATACCGATAACGCATGAAGAAACAAGTGGATAAACTCTGAGCTCGTATTTTATCTGCAAGTGATTTACTGCTTTCCGGACTTGTAAAAAAGGACATTTACTTTCGTTTTTCTTCCTGAGAAATTCTTATTTATGGCAGGATGTATTTATTACCTACCTCAGCGCAATGAAAAATATGGCTCCCTGGCAAGAAATCTTAAGTTACCTCCCTGTGAGTTTCTTTTGAGCTACTTCCGAGTCAGATAAAAATAAAGCAGCCGAGAAACGGGGCGAAAATGAAGCCACCCCAAGTCTCAACAGTACACGTTTCAAGTTGCTCTCAGGTTGAGAGGTTTTGTGCGCTTTACAAAATCTATGGTCTGATAAAGAGTTCGGTTTTGCTGAGTATACGCAATTCTAGCAAATGGCGAATTAAAGTAAATATGACCTTCATTTTTAACTATTGGAATGGAACCTTTGAACATTTTAAACATATATATGGAGACCACTTGGTCTACTGGTTAGCGTTGCTGACTGCTGGCCGGGTGATCCGGTTTCGATCCCTGGTACCGGCTTACAAGTGTTCTAAAAGTGCTAGACATAAAGTAAGGTTTTAGGAGAAAAAATAATAAATAATAATAAATAAAATAAAATAGTAAAACTGATTGACCGTCATTCAAACTGTAAATACACAAAGTCCAAAAATCAGAGTAAATATATAAACAGTTACCCAATTAAATTAATGTGATGTTCTACATGATTAACTTTTACTTCAGTGACAAATATTGGAATATGTCTATTTTCAAAAGAAATTACATTTTCATTACAGACATTTTAATTAATGAATCTGCAATTTATATGTTAAACACACTTAGGAACAATAATATGAAAGGTACAAGGCAAGCTGCCTCTACTGTGCACACTGTGCTATTGAAAATCTCTACCTATTTTCAGTCGTGTTTCCACGCTATTGCTTAACATATCTTGCAGATCAATTGAATGAAATTGATGCAGCAAAACAGAATGCAGATTCATTAATAAATAAATAAATAATAAAAATCTATAACCTAATTGGTTGCTGTGTAACAACCTGGTTTTAATATGTGCCTGAAGTACTCTCTGTCTTCATTTTAAAATGAAATACAATCTGAAAGTGTACAAATCAACAGGGTGCTAGAATTTTGTCGTCAAATTATTTTATAGCATCTGCCTCTATGGAATTGTAATTGTGAGACATTTGTTTGGAATACATATAAAGAGAGAGAGGACAGAAATTATGTAATTATCTTCATAAAAGGAGTGCACCATGGAGAATTTAGCAATTACAGTAGGTGAAACTTTCATTTCCAAAGGTGAAGACCAAGTTTCGCTATACAGAAAACGGAGCGTCATTAAGGGAAGACACCGGGACCGAGGTCATCTGAGAGACGCCACATTGAACGTTGGAGCCAGGTCGTACTGTCGCGATGCGCCGGATGTTGTAAATTGCAATCTCTTTACCACCCTCCCTTCACAGAAACGGAAGTCATGTTTTTTGTTGTTCTGTTTCCTGTGTCCTAACTAATGGATTCCTTGATCGTCAGCAAACTTGCAAGGGATAGTTCGTTATGCAGCCAACCTCTTCACTCCTAGTGTTATCATCTTCCTCGGCTTTGTTGTGTGGCTAATGTTATGCCACTTCCTAGAACGTTTAAAATACAACCGACCCCATTTTCTGAAATGTGTATCTCGCACCAGAAATCCAGCTCATTCGCCTCTCTGCATTTTGTGGTATAAAGCTACGTTTTCTTGATTACTATTTAATGACTGAGAAGCTAATGCTTCTTCTTAACATTCTTTTATTTTTCGAGGGTAAATAAGGTATGCGATGATACAGGATGTATCAAAATTAATAGCGCACACTGAAACGGTTGAAAGCTTACGATAAAAGAAGCAAAAAAGTTCCAATAAACATGGGTCCGCAAACAAGCCCTGCGCGAGATTTATTATTGGGAATGTCTGGTTAATAGCCACCACTGACTTCTTTCGTTGTACACGCCATATGCCTCATTCGTTACGCATTTAGAAGTGGCCCGCGATGTGCTTGTTATTTACAAAATTGAACATCTAACGCGGAGATATGATCCAAGGTGAGTAGTAGAGGAGGGCCTGTACCTTGGCCTCCACGATCATCTGATCTCAATCCTTTGGAATTTTCTATGTGGGGTTACCTCAAAAGTGTAGTGTACAGTACTCCCGTTGATAAGCTTAAAGTACTGGAGCACACAATTGCACATCCTTGTCAAGAATTCCGAGATGATCCGGGGGTATCTGAAAGAATTCGAAACTCACTGCAGAGACCAGTAAAGAGGCAAGGACGACACTTTGAATATCTCCTTTAACAGAGTGTACAGTACATAATATGTAACGTACTAAAGTAGAATTGTATTCCTTGTTAAGTTAAACAATTAGTGCTTTTTGAGCCAACTTAGAATAGAAATTAAACGAAAAGTCTACTTTTCAAATTCATTGTACTAATAGGACGATATTTCTTAATCATGTCAGTGGCGGCTTATAACCACAACTTTGCCATTATCTCGCACATGGCTCATTTGCGGACACCAATGTTTACTGGAACATTTTTGGTTCTATTGTCGCAAACTTTTAACCGTTATAGTTTGCGCCACTAATTTTGCCACAAAAATGCAGAGAAGACCTGAAAAACTATTCTATAATATTTCATACGTTTCAAACGTATTTTAGAAGGTGAAAATTACAAGCTATAAAACATCAGTGCTCATTGGTTCGACGAAACGCATAGTTTTCTCCCAGTCTTTCAGTGTTTTGTTCCCCTGTACGGTGTTTAACGCCTGGTTTTACTGCTGTGGCATCAGAGGCAGTAGAAACTGCTACTGAGATGTGCTATATAATTATTCAAATACGTCTATGATCCCATTTTTGTAATGGTACAGAAGAAGTTGTTACTACCTACATCTCTTAGGTTACCATGGCAAGCATATAAAATAAGAGAAAAAAAAAATCGTATTGTTACAATTGGAGCCAAAGATGTCGAAATGAATTAAGGTAAAAAAAAAAAAAAAAAAGTTTAAAGTGAAACCATCCGCCGAGAAAATGATGCTCACAGTTCTGAAATCACTTCCAGCCTCAAGGTCAAACCGCAAGTGCCTACTGTAACATCCTCAGGGAACTTAGTAAGGCCATTCAACGAAAGCGACCAGGACTCCACCCTAAAGGCGCGTTGCTCTTGCATGACAACGCGATACTTCATACTGCAAACAAGACAAATTAAATGAATTTCAAGTGGGAAATCCTCAAGCATCATCCTTACAGCCCCGACCAAGTGACTTCCATTTGTTCGGCCATCTTAAAATATCTTTTGGGTGAATATTTTACCGACGATGAAACTTAGGAAGGAAAGTTACAGCCTGGTTCCGACAGAAGCCCAGAGATTTTTATGCTGATGAAATTTGGGGGCTTGTGAAACGATGAGACAACAGCCTCAAATTACCAGAAATATTTTTCAAAGCATTACTCCTGTTTAGGCTCTGTGTCCATTTGTAACTTCTTTAACGACTACACTCGTTGTTGAGATTAGCGGAGATCTAGTGCATAATTAAAAAAAAAAAATATATTCACTAAGAATTATATTCATACAGCACACACAATAGATTTGCAGACATGTGCCTTTAAAGTTTAATCATTGATGGTTGAACAAACTGCAAATGAATGGCACTCTGTGTATTCAGTCAATAACCTTCCCTTAACAAGCACCATGTGTAGATAAAGAAACCCAGGGAGATGACAGCTATGAATCTGGAAGTACAATTGCCACTCCAGTTTGAATATATGACATCCTAAATTACTCTTTCTATACTGTTCGATGAAAGTTAGGGAAATTATAAAAGAATATGACGTTATTTCACTATTACTGCACAGCCAATAGTTTAATTTCATTCAGGAGAGGCATTTATAATTAAAATGTATTTAAAAATATACACTTATCTTTAAAACATCACGGTGTATCATATAATTGACACTTTCTCCATATAAATGAGAGCCAGTTTTTATAAGAAGAGTATAACGGCAAGCAGCAATCAATTCAATAACTCATTTCGATGTGTCTATGCTGCCGAAGCCATCATTTATTTTTCCAATACTGGGTCTATTACTCTTTTACTGTCATCTTATAGGACACTCCAATTAGCGAATGAGAGCAAATCTAATGACCGGGTTCTTAACTACTTCTCTCATAATTTATCTATGCCTCACTTAATGGGTTCGTTCCAAAGGCTCAATGCTGACAATGTCAACAACATTGTAAGAGAATGCATTCGCTTGTTAAACCCTTAAACTCGCTCAGGTCGCTATCTTTGAAACATCACTAACAAATGCTCCCCCGGTCCCCCGATATAACGCCCTGCGGTGTTTATCTCTGCGGCGCATTAAAGATCAAAGTGTACAAGACAAATCCACACACATTACATGAACGAAAAATAACATTCATAAAGAAATGTCTTCTATTTCTCGGAGGGAACTACAGAGAGTAATGGTCAATTTCATGAGCTGGTGACAGAAATGTATGAACAATGAAGGGAGGCAGTTCCAGCATCATCTTGCATGATAATGATAAGACATTTAAGTGTTTAAAGGTAATCAGGAATGTAAATCTAGCAAATAATGCAGCAGTATACATTTTACACTGTATCTCAGAAAGTTTTAAAGCTATCAATATGAAAAATTTGAAAGATATTAAGAAAACGCAATTGAAGATGCTCTATAAATTTTAATACTTTAATGCACATAGTATTTAAAAAAAATTAAACCAAAATAAAATCTTGTTAAAAAATTAAAACACTGTGACATAATAATACATTTTTCTTATAAACTATTGGCTGGAATTGTATTTTTTTAATACTTAAAATGCAGACAACTAAAGATACCTATGCTTAAAAAGAAATAAAATTAATTTTCAAATTTTGAAAAAAAAATAATATTTTTAATTTTTATTTTCATGTACTAATAGCGATATTTAAATACTTCTAGTTACCACATTTGCATACATTAAGTGTGTTCAAATTTTCAACAAGACTGGACCAGCCAATCCTGAGAAAAATGCACATTTTTGTTAAAATTTTAACTTAACGGGAAATAAGATTTATTTTTGTTTAAAAAATCTTATGTACATTAGAAAATTAAAATTTACAGAATATTTTTAGTTAAATATTCTTAATATCTCATAAAATTTCATACTGATAGCTTTATAATTTTCTGAGATACAATTTAAAATATACTGCTGCATTATTTGCTACATTTACACTTCGTGGTTACCTTAAGTGTTAGTAATAGCTGCAGACTCCATCTACCAGCCTGAACCTAGCGACAGGCCGTTATGCGTGGCGCGGTTCCGCAAAGGAAAACTCGCCCAGTATATAGCCAAAAGTAAATACAACAGTATGTTGCATCTTCGGTGCACTAGTTCAGACTCTCCCACCAACTCCAGCACAGGCTTCTCTCTCTATACATGCGTTTGAACTACATCTCTCGAACTATATGCAATTAAATCCATTAAACTTAACACTGCTAATTATAAAGTTTTTGCTATTTTTAAATGTATGAGGACAACATTTTCGAGCAGCATGCACAAAAATAACGAAAAGAAAAGCCAGTTTAGTAAATGCCGTGCAGTAACATTACATTCGATAGCATGCCAAAGCATTTAACGTACCAAACTGAACAAATAAATGCAATAAGTGATGATCTGGCAATCCAGACCTAGAAACAATAAAAGTTGTAGAAAAAATTCTCAGTGGTTAAAATTAAAATTCTTTGAGCATTGCTTGTTTTTTGTTCTCAAAAATGCTTTTCTGAGAAAGGGAAAAAACGTCAGAGACGATAATTTGAACAAACCCCTTGTAGTTAGATGCCACAAATGATAAAAAAAAAAACATTAAAAGGGGTGTATAGTATTATCGTGGATTTTTCTATGAACATAATACTGCTGCCTAAATTACATATTTTATGGAACTTTTTGCTCGCTATTTTTAAGCCATAACATTGGGGCTCTTATAAGACAACTCCTTTCCCAAATTTTACAGACATAAGTTGGTGTATTATTTTATTATACTATAAAATTTAAGAATGAGATGTTTCTTCGATACACTTCACCTCCTAGTGAGTTAGTTTTTATCATCTCAACGCTGCAATGATGTAATATCATTTATTTAGCTGTTATGAGAGAGTTAAACTGCAGAGAGAGGGAGGGAGGGGTATGATCTAAGAAACTACATACGGGGGTTTATACATTCCAGGCATACTTTGCCATGAAAAAAAACATTTCCATCATTAGAAACGGGTTGACTTGTAGCTTATTATTGTGCGAGTTTAGTCTTCGATAGTACTGGCGTCTAAAATATATTTACTGATCGCGATCCAGATTGAAACAAGTGCAGACGGTTAAGACGTGTGCTGAACAAAAACGAAAGGGAAAAAAGGGAAAGAAAGAAAAAAGAGCGGGACAAAAAATTTCATTATGGACAGCATAAATATTAAAGAAAGGAAGCGGCATGAACACGTGAGGAGAATGGTGCAGGAAAACTCAAAAGGGTCTACCCAGCAAGACGTGCAGCTAGGATGCCTTCAGGAAACGTCTGAATCCTGAGAGCAGACGGGAAAAAAAAAAAAGAAAGAAAGAAAGAAAAAGAAAAAGAAAGAAAAAAGAAAAAAAAGAAGAAAAAGAAAAAAAGAAAAAGAAAAAAAACTACATTTTAAATCTATTAAATAATAACTCTAGTGCTGAATTAACCCCCCCCCCCAGAAACATACAGCACTTCATATCTAAGTGCTCTGCAAACACTTGTTCATGGAAACACCACTACAACGTTATCTTCTGCATGGCCAGTGTCTATTTCTGTTGCTGGGATCTCAAAGCTAAATATGCACTAGTGCTACGATATTTATGCATATATACGTATTATAAAAAGAACAAATCAGTTAACTTTTGGAATAATGTAGCTAAAATAACAAGAACTAGAGACGCAGAAATAAATAAATAGTAACACAAATACGGTCATATTTCGAATAGCTTATGTAATTCTTCAAAGCCAGAAGGCAAGTGAAGTCGGTAAAAGTAAATGCATGTATGGAAACAGACATAACAAGCAACAAGAGGAAAAGGGTAGAGAGGACAATTAAATTATATCAATTGAACAAATTATAATAAAATAGGAAGCATAATATTAACAACTAAGATTTAAACCTGTGTACGCTTTATGCAAATATGTAGCTATCACTTTATCATCCATACACATACACAAAGCAAGTCTTCTCATCCTGCGGACTGGGAAGTTATGCAATCCCAGCGTTTTACACACTTTCCCGTAAACATTGTCCCCAGCGTCGTATCGACCGAACTATGTGCCTCATGTTGCACTGTGCGTGCTGGGCTTTAACAGCAAAGGTACACTAGCCAATGAAAATATATCTTTTTTGTTTTGTTTTCTCGCACGGAAGAGAGAAATAGTACGTTTATTTAATTCATTTTATTGTTTCGAAAAAGCCTTGATGTACGTAGTTAAAGTGTACAGGTTATTGTGATCAGTTACTGATAAATGTGAACATTATCCAAACTGAGAAGAAAATGGCGGAAAAAAGTTTAGTTTACTAATTTTTTTCAGGAATTGTTAATAATTTCCATTCGCTTTCGGTGAAAGTTGAATACTACGATCGTGCTTTGGTTTACATGTTCTCCTGATGAATAAGAAAACAGCTGATTAGAACAGCTGATTAGAAAATTATTGGTGTGTTCATAATAAGGTGCGGATTTATACAAATGAACTTTTAATAATTCTTCAATAATGATGGGGTCTCAGAAATTACTTCATTACTTATCAACTCGCGTTAAGTTTGTTTTGCTTGCAAAATTTATTTGAATTGTGGAAATAGAAGTGGTTCGTGGTTAAAACTACAAAACCCGTTGGATATTTTACAGTGAACTTTTTATTGCATCTGTGTTTTCTAAATATTTGACCGACAGCTTCCCTAATTTGAACAAAATTTGCTTGATATTTCATACTAATGTATGGTTCCACATCTCTATAACCTAAGAGGTGTAAGTCACAGCAGGTGCAAGGTGTGATTAAGTAGTTTTTAACATTTCAGCAATATCAAAACACATTTTCACAAATATAGGATGAATGCAATGATCAATATTTGAAAAGAAAACTTATTCAATTAGGTCTATCATATTTACCTTGCTGACCTGGTAAATGTGCACATGTGCCTGTAAATTTGAACAATGCATGGCATTGTTATGTGCTTTTTTTTGCCTTCATTTCCCAACCATAAGATAAATGTTTACAAAGAACAGTAATTGTGAATATTTCATGTATTTCTCACGCTTACCATAGCAGATTTATGACACAGAACTTTGTTACCAAAAACTTTCTAAGCGAATGGAATTTACGACAATGTCAAACTGAAGTAACGCACGCTACCGTCTAAGGCTGAAGCAAACAACGTTTGTCATATATAATGAAATAATCCTTACCTCCCATAAATAATAAAACAAACATAAATTCTAAAATATTTAATTATAACCCCTTATTCAGAAGGGTTTTGCTAAACCAAACTAAGCACTGCATCTCTCTAAGTGCTAATTGGAAATAATATAAGTTAAACGTTCATAGCTGATGCAGGGAAGTCCCTTAATGTAAAGCAATAAACACGAGAATTCACGAGAGGTTATGAAGTCTAGTAAAAATCGTTGCACTTAAAAGAGATTAAACTTTTTGGGACTGGAAGCAACATTTCACTGCAGGTTGTAGGATAAGAAGCCCTGCAAATGCCGAGCAATGATGATGTGCTTATAAACTACCACACAATTCCAAAGTTCTTCCCTCGTAAAATCTAATGGTGCAGCTATCTACACACTGCAGCTTTTTGCTCTTTCTTCTAAAAAGCGTTCAGAGTACCACTAGGATCTTGTGGAAACTTCCATTCACTGTCGCATGACTCCATGTCCTTTCAAACTGTTGCAAAACATAAAAACGCAAGGAGGGCGAAGCGATGCAAGAAGGAACTAGGCGTGTGGCCCGCAGGACTTGAGCATAACTAATCATCGTCACGGTCGATGTGGTCATTCTATTCTGGTCAATTTTACATATCAAAAATCTTCTGAAAGAATGTCAACTTATTTCTAAAAGAGTAGTTTAGTTTCGACGTCTTAGCAAATGAATGGTTAATTTGGGAAAGACGAGGCTAGAGCTCGGATTTCTAGGCAACATGGCGTGCAGATAAAAGAATTTTCTGACAGTTTATGGAGCACATTATGGATTACCCTGAAATGTTGTTATGATGAAAGACTGAGTTTTAATAATGCCGAGTTAACAACCTCAGCTTATTAGGGATCGATTCCTCTTTATTTGCATTAACCGTGATGCATGTGTACAGAGTATTCTATCTTAACAATGGGAAGAGTGAAACACACCGTAGGCTTCAGTTTTGTTAGAAAATATTAAGTAGTTACTTTGGTTCCCCAGTTCCCTCTCTCTCCGTCTTGTCCCCATCATGCCCTATCTGGCCACGTCAGCATGGTTCAAACTCATCAAATGTATCGGAAACCGATGCTGGCTGGCGTGTTCTCCGTTCCTTCTTTGCTACATACAAGACTCCTGAAGGGCAGATGAAAGAGATATTTCGGCTCTTGCTTCTAAATGGTTGGGTCGGAGCCTTCTCCAGTGATTCAGTTAAAATGTTGCATTTCATGGTAAAGTTATAAATTGAATTATGTTACAACGGTTTAAGGATTTCTTTGAAATAAATTTAGATTATGGGGGATCGTATATTTGAATTCATTGTAACAAATGGGCAGCATAAATTTTTTGTTTTTATTTTCTAATCGGAACATTTAATAATAACATATTCTTGTACCTAGTGTGTGTTTGGCGAGGATTTTATTAATTAATGAACAGAAAATATGGCAAATATAAAGCATAACATACGCTCTTATACATTACAATTTAAATTTACTTTACTTGCTACATGATGGTGCTACACCACATTGTGCAAGAGCTGTGCGAATGTGATGCTGGATGGCAAGGATGTGGAAGGTGAAAGTAGAAACTGAACATGCCTTTGAAACTATTGATAGTATTAGTTCAGAATTCACTTTGATATTTTGGTACTGATCTACCCAACAAGCTATGCAATGCGCAGCGAATTTTTGCCCGGATTAATATATATATATATATATATATATATATATATATATATATATATATTTTAAAGCTTTTGAAATGGCCAAAAACGCCCTTAATTCAGTTTAACCTATCTCAACATGGAATCATCTCTCCCTCTCCCTCTCTCACTTCAGTACCTTCATGCAGAGGCAGCAATCTCTCTGTAATGTAAAACACTATCTCAACCGCCATCAAACTTAATCTATAAAATAGCTCGTCACGCAGGAGCTACGTAAACTAAACGAATTCCTAAGCAAGTAGAATTTGTGAAGGGTATTACAAAGCGGTAGAACGCGTTTTAATTTCGATTTTTAGGTATACCTCCAACCGTTTATAATGGTCAGTATTCCCTGGTTTTTAGAAACTATTTTTCTTCGTTTATTTAAACGGCATGTATAGAGTTTCGTTGCCCCCCAAAAAAAAAAATGGTGCCGGTAGAGGGACTTTTAAATTTCAAGTTTCAGACATCCCTACTTCTAATGGCCTGATTTCGCTGATTTTTATAATCTATTTTTCTTGTTTTATTTCAATGGCATATATATATAAAAGTTTCGTTGAGAAAAAAAAATTCGGCAGTTTTAAAAAATTTGCTTTTAAATTTCATTTTTCACGTATACCTCCACTCCTAAGTCCGAATTACTGATTTTTTGAAAATATCTTTCTTATTTTTTTAAATGGTACATACGGACTTTGGTTGTGAAAAAACAAATATTGGTACAACTAGAGCGATTTTTAAATTTTGAATTCCAGGTGTATTCCCTCTCCTAATAGTCCAATTTCCCTGTTTTCAGCAACTATTTTTCTTATTGTATTTCATTGTAATATACAGAGTTTTGTTGAGAAAAATAAAAAATGTCTGCCGCTAGAGTGATTTTTAAATTTTCACTTTAGGTTAACCCAACTTATTAAATGTTGGTTTTCAGGTATACTCCCGTAGTTGGGAGCTCCGATTTCCCTGATATTCAAAAATTAGTTTTCTTATTTTATGTAAATTATATATATATTTCGTTGCAAATATATATATGTATACACACACATATATATATATATTAGTACCGCTAGAACAATTTTTAAATATTGAGTTTAGATATATTTCCACTCAAAATTGTTCAATTTCCCTGTCCCTTTTATTTTTCTTATTTTATTTCAATGCATGTACAGAGTTTCGTTGAGCCGCTATAGCGATTTTTAAAATTTCGCTTTAGGTTAAGCCCCATTCCTACCAGACCAATTTTGCTGGATTTTGAACTTGATGAACAATTTGTAAATTGATTGTTAACTGCCCAGTTTCGTTGAGAAGAAAACAAAAATTGCGGCCGCTAGAGCGTAAGACATTCATGGGTACAACCACAATCCTTCGGAATTCGCTAAAACATTTGTATTGGAGATACTCTACACAACATCGACCTTGCATTGTTCCAGAAAGTGACACTAAATATACTCTGCAGAGTCGTAAATGTATAAAAACGTTCCGTAACATGTTCATTACTGCGATATCTTAACTCCAGTTAGAGCGTAAACAGGCAAAGTAGTTATATGAAGTTTATTACCAAAATACACTCGTAGCTATGATGAAATAAAGCTCAGTAATGGCAGTTGCCGAGTATGAAAATGTCACCCTTAGCAGGATCATGTTGACTTTATAACATTACATCTAGCTCATTAGTATACCTAGTGTCTTGCTGGGACACAAACTAAGATTGACTAGCAGCATTTTCGTCAACCACGTTCCCAATCCTTAAACAGTTGAACATTTCTACACAATTTACTTCCTATTAACACCATACGCTGGAATTCTGCTGGTAATTACTAGGCATGCAAAGAAGCGAGTGACTCCTGCTTCAGCCTGAAGGAGGTTATAAGAACTGCTCGAGGATATAAACTTCCACCAGATTATCAAATTTAATCAGAATTACTAATTAAAACGAATTATGCTTTTCACAGACATGGCCTAAGATTTAGATGTCGAAATTAATGAAAACTCTAACTTATGATAAATATACCACGAAAATAAATCTATAATGTTATAACTATTCAAAGTTATGGCATTCTGACTGTATTGACGGAGTATTAAAAAGTTTATGTTCCATTACTCATTTCCTTTAATCTGTTTGTATATAAGCACAATAGTCCTTTCCTTTTTACGGAAATACATAAATAACTTTTGAAAAGACTTCTTGATGTTTTATTAATTTTCAACACAAATCCTACTAAGACACTAGGTCTTTCTGTTGTAGTTGAAGATAGAAATAGATGGGAATTAGTATAAATAATTTAACATCCTATCAGTCGGTCCGCTGTCCCGGGAAAACTAAAATATGATTAAGGAAATATTAAGAATAAGTTTCTTTACGCCTCTGATATATATCAAGTTTGGGAAAATATTCCTTGCATATAGAGGGTGCGAATAAGTTATATGAACATGGGTCCGGAAACGCTTAAATTCTTTTAGAGTCCATGCGACGGAAGGTTGGTGGATGTATCCGTGCTAAAGAAGGACATTATGGTTTTTGATATGATTTCCTGTTTCCCAGGTGTAGAAAAGTGGTTCTAATAAGGAAATAAAGCAATTCCGGTTGCATATTATATTATTTTCTTTCGTATATGTGAGGAATGATTTCCTTAAGCTTTGACATAAATGTTTTGTTACACCATATAAAGCTTCGTGATTTCATTTAAGAGAAAAAGATGACGAAAACAGTTTATTGGAATTCGCTTTAATCAGGCGCAGATGAACCTCGTTACCACAATCAGAGTTTCTATGCCTGATTATAAGTTATGATGTTTATGTTGAAAATAATTTTGTTACAAACGTTAGGAACAATAAATATTGTACAACCCATATGGTGCGGCTAATAGTTAAATTTACATAATCTATAAGACCTGACGATTATGCTGTTTCAACGCGCACAAGCACAATTATTCCTTCACTATTCACCTTGTTGTTCAATTCGCTAGCAGTATCTACCGCATTCGTTTCCAAAAATAAAAGTCAGCCTCACCGCTAGCGGTTCTTTCAGAAAGATGACATGCTAAGGCGCACACAAGAAATCAGTATTCATATGTTGCGAGCACATTTATCACTTGTCGAGGGAGCACCTGGCACAGAGGCGAGCAGGTGTGTCAGCGCTACATGATGTGGATCTGGCGGCCAGAGTAAACGCAAATCCCCAGATGATAAGTATTTGTGAGAGATTACAGCGGAGTACGGCTGAGTTCATCAGCTGATTTCATTGCAAGTATAGCATTATTCGAAAATCACAAAATAATATACATCTGTTGTGACCCGAAAGAGCAAAGGGACGCTATATTTACCGCAAAGCACATACTCAAAAGTCTTCTTTACATATTTATTTTAATGCATTTGAAGAGGGTACAATTTAGAAGTCTAAAGTTAACTTGAACAAAATCAGAGTTTACACCAATAGCCTAATACAGAAAATTTATGACAATATCGGCAATCTACATCCAAGACTGGTGACTGATAACAGAGATATTATAAGCCGAAAATCCTTGGTTCAAGTCCCCGCCTTGAGCTCAAATTTTTATATATGATACCAAATCGTAAACTAACACACATCTTATACGAAAATAATCCAATTTAATATAAAATAACCCTAACAGTATAAAGCCTAGTGGCACTCAAAATTTATGACTTGGCAACAAAATCTCTTCAAAGAGATAACTTTCGAGGTCTATCATATATGGGGAGAACCGCTTGTTGTAACCAGGCAGAAGATGTTAGGAATCGGCTCGGTAAGTTAAGAGTCCCAGAAGTAATCCGGAATTTTTTCCGACTTCTGATTCGAAATCTTATCTTTTGCTTGAGAGTATCAGACGCGCTGTAATATCCTTGAGAACTTTACTATCTAACCAAATTAAACCAAAGAAATAGTGTCCTGCACATTGTGATAATATTTTAGAGTACTTTGCTCTAAAGTCTTGTTGTGTTTTGCATTATCGCGTTGTTAAGTACTTGCTCAGCGGTACAAGTATCAACCTCTCGCGCAGCAATTTCTCCTACGATCGAATGAAGCGTGCACGCTGAATGTTTAGGGTACCCAAAGGTAAGATTTGGTCAAAATATCAGAAATTAACATTTTTGTTTTAAAGCATAAGAATCTAAACATTTTTAATTTAATAATACATATTTACTTCTTTTTACACGAAAAGAGTAAATTCACCCTTAAGAGCTGTGAATGTCCTAAAACATTTTGTTCTTAATCAGGATTTCACTAAAAAGCATTATGAAGGTCTAGTTTTCGGCTAATATAGTTCTTGTGGCTCCAATATCGAGATTTTGTTAAAAGGGGCAGTTATATGGCAGAGATGTCAGGCGGGAAGAATGGACCTCATACGGGCCAATCACAACGTCCCAATCCGAACTAGTTGCTGATAAATATATTCATTGAAATCCTGATTAGCCAACGGCCGCTCTCCTACCAGGCCAATCACCAGATAAGGTTTCATCTCCACAAACGCGAGAGAGCGAGACGTTTGCATTTAAAATGTTCCACATAACTATGGAGTTTTTACTCAATTTCCCTGAACTTTTGAAAACCTATTGAGAAATTATTTTTAAAAAAAGTAAAAATGTTCAAAGCACTTTTATATATCTTACTAAAAGATATAATTGCATGGATTAATTTTGAAAAATTTAATAAAATGCTTAGCAACTATTTCTGGGGTAAGTAAACAAAGTGATGTGGTAATTTATCTATTCAATTTAACACATTAGCGCACAAATTAAATAAAATATATTTTCAAAAACCAATATAAACTATAGATATTTACCAGTAAGCTACCGGTAAGCAACATGTGAGAAAAAGTTGCAGAAAATTTTGTTTTTGCAAGATTTAGAAATTTCACCTATGAGTACCATTTAGCAAGCAAGGCTACGTCAGTTACCTTTCATTCAGCAGGAGACTACTGCATGGGAAGCGCACATTGATTGCAAAGGGTGTGTTTAATAATTGACAACAATGGTAATCAGTTTCTGTATTTCTTTTCCAAATGTTTTGATTTTTGTATCAACTATTGCAAAAACAACTTATTATTATGGTTACATTATCCATAGCCCACAATTAAAGGCGCATTGGAATTATAAGACAAGCCCTGCGATGGTCAATATTTGTATAGATCAAGACGTTCGTGACCAGTTTGCGATACATTCAAGTTTATTTCCATTGTACAATTTATAAAATTGAATAAAGAATCGAAAGTAGTATTTACATTTTGCAATATTTGATTTCCAATACCGCGATGAGCACTTCTTAGCCCTTCGTGTGATCACAACATTGAAAATGCTAAATTTCCACTAAAGTTCGCGTTAATGTGATATGTTTTAGCAAAATGTAATAACTATGTGTGTCTGTTTATAGCAGATAAAGCTCAAACCTTCACAAAATGAGCAGCCAAAGGAAAAGCGTAGTCTTCACGTAATGATCTTTCTGTGCATGCTTTACACCTTTCGTACGTTGAAAGTCACGTTAAGCATTCCATTAACAGCGTTTTCTCTAGAGACGGCGACAGCATGTTAAGAGGCTCGCTAAATACAGTGGCCTATATAATGACTAAAGCAGAGGCACAAAATAGCAATGTTTTGGCAGCAAAAAACAAAATATTTGTATTTCTATGACTCGTATTCTAAAATGAAAGGTCATGAAATCAAAACGCACATGTCATATCTGCTGGGGATAATGCCCAACAGAGTGGTTTTCCTAGGCGAATTCCTTAAGACATACAATATCCACAAAGCCGGTTTGTGACGGCCATTTAGTCCACGCTATCAATTTCGTGTTACGGATTTCACTTTGCCGCCTTGCGATGATGGCAATGAACTTCGATCAAATGTGGAGGTGAAGTACCTTGGATATTGACACCAAAAATGCGTTAAACCATTTCAGGTAGACTCCAATTAGTTGGCTGGCGGTAAGGTATATCAAAAATGTGTTGGCTGTGAAGAAGAGTTTACTTTCTGCATTGTTCCAGCAATAAGGGAACCCATATAAAAGTGCAGTCAAACACGTATTGGTACCTTTCAAATATGTGCCCGGCTAATAAAAAAAACAAACAAACATTTGTACATAATAGTACTGCATAATTGTCAGTAGAGAGGGGGAAACTATAGAGGAAAAAATTGTTTTCATATACAAACGTTGGTCACTCTTAGTAACCTCCATTCCTGACCACTGTCGCTCATCAATGAACTACGGGGCCTGCTGAGACAAGTTTTCTCACCTACACCATGTAGTGGCTTCATTCGAAAGTACATCCATACACTTTAATCGCATGCCTTAGATTTTTCTTGTCCCTTGTTTGCGAGAAAAAAAAGTTGCCATAGACTTATGATTTATCCCTCGTATATATTTAAAATAGATATGGATACGTACGTTTATATATATCCATAAGTTTGAACAATCACAGGCTGTTTTCCGCGTGTCGTTTGGATATTTAAGAACGAGAAACGTTTTGATACACATCACAGGATGGGGCAAGCAGCAAATTTGTATTTGTGCTCAATTGCAGTTTTCTGATTTTACGGAATATACATATAGCTCTATAGCATACTTGTAGCCAATATAATAAACTCGAAAAATGATACACACAACTGTAATTGGGTAATACTTCCGCCATGTGCTGAGAAAACTATGCAAGGCCCAAACCACCCGCAAAAGTTCACATTTCTGTGCAACAAAGTAGATGCAGCCCCATGATAATGCACATCCACATACATTGTAATGGACACTACTTTGAGAAAGATTAAATTTGTCCGAGAGAGAATATGATAAGCACACGTAAATAATTGACAGACGGTTCTTACTCTTACATTTATTAAACAAGGAGATCACTAATTTTTTCAGCTTTTATTTACTTACGATATCAATAACTCTGCCGTAGTTTTGCGACCGCTTGTATCCATGCAACTAAATGACGGTGCATCAACAAGTCTCCCTCCCTATTTCTATTCTCTGTCTCTTATTCTTTGCAAATGTTGAACTGCTCCTCGGTTCCCAGCCAAGCCTTTATCTGTTGAAAGCCAGCCAGTATGTAGTTTCCTTTATTGATTCTGAGCATCGCTTCGATCTGTGACACCAAATTTGTGCCATCACGTAAGTGCTTCCACTTCGCTGACCTCCGCTATTTCTAGGCCGAATAGTATTGATTCAACGGTCCTGAATTTGTCAAAGTGAGATGTCTGCTATGTTCTTAGCGACTCAAGTGCAAAGACGCCACATATAGAGGACTTATTCACTCTATAAGGCATGGATAATAACTGAAGGGTGGAAATATGAAACGTTCTAACGATAGGTGTAATTTTTCAATTTAATCGTTTTATTTCACAAATATGTCCTATGTGCTCAGATGCATATTCCTAGCCGTAAGTACCTATACACGGATGAATATTTCAAATACTCCTTAACTGTGGTCTAAATCTTTATTACGAAAGAGCAGTATTTATATATGTGGATAATTTGAAAAACACTCAGAATGAAGTTTGTAACAGGAATCAGCTCTTCAGTCGTCAAAGCCGTGTTGCGTATGTGCAGGTGGCAGCTTGTAGTTAATTTTAGGGAGGCTCTAATAGCGAATGGTTGTGCACTCATACGTGCCTATGTGTTTTCATTGTGTGCACTGGGTGCTAATTGTTCTTCTTTAGATATGCCAGCACATAACCCCGAATAATTAAATGTATTCAGACTTGTGGCAAGTAAGTTTGAAACACAAATGTAAATACGAAACTGTGCAACCTAGCGAATGGTGAATCATCATTACCGCATTTTGTAAACAAGCTGATTTCAACTACGACGTGGCAATAGTTTTCACTTTCTCTCTAGAGGTGTACTCGAGCACTTTATTCCTAATTTTCAGAACGAGATCAATTAATTATACTGATCAAAACTAACTTATTCATTTCAACCGACTTGCGTTTAAGTACCCATAAGTGTAGTACAGTTTCGAAGAATCGTTTTCTATGTACGACACATGTGTGAAATATATGATAAGGCGATTAGTAAGAAAATATCCTGGCAATCATCGTGTTCCAGGTTGAAAAACTGTGCCTAAAACTGGTACAAAACCTTTCATGATATGAAACTTGTTTCGGATCGCGGAGTTTTTACGTAAGTTAAATTAAATAAAACGCAGAAATGCTCTACGAAGATGCCAGTAATGTATTGCCGCCGAGAGGGCACCATTTAAAGCTAATACAGATCACTGCGGCTTATTACACTAGCCAACAGCCATGCTCTGACGTGCTCTAAAGCAATTAGTGCGTAGTTACAATTGTTATACACATACAATCCCAATCTGCCGTTTAAAATGTCTAGCACGTAACAGTTTTTAGTAATTTAGATTTTTTTTTTTTAATTCTAAGTCTTTCGCTATTCTATTTTCCTTTGTTTACATATTTTGTCTTGAAATATAGCGGTAGAGATTCTAAAAATAATCACTAGATGGGAGGAATGGTAAGATTTTTAAAATTTTAGTCATTAGTTGGGAAAATGTTCTACAAAAGAGGCTCTATTGTCTAGCTAATGTTGTAACACACATGATGAAATTCTTATCATAGTTTCCTCTTGGTCCTCTTTCAAATCAATTGTTAATATCTTTCTGGGCAGCAGAAAAGATGATAACTGTGTGTCCTTAGTGAATGATATGTTGAACTACAAGAACACGGGGATGTAGAACGTGGCTTAAAATTCACTTTTTACTTTCACACCTTGACTTCTTTCTGGGAAATTTGGGCGCCGTAAGCCATTAGCAGGGGAGCGCTTTCACCAAGACATCCTTACTATCGTTATCAAGGGCACTGAAACCCTTCGATGAGGGGCGACTACTGTTAATGTCTTTTTAAAAAGTGTGATGAAACACCTTACAAAAGAAAAGCATCATCAGTACTCACTTTTCAAAACAAAATAAAGAGTACAATTGCACGTATATTGGGAAGTAAGTTTTATATCTTTCATGTGCGCGCGCGCACACACACACACACACACACACACACACATTGAAATAGAAATGAGTACTGAGTCTGCATTTCTTGTTTGTGTTCAATTATGACAATATTCGCCAGTAGTGCTTTTTTGTTTTGTTTGTTTTTGTTATTTAATCAAGCTGTAAATCTAATTACTGAGACCTAAAAGGGAAAAACTATTTTTTTCCGATGAATTTTGCAACTCAAAATTAGGTAAACCCACACATTAATTAGTTCTAAGTGCAATTGTTTTGATGCATTTAAAACCGTTAATGTGCACCCACATTGTATTGAATTGGTGTGTGTTAGTATTGTGTGTCTAGGAAATGTGACGTGAAAGAGAATTCCACTGAATTCAGAACTCCAAATTAAATATTTCACAACAGATACAGAGAAATTTTGAAATTTGTTTAGTTTTGGCATCAGTTTTAAGTCGGTCCTGATGATGTAGTGATAACCATATTTGCCTTCTAAACCCAAGATCGCGGGTTTGATCCCGGCCAGGACCGATGGATTTTTTCGGGCGTAAAAATCCTAAGTATGGCTTTCTTCGAAAGGGAAGTAAAGCCATGGGTCCCGTGCCGCACATTTAGAGCACGAAAAAGACCCTCAAGCCTGAAAAAAGAGGCCTCTAAGAAAAATTTGTCGGCCGTTTCACGCTCTGAATTTAATGGGACGCTAATGACCTGAGACATTAAAGAGCGTCCACAAACAAAACAAATCAAATCAAATCAAATCAGTTTTATATATGGTATAATTTTAAGCTTTCGGTAAAAATACTAAAATAAAAATAATTATATGTGCTGATGCAGTTTCTTAGTAAGCTGCCCCTAACTCAAATAACCTCACTGTACTTCTTCAGCATAGTTCCCTTTTAACATCGGTATTTCAAGAATCTTCTGAGGGCATGAGTGGCGCTAACACCCCCAGTCTATGTTTCATAGGATGAAGGCTGAGGGGTAATCATTTGAGAAAAGTATCATTAATATCTGGCACATATCCTGAAATCTTCTGAGTATCCCGTTTACAGAAATATATATATATATATATATATATATATATATATATATATATATATACACATTAAAATTCTTTCGTCAAACGGAAAATTATTGCACTGGTGTTTCTAACGCAAATCACTCAATACAACAGATTTAAGATATACTGCTATGTTTGAGTCACTCCCAGGAATTAATAAATTACCATCGTAAGTAGAATTACTGAATTGTATGATTTATTTGAGTACGGCTAGTTTATAAACATTTACCTAAGATTTCTTGAATCAAATTTGTCATACCAATCTTGTTCTTTGTAGATAATGCACAGTAAATATAAAAGTCAAATATTTAGGCTGTTAACACTATGAGTTTAAAGAAAAGGAAGACAACAGACATCGGTGAATGACCGATACGCGTGTATCCGTTCTCACCCTGGACCAGAAGCGTTGGCCACGCAACTTCCTGGGCAACAAACCACAAGAAACATGATATCTTGCTAACACGACGGGCAGCCACACCAAAGATCATGTACCTGTCATAGGACGAGTTAAAGTTCTTTTGAACATGACAGGTAACTGGTAACAGTTTAGATCTCTCTTTACTTTTTTTTTTTTTTTTTTTTTTTTTTAAAGCTTTCCTTAACCTGGGTCAGGTTTAAAAATGATCCAAGAGTTGCACTATATTTACTGCTGAAAAAACTTGTGCAAACCTGAAGTCAAGGATACTCTCTTCTGTAACTACCCTCACTGGGAGTAAAGTTCTCCTTCCTCAGGTTTCTTTTTCAAGGGAATTGACCCAACGTTTAAAGATATTTCAAGTCCCTAAACGGACACATGGTTCATGTTACAAAAATAAACGAATATTACTCTTTCTTCTTATTTTTCTTTACATTACTCAGGGATTATATACATTTTCAAACACCGACAATACTCAAGAGATCGTAAACCCAACACCGATTAAGTGTAGTTCTACGACATCAAACACTTTTCCCTTCTGCTTTCCTGATATTCTGCGTTTTACTCCCATTTTCACTGGAGAATCTAAGCAGGTAATTATAGGCTTCGTATTTACACAGAAAATGGGCGTTTCTTACAAATATTTCATTCCGTTCGTGCTGCACCAAGTAGAAAGGTGGAATTAATATTTATATTTTTTACTGAAAACATAAAATGTTACTGTATTTAAAACTGATTATAAACACTAACCCGTGTTATAAGAAAAGTAGAACATATTCCTCAAAAGAAATACACTGATGGCATCTGTATTTCATATAAATTATGTTCCGCAAGAACATGGCGGTTGAATCATTATCTTTCCTAACATTTTAACAACTACCCGAAACACGAGTGCTAGGACATTTTCTTGCGAACTGCCTTACCACTTCTTTCAAGAATACCAATTACTCAATATTTATCAGCGGCGGTTTGCAGCTGCATAAATTCGAGGTGCACACTTTTACTGCTGCTACGGCTGAATAGAGATTACAAGCTTCTAGAATCTTAGTAACTAGAATTAATACACATATGTGGGTAGCTTAACATACACAAGAGAGATAGAGAGAATTTAACATAAACATCGTATCAGTGCACCTATTAAAACTTTGTTACTCATGGTTTTCATGTAACAAGTTAATCGATGAGCTTATGATTAAAAGCCTGGAACCTTCACTATGAAGTCCGTTCGTACAGAAATCATTGTATAGTTCCAATGTTCTGAAATCACAATTTGATTCAAATTAACTTTTGCCAGTATTTTAATTTCCATTTTCTCTTCCAACAGTTTCAAAGATAAAATTATTAGAATGTAAGTGTTCATTTTCTTTACATTCAGGTACACGAAATAGAAAAAATCTACTACTGCACGAATCACACGAAACTGCACAAACTTGCCATTCAGTAACACCGTACTATACTCCAACTACAGTATACTCTGACAAAACAATGATTATCACTGCTGGGGAGTGTCTGCATGAGAGCAGTTTTTACTTCACTTTATTGTTTGATACTGAAATAACTGCATGTTTTCCCATATTTAATATATTAATAAAAGAACTGTGATGCCATTTATATACTGTTTCACTTTAATTATATAATAGTTTTTTTTAAAACTTTCATTCAGCCAAACAGCACAAATATGAAGATTTCTGGATTATGCATGTGAGAGGTGGCGTTTCTAGTTATGCAAATCAGCGACCTCCTAAGGAGTCGCCCATGATATTTATGTATTGCCATAACTAACAGAGAAAATTACAAATTTACATACCACTCGCTGGCAAATCCTTCAACTTCAAACTGCTACCTGAACATGCTTTGTACGACCTTGACGAATAGGTTCTCCCAGGAAGAACCCGCGAAATGCCGGCCCCTAATTGCAGGATACCTTTTACTAGTATTATTAGGCAGCACAAGGAAAACTACAACTTTTTACCTACTCCTCATTCTCGTCTCAATTCAGTTTTATTTTTGTTTCTATCAATAGTTATATTGATTATTACATCCAATATTATTATAATTTTATTTGAAATAACCTCATTGTATAATCAGGGTGTGGTTTATGTTTGACAGTCATCTGAAAGAACCATAGTCGCACTTGCCATAAAACCGTGGGAGAACGCCTTCAGCACTGCAATTCTATTAATACATTTTGTAGGTACTAAGGTTGCGCCTATCGATTCTGCACAAGTGCGCTTATTGTACCATGCGGGGATTTAGCGATTTAAAAAATAGACTAGCAGGATTCACCAGCGGGTCGGTACTCACAGGTTGAAAAACTCTACTCTAGTTTATATCACCGAACAAACTCACAAATAATTAATAATGCCTTTGGACAATAAATTAAATTTTAGGTTTCAGACAACCGTAGAAAAGAGTAAAACTCCATCTTCAAGGCGTTTTGAAACTGTTAGTTCAGTGATTTGTTATACTACATACCGCATTAGATCGATTTGCATTCTTTTCTGTAGGCAAATAAATCCCTCAATTCGTAACGTATGCCCCATCTATATCAAGACAAGAAACAGTCCGAACGCCCTGCAAGAACACACGGTGCAATGGTGCTGACAAAAGAAAACGACCGCAGGAAGTAATGATGAAAAGAACAAAGGAAATAAAAAAAAACAAACGATGAAAGATAAAAAGAGTAGAACAAATGAAATGAAAAGGTAAAAAGGGGGCAAAAGAAAAGAGAATAAAAAGAAAAGAAAGATGAACGGATAAAAACAAAAAAGGAAAGAAGAGGATTCAGGTAAACTCATGAGAAAGGATATATTATGACCCCACAACTTTCAGCAATCCCGCTTTAAACCCAAACGACTTGCGCTGGGTTTATTTTCTTGCCGTTATTTACATTCCAGGAAATGTAGGTCGTCAGCATTTGAAAAGAATATCCCGAGATATGTGTATGAGAGACTGGGTATTTGCAAACAGCGTTTATAGCGACAACACTCGTGTACGGTGTGGTGACAAAAGCTGCGATTAACGTCATGGCATCACTAATGCTACAGATCATTTCTTCCGGGCCATTACTTTCGTTCAGGACGGATATTCCGAATCAAAATACATTTCGCACTTAGTTAGGCAAAGCTGTGCTGTACCTTGTGACAAAACACTTTGCTCTGCGTACAAATGCTTGGTTTTGTTTCACCACACTATTGACAATTACAATTAAACCAGTGTCCTCATCCAAAAAGTAAGTTTCCTTATCTCTGAAAAAGAACCTGCATATATTAAATTGTGGACCGCAGTATTTTTAGGGTAAAATTCCAGCATTCGGTTTCAGCCTGTAAACACAAGTTAGTGGTAACCAACTAATCATGAAGATATCCTAGTCATTCGTTGCGCTAACCACAAAATCAGCACCAGTGGAGGTTACGTAAAAAGAAAATTGCTATTATCAGAAACATTACGGTGGCCTAACTTAACCGTATCAATCAGCATGTGTTTTCCCGAGCAATGCCTGTATAGACGAGAGAGGGTAACATTTTCTGTAAGATATAATTTAAGCACAGTTAAAGTACGATGCGCAGACAAGGTTTATAACTACAGTCGGTAATTACAACTGTGCTACATCTATAACAGCAAATAATAGTAAGGTGGTATTATTTTTTTTTATATCTACCCCTTTCAGCTTCTTTAAACTTTTTTGTTATAAAAATGAAAAACCGAAGCTATTGCATAGGGATGATTTCGGAATAGCTTGCAGCAAGACGAGAAAACTTTGTATTATGCGCATGTCCAAATGCCCGCAAGACAGGCATGTCTTGCAGGTAGCATACCTGTCACGGCAAATCGCTACTCTTATGTCGAAATCACCACCCGCTTATGTATGTATTTTTTTTTTTTTTTTTTTTTTAATTCTCAAGTGTTCTAATGCCAACTCAACCATCCCCACCCAGCCATTGTGATTACATTATGCCAGAATTCCCCAAACCCACTAAAATGAAAAACAATGATTTCAGAGAAGTACTGAAAGTCTTTCAATTGTGAAAGGAGCATTCTAAATTTTCTTTTGCAAGTTTGGTGCTAAAAATTTTTCAAGTAATTATTGAATTTTTTAAAATATAAATTTTGTCTCCTCTACATCAAAAATTAAATTTAAGCCTATTGCGCCGACACTACTGGCCTTTTAATCGGCCTATATTTCGTTTACAAAGGGCTTAATTTTATATTATTTTCGTTGTATTTTTATCAATTATTAGCATAATTCAATGTATTTTACAATATATAGTTGGCAGTGCTTTTATTATATAAAAATGTACTATCATTCCCGTTCTTTTCATTTTTTAAAGTACAACATGCTGTTTGTTACAAATGGGCTGACAGCAAAATATTATTGCTACAAAACCGATAAAATTATTAAAAAAAAAACTATAGTTTAGTTTTTTATTAACTGATTTGCATACTTTCTTTCTGCTCTGCTGTTTTGTTCCCGTGCGTTTATAATTTATGATTTGTTGGCATTTATGTTGAAAACTGTTCATTTAGAAATCCCGAACTCCAATGCAATTTTCCTACAGATCTACAGATTTACAAATATTTAATCTCTTCGATGGTTAATGCCATTAACTTGTGCTTATACATAATGATCACACAAAATGAAGGTATATTTTTGCACTCCACTTTATTACCGTCATATACTAGCGGTGTAGTGGTAACCATACTTGCCTCGTAGACCCAAGATCGCGGGTTCAATCCCTACCAGGATCGATTGATTTTTTCGGGCGTAAAAATCCTAAGTATGGATTCTTAGGGAAGGAAAGTAAAGGCGTGGGTTCGGTTTTCAAGATTTACGGTATGTAAAAGAATCTCAAGCCTAAAAAAGAAACTTCTGAGCAAATTTATCGGCCATTTCACCCCCTGAATTGAATTGGACGCCAATGACTTGAAATGTTAAAAGCGCGCCGTCAATAAACCAAATATATTAATAAACGTCATACATACTGAGGGAAAAACACGCAAAGTATATCTTTCACTTCCTTCTTGGAAGTGTTAATACCTTGCACATAACAGCAACAGGTAGAATAGACGGCATATAACATACAGAATAATTAAAAACGATGCATAGCAATTAAGTGCAAAAGTAACGTTAATTGTCATAAACACATATCAGAGTATTCTTTGAAAATAATTCTAAGAGATTATTTAGCTATTTAGCTTTGCCCTATTTGCCCTGGCATCACGTGAACGCTCTTATCGTATACCAATTAATAAAAGTCCAGTTTTTATTATTGCATAAGAATTAGTCACTTAATTACTGTTTTCCCACTCCATGGTCAGATTTTTGTTATATATTTTACGCCTAAAGCTCATTCAGCAATCCTCATTCTTTTAGCTACTTTTTACATCTAGACTGTAATGTAATTTTTGTTACCCGTTCATATTCAGGATTAAGTAACAACTCTATTTCTTTTTTCTTGTAGTATCGGAATCGCTACCTCTCTTGCGTAAAATAAGTGCATCTGAACTGCGTATCTGGGTATGCAAGCAACCTCTTCATAGTGTTGAGCGGCCCTGCCTTCGCGAGCTTCAGGTTCTCCCTGGCCCAGCAACTTGACTAGGAGAGGAAAGCCCCATGATGGGGCCTGTACTTCCAGGTTGAGAGTTTTGCGAAGGATTGTTGGTAAACAAGAGAGAGAGGCGGGGGGAGTACTTATCAGCGCCTAAAAGAACACTATATTAAAATGTTACACAATTATCACGCCTATTTAGTGAGCTATGCACGATGAAAAATAATTTTACGATAAAAATGTTTTGAAAACTTTGTAATTGTCCCAAACATGTTATCATTTTTCATTTGTTTTATTGGAATTCTTTTATTATTTTCATTTACTGCTCCTTTTTCACCACGTAAACTTAATTTGCTGTCTCAAATATTGTTTAACGGTCCTGTACTTCAGTTGTGGTACAGGATATCACGTCGCATAATGAAGGTGCGTGAACAGTTCAAAAGATGCTCTCAAGTCTCCGAACTGTTACGAGAGCTAGAGACTGATCCCGGTTTGAATGGCTTCATTAACGAGCAACTTGAATGTCTGAGGGAAGTGTTTAGCAGCAGCATTCACAAGACAAGAGAACCAAAGTGGATACACTAAGTCACTGAGATGGGGCGATTACTTGGGGAGAATTGATTCCCTACTCATCAGCACAGCAAGTGAATACACATGCTGCATTAAAACGTTCGACGTTTCTTGCTCGGTTTGCGACCTCACAAATTAAGTTATAATTCAGAAAATATTATAAACGTTTACAAAATATTAAGATATATCTAAATAACACAAAAAGAGCATTTTTGAAACGCAGATAACTGCTCCTTGGCCCCATACATATTTCAACTGTCAACTTCAGCTTTCAATTGGGTACACATTTCACATGTTTTCGTAATTTAATTCGCGATAGTGCCGCTAAAGAATTCCATGGCGCCCAAACCATCTGCCAATGAACTCCCATCACCTTAGAGGAGTTGGATGTCAGAAGCATTCACTACACGTAAAGTTCTCCAGATACAGAACAAAAGTGCCTAAGGTCATAAGAACCGAGAGGAGAACCGGTAACAACCATTCCGAGTTCCGGCATGTAAATGTTTAGCTCTGTAACGCCGAAACGATTAAGGCAACAACAAAAATGCTACAGTAAATAAATGAACGCCTCATTATAAGAGGGCTGTTCAATGAAAAATTACATATCTTTTTACAGGCATAATTTCTTAACCTAAAATTTATGTTTACAATATTTTCTTAGCTTAATGCATGTCCAATTGGTAATAGTGCCACTGTTGTCACTTCCGCTTTCCGTTTCGACAAATCTTCAGCTGAGGCATATGCAGAGTTTGTTATTCCCTACAGCACATCTCGGAAGAGTAATTGAAATGTTTAAGCAGGTGAGGTAATCAATTTCAAAGGAAGGTGGACCTGGACTCCAGTATTTGTTCTATCGCTATCACTGAGGACTGTCGAATAACATTAAGAATACTTTCAGATATGAAAATTTCTAGGGGACCATCCACACGTTGGTAAATGAAACGTTGCACATGAGACGCGTTTGAGCACGGTGGGTCCCAAGACTGCCGATTCCCTTACAAAAAGAAGTTCGCGTGCAGGTTTGCATGCAGCTGAAGGTGATGTTACAGAAAGATGCGGAGTTTCTTTCAGATGTAATCATGGCGATGAAACTTGATACATCATTAGCTCTTTATCATCTCAATTATCACAAACACCCAAAGGAAAAGCAAAAGTGATTGCTTTCGCTGGGAAAGTTGTCTTCTCATTTTTTGATATTCAAACAATGATGTACAATTGCAAATGGGCAATATGAAGAGATGTCCCGAAAACTCTGCACGACTACATTTTCATGCTACAAGCTAGATACTGTACCACGATAACGCATGTCCGCACATAGAAATTATTGTTGCTGAATATCTCACAAACATCAATGTTAAGTTTGTCTCGCATCCTCCCTATAGCCCAGATTTAGCCCCGAAATTGAAGAATTTTCCATTATCAGAAGTGGTAGAGGCGATTCTCAAGGACCTGTCAAGTATGTGTTTGTGGTTGGACAGAATACTGGAAGAGATGCACTGCCTCCAACGGGGATTTCTTTGAGAAATATCAAAATTATGAGGATGGGTAAAGATATGTTTTAAAAAAAAAATTGTACATATATAATAATCTTTATTGAACAGTCCTTATAGCAGATTAATTTCTTATTGAGGAAAGCATTTGTTTCCAAAGTGTGACCCAGTATGCACAGTCAACCGCTTTCTCAAAGCCCACTTCGCCACTTTTCGCAACTTTTTTATTATATAAGCATGTAAAGTACGACGATTCTCCTATCTTGGGAGCCCAGAAGGCTAAAACTTGGGAACCGCCACGCCAGCAGAATGTGAAGTTATAGGTGCGGCGTGACCGCGCGAAAATCTGAAGCCTCTGATACGAATTGGATTACCGCGGATAGCGCGTGGAAGTGCTCCGTTTCTTTTCTCTTGGATTATGTGAGATGGCTCATGTATGATGCGGCAGAAAGGATTTGCTTTTGTTTACACAGTGAGACCAGACGTTCTTCCTTGTAAGCGCCGTTTGTCACGCGACGCAGGCTTTAAAAACTTTTGCCTTCCCACCCCACTTGTTATAATAACAAAGTTCCGTTCCAGAACCTGTTGTATAGCAGCAGGAAATAGTGTTAAATCGCCATTAACTGGAGTGGCGACCGAGCCATAATTCGTTTCAAACTGCACGGCACGCGTGCGGATCGATATTCCGAACGCTTTATGAAGGCAGCCTGCCTGTTTGGTTGTGTTTTGCAATTTAAACGTATTTGTGAATCTCTGGAGGGGCAGCTTCAAAATACAACTAACTCACTGGTTCCCCAACTTTCTTCATAAAGTTCTGAACTGAGCGAACACAAAATGCTTCACAAGCTTACATTAACTTACAGTTCCTACATTTACGGCAAAAATGCGTACCTTAGAATTCCTCAACAAAAATTTCAACAAAACAATTAAAATATTAAACTCTCAAGTAATAATTCAAAAACATTTTTCCCTGTATTTAAAGCCGCATTTAATATTTCACATATAGTAATGTTAAACAGACACTGAGAATTCTTTTTGGGTGTTGATGAAATATTTTATATGGTAACAGATTTCCATGCGGGTTTAAGTTACACAGTTACAGGCAGATTCAATATCAAGTTTGTACCCACCCAGCTGTTCCTCCCTTCCGTCGCCTAGCACGCATATTCCTGTGCAATATAAATGTCCTCACCTTATACGAGAATAGTAAAAATATCTTAATAAAAATTAAAAATCCGCCATTCCAGAAAAACATTCTAAACAACTTTCTGTAAGAATTCGGATATTCCAGGCGATTCGCAAGCTACAGTTTGAGAATGAATGAGTAGTGTTTAACGCCCGTTTTTGCTACAGAGGCACCACACGCGGTGAACACTGATGAACATGAGATAAATGATATATTAGGAAAGGGTTTATTTTTAAGGAAGGAATCGTTCCAGGCCTAAGTTTAGGGTGCCTCCTCGGCATTTACCATTTATGAGGACTGATGAAAACCTGGAAAAACCTCATTCAGGGAGGACGGTCCTGGTGGGATTAGAAACCCAGATCTCCCGCTCACGAGTCCGCGCCTTAACGACCTCGACCACCCGTGGCGGTACAGTTTGGGAAACACTAAACTAACCAATGACTTCACGTATTTAAATAAAACTCTATTATGCAACACTTTCTATTATTGTAAACTGCTATGAGACTGGCATGGAACACATTCATTAAAGTAAATAAAAAACAACACGGTCGTTCAAATACCATATATTTTATACTACTGCATAAATGTTCCTAAAATAATTATTTGGGTCATGACGAATCCTAATTACAAGGCTAATATAATTATATGTTCAGAAACTGGATTTTGGCAAAATACATAACTCAGAATTAAAATGTCGGTCTCTGTATTTAGCCATATTAATAATAATAATAATAATAATAATAATAATAATAATAATAATAATAATAATTTAGTCTTTTAGTAAAATTAGTAACAAGTTACTAATTCTTGATACTTCAAATGCTCCCTTTGTTAGTAATTATGACCGTATGATTGTGGATTAAGATAAAGCGATAAAAAAGTGAAATCGTGGACGTGTTGTTTTTCCTAAAACACAAACAAATGTTTAAGTATGACAGTTAGGGGGAAAAATGGGAAGTAAATAAAGTGTAAGAAGAAAATGACACTTCCAGTTTACCATCTACCTCTCAGGATCTTTTCTCATATTGCTATTGATCCTTATACATTGGTTGACCCACGAAACATCGGTCCACATTGGCAAGCCACATAAACAAGGAATACTGGCGGAAAGGGGAAAATACGAATGCAGCCTGCCGTGCGAGAGTATTCTTTGCAACAAAGAATAATTGCAATATTGGAGGCGTAGTGCATGCCGGTTGCATTAAGAAAAAGAGGAAGAAATTTTCAGCGAAATTTCCTGGTATTGATGTCCCCACAAAAAAAAAAATATATATATATATATATATATATATATATATATATATATATCAGACTTGGTGATGTAGGAAGGGATGGGCTGCAAACGCTTAAAAAAAGAGGGAGAGGGAGGGAGCTCAGTCTGTTTTCATACCTGCTGTAGTCCGGTTAATTAATTATTCACGCACAGACGTTCAGAACCGTACTAAGACAACACAGAACGAATACATCGGGTTCACATTTTTTACAAGGAAAGACCAGTATTTGGTGGGCCCCATGTAGCTTTTCAATTGGAGCTGTGGAATAAATAAATTTATCCCTGCAACCTCTAGGGAACTCAGCTATTGTTAAAACCAAGGCAAAATAAGAGACAGTCTAAGCAGAAAGTGAAACAAATCGTTTTAAAGAAGACGGGGGGGGGGGGACTCTTGTGCAATCAAATGAAATAAATGTTGAATCTGAGAATATTTTTTTACAAATCAAATTTGCAAAGGCCACCAAAGAAAAATGGCTCATGCTTTTCCACAGAACTCACTATGAAGATCAGATAGCTGTCCATGCTGACAAACGTGAATTAAGCAATCAGCTTTGCTGTGACATGAGTAAAGGTAATCAAAGGTACCTGGAGAAATTACTTTCAGTCATTATGCATTCATGTTTACTTTTGTGACTTTTCTGTTAAATTATAGAGATTTTATAGGATTCTTCAAATTTCAGAAGTTAGAATAAATAACTTGAGGATATAATTGGAGAATAGCGTTTATCTGCTTGAATTTGAAGTCCTACTTAAATATCAAATACCATGATCTAAAATAAGAAAAAGTGGGAATTTGGAAAAATATTACAAATTCTACCTATTCCCCCTACAATTTTGTATTAAAAATAAACTGCTAATCCTTTACGGCGGGCGGTATATGTATATTCATATCTTGCGAAAGTAAAATTGTTTTTGATCTATGTCCGAAAATGAGCGCAGCGTGCGCTGGGCTAAGGTCACACCAGTCAGCTAACAGATTCTTTCGGTCTTTTTGGTTTGTTATGTTAAGATGCTGTTGAACATCCCAGGTCATCAGCGCCCCACTCAATTTACGTGTGAAATGGCCGAAACATTTTTGCTCAGAAGCTTCTTCCTTCAGGCTTTAGGTTCTTTTTCGTGAAGTAAATCTACGACATGAAACCCAGGCTTTACTTCCCTTCCGAAGGAGGCAATACTTAGGATTTTTACGCCTCTTTTGGTGTTGATGGCTGCACAAATCTCAGTAAGCATTATTCTCTTTGTATTGTTATAACTCCGCGTGTTATTCAGAGACCAAACTTATGACACAGGAAACGAAATGATTAACTGGGAAAGCAATTTTTTTAAAGGAAGGAAGGGTTCCAGGCCAAAGTTTAGGGTACCTTCCCGGCATTTGGCACTTAAGGAGACTAAGGAAAACCTGGAAAATATCTCAATCATGAAGGACAGTCCTGGTGGGAATGTAACCCTGACCTCCTGGTGGGAATGTAACCCTGACCTCCCCCTCACGAGTCCGCGCCTTAACGACCTCGGCCACCCCTGCAGCTTGCTTCACATGAGGTCCCAGGACAAAATCAACTTACTATATTTTCTGATACCTTTGGAGTACGAGTGGAAATCTCCGCTATTCCTTACATTTGTCCTTGCATCTGATCGGCCTTAACTGACTGGTTGTATAGAGAAACATTAACTACAGTGTTTATCACGAAAATTAATTTAAAATCAACTTAGACCAGGGAAAGACATATGCTGAAGAAAAACTGGCGAAAAATGCCATGTTTCTGCCAGAAGTAAAACGCGTGTATTGCTCACATTGTGCTGTTGAAACTGAACCATACATGCTGAAGATACACATTTAAAAAAAAAAATCCCCGTTGTGAACAACGAACAAAGCAACTCTCCTGCCCCGAGACGCAGGTAACAAAAATTCAGCAGCACGTTCCGGGGATCCCAAACCGTCCCAAACGACGGAATGTCACAATGTGCCAAGACATTTACATGAGATTTCCATTACAAACGATGAACCTAGTTAGGGCGCGTGTGCTTATGCTGGAGCGGAACATAGGCCTCAATTGTCTACCCGTGTACACAGTTTCACGGATTGTGCACCGCAACCTTTTCATACAGTTCTCTTGCAGCATTTGCTAAACCTTCAACAGTAGGTTTATTAGACAAGATAAAAATAAAATGTTGCCGTATTTCGGTGTGAATTGCCAAAGGTCTTATTGTCATAACATTTACGTTTCTGAACATCGGGGTATTAAAGAGTAACCTTTCAATTAAAATCAAATAACTTCTATTTTTGCAGGGGGTGAGGGGCTCATTTTTTCTTGCTTTTTTATTTGATCTACCTGTATATATGTAACATGAACGCCCTAAATTCAAATATGTTTTCAATTTAACTCTATCGGGATAGGTTTTTAAACAAAATCATATTAAATGTAATATGCTCTTATATTTTTTAAGAAATACTTTTATGTATTCATACACAGAACTAAGACAAAACTGTTTTTGTAGATTTCATTTTAACTTGATGAATATATTGAAAAACAGAGCGATGTGTCATTAATTATTACTTTCTAAATCTTTTTCACTATTGGAAAGAAGAAAAACTTCATTTTTTTTTTTCGAAGTTCTTAACTACTTTTCAAACACCCACAGTAATCAGACATTCCATTGTTTTAATGTGTTTATGAAACAGCTAACCTTGCTCTTCATCCTTTGCACCAAGATTCGCAGAGAAGTGACTAATATGGCTTTTGGGAAAATACACTTTAACACTCATTCTGCTCCTTAGAATTCTAAAATGTTGTAACATTTCCTCCACAATTTCTCTATAGTTCTCAGATTTCTTTGTTTCCAAGAAAGTTTTCTGCCACTTTTTTATATGCCAACCATGCTGACTTCTTTAACTCGGATACAGACTAAGGAAAGGTATCATCCTGCATAAGCTCAAGAATCTGTGGCCCGTCAAAAATACCTGCTGCTATCGTAGCTTCAGTTTTCTGTGGGAACTTTGTAACAAGAAGTTAAATCAATCACTATCCTTATTCAGAGCAGTAACAAATTCCCTCACCAGGTCTAATTTAATTAATGATGGAAGAAGGATATAAAAAGGAGCCAATGGTTCATACTTCACATTTTTTCCCCTCTCCAGCAACTAAAATGCTCCTTTGTGGCCAATTTTTTTTTTCCCGGTCCAATTGCTCTGAATTAGGTCTATTGTCCTATTCACACAGTGAACAATTCATTATTTTGTTTAAATCCTTCAGAACATTTTTGTATGTTCCTACCCAATGAACAAATAATAAAAACTGTTATTTTCTATATTATCGATTTCTGAAAAACTATACTGCAATTAGACAAAACTACGAAGCATGGCTTGAGAGATTCCACGTGGTAAGGACTCAGAAAACAGGAACAAATTTCATTCAGAGAAATTGTGTAGACCAGTGTAATCAAAACTATTGATATTGAAGGACTATGGAAAACGCTCAGAAACAAATTATTTGTGATACAATTTCGGTGAATTTATTACAAATATTTTATTTACGCCTCTCTAACAACAATCGGAATTTTTTGCACGGCAGACCTACAGACAACATTCTTGCTCACTGTCCTATGCTAAGCTAAGAAACCGGAGTAGGAGAGGGAAGCGGGGCTTACAAACTAAATTTGCGAAGGGAACGAATCATTAAAAAGCATCTGAACAGTGGAAACATTTTTACAATCTTCCCTTCTTAGTTTCTTCCTATTTCTCGCATTTAAAAGCTGCTTATCCCAGCATATAAAATATACTTCGGAAATTTAATTTAGTGTTTCACTTTATTAGATATTCTGATTTCTAACAGTACTAATATGCTCTCTTAATTTGTTTCTGTGTTGTATTTTCTAGCTGTTCATTATTCCTATCTTTTTTTCAATCTGTAGAAGTGCAACATTCTATTTGCTTTCCTTCCATTTCTTCATCTTTACCATATCTTCTTGCCCTATACAAGTATTTTCTTTATTTTAACATTATTACATTCACTGATTTAATTTTATTCTTTTCTTTTTCAATGAATGCTATTGTTAACACTTTCCTTCTTTCAAGTGCACTTATTTATTGTCTTTTCATGTTGCATTATTCACACTATATTTACTCTTATGAAGCTGTTTCTTATAAAGAAGTCGCAGTAAATTCAACGACACTGTGCACAGTACGAGAAAAACATTGTCAGAACTTTCACAGTTAGCTAATTCAATTTGCCCTCGTTATCAAGTTCGATGTAAATGCTAACTAACAGCTAGGAGAAGATGTCTCTGTTGTATTCTACTGCAATTAAATTACTTTGTTAAGCATCGCCTTTCACAAGAACGGAATTTTGAAACACTTACAAAGCTCTTCCCGTGATACGGTAAATGAAGCTACGGTCTGATCTGCTATTTTGGTGTTTCCATTAGGCAAATTCAAACAACTGCTCCACTTTCAAAGAAACAAAGAATCAATCAGAAACATTCCAGGCCTTATTTATTCTATCGAATTCGGTATCAAAACCTTAGCATAACACACAGATTGTACATTTCACATAAAATAATCCTAAGAGTGTAGTTAACTGTGCAACAAGCTCTCGAAGATTTCGAGTTGCCTCTACTGGGATAAAATCTCTGCAACGAGATGATCTTAAGAGAATTCCAGGGTATATACGGGGGACATTCAAAAAGTTGTTCAATTGTCGTGCAATAATGTCTAAAAAATGTCACTAATACAGCTAGAACAATGAACCTTATGTTATTAAAATGCCTAAGGGCAAGTTTAAACCTGCACAGTCACTGCCGTACAGTCTGTTGAGTTCAGTCCTGTGTTAATAACTGGTGAAAAAAGTAATATTTCTAGAAAAAACCTTAATTCTACATTTTCACACGCTATGAGTTAGGTGAAAGAGAGAACAAATCCACGAGGACTTGGTAATTGTTCAGGTAATAAAGTGTGTTCATTTAAATAATTGCAAGATGAATTTGATTATTTGAAGAAGGGCTAGAGATTTTGAAAGAAAACTCTGGCTCTGGCAGCCTCGGGAAGCTGTGAATGAGAGAACAATTCAAACAGTAAGCAACTTGGTGGAGGAAAGTCCACATATTACTATTGAAATGGAATGGTAATGGGTATCAGTGTTGGCAGCATTGATAGTATACTCCATGAACATTTAAAGCTGCGAAAAATTTGTGCAAAATGGTCCACATACCTTAACCAGTGAAGAGAAGAAGAGGAGAAAGGAACGTGCAAGAAACTGCTGAGCATATTTCCATCAAATGGTCCCAACATTTGACAGATACATGTACTGGTGATGAAAGATGGTTCTATTACTATACCAACCCAAATAAAGCCTAGAACTGCGTGTGGGTAAATGAGAATGACCCAAGACCAGTTGTTCTTCGATAAGATTTTCGTGCTCGGAAGCGAATGTGCACTGTTTTCTTCAACTATGAAGGACCATTAGTAGTTGATTGTATGTAAGAAGGAATGACAATGAACGGAGAATACTATGGTATGTATATTTTGAATCCGTTATTTGAAGAGATAATGTGGCGGAGTCCAAAGACAGAAACTTCATGGCTGTTGCTTTTGCACAGTAATGCGTCTACTCACAGAACAGCTGCAAATTTGAGGAAACTGAAAGTCGCCAAAGTCTAGTTGCTTGTCCACCCACCTTTCAGCCCTGACCTAGCACCGTGCGACTTCTGGTTGTTTCTTCGTGTGAAATGTTGCAATGGTGGAAAACAACGAATGCAGGACCTTGTTCAAGCTACAATATCTCAAGCTGTTGACAATTTCTCAGTACGAGTACAGTAGTGCTTGTGACAAGTGGTTGCAACGAATCCAGCCCTTAGCTTGGACTTTAAGGGTGACGCTTGCAAAACATTTTGAATGCCCCCAGTAGACTTAGCTGGAGGCGATTCCAGCAAAGTACGATAGGTCAGATGGTTAAGCCTAAATAACTTCAAGAAAAATGATTTTATCTTTCTTTTATCTTCACCCCAATGTTATTAAATTGCTATAAAAGCCATAAAATAAATATTTAATGTGGAATATCTCGGAAAATCGGTAGCACTGCTTTCATGACACTTCCTCTTTTGTCAGCAATAACTCTACTGTACTTGCGTCAATAGATTTTTTTTTCTCGTTTTCTTTTATTTTAAACGTTTAACTTCTCGCCATTTAGTAAATCCATTGGCGTCTAAAAGTACGTAGTAATCACAATTTTGGGGCAAGACAAAACTCCGGAAAATCCTAAACCAGGCAACATGTTTCGACCTAGGATTAAATCCGGGTCCGACACGAAGTCTGTCGTTGAATTATTTATATACAAAGTAAGGTACTGCGTCTGCCAGACTTATAGATTTGGTACACTGGAATCTCCCCTTTTTTCGTTGAAAGATTGCAGACAGGACAATCATACAATTGGAACATAAACAAATGCGTAGCCAGCATGAGCTACAAAAAAAAACTATTCACTCAGGTAACACCTGAGAACTTAACTTTAGGAAAATCGGTACATTTTTTTCTGCGGGACTTTGACCCAAAATCCTTGTAAATAGAAGAGCGGTCGCGCGTGTTTGTGTGGATTTTAAGCTAACCCCTAAGGTTCTGCAAAAACGTGCTGTGAGATGTGTATTTAATTCAACAATTAAAACAGGCACCTGTGAAGCGCTTGTATGGGGGGAAACAATTGTAAAAAGACAGTGAATCATTTCCGAGATAATGAAACCCGGTGGTAAAACGAAAATTACATTTCTGTTGTGGTGAAGACAAGAATAAAAGGCCATTCATCCTTTTACCTGAGCATGCAACCAATCAATAAAGAGCAATTTGTTTTTTTCGGGAATGTAATCTAGCGCACGCTTTGTAATCCGACGACCTAGAACAACTAATCACGATGCTCCGCCCTACTCCAGGGATGCGGGATGAAAAATGTTCTCATGGAACTGAGCAAAGCAACTGGTCCCTAAAAATGAAAGCCGGCTTAGCATCTACGTGCATCCCGTTGCTGCCACATCTACCTTACTCCCTCTTTCTGGCACATGTGCCTCAGAATTCATTATCCCTGGTGCAAATTAATTACCTACTAACTGCTACTTCTAAAGCTCCCAGTGTAACAACATAGTGCTTAGCCAAGGCGTCCATACAAGTTTTGTAAGCTTTTGATGGAATTCCTGTAAAGCAATTATACCTCCATAGGAATATTTTACAAATTCTTTGCACTGTTAGCATTTTATTGTTACATTATTAACCGACAATTAAGTGTATTTTAATGTCATTACCAATGTTTTACGCATTTCTCTATTGATGAATCTTGTTTCCTACCACTTGCTGCCTTCATCCTTATCACATCCAAAGGCACTGTTCGTAATTACCAAAATCTATTCACTACTTAAAAAAATAAGAGTGAATTTATCCGGACATTCATTACACTAATCGTCAATCAGTTCTCCATGAACATTGTCATATACACCTGGGATCGCATACCTTGTTTTACGAAAGCAAAGCAGAGAAGTTGTCTAAATAGCACGGCGAAGCCAGGTCAAATTCGGTTTCTTTTGAACTCTTGCTGGCATGTCAAAAGATTTGGAGAGTATGCATCTATTACAGTGTAATAAAATATGGTATTTGTTGAGCAAGTTATATGTGTTGGTTTTTCTATAATGTTTCACGGTCATATGAATAGCCCTGTAAAACCGTACAAAAACTGAGGATGAAAGCCAATATACAGCATCTCTTTCAACCTAATACAGCATAAGTTCCTTGAAGGAAATAATAATCATAAATGTTATGTCAAGATAACCGAAATACACTCTTATTTAATTTTCGACAACTGTTTATTATGACTAGAGTCCTTCGTTTGGTCCCTTTGGATAAAGGTTAAGTGTTTATCAATCATAAAGTCTTCCCTTTAACGGAGAGCACGGTAAATCAAAACAGTTTGTACTACAGTGTTGCCGCCAAGCAATACTGCATACACAGCTGCGGATTGCTTGAGGCTTCTAGGTTACAAACGTACATTCATTGCAACTGTTTAACCGGAAAAAGCATTTGAAATAAAAATATTAATGTTTAAGCAAGGTATCTTGAGCAATTTATTTGGATAAATGGAACGGGTGATTAATAATAATAATAATAATAATAATAATAATAATAATAATAATAATCCAGCTGCTCTAAAGAGCTAACTGCCGGTCCGACTGCCAATCTAAATGAATTCAATGATCAGCGCAATGGTTCTGAAACCATCTCGGTTTTCCAACTTCGCCACTTCTCGAATCAACCAGCTCTGCGCGTAAGGCTAAGTGAATTCCATTACAAAACCTCCAGAAGGTTTTTGTATAGTGCAGGCGGCTTAAAAAGTCAGTAGTCATATTCTTTGCAGAGTAAGCTCTGTACAAGAAAAATAGAAATTAGAATAAAAGAGACCGCCACGGATAGCCGAGGTCGTTAAGGGGCAGACTGGTGAGTGGGAGGTCTGGGGTTCGAGTCCCAACCGTCCTTCCCGAGATTATTCAATATTTTCCTGAGTTCTCATAAATGGCAAATACCGGGAGGTACCCTAAATTTAGGCCTGGAACGCTTCCTTAAAAAAAAAATTCTTTCCCAGTTTATCATTATATATCAGCAGTATTCACCTACTGCGATGCTTCAGTAGTTAACACTTAATAATAATAATAATAATAATAATAATAATAATAATAATAATAATTAAAATAGTAAGAGAAAGCGTTATTCGATTACATACCGCATTAGCTTCAGGGATTATCTTTTACCAAAGAATGTTAAATTGGCCGGTTCAAAAGAAAGGCTTATGTAACAAAGTGCTTAAATAATCACTTTACTATGCCCGATGATTTTACACCTGTCAAGTTCGAGGAATCAATGTTTAAAGTCCTTTATTACTTTCTTGATAGTTGAAAATTAATAAGGTATTCCAAAAGTAACGCATTTCTAACCTTTATTTCGGTGGTGTCAGTTTGAACGCCACGATGTTCAACAATAAATGCTTGAAACTACGCCTTCATGAGTGATGCAGCAAGTTGAAAAACTTTACGCCGAACAAAGTTTACAAAGTTTTTTTTTTCTTCTTATTCTCCGCCGCTGACACCCACTTTGCTAAAGCAGATAAGAGGCTAAGGCGAATCGATACAAAACTTTTCGTGCGGTACACAATTCTTCAAACAGTTAACAAAGATTAATGCACTTGTAGTGGAAGTAGGTTGGAGGCACGCTTTGGCTGTAAGCTCGTGTCCTCCAATTTAATAGGCAGGTCGCAGCCGAAACATTCCGTGCTCTAAGCCCACCCACCCAGGCCCAACTTTGTATCTTTAATTGGCACAATCCTCTCCTAAACGAACAAAAAAGCAACTGCTATCTATTTCTGAATATCAATTGCACTTAACCATGACTTAGAGGGCAATTTGTTTTCTTTCCTATCTCCCATTCTTTCTGTTAATATCGTCAAACAGTGAACATTATTTCTGCAGCATAAATGTAACCTACAGCACAAGAATACAGTGGAAATTAGTTTACATTAGCCATTCCGAGAGACCAGAGACATTGCTACAGGGGATCCGAGTTTGAACCTGGGTGCTGCGAAATGAAGTACATGTCGCAAATTCTGTCGGCTTTTATGAATACACCTCATTTATCTATTGTGACTTTCGGTACTTCAGCATCTGAATGCGAGAAGCGATACCTGAGATTTCCACACTGCCTCTATACAGTTGAGTTCTCGGATTCGGTAGAAGCGCCTGGAGCTGCGGTTGATTGCCATATGTCGTATCAGAGGGAAGATTAGAACCCTAATTTGACATCACATATAAAAAGTTTATATTTTTACACTACTTCAAAATAGCAAGACGAATGTTTTTGTGAAATATAATATCCTAGATATAATAGGTATCACGCACGCATTCTTCAAAGTTACCGTACTGTATTAACCTTATCTTTTTATAGAAACAAGGCTCTGGAAGCCTTAAATCAGAAATGTGTACAAGAGCTCATTTAAATTTTATATATTGCTAAACTAAATTATAAAATATAGCTATTAATTTTACACGATTTCAAGAAACTATATGCATATTTGAGCGATTTCCTTAAAATTGCAATGAAAAACATGTCTAGCACACCGATAGCTATCAGCAAACACTTCCTGTCACAGTAACTGATATCTCGCTCCGTTCCGCACAGCTAGCAGACCTGCGTGTTCCAAATATAATTAAACGAAATAGCTTTTATGGGAGTTCTATATGATGGAATATAAAACAAGTCACATTCTTTTGTTAGAGAAACAACAATCAGTCAATGTTTTGTTTTTACTGTTTTCCGTTGGGAAGTAATAAATACCAACGCTTCTCAAATTACTGACATACTTTTATCACAATATTTTGTTAGCTTAACGTGTTATGTACGCGCGACATTAGTTTCACTGTTGTCACTTCTGAGTCCTTCCTGTGATAGGTGTGCAAGTTAAGGCATGTTCAGTTACGAGTAAAATGGAGGTGACAGTATGCTGCTCTGAAATTCTGCTTTCATCTCATCCAATCTTCAGCGGAGGCCTATGGAGAGTTTGTTCTTCCCTAGCTGGAAGATGGTTTAAAGAGGGTAAGAAATGAATTTGAAAGGGAGAGAGACGAACAAGGTGCTCCAGTTTGTGGATTTCCAACAACACTATCACCATGGCCCCCTCAAAGTCCGGACAACCATTTATGGGGATACATAAAAGAGAATGTGATGGGAAATCGCTACCAAATAAATGATAACTAAAATATGCTGTGAAAGCTGCCTTCACACCGCAGATGTGGCGTGAAACTCGGCACTCACAATAATACAGATATACTTTTCTCTTAATGTCTCTACCCAACCCACACTCCCGTGTGGTGCTCTGCTCCTAACATGTGAATCATTTGATGGATCATTTGATAAATTAAATGCAAACTACTACCTCAGATCTAAACAATAAATTGTTACCTATTCACAGTTCCTCCCCCCCCTCTTTCTTTTTATTTGCACACAAATATAAAGCACTGCCCTTTAATATATTGACAAATTTGGGAGAGTGCTGCATGAAGGCGTTATATATATATAAAAATTCCATATTATTACAATACAACTAAAATTAGTTAAATATTTCATTTTAAATCAATATCGGTTGCATTCTGGTTCTTCTGTTTGGCTTCAGGATTTATAAATTGCAAAAGAGGAAGACATAAGCAAATAAGTTTAGACTAAGACTAGCCTGCACAGTAACGAAAACTTTGTCAAAGATAACACACTCATCTATCCCGGACATTGACTTAAAAAATCGCCACTGCGCTTGCGTAAGGCAGGTAGCGCCTTCGACCGTTTTGATGATCGTTATTCCGTTACGGACAGCGTAAGGAAATAATTCAATTCTTTAAAAAAAAAGTTTGGGCAGAGTCAATCTTATTGCCTTCTATGGACACTTCGCCCCTGCAAATCTCTTAATGGAACTACAAAGAAACATGCCCCAGTTTTATTCGCGCGGTCCACTTGCTCCGCGAGCTTACAGCGTTTTTACCCAAAGCCACCTACGGAACGAAAACTAAAATTTCAACACGTATGTACCTGCCGGAGCAGCTATTATGTTCGCTTGGGGTAGTGTTAACAGGCTATTACTGGAAGGGCATTGCAACATGCTATAAGCTGAAATAGGGATGAGAAGCGCCTTGCGTACGTGATGGGACCATGTTCTCTTCACCAGTATATGATTCTATGTGCTGGACGAAAAAAAAAAACTTAACGATGGCTTAAATGAACTGCTTATCAGAATTAGATGCGCCTGAGAATCTTCCACTTTTAACGATTGCACATTCCGTTCAAACGTTTCACATTAAAACTTCTACAATAAAAGCAGAACTTAATGGCATATGTAGATGCGGAATTATATTTACTCGCATCAGCGTTCACTGCTATGCACAAACTTGTTGCTTATCAAAGCGACAGTATAAAATTCCTTCTTTACGCTGTCGAGTCCTGTGGTGCACACTTAGCAACAAGAATTTCAGTGCACTTGCTTTTGCTATTCAAGGGAAAACGCTGGCTTCTAAGTCTTCTGGAAAAACACACAAAGCTCAAAAGCAATATAACATTTAATTGTAAGATATATTATTGCAATTATTGCTTGTCGACACATCTGTAATAGTGCTTAGTAACGTATCTGTAGTCGCTGATAGTTTGCCATTTCTGCTCTTCAGAGTAAGTCAATCTGCCAGGACATTGCATTGTTGTTGAAAATGCTTCTCAATATGGTGTAATTTTTTGTATCGATCAGCTGCTTAGTATGTCTCTTTTCTTCAACCTACGATTGTGCTACCGCCACTACAACCAGCACCGCCAAGGTGCAGCTAGAATCACCCTGGTGCACCAGTCACGCCTTCTTTCACAAACGGCAGCAGAGAAAACCGAGCCAAATTCTATTCCAATAATGCAGCCAAATAGTTACCATGTTGTTCTTGCCAGCCTGGTGGATAGAGATTCGTGTTACAATGGAAAGGTAGTAGATTCGATTCTCTCAGGGGCTAGCTTATTTTTTTATCTTACCTTTAAGGGAGGACAAACGCTTAGTTGGAATTTTACGTTTATTTTACGTATGTTCCAAATTTAGGTTAGGTTAGCTTAGGGGGAAAAAAATCAAATTTTATACTGTTAAAAGCGTATATCTTTTCCGGTATCAATTATTTCCTTTAGTTTTACATTGCCATATTACAGTTTCCCATTTAATTTCGCTGTATGCTAAACACGATTAAAAATTAACATACATCTTAAAAAGTTAATTTTTTGCATTCCGTTGCTTGTTTCTATGCGTTACGAATGTTACATCAGCCCATATTTGCTGAAATCACACTATAACTTCTGCGCATCGATCCAATGCTTCCTTCGTTTTCTCCGCTGCCGTTCATAAAAGCAGGCGTGACTGAGAGTTCAAGCTGTACGGATAGCTTGGCTACGGGCGCGTAAACATTTCCGTTCCAATCTACTCTCCCGCCAAGTGTGCATTGCGAAGTGTCATTCGATATACCTAATATAATGCAGTGGAAATTCACCGTAGAATGAACAAAACATTATGACGGCGTTGTGCGAGAGTGGTGCAGGACATTCAGAGAAAAGACGATCATTACACCCTGTATAACATTGTTACAGACCACTTTGCAGACCGTGCATGATGAGTACCGAAGATGCTGACAGAGACACCCACAAGGAGCGGTCGATGACATCAGTCTTGACGTTTCTACTGCGTTATAAGTATGGCGGAGGACCATTTATGAAAACAATTGTGACAGGTGATGAAATTTCGATTCGTTTCGACGATGAGCCCACCCAAACAAACCCAAGAAGTTAAAACACGTCTTCAGCAACAAGAAACTGATGGCTACAGTGTTTTGGGTGTTACTATGGAGCAGGGGATCACAGTTAATGTAGATAACAACGTAGGATATTGCGAACACTATGAAGAGTGCTGTCCTGGTTTTGATTTTATGCCCCATTTCAAGTTGGAGAAAAAAAAAAAAAAAAACCTTCGTATACAGTGAACTCAAAGAGTCAAATATTTCTGCTTTTTTCACTATGAAAATTCAATTTACAAATATGAATTGATAGGGGTCTGAACCTCGGCGTGTCTGACGTATTTGTACGTTTTCAAGAGCAATCAAGGCAAGTCTAAACATCATCAAAGTCATCCATATATTTCTAATTCAGTCACATGAAGCTGGTTCTTATCACAAGTAACCTAAGAATACATGTTACGAATTTCCTAAGTGGTTACTAATTTTAGCATTAACGTAACCTTGGACTCCAGATGAAAACTAGTATGTACATACAATACTATAAGAAAGGTGTTTCTGGAGAAAATAAGGTAACTGGTTTAAGCAACTGTACTATAGTGAGTGTAGTGTCCTGTTTTCTTTCATCGAGGGAGGATGGGGAGGTAAAATATTGCCCTTCATAAATGGTCCAGTTTTTCTGTTCTCATGAAGAAATTCAGTATCATAAACTGATAATAAATGTCATAAAATTAAAGGATAATATAAATACATTTTAAGTGTGTTGCACGTAAGTTAGCGGCAAATTTGCCAAATTAATCTAAATTTCCCTTGTAAGCCAATCGGCGGGATGCTGATCCTTCTTGCAATACTGCACTCTACCAATTATATCTAGAGGACGCAGCGGTTGTCGCGGTAGGCTAAGGCCCAAAGGGGGCTGTAAATGCCTTGAGAAGGAATCCTATGTTCGAAACACTAGCCCTGTCCATCCTTCTGGCTACGGCACTGTATTGAAGTGCACTGGTTTAAACTACAGGAAAGTAAACGGTGATAGAACTACATAATGATAAATGATAAATTTCTTACGTTACATTTTGAAATGAACACTATCATGGTAAGAGTTTAATTTCTGCATGTTTTATTTAAGTACAGGGTTCCCGCCAAGCATAATGAAACCTACTTTGTAAATACAACCAGACGTGCAAATTCTGACATTCACAAGGCATCACAGGTTTCATTAATCTGAATGGAATTTTTGTTAAAAGTGGCTAAAATGTTTACCTTAACTCAGACAACCCATACAATATGTAACGCTGGTTGCATATTTTTTCAAGAAGTACGTGTATTTAAATGAGCTTCTAGTTTACATAATATACAGCGTGTTAAGATATCTTTGATGGTAAAAGTTGTTAAATGAAATTTAGTGCGAAACTTTCAAATAGGCTTTCATTTAGCACTCAGTTTGTAACAAATACAGGCAGAGTTATAAATCATGTCCGCTTACTTTTCGGCTATTACGGGTACCGTAGCCGGCGGCACTCCCCCTCTTTTATCACGTCCCTGAATGCCGCTTTATGAAACGGTTTCTTTCAGTATACATTCATTTGAGAAAATGCTTATACAGTCGACTCTAGAACATGCTCTCTAGTGTTAATTTTGTTTTAAACATAAATCAGTTCATGTACATCCTTTAGGACTGAAATGCACGACAATGCACAACTGCAAAACAAAATATACTAACAAAAAGGTAAAGTTTTTACAGAGGAATAAACTAGACGACATTTTACACGTTTGTCAACAAAAACAATTCCGAGATTAGTATTAATGATAGGATGTAGGAAAGTAAAGAAAACCATTAGGAATAAAATCAGAAACAGTAGATGGCCAAACATAATCTATCAGAATTTTTCTTCTCCCCGATACAACACCTATTTAGCCGAAGACGACAATTTGATCGTATACAAAAAGAAGCGGTGTTGAAGTATGGGCGGTGTCTGCAACACGTTTAGATGCCTCAGCGGACGTGGTTTGTAACTAGACCTCGGTATAGCACGACTCTTCTGCTGTCATGTCAGAAAAATTCAAAACATCTGGAACAGCATTTTGTTTTGCAACGTTGATTGTGCAGCGAAGAACGATTTCACTGCAAGAGTTAAAAACAAACAAGCACTTCGAAACTTCTATCCACTGACTCGTGATTCTCTCTGGAGTGGTTATCACACAACCTGGCGTGATAAAACACAATAACCTTCCAATGATCTCCACCTCTATTCTTTTGAATGCCAGTACTATAGATTTTAAAAGCATTGTCATTTTGTTAGACATGCAATTTTGTTTCTATGTTATTGGTTTATCGTTCCTAGTTCTTGGAAAGAGCTACTATTCTGAAGTGAGGTAAAACATATATTTTGCTCTTATATTACAGAATGTGGATGGTGGAGTACTGTAAAAGCGCTGAAACGGCTATAGAAGGTTTCGCGGTATGCTAAACGACGATTGCTAAATTTTTCATAGTAAAAGTTAAATAGAATGAAATGAAAATTTTGTTGCTGAATTGCTTAAAGCGAAATTCATGAAGAAGTAATTATTTAATAAAGATTCAAAGAATTTCTGAACTACAGAATGAACCTTCATTCTACAATCTTCATCCCGCCTTTGGGAACTTTCATAGCTTCTATTGGGCCACCCTCTGTCTGGCGAAGAGTGGATGCCACCCAATATAGTGGGTGGGTTAGATTGCTTTCAGGAATAAGTCTGGGAGGTCTATATCTGGAGCACCCTCTATCCGGGAGATAACAATATGATACAGGGCAGATTGGAGACAGCTCGTCAACTGGATCTCTCTAGGGGTTGGTAAACCTAAAATCAGGGGTTGAGGGGTTGAGAGTTCTGCGGCAGGCTCCTAACAGCAGAAATCGAGATGAATTTTGAAGATAATTTACACACTATCAAACTAGAATTAGTGGCACTCTTTCAATATGCAACACTTACAACTGCAGATATAGTGCTGCTGGTGCTCTCGCTTTTGTACAAATTTCTTGTCAGTGGTCAAAAAAACAAATCTTTGTACATTAACAGAATCTGATATTTAAAAAAATGCATAATCAATTACAGGGTAGTCCCAGGCCTGTTCCAGCTCAGACAGAATATGCTCACGTAGTTCTTGGATGTGCAACGCTTCTATTGCTCCATGACTAAATCTTGATTTTTAGATACTTAAAAACCAAATTGTAGGTGGTTGAAAGAGGCTATGAAAGTACCAAAAGTTGCACTAAAAATACAGTTTTAGTCATCTAAAATTACAATTTTATGTAATAAAAGTTTTTATTTTAAATCTAACATTACAATGAGTACTGTGCACTCAGTACAATGAAAAAAAAAAAAAAAAAAGTAACATTTGTGGCTGGATACTTTATTTTTAAATTATGAATTGCTGTAACGAAATAATCACATCAAAGTTACTGTACAAATGACCGCAACGACCTAAAGCGCCAAAGCTACTACAAATATTCATCTAAGGAAAAACACTGAATAAAATCTCAGTAAGGCAGCTTGACCTAACTGGAATTCCAAACCAACCCGCAGCGAGAGAGGCAAATACATTAGTTACTTCTGCACCTTTGCGGTGGCTATTGACAACGTTCTATTTCACTGTTGCAAAAATAAATACTTAAAAACAAAAAATGGTATTTTTAGGCTTCAAAACCTCAAAATAGGTCACAATGGACAATATAAACGTTTTGGGTTATGTAAAAACCCTACCAAACGTTCATATCGCATATGCTCACTTTTGTGAGGGAAAACAGAGATTTAAAGGAAGTATTGTTGCACCGTACACACCTTATTCCCAAGATTTGGCATCCTTTTGACTCCTTCTGTTCCAAAAGCTCAAACTGTTCTTCGCTTGTCAGCGATTTGTATCAAATGAAGAGGGGATTGCAGTTGTAGGGGAACATTGCAGGCCTTCCGGAAAGCCACTTTAGAGACGGGATTATGATATTGTAGCATTGCTGAAACAAATATACTGACCGTAAAGGAGATTATGCTGAAAAATAATGTTTAGATCGTTCCTAGGGTTCCGACCGCCCTCGTAGTATGCGTATACGGGCGCACTACACTTACTGGAATAGTAGCGAAAGAAACAAATTCGTCCTACTTTGAATCCAGCTTTACAGTATTCACTACGTTGCGTTGGACACACTGGATGCAGAATTTCACCCTCTCTTCACTGGTAGAAAAGTTGTTAGAAGTTGGTACTCCTATCGTCCACATATGATCTAATCATCCGTGAAAAATATAGTGTCGTATGTTTAAATGTTTGAAATCAATATTATTTAAATTAACTTTAAGTTTAAGAATAGCCGAAAAAACAGCCCTATCTTAGTGCTTGTTTATAAAAACATCTTTGAGACTAATGCTGGCTGTGTCAATATTTATTTAACACCATTATAAAATCCTTGAATTATAGGAATAAGATCATCAGTATATCCTTAAATTTGCCTGACAAAGCATACAAAAAAGCTTCAAATATTCATGTTAAAATATATGAGTGGTTTTATTTTGAAGATGTGCCAGCATAGTGTTAAAATATTTTCAATAACATAACAAATGCATATATTTGCTACGTTAAATTATAAATAAAATCGCTTATTTTACAAGCATTTAATCCGAGTTGTAAACACCAAGGGAAATGTGTACCCACCCTAACCCCCGCTTTTTGGTACACATTTACTATTGGAATTTCCGGTTGAGGGGAAAAAAATGGCCGGTAGCTCAAAAAAGCTTGCAAAACAATGTACATGTTATTTTATAGATTTCCAGTATGTTTTTTGAACAACCAGCCCCCCCCCCATACCCATGTGACTTGCCGAAACAACCTCAAATCCTATAAATCGATTTCCACTATTCTCCTCAGGTATTTTTATGTGCTAAAGCTCCACATGTGCGTTTATATTCAGACAGTAACAGTGTTTCCAGCACCGGCACATTTCCGTTATTAATGTTACACTAACTTTACATGATGACAACTCACATTATGAATAATTTTCTAAGATAGACAATAGTGGAAGTGTCAACATGTGTTAATCTTTCATGATTTTTACCTGTGATTTGACATAGATATGCCTTACGTAAAACAAATCACATTATTTATTTTTTTTTTACTTTATGTTCAAAACATCCTCTTTAATCACTAATGTTTGTTTGCCTCGCAGAATGTTAAAGGGCATCCGTTAAAAAAAAAAAAAAAAAAAAAAAAAATCAGGAAGGGGGGGGGGCTCGGAAGAAAAGAACTTTTTGTACTACTGGCATGTATGCAAATATTTCTCTATACTATGGGCGTTCTAAAAGTTTTCGGCCTCACTCAGAGACGTACAGAAGATGGTCAAATTGCTATGGTAGTTGTTAAGATGGAGCGCTGTAAGATTTGATCATTGTATGTGACGATCGTGTAAACTAGTGTTAATATTTTCCACAAAATGGATAAAACTGAAATACGAGCTGTTCGACGTTTTAACCCTCACACAAATACAAAGGAGTTAATCCCACATTAAAGGATGATTCTTTCCCTTCGTCTTCCACGGTTCCCAGTGGGCTACTGAATTTAAGCGTGGTTGTACGTCCATTCAGGATGATGAAAGCTCAGGGCATCTCAAAAATGCTACGACGGACAAGATTGTGACAAAATCTTACAATACCCTACTCAATGATCGCCGAATGAGGGTGTGCCAGTTGGCTGACATTGCAAGTAACTCGATAGGCCATGTGCACTACATTTGACACGAAATCTGGTTACGTCATTGAGTGCAGACGTATGGGCATTGAAACTGGTAAACATTGAACGGCGCTATAATTAAATTCTTTGTGAATAAAACATCAAAAGAAATTCATAAGAGACATGGCAAATGCTCTTTGCCATCGTCTTTAACTGGTCTACTAGGAAACTGGGCCACCGAGTTCAAACGCAGTCGTGAAAACTGGAAGATGATCCGCTTGTGTACAATCAAAATCCACCACCACAATGAAACTTGTCGACAAGCATACGACACGGTTCTGAAGATCAAAGCTGGCATAAATAGCTGAAGGTTTGAGGTAAATGACAGAGGACGTAATCACCATAAAAGTATTGGGCGCAGTGCCTGTTGACATTGATCAAAAACGAAACAGAATGCAAATTTCTGAACAAAGTTTGGCAAGTTTTCCGATGCCCAACTGATTTTATCCATCGATTCATGGCCAATAATGAAACATGGTGCACTACTACAAGCATCATTACTCATCATCGCCAAAGAATGTTGTTGATTTGTTTTATTTATGGACACTCTTTAACATCTCAGGTCATCAGCGGGAAAGGTTTCAGGGCGTGAAACAGCCGATAAATTTTGCTCAGAGGCCTCTTTTTTACAGACTTGAGGTTCTTCATCGTGCCGTAAATGTACCACACAGGACCCACAGTTTTCTTCCCTTCCGAAGGAACTCATACTTAGGATTTTTACCCCCGAAAAAATCCATCGATCCTGGCCGGGTTTGAACCGGCGATCTTGGGTGTAGGAGGCAAGTATGGTAGCCACTACACCACCAGGACCGACACCAAAGAATGTGAAATGTGCAAAATTGGCGAGCAAAATAATGGCATCAGTTTTCTGGAATGCTGGATTCATTGAACCATCTAGTAGATCAATTACCGGAGCCTGCTGTGCTAACCTTTTGGACCACCTTATGAAAATGCCCCCCCCCCCAAAGCGTTTATCAAAGAAGAAAGTGGTCGTGCTTAAATGTTGTTGCTATGGCGAAAATAAATTCTGATTTTTATGCTATATTCGTCTTAATTCTAATATTTGCCCATCAGAATTATATCTCAACCCCAAAATGAGAAAGTTCCTTTGGAGAATTGAAGAAAAACGCAAAGTTTTTAGAATGTCGTTGAACACAGTGCATTAATATCAAGAAAAGGTATGTTGAGAAATGTGAACAACTTCAAAAAACCTTTATTTTGTGCTTCATTTCGAAAACTGTTGAAATAACTCTCGTATTTAAACCTGATCTCAAACATTCTAATTTGTATGTGCTCTTGTGTTTCAGCAAATACCAAGACTTGTTTCGTAATAAATTATGATTTAAAAAAACGGCTGCTAGAAATGGAGAGCATAAAATGTGCAACATTTTTCACTGTACGCAAGACACGTCTCAAGAAAACGCATTTCCTGTTCCACTTGCTGGCATATAAAAACGGCACTCTGTTCATTTTTCTTGTTAATGTCGCACTTTTTGTTTACAGCCGTGAACCACTTCTTTCGGGAATGTTTCTGCACGTCTTTTAGTTCTAAAACCTGATCATCAAGAGCTATGCGTTGATGAACGTTTCAATTTTTTGATCATTCTTTGGTTTCTATGTTACAGTTTTTAGTTTCATTTAGTGTGTTTAAGAATAATGAACGACGATATCCTAAAATAATGTCGCACTACCATGAAACTTCCAGAATCAAAACGCGGATGAAGGTAGAACCTGCATCAATACCAGTGTAAAAGTTAACAATGCTTCACGTTCAAGTTTGGTGATACTGAATCATCAGCCTTTTTGCTTTCATGTGTATTTGTATACAGAGACTCTACTACAGCTTAAAGACAAATAAACCGATACGGGTGGCTGAGATCGATAAGGAGCAGATTTGTGAACGGGAGGTCTAGGGTTCGATTTCCACCAGGACCGCCCTTCCTGACTTAGGTTTTTCCACATGGTTCTCATAAATGGCACTTCCTTCATAATTTTTTTCCCCGAATGTCCCATTTCATCTTATGTGTATGGTTAGTGTCCACTGCCTGTTTTGCCTCAGCAGTAAAAATGGGCGCTAAAAAAAGAAAGGGGGGAGGAAAAATATAATCTATTCAAATGTCGGCCGCTTACCGGAGCGAATTCCCGAAATGGCTGTCATCTGGTGACACGAGACTTTTATTTCCCCTTTTAAAACAAAAACTGAATTATTTCGACATCTTTATTGGACAGATCTTGTTTTACATACTATGATCCAGGGCCCCCCCCCCCAACTTTAAAATCCATTTTGCTTGATTGATTTTTCCACACATACAGAACAGTTTCTTAGCCTGTACTAGCCCTAAGATTTCCGGATATTCATTGAAATGTTTTACATGTTTTTGCAAATGGCGAGCTTCCATCCGCTTTATAAACTAATCTGCACTGTAAAACGAAAAAAATGAATTACTATCACAGAAACATGTACTCTGAATGTAATATTCTAATAAAATAAAATGTGTACTTCAGTTTATAAAATATTGTAACTTTAACCGTAAAAAAGTTTTTGAAAAAATGTTCCTTAAATATGGTTAATTTAACACTGTCCCCCTTGAGAAACCTCTTATTTATTTATTTATTTTTTGCACTAATGTAACAAATTAGGCACAGCCTTCTTGCAGCATCTTCTGTAATAAGGCTGAGAACACAATTCGTCTCTTTTATCAACTGTACCCAAGAAATTCTTGAAGTTCCTAACTTGATTAACTTTTATTTTTTGATACAGCCCCCATTAAGTATACCTCATATCTGTGAATTATCATCAGAGAATCATCATCAATATTATCAGTTGAAACCTTTACCAGAAGAACGGTTACCCATTTAAAGAACGGGCAATGTCATGAGTGCTAAATCCGGGCTGTAGGGGTATACACTCCATCTCTTTGACTTGCCATTCCTAGATCTTCTAATATGACGTCAAACAGTTTGTGCGCTTAACACTAGTATGACATTCATTGACCCCCTCCTGCGGATTTTTAAAGTTTTGGAACCTACCTCGTAAAATACTTTGACGATGCCTCTCTAAGTTATTTAAATTTGAGCCAATTTTGAAAGCCTTTCTGCTGTGGAACCATCCTTGCATCCTTCAGACAATACCTTTAGTGTCAATATAAACATACAAATAAACAACACAATCTAGCTTATTATATCTCAATCTGCAACATTCCACAACGCCTACATCCACAAGTTTCTTTCTGCAGTGGGGCAAATTACAGTCTATTTGTATGCATGTAATGGTCCCGGCACACTGCTACTTGACGAGCTCTTCGGCAGCAGAAAAGAAGAAAAAAAAATGTAGGCGTAGGATACTCTCTTATTAATTTTCATGAATGCAAATTACGTTGTAGATACTCGCTATAGCCGCCTAGCTCAAAAGCGACTGTGACATTTTCTGAAAACACATGCTTCAATATACAGTTGCTATCCTCTTGTTTACACGTGTTACACCTGACCCCCCGGTACTGCGCCGAAGTGAATGGACTTGGCCCGCAAATTCCTAATGACGCGAATAGTTGGCGAACCGAATAGGTCCCAGCCGACGTTCTTTGAAAAAGTGGCGAAGACACGAGACCACCTGGAAAAAGCGAAACAAAACTTCCACATAAAACTGCCAAGCTTCGGTCTCACCGCATTTATCAGGTCTGATATATCAACGGTAAACAAATACCAAAAGAACTACACAGTTAAAACATTTAACAGTTTGTTGCTAGTAAAAGTGAAAGCGGTACCGTATTTTGTTAGACAAAAATTTTCTGTTTGGCGATGATAAAAATTCAGTAGAAATGTTTTTTTCGGAATGTACGAAGGCTGTAAAAAAAAAAAAAGAAAGAAAGAAAAGCATTCGCCACATTGCACAGCAACAAGTGAATGAACTGCCGTTGATGGAGGGGAGACAGGCTATTCAACACGCCCATTATCGCTATTGCAGAACTTGCACAAGGCCGAGGAGTACTGGTGTCAAAGAGCACCGCCTTAAAGAAACAAAAAAAGTTGCGATATGTTGACAAAGGGCACACAATCAAACCTGCTCCATTCAAAGCTATGTTTACATGCAAACTTGTGACAAGTTATTGAAACTGAAACATGAAAATGTAATGATTTCAAATAAATCGTGAAAGGTTTGTCCTCGATTCAGGTGAAACCTTGTGAGAAAGCGTCTAGCTGGAAACAGAAAGTATATGTATGTTGCTGCATCGTTGTAAATGGCCTATAACAAGATTATGTGTTCACCAAATGTCTCGCCGTGACCTTTCCTTGAAAGTTGAACTACAAGCAAAGATTAAAACCGAGAGGCAACAAGGAGGAAACGACTAAGAATGGGCAAAAGTGATTGCCATTCCGGATGGAGGCACGATTAAGACAAAGACATAATGATTTGGAGGATGCGTCAATGTGCAGATCGCCCTGACACTGCAGCACAGTATACTACGCGCAAAACTTAATCGTCAGGTAATAACTGGGCATAGTGGCGCTATTAAATGGGTGTGTGCGGACAGAAACAGTACATATCAGGACTAGCCTCAAAGACCAATTCTTACGTGTTTGAGTAATTGCCATTTGCCAAGATATTTTTTTCAGAAGAGTGTAAAGGCCATGTCTTACCAAAGTTAAATTAGCTAAATTTATATTCCTATTGTGACACAACTATTATACCTAAAACAATGAAATTTACACAGCTTATTTTCACATATTTAATTTGTGTACCGCAGCAGAATTCATAGAATTTAAGCATTGAAACAAGAATAAAAACGTTTTTACTTGAAGTTTATTTGACGAAAAATGTATACAAAAACTTCCATGATTACGAGGTTATGATAATTTTTGCTTTGGTAGCTTCTTTATTACGTCTATAAGGTTTTTATTTAATGGACCTATTTTAACATCTTTGGCCATCAGCATTCATTTCAATTCAGGAAGCCATACTTGCTTTTTGTGCTCTAAAATGCATCGACCGGGCCGGATTTGAACCAACGAACGTGTGTCTACGAGGTAAGTCTGGTTACCATTAGACCATCAAGAGCGATAGTATTATGTCTAGAAACATCACTGAAACTTTCAAGGCAAATGAAACTTGTGTGAGTATCTACTTTAGGTGAAGCTGTTTCAAGCGTCAGGGTGGCAATAATCTATTCGACTGATGCACCTGTTAAAAAAACATCACATTCCGTTGCCAAGGGAGGTTCTCGAGCATTATCCATATTCAGCAGACACGGGGCCCCTGCGACTTCGATTTCCTCACTAAAATAAATGAACGACTTAGATGAAGCACTTTCATATAAGAGACACAATGCTTCGATCGGTAATGAGCTCTTTCGCTGACACTGCTACTGGTATTTAGCACTTTCCATAAATACGACAAAGAGTGATACGGCAGGGGATTATATTGAAAGAACATAATAGTTTGCTGGTTATGAACATATAATTTTTCCCATATAGATAACAGGCCATTAACTTTTTTTTTATAATAAACCTCGTAAATTATTTACTTTTATATATTGTGCATATATTGTCCTTAATCTGCTACCATAAAAAATGTGTTGCAGAATTTAGATTCGGAAAAGTTGAATGCTGTCTGTAAGTTATCATTTTATGAACATTCTAGTCATGCCTTGATTTGGGCAGCTGCTAAATGCATGAACGCCCATCATAAACGATTCAGAGCACAAATCGCATTGCCAATCATTAAAAACAAAATTATAACATTTAGTGTATTGTTAATGTGGAAACCTTAAGACTTACAATTAAATAACAATTTGTCCCTCTCTGCACTAAGTGGCATTGTTTGTTTTCGGAACGAGATTACTTAGATCTAAAACGGGCCAGATATGGCTCAAACTTGCTCAACGTGTTAGCTCCTCCTACCTAGGAGTTGGAGAGCGGAGGAAGGGTAATTTTCATGTTACGTCACTAACCGTCACATTTAGTTTCGTTACACATGTGCAGCTGTTCGATTATTAAACTGCAATAATAGACAGATAATTGTCTGTATTTTTATCTTGGGGTTGTTTCATTAATATTTGTTTTGTTAATTATTTTTAATTAGTTATAGATATAATCCGTACAAATATTGTAAAAAAAATGTAAGAGAGAACAAAAAATATAATAAACTATAGAAACTGGAATTTATGTTCTGGTTAGGGCATCTAGGTGCCAGGATGCCGTATTACAGATATTATTATTATTATTATTATTATTATTATTATTATTACTATTATTAATTCAAATGTAATATGGTACTTTCTGACATCAGTTATAAGTCCAGACCGGAGCACAGATCGACTGACCCTGCTTACGACACATGTATTTCATGACCGCGTCATTTGGCTATCTTCGCGTTCTTCGCACGCGCATTCCTCCAGCTCCTTATCCGGCTACCTACTCGCTACTCTCAATTTCTATTTGACAGACCTGGCCTTGAAATACCTGACATTGAGGTATAGCTGTGAGGGGAGCGAGTTTTCTTAATATTGCTAAATTACTTGGGGGAAAATAACTGAAAAACTTTAAGGTAAACTTTCCAAAGGCGTGTTCCTCTTGCAGACAGATCCCTAATTAAGTCACAGAAAACTATTGACGCTGACCATATTTGCTATGTTTAGTTTTCTTGGATTATAATTTTAAAAAGTGTTTAAATAAAAGCAGCACCTTTTTGTGCTAGACTGAGAGCACAACAGCGTCCTGTATGTCTGCTGAATATATTGTAACAAGCAATTTCTAACGAATCTAGTACAACAGCACGTGAAAAAATGCGCCCTGATAGAGTCCCAGTTGTTACGTATCGCCCGTAGTGAGTAGCACACTCTGTCCATCTCCACCTGTTCCTCTAACCTAACCTAATTTTAAACAGGCTGGAGGCTGAGTACAGCTGACTGAGATAGACAAAGGTGCTTTTAGGACTGAAAGGCATGCACTCCTATAAACGTGCAAATAGAATCATCACTAAAATGATCCAAACATTCCGTGACGATAACGGTCAATAGAAACACACGACAAAAGGGTTAAAATTGGACTAACCGTTCATAACCGGCGTATTTATCCTGGGAGGGTATTTTCTGCAGTTTCTAATGACATCTAAGAATTTAACTCTATTTAGCTGTTCAAGTAGTCGCATTTACTGTAAAATAACAAAAGTACACATAAATTACTCTGAAAGCATGCAGCCATTACATAATTCTTTATGGCTATTGTTAAGGTTATCTAAACGTTACATCGTAGTTCAAGACATGGACCTGTTGAGCGTGACAGTAATGTTTACTGACGTGCATCTTGAAAACGCGATGAAAAGTGGATTCCGTATACTAACAAGCTAACATTTGTGCGCCAGCGATAACAAAACACATACCAGAACGCAATGGAAGGAGGTTTACAATCCAAAACTTGGCAAAGTCCCTGAAAAATGGAAGCTAGGGAGAGAGATGGCAGATTACTTATGAGAGAAGTTGGCAGCCTTCTTTTCAAGCAACTCCCGTGGCGATTCTCACGTCAGACAAGCGGGGTCCAGTGTCCCCTACGGTCGGATGTACACAACCATTATTACGGGAAAGTTCTGGCATATGACCAAACTATTTCAGTCATATATGACAATTACAAAGTTCCATTCCAGCCATTCTTCAAGGACGTCTTTCTTTTTCCTTTCCTTTTACGAACTAAATGGAGAGGAAAATAAAGAAGATCGGTGAAATTGCTGTATTTTCTACAGTGAGGTTTTTTTTCCAGCAGTAGGCTTCATTACCCTCTACCGCACCATGCCAATTGCATTTTTCAGAATGACAGAGTGCAAAAGATGAAAAATGAGCGTTTGCATTTTGTGAATTTCGTACTCAGTGTGCTAACAAAACAATGGAACAAAATACTTAAATCTATGTCATATATGATATGAGCTTAGATTTGGTGTTTAACATCCGATTTCACTACTGATGAAATATAAGATTAAATAATAAATCGGGCAGGTGAGGGAAAGGCAAGGAAGTGTTTCCAAATAAAAGTGCAAAATACCTCTCTGCCACCGATAACTACTGAGTAAAACTTGGAAAGTAACCCCAATTAGAGGATGATACTGTTGGAGATCGATAGGCAGACTTTACGTTCACGAATTCGTGCTTGAATGCCATCGTCCACCCAGGTTAGTTTTAGACCGATATATTAGTAAATCGAGAGAGAGAGAGAGAGAGAGAGAGAGAGAGAGAGAGAGAGACACACAAATACAGTTCAATGAGCAATACAACAAGAAACAATGTTTCACTATGTTTGGTGTACAGTACAATAAGACACCGCTATTATTAGCTATTACTACAACCCGAACTCGTTGGGATGGGGCGAGGTTATTAGGATTAACCCCGCAATTTACCAATGATATATCATCCCGACGCAAGCCGTACCTACAAGGTAGTAATATTGTTCATTTTTGGAACTCAATCTCCGGCCAATTTTGACAAAATAGGGCAACCGTTCCTACAAAGTCCACCCACCATTTTGCACGATAATGCTCGAGCGCATACTGTGCCATTGTGGCTATTTATAATCAGATAGATATCTTTGAGATGTACTCAACTAACCACCAAGTTCCCCCAGACCGGCCCCTGTGACCCCAACGTGATTCCGAAGATGAAGGAATCATTTCATGAAAAGTTCGCTTCAGAACTTTTCCCGAGATTCTTCAAAATTATAAATCCTTCTACTCTTGTATCAACAAAACAATGCCACACTATGCAACTATAATGAAGGACAGAAAACTTGAAAACACCTACGTAACCTGTGTTTTGTTATAAATAACTAGTTGCCGCTATTAAAATTACAACCCTCGTATATGTTTTGTAACAAAAGAGGAAACTGAAGAAACACGTTGACCGTCTTTTATCCTAAACGTCCTCAATTCTGTTATTTATTTGTTGAAAGATAGCAGACAAACGTCAAGAGGGCAATTGAACTTTAGGTAGGTTGTAGGCATGTCTGATATTTTCAAAATAGGCACATCTGTGGCATTTGTAACTTTTATTACCTGATGCACGCGGTGTAGCTCCAATTGTAACACAATTAAGTTCATCAACATACCAAGAGACATAAAGATGTAAAAAAATGCTATACTAGCTCACAAATGTAATATAATAGAAAATAAAATTTCCCATTATTCATGTAATTATTTTTATTTTTTCAAAATGTTTAAGTTATGGATGATATTTTGCGAATTTCCGTTCACACTTCCTCCCGTTTATAGATAACCGTTTCAGAGACAAAGGTTTATATGTTCGCACTCATAGAAGGGGAGGTTGGGTTTAGGGGTAGTTACAACCCTCAACGGTTTATCACTTTCATCGTTGTGGTTTAGGGCAGGAGGCAGAGTGCGAATTTGATTCCCGGACGGCCCCATGCTCAGTTGTGCCATCATTATTAATTAATTTCAGGCATGTACCCCAAAAACCTTTTACATCGCAGCACTTAGGTTATAAATCAGTACTTAATTTCATCTCGTACCTAACAGCCCAGAAATGAAATTGTAGTAGCAGCGAATTTATAAAACGGATTATAAAGTACACAAACATTAAAAGAAGGCGGAATAAGATTTTAAAAGGCCTAAAAATAGCAGCAGCAATAAAATAGGATTAGTGTTTCAGACATGAAGTTACTTTTAATTGGCACGAGTCTAAAAGGCGGAAAAAAAAATATTATAATCTATAATGAATTCTCGTAAAAATAAAAAGCAGAAAAAGCACTGAAGCCATGTTGGCACGCGTCCTGCCCGTTACAAATGTGAAACCTTTCTTGCTGACACACATCTATGTTAACAGTTCTTTTTAAGCGTAACCACAGTCCTCACGATCAACAATTCGTAAATTTAGAGAATTACACATAAAAACATTTCAGTATTTCTCGTTATCTTTAACATATTAACAAGAATATCAAAACAAATATACACGATATTTTCTCTCAATAGAATTTCATCTTACAACCTGTATAAAAATATTATATCTACATATAACAGCCAAAATCTCAACTGGATTTAGGTCTGGGTGCGCTAATATTAAACGCGTCTTTCTAACCACCTATACACATTTGGCATTTTCATACATGTAAAGGAATTCAAGGCCTGGCGTTTCAGCAATGGCAAGGACAACAGGCTGCAAGACCTTTTCAATGTATCTGTCTGCATTAATTACTACACGGATCAAAACTACATTTGTTTTTCTATTTGCCATTATTTTTCCTCAGACCATGATGCTAAGAAGTTCTGTATTTCTACTTGAGCGTTGTATGAAAGCAAATCGAAGCATGATTCATTTGTGAAGTGAACATGGGTCCATTGTATCTGTTGCCAATTCACATGTTCCCTGCATCATGACATGCACGATTTCCGCTCGAATCACTGGACGTTCCGAATAATGTACTCTTTCGTGCAGCATATTTCTAACAGCTTGGGTTGAATCGGTTAAATTGTGCGCGCTTGTCACACGAAAACACCTAGCGGATCGATATTTGAGTGTTCACGTGAGTCTGGTGACGTCACTTTCCAGTTAATGCAATTTGTCAACGTGTGTTTTGTCTTAAACACTTGCGGGTTAAATTCTTCCTACGGGGACAGAGCATGCGCTTCTCTTCTGAGTGTAGCAGTGATAGGACGTAGGTAAGAAGTTCCCAAGGAATTGAGGCCGATTTTGGTTTTTTCTTACATATTCAAGGGGAGCACTTTACCTACTATGGTGGCCCAGGTTTGCTGCAGGGTTTTCCATGTACTTTGTCTGTTTATAATGCACAGACATGCACAGGTTTCAATATTAATTTTCTTGAGAGAAATTATAATATTGCTTGGGTAATTACTGGACTTTACATGATAAAGAGCTATTCAAGTGTTTCTGCACTTGAGTGTTTTCTGGTTAATTGTATTACGTAATCTTGCCTGCTACTAGGCGAATGTGAAATTTGCAAACTCAGTTAGATACTTTTTTTGCCTTTCATTTTAAAGCAATTTCGTAGAATGAAACCTTTGCAGAAATTTTAAAAAATTGAAAGATTTAAAAGCTAACTGTAAGCAGTTCTTATTCCTTGTTTAATGTTTTAAATGGGGAAATTATATTTCTTTTTAGATATACCAAGAAGTTTATTTAAAATGTGTATTGTTCCTTAGACAAATACACATGTATATTACTGTCAGAAATTTAAAAATATTAGTAATAAAATTATACTATTACTATTACAATACGTAAAACCACTGTTTACTAAATATTAAAAGTCTGAACTATTATTGTTTTAATTAGTGTAGGTACGACTGCAAAACAGATTGAGCAGTCTCAGAAAAAAAGAGCATTAGTAGTGTTGCAAATTATTTGTTACACACGTGTATTAAGTTTAAGTAAACCTATGAATTACCTAACGAATTAATTTTCGCAGAGTTTAACGTTCTAACTATCGAGCAAACATACAAGCTTTCGGTGGTTACTTAAACTCATAAATACGGGGATAATTTAAAATCTGAACATCATGATTACCCCATCAGACAAAACAGTCGTTTCCTAATTATTGTAATTGTTGATTTGATTTATTTACGGTTGCTCATTAACATCTCAGGTCATCAGCGTCCCATTCAATTCAGGGCATGAAACGGCCGACAAATTTTGCTCAGAGGCCTCTCTTTCAGGCTTGAGGTTCTTTATCATGCCGTGAATGTACGACACGAGAACCACGGCTTACTTTCCTTCCGAAGGAAGCCATACTCAGGATTTTTACGTCCGAAAATAATCCTTCGACCCTGGACGGGATTTAACCCGCGATCTTGTGTCTACGAGGCAAGTCCTAATTACTGAACCCATACGTCATATTATTGCATGAACTTTGCATAGTAGACGTTTTGGGTCTAGAATATACAATGCGTTAATTAACATTCATTCAGTTTTGGGTGAACTTAACTCAAATAGAATAAAAAAGAATTATATCATATACCCTAATTATTATTTATTTGTAATAAATATTTAAAATATTTTGCTACAATTATTTGTACGACTCTCAATACACATTTCACGCACATACAAACACATTCACGATTCAAATTATATATGTGTGTGTGTGTGTGTGTGTGTGTGTGTGTGTATTACTGTAATGATTTGTTATGTATGCATCTAAATATATAAAATAAAGAAATGTATATATATTCGCGCGCGCGCGCACACACACACACACAGACATACAGAGTGAGGCATTTATAGTGTCGCAGTCATTTTACTCCGAAACGAAGGGGAATATAAAAAAAAAAAACAAAATTTAAAGTGCTCTTAGGGGGACATGAGACAGCGACCTTACTCGTCCTTGAGATGCAATTATCAAGGTCATTTCAAGGTCAAACATTTTCGAATAGATTTGTTTATTTTCTTTCCCGGAAATAAAAAGAACGTTCAATTTCCAGTGTAATATTTCTAGTACATCTATTAGCTAAGGGTTATAGATTATGTGATATTGGATAATAAGACAGCAAATGTTTTTCACTCACTTTCACTTTACTTGCATTAATTTACATATATTGGAAAAGTAACCGTTTTCAATTTATAGTAGAGCTGTTAGCAAAATTCAACAACACAAAATGGTATTTGTGACAGTTAATCTCTCTTTGAGAGATTCCCAAACCACATTCCAGTTGAAGGGAATTTCGGTGAAAATTAGCGGCAACTGCAGCTAATATAGCGACTTCCGAATTTTCCCCAGTAGGGCTTCTCATTTGATGGTGTTTTCTTGATGCGACACCTCCCGTTTGGACAGTAAGTTTGCAAGTAAGTCTTTGATTTGTTTCGTTTACGGACGCTTTTTAACATCTCAGGTCATTAGCGTCCCATTCTATTTAGGACGTGAAACGGCCGTCAAATTTTGCTCAGAGGTCTCTTCTTTCAGGCTTGAGGTTCTTTTTCGTGCCGTACAAGTAAGTCGTTGAAAATGTCAAACAGATGGCTCTCTCCTTTCAGGATATCGATCTCTGTATAAGTTGCAAGCTGCTCTAGCGTTCTTACGAGCTTCGCCATAAATGTAAACCATATCGATCCTTTCGTTGATCGCGTATCAAAAATAATTGAAAAACTGGCTGAGAAGTATGTCTTTTGAGGTTTGAATTGACTCTTTCCATTCCCGGAAAAAAACAAACACCATTCCATTTGGTAAATTTAGTTTGACCTTGAAATGACAGGGATATTCGATATCTGCTTAGTTGCACTGAGTGTGCAGCCTTTAAGAGCAACTTCACTCCATATGTTAGGATGCCTTTTTACATGTTGACCTCAACAACTAAGATGGGAGTGATTTCTTCAAAAACAGTCTTACTTTTACTTTACTATATATATATATATATATTTTTTTTTACTTACTTTCACATCTATCTCTTGAATAAAATTCATTTCTTTACACATAAAAGTTCGTCTGTTGACATCGATACACAAACAAGTGCTCATCCTTGCCAATTCAAAAATAGTGTTAATTCACATTTATAACATTTTGGAATTAAACAAATCTAGAGATAATTTTAAATAGTGGGACTTTTTACAGCTAAATATAACATAATTTTGCAATTTTTATGAGGAAATCACTCAAATTTCACTAATTTTGTTCCACTTACTCGGCCATGTTTCGAAGGCTGTTGCCCTTCATCAGCATGATTCCACTTTCAGCTTCCCAGCTTGATATTAAGATAGTGCTCTGTAGAGTTTACAAATTAGTGATGAGATTACTGTTGTTTGGAAGATCAAAATTATCTAAATGAAGGGGAACAAAATTAGTGAAATTTGATAATTTCTTCATAAAAATTGCAAAATCTAGGGATGTTTGGCATCTGTTTAATACACCTCTAAGAAAGAGTAGTGTTATTTCAGTTAATAAGCCTTTTTACCACAGTTTTCATGGCAGTACGCACACGTGCATAAAACACGCCTCAGGCTTTCTAGAGATATTGGAAACGTGGGATGGCGGTGAACTCCCTCCGCCGCTTAGGTATTTGTGTCATTAAGATTGAATTAAAACCGAGGATATCACGTTAACTTTTGCATAGCCATGAATTACAGGAGCAGAAGAGCGAAAGACCTGGTATGGCTACTCTAATTTGCTACAAGGTGTGCAGCGCGAGTGATGTTTCCGAGGTGCCGAGAGTTAAAATTGTATAAGCCAAATTAACAGTTTCCTTTGATGAGCGTGCGCACTTTAAAAGCCAGAAGACCCCCTCCGGCTGCGGGGACAGAAACTAACTCTGATTTTACAGTGCTTGAAAGCAGCACACATCTCTACCACCCGCTGCTTTTAACAAAACGTGCCTTTCAGCTTTCATCTAGTCCTGTGACAGCACGGCAGATAAAAGTGCATAACTCACTTAAAAAAAAGTTTAAGTGCGCTTTTGAGATCAGTTGGCGCACTTGTTCCGCCGTCATATTCTCTCAACAACAATCTACCAGTCGCTTTTGTTTCAAGGAGGTGTAGGAATCGTTAGAATGGCCAACCTAGAGGAAAATAAGTTTAATTTTATACTGTCCGAAGATAAGAGAAAGCAGTCGTTGCCAAATATTAAAACCTCACTTTAAAGTGCATATGCCTTAATTTTTTTTTCAAAACAGACATTTTCCCAATCTTCACTATCCAACATGCATAAAATGAAAAGTTCATAAAACGTTATGGCAAACTAAAAGGCAACGTGGAAAACCTCTAAATTGCCGGAACTATTACCTTTCTTTATAAAATGCAGGTTCAAAGAGAAGCCTTGAATATTTTAGAGAAATAAAGAGCTTTAATCATCTACATTTAAAAAAAGAAGAGCACCCGTTCTACAAAGGATGACTAAACTGATCGGATATTTAAACTAGACTACAACTTTGAAGAACCCGTTTCAAACACTTACTGCTTGTCGAAAACGTAGTAATAGCTACAGGATGAATAGTGTTTAACGCCCGTTTTTACTACAGAGGTACCACAGGCGGTGGACACTGGTGATGAATGAAATGAAATGATATATTGGGAAAGGATTTTATGGAAGGAATCGTTCCAGGCCTAAGTTTAGGGTACCTCCCCGGCATTTGCCATTTATGAGGACTGAGGAAAACCTGGAAAAAACCTCAGTCAGGAAGGACGGTCCTGGCGGTATTCGAACCCAGACCTCCCGCTCACGAGTCCGAGACTTAACGACCTCGGCCACCCGTGGCGGTAGCTACAGGGAAATTATATTACGAGTCAACAAGTACTTGTCGCCCGAATATGGAAACAAGAGCGGCGCATGTGCAAAACAGAGCTCCTGTTCATCAAGGTCTATCTCAACATGCGTGCTTTGAGATTCGCTCGATGTGCCGCGAAATTTGAGACTGTGTAGAATTGAAGTCAAATACACAAACATTTTTGTTGTACAGAGAGAAGTCCATATGTTTATTCATTTTTATGTTTATTAATAACAAATAGCTCCGCTTCGCTAAGTAGGTAAACTGCTTCCATTCCTATACCGAGTAAGATTTCGTTTACATCCGAAATACGATAAGTGGTAGTTTCAACATATTTCAGACGAAATTGTAAAAAAGTAAATTAATACAATCATGCATAAAACACACGTCAAACTTCTAATCAACTTGAAAACGATCGTTACGATTTCAAGCTTACAAATAGCTCACTACTGAAGGAATGTGTACGCAGTGCATGACATAGGTGTTTAAAAGATTTAAGAGAAATGCTCTTCCCCTTGTAAATCAGTACATTTAGTCCAACGACTTTCCAACTTTTTAATACCCTCAATAAAATAAAATTTGCCTGAGTGTTAAAAATAAATCAACCTCATCGTTTGATGTGAATTTTCGTCCACTTCAGGTTTGTGAACAAAAAGTAATCGCTGGGAGAATATGGAAGAATTCGCTATGGCGAATATGGAAGCGAAAGTATAACAGCTTTGCAACATGTGAAGGCACATTATAGTGATGAAAGAAAACCTTTTTTCCCCGCAAGGCGTGGACGTTTAACTGAACAGCATCTTTCAATTGGTCCAGTAGTTAAGCGTAATTCTCCCCGATGATGATTCTGCCGTTCTTGAGGTAGTCTACGTCCGTGATAATCCCAGAAAACCCTGGCCTTGATTTTTCCTGCAGATGGAACAGTTTTTGCTTTCTTTGGTGCACTTTCACCTGTTGTCACCCACTGCTTGCACTGCTCCTTTGTCTTTTTGTGTTTCATGTTTCAACTACTGTTATGAAACGTCGTAGAAATTCACTGGAATGGCGTTCAAACAAATGTAAACACTCTTGAAATGTTAATTTGAATGATTTTTGGAACATTGTCAACAACTGCGGCAACCATTGAGCGGGAAGCTTTCTCATGTATAAAATATAGTGGACATGGCCTTTACTTTACAGCGTGTCATCTAAAATATGATATTTAACTATCACAGTAATTTGGGCATGTTCAAATCTCTGAGCCAGGCCCAGAACTTTTAGAACACCCGTCGTAGAAAGCCGCAAACAAAAAAGGTTAAAAGTTACTGCTATAGAGGCACTTTCATTTGAAGTAGCGTGGAGATGCATCGTCGCACGAGTACCAAATGACGCGCCTTTCTGAAAATGTACTCCAAAATTAAAGTACTATTTTATGGCCAAAATGTCTCAATCGCACGAAGGTTCATTGTGAAATTTGGGCGGTGTATGGACCAAATGCAATGGGCATTCAGCCGTAATAAACCGGTGTCAGCAGTTTTGAGCATGACCGCACAGAGTAGATGTCACTGATCGGCAAGGAAGGCCAACAACATCAAGCCAAAAGACATTGCTTTGCAAATCGCAGTGAACTCTTGAGAGACCATGAATTATCTCAAATTGTGTTCGTGACAGCTCACCCGATCACAAAGAAGCAAGGTTTTCGTTTCTCTGGACTTTGTTTACTGTTGTTCTGTGAAAGACAAGCTACATCGTTACGAGCGAATAGATGTGGGTGCGATCAGCGATCCATTACCAAGTAGCGGATTTCTATCGGGAGGAAATCGAAAAATCAGTAAAAAGTAACAGACTTCGGTGATTATGTTAAAAACAGTGTGGTGTATCTGTGTCATATTATATTGTAATGCCCTGATCAATAAAATTTCTTGTTCCGGAATAATGAAATGTAATTTACTTTTGTATATTCCAGTCGCAAAATTGCAACTCTGCTCTCTCATAGGGGTGAGCTGTTGTCACTCATTTTATCACCCGTTTTCTATCACATTGCCCGTTCAATCCCCTAATTTACTCTGAATAGTTTAGAAAACGACACGCACAAGTACTGAACAGAGAGTAGTTACATTCCTAAGTATGCTTTAATAAATTCTGCCCAATAAGCTTCAATAAAAATAAAGGAAGATACTCAGATGCTAATGTTACATGAAGGTTCTATTTTATTCACAAATTATTAAAGATATGTGCACATAATTGACTGACAGGAACTGTTCAATGTTCTAAGTAAAAATTACTGGCAAGGACCAGCGGCTCTCTCTCTCTCAAAAATAATATTCGAAAAAAGCAGACCTCTATAACTTAAAGAGAACTGCAGTGAACGGTGTGTTTTCTTAAGCAGGTGCCAGAAATATTTGGAACAGGAAGGCAGTTTTAGCATCTTCTCAAAGTACCTAGGAACTCTACTGTGATGAGCGCTTATAGTTATGCAGTGGGCTTTTACCGGGCTTTAGTTATAAATCTTGTCCACCCACACAGTGTTTTATGTCTCGTTGCAAAACGCCCCACAGCTGGCGGCGTCTTTCAAACTCCGTTTCCTAAAACGTGTGTATATTTTATTTTTTATTGGATGCTGGAATTCTCCTTCGGCTAAACGTGCATATTATCGGGAAAATACATTTAATTTAGCCACCATAACATTTCTGATTGTAGCGCTAATGTTTGCCTTTATAATCTGAAACTCCCAATTGTACTAACTGTGAACTTTTTCTTCGTTCCAGAATTGAATTAATTTCGTATAGTTTTTATCTCTGTTGAAACTGCACCTTTAGGATTGTGTTTGTTTTGCACGGAACCACTGGATTAAAATATGGCCACAATATCGTGAATTGTAGTCCTGGATGGAAACAAGTAAGACAAAAGTTAGAATAACACGATGAGCTGGCTTGTATTTAAAAGCAAGTCTAGAGTCATTTGTTTGTGTTCACTGTGTACTATAGTGAAACAGGCAAAGAACATTACAAAGGAGCGGTTGGTTATAGCTAAATATCTATAGATGTGCTTGTATTTAACGGACCAGAAGATACTCTGCATAACGCAACATTCAAGCTAAAAATGGGGGAAAACGTTATACTTCCAGTGCAACTGCATTATATATAATGTGAATAAAACTTTTAAAATGTCTTCTATTGCCAACTACGCATAAAAACGTTATTTATGTGCACAACTGTAAATTTTGTAAAAGAGCATTGGCTTGACTTCCTCAGTGGTTTCCCTCATAATGAATAACCACACACGCTCCGTAAAAGCTAAAACTCCATCACCGGTTGCACAGCACGCGCTTCCACATGTCTTCATATTCGACGATTACTTTTCCCTCACCTTTGTCAACCTCTCTAAACTTCAGAACATGCTTTAAGAGAAAGCGAGATGGCAGTTATAATGTTCCATAAAGCACACACTCCTCTCGTCTTCAATAAGCTTTGCTCTCACTCTTTTTGTCATCCTTTTCATGATTTCTCTTTCGACATGCAACTTATTTTCCTTTTTTAACAGTTTATCACACTTCCTAGTACGCTGTTACGTTCTGTCAGCTGCCGCAACATTAGCCAGCTTATATAGCTGTTTTATTTACTTCCTCTCTTTCACTGAAAACTTAACGTGCTGTTTTATCTCTCTACAATATACAAATATTCTTTCAATGAAGTAAAGAACTTAGCGCAAAGAATGGAAAATTGCTGTCCCTAGACTATCCAAGAGGCAGAAGAAACATGTACAAAGAATTTACGAGTAGAAACACGGCTTGATACTAAATATTTTGAAAGTGGGAACAAATAGTCAACATGGAGCTAAAGGCAATGTGGACCTTCATATCTACGTTACGATGTCAGTCAAACGTAAACAATTCACTTAGCACAATCGTAAACACGCTGCACCCTTTCTCCACGAATCATACATGTTTACAAATCTTCGTGAAAATGTTAACGTGATTTGAGGAACTACAGTAGGTACTTTTTCATGAACGATTGCTTACTTAAGCTACAATTAATATGATCCATTCAAGCAATTTTCTGTATTTGACAGAATAATGTTTCAGATAAGTTATTCCGTTTAGCCCTCTTGCCCATTCTCTTATTTGTAACTTTCAAAGTTAAACCTGCAGCAACGCAACAAAGCTATTCATTGTAAGTTCATTGCACACATTTTCTCCTACATTCTGCACACAATTTGTACCAGCAAATTATTACCCTTGATATTTAAATATTTTAGGTTTAACCACTGATGCAGCTATATTTCTCTTTTAGAGTTTAGAATTAACTGCCGCTAACAATCAACACAAACTGTTTAAAGGGCACAGTGCTTTATACCAAACTGACGATACAGTTTTCAATTGCAGATGCTCGAAATGACAAAGTGCCTGAACGAAACACTCGATGTACACATATAGAACCACGGCTGATGTGACCCTCAGATGCTATGCTTAGCATACAAAGAGATATTTCTGCTTCACACCAACAATGACATTGCATTAATTGTTCAACGAACAGAAGGCCATACAGCGTTCAAAAACAGATTAGCCCAGGGGCGACACGGTTCAAGGGCTATCGAACAGCGAAACAAAACAATGACTAGGCTTTGAGTCGAAATGCCGTATCGAACGAACATAGTGGCGAGAGTGAGTGAGTCTTTCCTCAATAGAGAAATATCCTTTAATACCAGTTTCATTCTCATATAATGAAGAAATGAAATTGTATATAGTTAAAGACAAAGGTGGGATGGTTATATTTGAAAATATCTATTTACAAAATCAAGATTAAAATAATTATTTTTTTAATATCTGCTATATTTTTATGTCATTTAAGAGCTTTGTTAGCAACCAAGTGTAGCATATATCGAGGTAGCTCAGGCGGTAAAATTTTAAATTCGTATTGGGGAGGTTCCACGTGCAAATCCCTTGGGGCCAGCCATCCTGACCTAGAAATTGTTGGGGGGGGGGGTTTCTTGAGGTTAGGATTCCGCTCCCCCTTTTCAGATTCATTCCACTAATACTGATGGTGAATTAGGAAAGACAAGTAAGTGGGCTGGTGTTGTGCGCGCTGTGGCGGCGGCTTGCGCTTTGGAAAGGCCTTTCCCCAAATATGATATGGCTCGAACTCCTTGAAAGGGGGGGGGGGTGCGTCGACGTAGAGGTGCTCAAACTGAAAACAATGTTAGGAGCCCGACTACGTACGTGCCTCACCATCCCTGGATCCTGATCACCAGGAGCTTCCCTCACCTCATCCCTTCCACTGGAGACGTAAGCGCAAACGACTGAAGAATTTAGTACCGCAGGATAGTGCCAGAGCGCCTTAGAACAGTGAAATATGAGAATAAGGGGCTCTATTATACATTAACTGCTGTCATTAACAAATGAAACATACCACGGCATATATGGTCAGATAAGCGAAATCCTAACGAAGTCTCTACGTACGACATTAATTTATACTGCCAAGGCGTTTCGAAAAGACATTGATAGCATTTCAGGAACGAAAATGCCAATCTTTCAAACTCCTGTGCAGGGAATATACTTCTTAGAGAAAGTGCTGACACTGCCCCAAAATGGATGTACCGTGTATGACCGGAAAAGCAGCATATGACCTTAGTTGTTTGCACCGCAGAGGAGCAACAGAAGTTATCATACATGTATCGTCTGAGGGTGTGAAACTCGTAAAATTTATAAAACAACGCTGTAACAGTATGGGGATGCTTGCATGGTGAGAAAAGGGGGATGAGCAAGTGTGGTCCTCACGAATGAGAAGATACGCCATTATTCGTGAATGCAGAAGCATTTCATTGCAAGTTCTAACCAGGAAATTGGATATCAAGCATCAGAGTTGTGTACTTGATGGGTGCACAGGGTGTGGATTGATAATGTGCCGAATTCCTCAGATATTTTGCAACAGTTCTGGCATGCATTGTTCATAAGGAAACAACGTGCAACGCCGTGACCTTGCCAAGAGGCTCAACTGATTCAACTTTATGCTGAAAAGCCTCGGCACTCTTCTGGAATGTAAAAGGCGCAATTAGGAAAACAGCCCAAAACAACGATAGGGCGAAGAAGCTGAAGCTGTTATAGGACTGTTGTCCAAAGGCGTTTCTTATTTCCCTGACAACGCACACCCTCGCACGGTCAACAGAGATCCCCTTTCTGTCTATTAAAACACACTGAGGTACTTCTCTTCTAAACCAGCTCACCACTTCGCTCGCCTTCGTGTTGGCTACCAGTTCCACTGGTAGGGCGGTCTAATCTTTTTTCAGTCTGTAACTCGAGCTCTTAAGGTGACTTACCACCCTGTCACGACGTACAAGCACTAAACCGCAGCGTACTCCATCCTGAGCTGCGTGAACATACTGCCCCACCAAATGCAATCCATCCCCACGACTCTCTCGAGGATAGGCGCTCTGTAGTTCAGGTAACTTAGAAGTGTCACGGATGCTAAATGTACGCTGAGCATCTGAAAAGTCGGAATTACTACTCTTAACAGTATCCAATCTCAGGGCATTCCTCACACAGCCCGGTTCTTACTCCCTCAGCTTATCATATCTCAGAAAAACTTTGAGAGGAGAAAGATTTCTGAGTGATAACAGCAACGAAGCAGTGCATTCATAATTTCAAATTAACATGTTTCTAAAACGAAGTTTTTTTTTCGCGTAATACTTAATTGCATATAAGACATTTCGAGCATGATTAGGAATATTCAAAAGTACAATAAAACTCAAACATCGTTCAAAGAAGACGGGAAACACAGAAGATAATAAACATAAACTTAAAGCAGCGCTCTTAAGCTTTTGGTCTGGATATTCTACACATTTAAACACCCCTTGATCTTTAGAATATGAGCATCAATTCAATAAAAATGAAACCTGCACCAATACAATACAGTACCCGTATTTGTTACAGTTCAATGCATAATAATTCTCCGGTTTTCAGTTCACTGAGCTTGCATATTTCATTAATATAATGAACAAACTGGGAAATACAACATAAACACCTGTTCTATCCAATTTATATTTGATACCTACAGTACAGAAGTAAACCACATACAATGACATTCCATTACCCTAAATATTATAAGCATACATGTGCTATTTCTTCGATTTTTTTTTTAATTCATATTTTTCCTTCTCTTGCTTTGAAATGTTAAAGGGTTTCGAAAAGTTTATAAATTATTTCGCAAAGTTTTCACAACAAAGATAAATTTCTCTGCAGATAAATACATTATCTAAGGATAATTTTCAATATATGTCAAAGTAAAACGCTTCTTCAGCATTTTAGGGTAGCGTTTAGCTAATTTTCAAAATTAACCATTGCCACGCGCACACTTCACATTACAACGACGCACTCACTAAAGTCCCTATATCAAGAAGAAAATAAAGATGTTTAATGTCAATTATGATGCTAACCTTACTGTACAGCTCTGACACTATATTCGCGGTAGCTTTAAATTATCTTTAATTGGAGATTCGAAGACGAAAGCGCCAAATGATTGCCGCTTTTATAAACTTAATAACCTTACAAAGGAAAGCTGGAATAGAAAACACAAGAGTAACATTTCTAAATATTGTAATTTTCAAGCAAAATTCTTCAAACTTTTTATCACAAATTGCTCTAACAGTACACTACACATGATCTGGTATTTCCAATAAGTTTTATAAACTTTTTAATCCATATACGCTAATGTGCTTAATGTTCCATATAATGCACAATTTGAATAAAATAAAGTATTAAAATTTTAATTTCAGGTGGAGAAAAAATTATGTTATAGATTTACTGTACTACCCGATTGTCTCAGCAAAAAAGTATATTTTAATATTACATTTTTCTCATTTTTTATGTTTCATCTAATTAATTATATCCTGGGCAACATAAAACTGACTACATGACAAAGGTTTTGTACATAAATATGATCAGATGTTGACTGTCCGAACAAAATTGGATAAAAACTGTATCATGTGGAATGTTTTGATCAAAAACAACAAACAAATAAAAAAAAAAAAATAAAGATAAGAAATAAAATTCTAAAATGTAACTATAAAATGTCGGCTTTTAAAGGTGATAAAAGATGCGTTCAAAGTAGTTTAGAAATGAAAATCTTTAAAAAATGCTTTAGAATTCAATTTTCTTGGATGCAAAATAACACATGAATGACGCATATGTAAACAAATAATAAAATAACAGATTCAACTATATAACTCTATAACTATAAAAATAAAGAGAGACCAGACTCTATTATCAAATTGTATAAGACTACATCAATATGAACCATTACTTACAGATCAGAAATCTGGACGATGACAAATAGCATAGAATCCAAGGTTCGGAAATGAAAGTCCTTAAACCGTTAACAGGTTAAACAAAGAAAGATAAGAAAAGAAATAAGGACGTTCCAAAAGAACTTATACAATAATTCAAAACTACATACAAAATAGGAAAGAGGACTTGGACAGAATTCCAAGCCCAAACCGGATGAACATGTTCATATCTCTTAAGGCCTTTCGGTAACAAACAACAAAGATGTGGAAGTAGGAGGTTTATAGATATTTTTTAAGCTTTAAATAAAATTTTTTTTTAACTTGTACAGCCTTACACAGGAAGCCCTTTATCAAAGTTCCATCATCATAAGTTGTAAAAGGCGGTTTGTGGACTTCTGAAAATAATTCCCTTGAAACTATTTTTATCCGAAAAGAAAAACTGCACCATTTTCATATTCGAAAAATTTTAAAATTCTCCTTAACAGATGAATTAGAGTTTAGAAGATACCAGACTTAGCTCGTCTTCATGGGCATCCGGTGCAGTTGGCACTGGTAAGCGGCCAATAGATGAAATCTCTGTCGAATACTTGAGGCTCAGGACCTTGCTTTCCTGTCTCGCCGTTTTACCTGGTTAATGGCATGGAAAACATTAACAAGCATTTGTAATTCAAATTCCAGTGACTTCCCTTTCACTAACTCTTACTCACAAGGAATTGTAGAGTTCCTACAAGCCTCTCGAGCAAACTGCTAATTTTGCTAACAGAAAATGAGTTCAAATTTCGTGCTTGAACATATTCCCCGGTGTCCCCCCCCCCCCTCTCATTTAAAGGGAAGGAATGTTATAAGATTATTCTGTCCCACAGTTTATCAAAAGCAAATTTCGTCCATTTAAAATTACACTATACAACAGCCATTTTTGCATCTATGTTGTATATCAATTAGAAAGTAGATTTATGCATACAATTGGAATATGTCATTTTTGAGATTTTTTATTTTGTCTTTCCCTACTCTCTTTTCTTTTGTCCATTTGTTAGCTACTCTTTATATAATATAAAGAATTATTATAGTGGAGAAGTTCTAAAAATAGACACTAGATGGGGGAATGTTATGCTTTTTAAATTTTAGTCACTACATTGCAAGACGTTCTCCAAAAGAGACTTTATGGTCTAGCAAATATGGAAAGGCATATGTTGCAACTGTAATCATAGTTACCTCTTGGTCCTCTTTCAAATCAACTGTTAATGGCTTTCTGGTCAACAGAAAAGATAACTATGTTTACATTCACACCTTGACTCCCTCCTGGAAATTTTGGGCGCCGTAAGAGATGAGCAAAGAGAACGATTTCTTACTATGGAACCCGTTATCAAGGGCACTGGAACCCTTTGATGATGGATGACCATTGTTAGTGTCTTCTTAGGGAGTGTGATGAAACAGCATACAAAAGAGGAACATCATCGATACACTTTTCAAAACAAAATAAAGAGTAAAATTGCAACTAACTATATTGTGAACTAGTTTTATACCTTTCTGCATTATGTCCAATTGTAAACCGAACCAGAAAAACTCTACTACCCAGTTCTAGAGTTTGCATTTCTTGTTTGTTTAATTATATCAACGTTCTTAAAATTATACGATGTATCTGAAGAACGTGCCTCACAAATAAAAACTGATTTTTCCACTGAATTCTGCAACTCTAAATTAGGAAAATCGACATATTTATTAGTTTTAAGTGTAATTGTTTTGATCCATTTAAAATCAGTAACGTGCAGTCAAATTGTATTTGCATCTAAGAAATACGACTCGTTACAGAAAAAGTTGTTTTTTCCACTGAATTCAGCACCCCAAATTTAGGTAGGATTATTATATTTCAAACCAGATGGAGGAAAAAAGTTGCGAATTGTAGACTACTGTAATTGGAGGGTTTCGCTTGACAGAAAGCACTTAACGTTTACTTCCAACGATAAATTAGATTTATTTCATAACTTGTAGCATAATTACTAACATAGGCATATCTCAGGAAAAGTAAAGTTGACCAAAATGTTTGATGTTTTGAGTTATGTAATTTTTCTCGTTAATTGGAACATGAGAGAATCTGCGCTCAGAATTAAGTCGCCATTTCCACGGTGGGTAACCAGTTCAGTTTCCGACTAAATACATGCGTGGTCCTTGATCATTAAGCAAAGGCAAGCAGAATTATCTACATCAAGTTTTTGTGGCCTCTCCACTTGCAAGATCTCAGACTGCAACCTGCGATGATTTACTGGTTGGGTGCTGATAGCCAAGTACAACACACATGCAAAGTCGTATCACGAGTTTCTCATCTCTTGGCAGTTCAAATGTAGTGTGTGAAGTTCTGCAACCATATGCAACTATAAAGTCGATTCTTAACGATTATTGAGTTTTAAGACGGTTAGCAAATTTTATTTGTGGCCAAACTAGAATGTGAAGCAGTAACACGTTCATCCTAAATGCTCTTTGTCACTTACATTATTCAAAATATATTCAAAGAGTTCTAAAAGTTTCGAAAAAAAATTGCTACCGCATTGAATTATTAATAATAGACGAGCTCAGACATTTATTTGTTGTGATATAGGATTCTCAACATATGGAGTAGAAAGAAAATTTTAAAAATCGAGAAATGGTGTATAAATAGTAAATCATTTAACATGGAAGGAATCACCAACAATCAGGTTATCAATTGTTGGACAATAATGTCTACAAAAAAATGAACTGACGCAGCTGGCAACAATGTATCTTAAATATGCATCTGTTGAGGCCAATCTTGTGTCAATAGCTGCTGAAAAATCTTGACTATTTCTAAAGAAAACTTTACATTTTACATTTTAACACGGTATAAGCAGGTGAAAGCGAAAAAAATCCACGAGAACTTGTAGCAGTTCATGGTGATCAATGTGCTCATTTGACATCATTGCAAGATGGATTCGGTCATGTGAAGAAGGGCGAGAGTGAAAGACAATCCTCGCTCTGGGCGGCTACGGGAAGCTGAACGAGAGAACAATTCAAAGAGTGAGGAACTTGGTGGAGGAAAATCCACAAATCACTATTGAAATGCTAAATATGGAATTTGGCAACATTGACAGTATACTCCTAAAGCTGCGAAAAATCTGTGCAAAATGTTGCACATGCCCTTAACCAGTGAAGAGGAGAAGAAGAGAAAGGAATGTGCAAGAAACTGCTGAGCGTGTTCTCACCAAATGATCCTAAACGTTTGACAGATACATACACTGATGATGAAAGTTGGTGTTATTACCATACCACCCCAAATAAAGCTCAGAACTGCTTGTGCGTTGTTCTTCGTTCTCGGAAGAGAATGTTCACTGTTTTCTTCAAGTATGAAGGATCATTAGTGGTTGACTGTATGCCAGAAGGAATGACAATGAATGGATAATACTGTGACACTTATATTTTGTATGGTTTATTTTAAGAGCTGTGACGGCGGCGTCCAAAGACAAAAACTTCAAGGCTGTTCCTTTTGCACCACGTCTCCTCGCAGAGAAGCTGAAAATTTGAGGAAACTGGAAGTCGACAGAATCCAGTTGCTTGACCATTCAGCCTAAAGCCCTAACCTTGCACCGTGTGACTTCTGGTTGTTACCTCGAGTGAAATCTTGCATTGCTGGAAAATCTTTTAAACAAGTGCAGAACGTTGTCAAGCTATAAATTCAGCTCTGCTGACAATATCTCAGTCCGAGTACCGTAGTGCTTTTGACGTGTGGAGAGAGATATGGAGTGTACTTTGAAGGCTTGTGGGGATAAAATTTTGAATTCAGTCCTTAGCTTGGACTTTAAGATGACACTGGCAAAACTTTTTGAAGTCCCTCTTTTCGCAGTATCATTTATGTCAGCTAGTGTCCAAGCTATGTTCGCTGGCTGCTTGTTATATAAATAACACTGTGGGGAATTTTGGTGATGCAAACTTTTTTTAAGTGTAGAATACAATTAAGAAGGAATTAACCTGTCTTAACGGTCGTATAGTTGCTCCCTGTGTCAACCATGGTACAAAAACCAAAACGTCAAGTATTCTGTATCATAGGTGTCCTAAAGATATTGAGCTAAGATACAAAGGGGCTCAGTAATGTGAAAGGACGAAGTTTCTATGCAGAAAATTCCAGCAATTGTTCCGTACATTGTGACCAGGAACATTACGAAAGAAATTTATTAAGCAGCGCTCTGCCACATTTAAATTGAAATTTGTCTAGTTGCTTGCATCGGAAGTTAACGGACCTAACAATGAGCATAACTATTTGTAAGTACTGACGGAATCGTGCGTGGGATGCCAGCACTGCTTTGATTGAGACAATTCTTAATCAAATAGGCTGATGATAATGGGAAGAAAGAAGTTTGAGGAGAGACAGGAAGAATTGAGTTGAGTAACTTGATTATACCAAAAATAGATATTTTGTACAATATCCTATTCTCAAACTATGTAGTAGATATTCAACATTATTTTCAAATTAAACCCCTTGTGTGGAGGTAAGGCTGCACTTACTTTTAATGTCACGAGCAGTCACTGCAGGTACATAACGAAGTATTTAGAACAACGGCTTGTATTGGAAGATTTTACTTGCAAGAATAGAAAATGGAGGAAAGCTTGAATAGATGTAAATTAATGCCTAATGCAATTTTTTAAAAAATAACTAAATATAAAATGCTCCTTATTTATTTTGTAAAGATATAATACTGAAACAACTTTAAAAATGTCTTTCAATAGTGTTAATGGTGGTAAGCTTTTACTTAATGTTAGTTATTATACGAGACATTAAGAAATCAACTCTTTGCCACTACCATCACACCAATGTGAATTTACGTGCCTACAGAAATTAGAAAAAAAAAAAAAATGTTCAGATTGTATCTTATGCTGTATTGCAATATAAACCAATGTCATTCACAGATTCTTCAGCTTTAAGCACTACCTATGCTCCTGAAGGACATCTCAATATACCGTAAAACTTCTTTCCGTCAACTCATGCCAGAAGTGCACACTTGAAAAGAGGAAGATCTGAAGATGAAAAATCCTCTTCGAAAACACTCATGTCGAATTCTAGCTTACAAAATATTCCCAAATGTACATTTTCCCAGCGTTTTTCTTTAATATTCTTGGCACAATGTTGCAAATGCTGTTTCACCAGTTTTACTTGTTCTAGAACCGAGTGAATGTTTTCACAGTGTTTTTCTAATCATCTAATTGATGTCCAAATTTAAAAACTACTTCTAATATATTCCTACATTTTCTTCAAGTTCTGAAAGCAGCACTTTACATTGCCAAAACTGAACAATCGATCACAAATTCGACAATGCAAACGTTCGCATTAATATGCACACCTTAAGCGGAGGGGAATGGTCCGATTCTGGTAGAATGAATACGTCAGTCCACTGCATACAAAAACTACCACAAGTAAACTTGAATTGAGTTAAATGGTTTCATGAAGTTATCTCAGTGGTATGAGATCGAAACTCATCGACAGTTGAAATCTTTACATATTTTAATTTCCCCATTTAAAACTTACGTTGCAGATTTATTTCCCGTGCTCGGTAAATTTAACTTCGTCTACGCGTAATAAGTATCTGATCCAACTAGTCGAAGATGGGGAGTATGGAGTTGGTGTATTTTTCTGCCATTTTTCCTTATTATGATCACAGTTTGTTGTGTTGTAAACAGGAACGGTAAAAAAGAGTCCTAATTTCACTAAGTCGAATATTGAATGGTAACGGCCTCGCCACTTTCCGTTAGAAACTGATAGCGCGCATTTTTTGCTACTTTTATTGTTTATTAGTAGTAAATTTTAATTAGTATTGTGAACCACGTCATAGTGCCGTGCGATCGGTTTTGTTTAAGGGGAGTGCGCCGCTAGTTAGACGGATCTCGGTGATAAGCGGAAGAGTAAACAATAAAACAAATCAATCATACAACAATTTTAAGACTCTCGTTACTTTTCAAAGCATCAAATGAAGTGTTGAAACTGCCCGCTTTCATTCTCCACTCATTTTTAGCATATCTTTAGGAAATTATTCGTCACTGTCATTCGTTTTGAGAAATCCGGACTATTTCCTGACGAATATTATAACTGAGTTCTTGCATGTGTGCTGGTAAGTTTCGAATATGCCATTTTTTTTATTTACCCCAGAGAAATAGTCCCAGGTGATATTCGGGGAGCGAGGAGACCACAAATCCCTAATAATAACTCTTTCCATAAGGAAACACATTGTGAACTGCTCTCATGGAATTAGTGGCAGAGTCCTGTTGAAAAAAAAATGCACGATCACGCTTCCTGTCGGATAATTCTCTGAAAATAAAGGAGGTATGGAATTCCCATAAGGGAATAAAAACAATTGGTTCTATGATTTTTTTTCAGCAATGAGTTAACAAATAGAAGCGTACATAAAAACAGGCTGTGTAGCTGTAAACACACGAGGTATAATACGCTTTATATATACTGCCGAATTAAGAAACGAGCAACAGCACGGGAACAGCTGCGCTATGATTGCGACAGTCAGCAAGGTCAACAAGTAAGCAAGCAGGCTTGCCAACCGCCGCCACGGTGCGGCAAACGAGAGGGGGAAGTCGTTCATAGCAAAAACCAGCGCCGCGGGGCAAAGCGTCACTGATTGCACGGTAAATGATGGTAGTGTCTACCTTCAGCTGTGGGACATACCTGAATTCTTCAGAAAATATTTTTGAGACACTCACCGCAATTCATTCTACCGGATCTCTCTCGGATATTTTGTTTTAGCGTCTCTAAGGAATTTATTTCAGGTAAAGCAGTAATTTTATATGGATGAAAATACAGCAGCTGAATGGCTTTATACGCACTCCCACAGATACACCAACTTGCTGGGCTAAGTTTTAAAGACTTTCGAGAAGTTTCTAAACGACAGCCTATTTCATCAAGCTTCTCCTCTGTTAAAACCTGGTTTTTTGGTTTCAAAATCTTGTCAATAAAAACGCCTTGGGTTCGGACTTTGTTCCGGTTAGACGCAACTCCTGAAAATTTAGGATGAAATTCTCTCCTACAGTACTTTATACACTTTCTTCTGCACAAAGCAATCATAAATAAATATTCTTTGTTCGGGATACTCCACAATAAACAGCAGAAAATGCACTTTTTATAGAAATGGAACTCCAGTCTTACCTGGAATGCCACATTCATTGAAGGTCAGCCGATTTAAAATACAAACCCGGATTGCATAGCGGAATGAAGGCATGACATGTGAATCGTTAGAAATGTAGCGAAAGAAAACAACTTCGCCGTACGTTAAACCTAGCTTTGCAGAGTTCCACAGACGATACCAGAAGTTTTAACACATTTTTCACTGCTGGGGTATATGTAGATATACGTATATAATAATTGGCTGTGCAGGCATAAAATACCACAGATATAGATTTTTCTTAAAGGTGATACAATTTCTTAATATTAGATACCAGTTTGGAAACCCCAAGAAATAGTTCGTGTATAGAATCACTAACATTATGTACAGCGTGGGCCAAACGTCTGATGTGAAAGCTATGAAAGAAGCTTTACTGGCAAGATGCATCACCGATGGTTTGGCTTCGCCTCGAAGTTTTGAAATGCTTTATATACATGTCTTTTAAACGGAGTCAACAGCTAAAAATGCAAAATAAAATTTGAATGTCTATATTTGTTCTAATTTATCGAATAAAAATGTCTGACATTATAAGCAGCTTGACATTTTTAATTGCAAGGAAACACACCAGCCACTTCTTGCAAACACCAGGCTTGTTTTTAAACTAAATTACATTGTCCCAAATGTTCTTAGCTCACATAATAAAACAGCTAAGAAAATTAAAAAGAAAACACTCGATAAACGTTGGAAATATTTGGGGCAATTGCCTGTCAGTCCCATTTCCTGAGCATCAGCCGATATGTATCACGACAGCTTAACGTCTGCAAACCGGATTTTGTCCCGGGGGAGGGCTGATGGGGAGAGCATCCCGGGGGCTACAATATGTGCTGAGCCGAACACGAGCTGTAAGCGATTTTTCCCCTCTCTCTATTTCGTCTCTTCGTTTACTCTAACTGCCTCCAATGGAGAAAATTATAACACATGCCCAAGACAAGGGGAAGAAGATCAAAAGATGTAATTATGTACGATTCATGAGGAGTCAAGCTGGCTGGGGTCCCCCCGATTTCAAGATCTATACAAGGCAGCTCAAGACAAAACAATTCATTTCACATTCTTGAACAAAGCAAACTAATCATACGTTTGGATTAGGGGAGCCTAGACTATTTAAGATTTTCTTCAGGAGCCTTTTAAAATAAGTGCTGATAGGTTTCAAACTCCCCCTCCCCCAAAGCATCTGGGTAAAATTAATGAAAAAGAAAAGCGGTGAACAGAATGAAGCAAATACAGAGCGATCCAATTAAGCTACTTGTGGTGTTAAGCGTATAGGCGAGAGCGCTAGATGAGCAATAATAGGTCCCCCCCTTTTATTATTTAAATTTTGTTTTCATCCTTTGTTAATGACGAAATTTATATACAACTAAAGGGATATCCCTGTTTAACTTCTTGGTTTATCATTTCATTTCTCTTTCTTATCCATTCGTGAATGTTTACTGTAACTGAATTATCATACAAAATTTTAACCTAATATTTTTGAAAGGCTGAAATGATGAAAAATATGGTAGTGCGAAATTATGTCCAAAATGTAATATTTCCAAATCTAGTCCCAAGCATTTAATTGAAATGTCTATGCATAACAGATAAAAAGGTATATTCATACAAAGGCTTGCTCTAGACAGAAACACTAGCAACGTAAACTAGTACTCAACTCTGCATCAATGAATCAGCATGGAGAGTGGAGTTAGATAAGGAAAATGCATGCAAGTTTTCTGTGTAAGCGAATTACGCAGAACACACTTGCGTTCTCCACGTGGGATTTGAGACGTTGTAGCTGCCAAAGATTACTTGTGCTCCGTCAAAGTGTGACCGGGTAGCGGGGTGGGAGGATTCAGATGGACCTAAAGATAGCTCCCAGGTGCCAGGCCCTGGCACTATGATGATGGAGACAACATTCCTACCATGTTTTGTGTGCCTGTTCAGCGATCAACATCCCATGCAAACTCAGTCGACCATTAGCATGCTCTTTTCTTGGTAATTAGAAGCTCTTTACTGCAATACATCGTGTTTGTTATAACAATATGTACAGCACGCTTCAGCCAACAACAGTTCAGAAAGAACTAATTGCCAAGAGCAATGAGGTGTTGCTTTCCAATGAGAAGACCCCTCGAAAAGCACTCCCAATTCCTCACACTTCACGCATTTTTATTTCGGAACAAAGTAACGAAAAGAATACCGGTTCCTAACATAAGCCCTACTGAAATATATGCTATGGTGTAGGTCCACTCATTATACCACTGTCAGTTTCATCACGCCTCTGGATGACCTCGTTAGCTAATGCTCCATTAGTGTGTGAGGATCCAGAACTTTAGTAAACGTAATGAAGGCATTAGAAAGCCACGCAAAATCAATTTGTCTCAGCGTTCTGCAATTTGAACCCTCCTGCTACGTGCAGCAGACGAGAATATTAGAGTTTCATGGCACCCAAGTGCTACAAAATGAAGATCAACAACCTTGGGGTAAAAGTGTTCTCAACTATAGGTACACACATTTTAAAATAGCTTTCCATCCAACACGTTCCTATGAATGATAAGAAATGGAGAATCAGGTGGCCATTCTTAAACATTACCCGGAAAAAGATGCACTTTCTAAGACAACGAATCTCCGATTATTTAACTGACCAATAGAATAGACTGAGCAACCCTGAGGGCAATATGCTACCAGCACAAATTAAACAACGTACATTATCCAAAATAGTGTACAGCGGTAACTGTCATAAAATCGTTTATCCTTAAAACGATAAATAGCATAGGGAGACTGAAAACGGGTATGGCATAGTGAAAAAAATCAAAAGACGCCTATCTGAAATAGAGACGCGATGCGTGCAGATGTCATCTCTGGATCTGCAGAGCGAAATTAAAACTACATGGGCCAAAGAAGCCTATATCATGGAACTAGGCAGGAAACAGAGATAGGGAATAGCGTGGTTAGACTGAGAAGGTTGTAAGGTTGTTGACGAGAAAGGTAGCAGGATGAACCGGAAGACTGGGTACACATTTTGGCTAAGTGTACACAAGACAGAAGAAGAGAGGAATATTTTTCCGGATTCATTTTTGACTTTCAGTAGGGGGAGGCTGGCATATTAGGACTTAATTGTAAACAGACAAAACCTAGGCATTTTCTTAAATGAAATACAAAGTTTTAGGGACAAGAAACTTCTATAAACATTGTACATAAATAATACGAAAAATGTATATGAATATCAGAATTATTGTATGTCTGTCTGCTTCATGAGCGCGCGCGCGCTGTGTTAGTGCGTTCTTGTTAATGTTGTTTTCTTTTGTTGAAATAAATTTCAAAATGAAGTATTTTACAGGAGCATGAACGTCTTGCGACCCATGCAACTGTGATATGCAATAATATTATACCTAGTTTAATTATAATAAATACTACTACTACTACTACTACTACTACTACTATAAAATCTGTGTGGTATTGATGTAGTAGTAACCGATGTCGTTAAGGCGCGGACAGTGAGCGGGAGGTCTGGGGTTCGATTCTGGCCAGGATCGTCCTACCTGAGTGAATTTTTTTCCAAATGTTTGTCAGTACTCATAAATGGCAAATGCCGGGAAGGTACCCTAAACTTAAGACCTGAAACGATCCTTCACAAAAAATAAATAAAAATTTTCTCTATAAATCATTTTATCTCATGTATCACCAGTGTCCACTGCCTGTGGTGTCTCAGTAGTAGCATTATTAATATATATTTATATAAATTAACAGTAATTATAATAGAAAAGGATAAAACACTAAGAAAAAGTCGCACTTGAGATCGCTATACTACGAACTCGTGGAGTCCTTGATGGCAAGAAGACATGTGACCTTGTCTTACCATAGAAGGACTCCACGAGTTCGAAATATAGCGATCTCAAGTTTTTCTTAGTGTTTATCCTTTTCTACTATTATAATTACTGTTAATTTGCTACATTGTTAATACTGTTAGTTTATTTTTATTTTATATTATATATATGACATAATAAACGCTATCCGTTACAAGAGTTTTGTAAAGTTTCGATTCGTATCTGTATTTTTGAAATCATGTGAAAGGAACGTTTTTATCAGTAACATAAAGTAACTCGTTTAATATGACTACTGTCTCGACATGTAAACAAATGACTCTACGGTAATCCAGTGTGTTAGAGTGGGCCGTTCCTACGTGAATTATATGTAATGTTACGCATTATATACTGTCATTTGGTTATCATGACTGATGTGTCACAGAGTTCCGTAACTAAAGTAATGAAAGTAGAGAGAGACGAATCAAAACTAAGAGACGTTTATATTTTTCTACAACTAAAGGAAAATAAAGCGAAAGAAAGTAAAAAACGAAATAGATGCATTTATACAGGGTCAAGCACGACGAGTAACTCGTGAATTTGACACCGCTAGGAAACCTATGCCTAGCATAAGCACCCTCAACAATACACTTAACGAAAGAGAAATTTAGAATTATCCTGCTCAGATTCCAACTAAGAAAATTAGGATTCTAATGAAAGAGCAAATCCTTACTAATCTTCCATCAACTTCATTAACCAGTACTAATCACAGTGTGAAGCAGCCAGTTCATTATTGTACATTGGGCAACACCCCATAGCCCATAAAAGGAGGGTATATTTGCCTATGTAGTAACAATATTTTTTCCTTTATTTCGAAATTGTTGATTTTCACAAATATACACGTCTCACAAGAAAACCCCATACTTATGTCTATGAACCATTTTAAAGGAAATATTAAGGTTTGCATGTGTCCGATTTCATATAGATTGGCCCATATGTAGGTTAGCGTTAAAACCCACAGCTGTTATCCCTATCTAGAGGAAAGAACAAAATACAAATAAATAGTGGTTAACAGAAGGATGGTTGTGGGAAGCCAATATGAATGGAAGGTTGTAGAGAGAGTAAAGTTTGTTTATACAAGACCTGCAGTGCATAAACAGGAATTCAGGAGTGGCCAAGTGTTCCGTTGAAGAACACCACTCTATTTCTAACGCGCCAAGATATTATCTTATGCATGCGGCCTTGCCTTCGCTTTGAAAACCCCCAACAAGACAGCGAGTAGACACCATACACTAACATTTCCAGCAGGAGAGACGCTCTTGCAAACTTTCTGGCAGATTCTTTTAAAAGATGAATGCTATTTTCCTTCCAATCCATTGGACTGAAAACCTGCCTGCACCTTCTACCTGGAATATGGACCGCCGACAAGGTCACCCACATATCTCTCATTCTTTCGCAATCTAAGCACCACTGTTCGTGCCTCCGCAATTGTCCCCCCTGCCTAAGCTGAACATCTTGAACATCTGCGGTTACCGAACTATTAAAATGAATTGAGAGAGAAGGTGACCAAAACCAAAGAAACGAGAGATTCAAAAAACTCCTGCAAATCCCGACTGTGCGAAAGCGCCATGGATTGCAGAGTTCGTTAATGCGTGGACTCGTGAGTGGGAGGTCTGGAGTTCGATTCCCACCAGGACCTTCCTCCATGACTGAGTTTTATCCGGTTTCCTCAGTCCTCATAAATGGCAAATGCCAGGGAGGTATACCCCAAACTTAGGCCTGGAATGTTTCCTTCCTTATATATCCTTTCTAATTTAACATTTCTTCTCATTTATCATCATTGCCCCGCCGCCTTTGATGCCTCAGCAGGAAAAACGAGCGTGACACACAAAACTACTGTGCTATTCCAACCTCTTGATGGTTCAGGCATATTTGTTTGACGCTATACTTCACTTAAAACTTAATAGAATATGAAGGTAAGCCAATCACTGCGCGTAGCGCTGTTGCCAAACTAATTTTGTGTGTGTGTGTGTGTGTGTGTGTGCGTGCGCGTACGGGAACTCTAGACATTGCAGCAAGCCTCACCTGCCAATTCTTGAGTTTTTGAGATGGCACTTGCTTTTTACTCGAGACGAGATAAATGTTTAAAAAGTGTCTACTCATTTTATATAATCTCCTACTTTTATTACACAACACTTCGCGTTTATGTATTGAGAAACCACAAGCAAATAAAGGCAACACTTGCACACTTATCTGTGGCAGTACAGAACTGTTTTGTTTACATTTAAATCTTGAAATTGCATTACATGCACTCTTTGCTTAACGTGTTTTTGGGAGTAGTTTACTGCTGAACAGTGTGAATCAAATATTGAGAATGTTAAGCTCTTTCAGAGTACAAATATTTAGACCATAAAATAAAAATGTTATCCTTCAAAAATTATCTTTACTGCTTTAGCGAATTCGGCAGATCTGCGTTACCTCGTAGGAGCAGCATTACTAGTCCCCTATAAAATTAAAATGATAGACTGTGCGCTAGGACAAATAATAATAGGGACTTTGGTTGAGACAAAGTGCGACATTTTTATGAATGTGTACAAACAAAAATCAAATTCCTACATTAAATAGTTTGCATTTTATGAGTTTTTAATTTTCGCAGGGGTTTGGTAATAATTAAATCTGCAAATACATTCTACAGAATTCTGATATAAATTACGTTCTATCTATGCTCTTTAGTATCAATTTGTAATACCGCCTGTCGAGATGCCACCAGGATGTTATTAAACGAAGTCCAAGCTGTGATGTTCGTCGACTAACTTACAACTTGGTGATGTTCTTCTGCTTAATGCGGTGCTACAATTTCTCTATTCAATCTCGATGGCTAAGGCGAGAGGATGTTATATTGGGGCAATAGGCCTCACTTCGGGGAATTGAGCTAGGTCGATTCCTCCAGGAAATACGAGGTGTTTCCAGACAAATGCTGAATAACTCAACCAACTCTGTTAAAAGTATAAGAATTTATTAAAGGGTTCTCTTATACAGTTGGACGTTGTTCCTCCAAGCACCAAGGCTTCTCTCCTGTCTCTGACTAAATTCAGGGACATTTCATACACTTGTAATGACCAAGGCGGGGTAATAATCCCCTAGTCTAGACATAAAGAGTTATTAAATACTTCCTACCCCCATGAGGTCCACAGTCACCAGGTCTTGTCATCATAAGTTTTAAAGAGGTTCATGGTTTGGGTTGATTAAGCTTAAAACTAAACAATATTTCATCAGCACAATAATTCTGTGTATCTATAACATGCACACGTAGACACAATATTTTGAGTGGAAAAGAGGGTTGCTTATGTTTATGCAAGTGTTTCTCTAAGGACCCTTTCAGGTCTCGTCACCTCTGGGTAGCAAGGTAAGTCACCCAATACTTATTACGTCTACGTATTGCTACGTATGGGTTTATACAGTATGTTTCACTAACTAGGGTATACAGTGTGCTCTTATTATATCTTGTCAACGTTACGATTCCTTATAATACCACGCTTTCGTTACAAAGTCTATTCCTCATTACACATAGGCTGCATAGTTTGCCTCCTAAAAGAAAACGCATTCTGATGCGGCCATTCTTCGTGGTATTTTGTGTGACGGTTTCGCAATGTATGTAGTGTTGTTAAAGTATCTTAGCGATAATCAAAAGCCCCTTAACATAACAGCAAGCTTTACACTGGGTCCTTTACGAGTGCTCGCTGGAGCAGAAATAACACTGTTTTAACGTGCCGCTGCACTCTAAGTAGCATTACCAAAGAGTGTTCAAGAAGTTATATTTTAAGATTCCATCCCATTTATCCTATAGAACTTACATAGACTCAAGTGAAATGGGAAGAGCTTTAGAAACTCTTGTGTCAAATAGTTAACGAGGAGCTTAAGGTGTGACTAGGGAAAATTGTGTTACGTGTGAGAAACATGGTAAGACATTATAACACGAATACTTCGCGAAAGTTACAGAACGCCAAGAGTCTTTTATTACTGACCTAAAAATCACAATGACCTGCAGAAGTGTACTATAATGAGGACATGGCAACACGGCATAGGAAGCAACAAATTAAAAGGTATGTGCATTTACTGTAAATAGCTTGTGGGATGTTATTTAATGGAAACACCGTACCTTACTACTGAAGCGAAAGTAGATTCGGCAATGACGCACGTGCGGTTAACGCCAAGAGATTTGTATCGAACTACAGGCCGCCACGCAGATCGATTACAACTTCACATTTACAGAAATCACAATATCAAGATCACTTTACCCAAGTTTTGCCTATATCAAAAAATTACTAATTATTATTAGTTCGTCATACACGTTCTTTAATATTTAACTGTCCATTCATTTCGCTCATTAATTAGCCCAAGCTTAAAATTTATTCCGATTTGCAGCACTTATTTTAAACATTAAAATTGAATGATATTGCACTAAAATTTAGCCCTGCTCAGCAGGCACATTATTCGGACGTGCATGTGAATTCGAATGTTCCGATGAAGAAGTACTTCAGGCGGTGTACGAGTGGATGCGCGACAGCCACAGTGCTTTTTCTAGAGGAATCCATGCACTTTAGTGTTGGAGAACTTGCATTGAACATGATACTACATAGAAAAAACTATACATTTGTGCACACTTTTGTTGAGTTGGCCTATCCAGCTTTTAATTCCAATTTTCTCTTTGGGCTTAGAATGCACATTGTAAATGGTTCATTCTTTACATTCAATACAACAAAACGAAATAAAGATTCACGAATTCACACGAAAGTGCATTAGCCTGCCATTCAACAACCGCTGACTAGAGAAGAAATCACCGATCATCTATCTGCATGAGATCACCGTCACTTCAAATATATTGTTTAACTGAAATAAGTACAAATTTTCTCACATTCTATATATATAACTTGCTGTTAATTATCTAATAGTCTTTTAAAACAATTAATTCAACTTTGTAACGCAACAATCAGTGTAAAGTTCGAACTTTCCTGGAACGCAAGCGATGAGAGGTGACGTTTCAGGTGATGTCGACTCCTATAGGCTACCGGTTCCTCTTACAGTTTCCTTTCATCTTCCAGATCAACCTTTAACGATACATTTGGTTTGCACCGCGACAGCGAATGAAGTGCAGTAGACGTTGTTCTCTAAACCCATTAAGCAATAGCTATAGGAAATTAAAACGTAATTTTCAGGGATAGCGTAAACCCGCACCCTCCTGGAGAAGCAGCCTCTGCGATATAGTTTTTTTTATATACGGCTGCGAACTACTCAAGATCTTCTTAGAAATCTCCTGAAGTGACAATGCCTTCAGTGTCTGTCTCATGCACAAAGGAGCTTTACATAGAGAAACTCACTGTAACACCGGCAAATGTTACGGCTGTTACAAGCAAACGCAAAACAAACCCCATAATCCCTCACGCAGCCTAGCAAAGCAGTTTAAGCCCTTACTTGAAAGTTGCTCACTGAGAACAGCAGCCTGCAATTAGCGTACTGGAGAGCCGTTTCTATTGGGTACCTTAAGAAGGAATTAACTACAGTGAACGACTAATCCCTTTTCAAATTAGTCTATACTGTTCCAGCCAATGTTACCTTGGCATTATCAAACGGTGTTTATCTTATGGCTGTGCAATAATAATCCAGATGTTCTGCCCCACATTACAAAATTTTCCCACCAACGCAGAAGCTTGGTCAAGTGTAGCGCTAAGCTTCTTATTTCATTCCGCGATGAGCGGACCAAATGCAAAAGAATTTAAACCTTTTTCACAGAAAATGAGTGGTACATGCGGTTTAAAAGCTCATTAACGATGCTCATGCGGCCACAATTTTTGAGACCCAAGAAAATCGATCGATGCATTCATAAAAAGGTTGCAACATTGCAATTATTCCTGCAAAGACATAAGGACAGAAATACAACCGCGTCACGATCTGTAAGCAGCTCTTCCATTGTGTTCTGCAACTTTTATGAATAGAAGAATCACTGGTAATGAAACAGTGTTCTTTGGTCACGATGTTGAGACGAAAGTTCACTCATCACAACGGGCTAGAAAATATTAGCGAAGATCCAAAAATGCTCGTTAGATGAGATAAATCATCAAAGTGGTATTGAGGCTTTCTTCGACTTTCACAGTGTTAGTCATCGTGAATTTCTGCCGGAGGGTCAAACTATGAATCGTTGATACTACCAAGAGGTATCCAAGAAAACGTGAGAAGGAGGTGGAGAGACAATTCATGGATGCAACAAGATGCGGTACTAGCAGATTCATCTTTGCTTGTTCGCTATTTCTGTCCGAAAATCAAAATGACTGCTCTTCCCCACCCTCCATACTCTCCTCAGACAGAACTTAGCACAATCTCGAGAAAAGCGTTATCAAAACTGCTTTCAAAGCTCAAATGCCATTGGGAGAGGTATATCAACAGAGAAATAGATTACTTCGAGTTAGAAAAAGCTTCAGCAATATGCAGGTAAGCCCAAAATTTTAAAAATGAAAAATTTCAGTTATTTTTTGAATAGTTCTTGTAAGAATACCTGTCCCAGATGTTCGGTGTTCTACTGAAGGAACAAAGGTAGATGACGGAGCAAATTTCTCTCTTATTTATATAGGGTAATTTGAACCAGCCAATAATACATGTATATTTTGAATTTTTAAAGCAAGGCGCGAGACTTGTACATGTTTGTGTGATCCACTTTGGCTTGGTGAAGCCAAAGTTAAAGACGACCAGATATCGGGTTGTAAATCTATACGCCGCGTACCAACTTTGAAGCCTTACATTCTGCAAGGACGCACTCTCTCTCCCTCACGCACTTGCACTTTACTGGCACTTTTAAGTTCTATACGCGGTCGACGTAGCTGTCAGAGGATGCGAAATATCTTGCGAATAATAAACTACTATATATATTATGTCGCAACACGTGATTATTAACACAGTTAATATCCTCTCCCAGTCCTGTCGAGCACGATTCACAAAACAGCGGAACAAAATCCTGAGATATTGTCATTAAGCGTGGGCAACAACACCAAAGCGATCAATAGTCAATTAGCGATACGCCGCTACAAACTATCGCGATCAGCAACTAAATTGCACGATAATTGGCTTCAACATTACAACCTCATAATCGCTTGAAGAACTTAACGTTTGGGCAACTATTAAATAAAGGTCATTCGTTAAACATTGGCTATGCGGCGGTCAAACTGATTTTATTTCAATGGATTACTTCTTTTTAAATTCCATCAATAGAGAGGCGACTATCATGATGACATGAACTTTGAACATTTTAATCAATAGCTTTGTCGTCATGTTATTCCAAACTATCTTCCAATACAGTTTTAAGTTATGGATAACGCTAGTTATCATAATGCCCAGCTTAAGCCGAAATCCATTTCAGCACATCTAAAATTGCAAACACTTGAATGACTTAGAAATAATAATGCTAAATATTCTAATATGTGGAGAGCTGATCTCCTAGCCACACAGAAATATCCTACATAATAGACCAAGCTCTCCGTAAAAATAATATTCTCCCTTTGCCTCCCATCGTATCACGCATATAATCCAAAGAATTAGATTGGGCAGAGATCAAAGATACGGCTAAAAATGATGTTCCTGGAAATTCACAGAAGCGGAATGGAACTTTTCGACAACTACAACATACAAAAGTGGTCAAAATACTGTGGACAGGTGCTTAAAATTGAAAATCACTTGATTGACGATATCTAGGCAGCTTAGTTATTACAGAAGATGCAATCAGTAGCAACAGACACAGATGGTGTAATACATATTTTTTTGAAGCAAGGGGAGGAAGTACACAGTCTAATCCAGCCCAAGGTGAACAGTGAGCAGCCCAGCAATCTTTTCAGTCAGGTACAGTGACACTCTTCATAGCTGCGTTACCACTGGCTTAAAAAGATGCCCGCTTCTAAAAATGCATATTTAATTTATACATGAAAGAGCACTTGTCATCCACATAAACTAATACTACAAATATCATCTTAGTTATTATACGTGGAAGGCCAATGGTTACTAACAGAGGTTGGAGCAGAAAGTGCTACTGGCTAATTAATTTCTTTAGTAGCACAGTAGGCCTAGCAACTACCTTGCTAGCCATTAAAAGTGCAAATCCAATAAGAGATGCATTAAACCGAGTCCACTTTTTCTCAGAAGGAACGAGTATGGCTCGTCGAAAACAGGGCAGCAATATCAGCAGGATTCTGCACTTGCATCAAAGCGGAGGATACCGATTTTGCGGGATATTATACCGAAACGTGAGTATGAGATTAGCGAATGGAGGTAGAATGAACACACGGACGCGAAGGATCCAAACGGCCCCATCAAAAAAGCTAAAGAGAAGACAGACATTTGTGCATGGCTATTATAATGACGCACTCTTTATATAATGCGAGGCACACCAAGCAAATTTTTAAAGTATTCAGGTATACTTGGGTTTGATTAATTTTAATATCAAGACCTCATAAGGAAGTATTTCAACCTCATTAAGCTTTCGCGAATGGTGAACCAAAAAAGTGGCTGCACCTTAGAACGAAGACAGGACATCCCGAACGCAAGTCATCAGAAGGAACCCTTAACCCAGATTGCTCGGTTGGGTACATTCTACTTGTAAACATATAAGCAAATGTGTCCAAACTGTAATACTATGCATACTTCCCGAGCGTTCTGTCTTGCGTTGTTCTTCTGTTTAAGTTGAAATAGTTTCTAGTAAATGAGCAAAACTCTGCCGTCTACGAACTTGCTATTCATGCCAGGCCTCTTGTTTTCACTCAACTCAAATCTCCCCCAATTAGAAACTATCCCGAAACTTGTAGCATCTTCTCTATCGAAACATTCGCTGCTTTAAGCTGGCGGCGCACGGAGGAAAATCCACAGGAAAGTGCTGGGCTGTATCGCACACAAACTTTACTTACTGTGAGATGAATGAGAGATAATGGAACATTTCAATAAACTGCGGTCGCCCAACATTTCCAACGCTTCCATGGCTAAACGCAAAGCCATCAAGTCCACGAGAGTAATTCACGCTGTTAATTGGTGCATGAACAGCGTTTTATAATGGCAATGTCGCATCTTAGAGAAGAAACCAACAGATATCCTGGAATTATTCTGGTATTTTCATTTACTCTCCTCTTACGTTGGAGTCCGCAGATTAGTCCCATTCCGTGGCAGAGATAAAAGATTATGGTAGCGACAAATTTGCTTAGATGCAGTTCCTCATCCTGTAGACACAAACGCCAGACAATTTGTGGCATCTTATACACTATCAAAAAAGTTTCTAAATCACTGTATTATATTAATCTCTCTCTTGGAAAATTCATGATAATGAATGTAGGAGCTATCTAGAGAGTTCAAAAGAATCAAAAACCTATCAGAATACATCTAAAAAAATTGCAAAGTACAGTTCATTTTATTTTTCCTCGTTTGAGTGCCTGATTTGCGTCGGTTTTAACTAGCAGAGCAAACTGCTAGAACGCGCAATATTGCTGATAGTATAATTGCCTTACTGCGTTGAGTTTTAGAGCATTCTTCATAAAATGATCAGAACACAGAATTTATAACATCTTGTTACATCTTGTAGCACGTAGGACAAAATCCATCACTCGTCTGTTGCCAGTACAGTTGACATACGTCAAAGAAGAAAAAATTGTTTCTTATAGTGTCACTGGTCACAGGTTGCCCGTTCTTCCTGCTTTCCTGTGCGACTCCAAAACCTTTCTCCAATGTCAGGATGTCTTCCTTTGCGAATTTCTTCCTACCAACTTTAGTTGAAAATAATGTCAATTTCTGTTACCACCACAAGCGACTGTTGCTCTCAGTTACATTGAACTCTCTTCCTGCCTTTCTGTTAACATTTTTTCAGTAAAAAGAATTACTTTACGCTTGAAGGTAGCATCATAAGATGTTCTTCTCTGTTTGCCCTCCATTTTGTGACTACCGTCCAAACGTTCCATGCAATAATAGGCCAACAATAAACGTAACGAAGTCAGAATTGCAGCAATGCATTTTGACGTAATAAACGATAAATCTGAAGTTAACGGCGAACTACGGAATTCGAATCTAATGCGCATCACAATTTTGAATACTACATTTACACAAAAAGGTGCGTTTTAGATTCGCGTAAATGCGGCAATCCACAATAAAGAGTCATTTCTGAAAAGTAATTTTGGGGCACTTTAATTTATAAATTCACATAAGTTGTTGCTAGTCGTGAAAAACTGTGCAGACATTTAAAATAAATTAAGAACCTTTTGGGGGATGTGGTAGTTCGTGGCGATGGGCTTCTGCATCTTGGGCATCCCTGATCGCGAGCGGTATTTAGCGAAGAATCTCCTTCAGTGATGCAATGCCCTCCCCCATTTCAACTCAAGTAGTGCACGCTTCCTAAGAATAGATAAAATCGAAACACGGACAGCGAGTGAGTGATGGCTTGCCTGCAGACACTTCCGTGGTTCTGCGTTTTATCGCTGGTTCAATTTTATTCTTCAATTTTCACATGCTCTTTACATAGGACCGTGTTCTGCGTTAAGTTTTCCTGGCATAAAACTATGACCTTCTTTTCAATCAACAGCTACGCTTTACGAGATATCTCGCGTTCAATATTCCGATCCTCAACGACGCCAGTTTTCCAAATCCACCTTCTCGTTCCCTGAAATGTCGAATGCCTCTACTGGGTCATCGCAAGTTCTACACGTGTAGTATTAAAAGAAAATTCTTCCGTTCCAGAATATTGTTTTCGGTTTTTCCCCCTTAGATAAATTTATGGCAATTTAATGCCAAAATTTCCACCTTTTTAAAGATTTAGGGGTGAGTTTCCAAACCTATGAAGGGTCATCACAGCAACACGGTTTTCATAATATCCTCATTTCAAGTTCAAATAATGTACTCTTGTTGCATCTGATCTCAACAATGAGAATAACTGCAAAAGTGTTATCTGATCGCCAAAACCCTTCCGCCACTGCCAGCCAGGGAGTCTAGAACGCCCCTGATAGTGTTTTTTTTTTTATTTGGTTTATTTACGGACCTCTTTAACATCACAAGTCATCATCGTCCCATTCAATTAGTACGTGAAGCGGCCGACAAATTTTGCTCAGAGGCCTCTTCTTTCAAGCTTGAGGTTCTTTTTCGTGCCGTAAATGTACGACAGGGACCCACGGCTTTACTGCCCTTCCTAAGGAGGTCGTACTTAGGATTTTTACGCCCGAAAAAAATCCATTGATCCTGGCCGGGTTTGAACCAGCTATCTTGGGTTTAGAAGGCAACTGATGTTGGTGTCTGGACATAATGGGAGGGGGAAGAAGAAGGGACAATTTTTTACAGTAAGATAAAATCAAAATTGTGAAAACCGAGATTTATTAGGTCTCTTTTCTTCCACCGATGTATATATAGTACAGCTGTGCTACTAAAGATCACATCTCTTTGGGTAACATAGCTACGGATATTGAGAAATGACTGTCTGTTAGAATTGCAGCCTTCTAAACTAAGATGAAAATAACACCAGAACTCACCTTGGGTCTTCCAAAACTATCTGCATGTCAAAATCCAAATTACTTGAGAACCCCTTTTTGTAATGAAATCCGGGAGGTTATAGCCAGCTTACGCTTGCCTGGAAATCTGCTAATAGCTATCAATTATGCTCTGTTGTCAGTTGGATCTTCTAGATCCAAACCCGACAAGTTACTGGGTCAGCCCACCAGTTTCCTCAAGTTTGTTTTTAAAGCATATTAAAAAACAATAGCTCGAAAAAACAATAAAAGTTCACATATTTCATTACATGATCAAAATGTGGTTATTGCCCTGTTGTTTTTAAAACAATGTTATTAATCATTTACGCAAAAAATCGGGCATCAAGCATGGTACAGAAGAGCAAAAACTGCGACCAAATGTGTCGCTCGAAATGCTACAAGCAGCTGACATTTTTGTTACCAATAGCACGTATTCTAAAAACACCTGCGCATTTCCCAGGCTGCTTTAAATTCTTCATACAGCCACCGTTTATGAGAAAGAAACGTGGCAACGTTCCAAAAAGCGCAAGTCGAAACGGTTTGTTAGCATAAAACTACAGAGTATCGATCATGAAGCTAGCAACAAAAAACGTGCCAGTAAAAAACAGCATAGGATGGATTGGCTTCTAAGCATCCGTTGATGCACGTTAAAAACGTAATAATGTTCCATTAACGACGTGCTTACTGTGCGTCAGTGCTACCAACTCCTCCATTACACAAATTAAAACTCGTGCGGCCTCTTGAGAGCGCGGCATAAAAGTAAGTTGAATGTGGCAGCGCATCCCAGCCAACTTTCTCAATTCTCTGGATACGTTATCAGGTGACAATTGCCTCGCCCATACTCTAAGAAAATGCTTCTCAGCTGCATATATGCAACCATTTCATAAATATGCCAACCTTGTGCTGTTGGTATAGGATCTGAACACTTTGCTGCGCAGACTATTCAGCCTTTCGCATGATTGTGCACTTAAACATGAGTGAGTTTGTATTTGATTTCATTTATGAGAACAACTTTTAACAAAACTGTGTTAGTTGCTATCCCTATAAGACATATAAAAATCTCTTACTTTTATCTCAAGTAAATGACAACAAACAGGCTCATTCAGGTTGATCCCTTCAAAGAACTCATTGTAGCAGCTTACGTGGAAGTGAAGTACACAGCTAAGATATATGCCCACCAGAATTATGAAAATGTCTACTTTATTTTATTTTTTTGTTTGTTACTCGTATTTCCGGACATAATGGGAGATTTTTGAAATAGCAGTGTACATACTGAAAAAAGTACTTCAAGAAAGTTACCAAACAATTATACATGTAGCGTAACTATTTAGACTCATAATTTCTTTGACATATCAGACACTTCGTCTCAAGGGTGACAGTGTGGGCAGCCAATCTGAACTCCTGTTTCAAAGCCTTACTAAAATATGCACACCTGTAAACCGCTTGCATAAAGACAATTTAACCAGGGTGTGAAAGCATTAAAAAGTGGTGGGGGAGAGGAGAAAAATCGCAACTAGAAGTAATATCATTTTACTGATTTGGCAATGGTGCAGTTAATAATTTCAGTCTTCAATGTTGACTACAGTTGCAACAATACTGAAGATCTGATCGCCATTCTATTATTTCTGTATATATTATTGCTGTTATTTTCAGTAATATGGGCATTCTGCATTTTCCCTGTAGTTTTATAATGAAAGGATTCATCCACCCGTAAAGTTTTTAGGTGGAATCGTCGGTTACCTCAAAAAATCCCTCCCATCCCCCCGGATTTCGGACCCGAGTTTATCTGACATGAACTTTAGCTGTTTAGTCATGTGACAGATAAGCACGATGGCCATTAGTATGCCAAAGAAGATTTTATGTATTTATAAGCTGACCAAAAAGTTATGTCGATTTTATATCATTAATGGTTTTCATTGCATATTCAGAAGCAAATAATATATTTAATTAATATAGTCACCATCGTTACCCTGGCAGCGTTATGGAAGACAATTATGATAGACCTCCTTAGAGCGGGAAACAAGTCAAGTTTGCAAACCTGCAACGGGTAAAGATTGCTGTCCTCGGAAGCGCTTATCCAAATAAAGGAAAATGATACTCTTGATTGTACAATTCTGGGCATAATTGTCTCCCAACCAAGACGGAGGATGGTTTCGGGTCACTTTAGCTGTATGGTGTTTTCACTATATGCAAAAGAATAACACATTCGCGATTCACGAGTGCCCGCTTTTCATGGACTGTTCCAGGTGATTAGAAGTTGATTGCTTGGGGGCTGCTAAGCAGTGATGACGACATATTGGAATATCGTTGTTGAGGAACTGCTTCTCACCGCATGTCAAGAAAGGGGCGTCAGCTTGTGCCCTCTTCTAAGCCACTGACAATTGTGGAACTCAGCGACCGAGTTATGTTTCTCTTAGCTGACGGAGATGCAGCCGTAAGATAGCTGCACCGACGTTGAATTGTTGTGCCGGTCCTCGCAAGTTTGGCACTTGTTCACCTCAATAGTCGCTAAGAGAACCTCGTTAATCATTGTTGTTAGTTTTCCTCGACAGTTTCGTTGCCCTCTTGGAACTACCCAATCATCTTTGCGCCCTGCATTTATCCACAGAATCAACATCAAAGGTCTGGCATATTTTTCCCAGTCAAAGATCATACAGGCGTGTTTAATCATCTTCGGGATGCTTATGTTTGTCTGAGCTTTTCAGAATACTGCCGGAAAATTCCGAACCTACTTACTTGCGGCAAAATTTCGTTAATGTCTTAACTTTTTGTGCATTAAACTGTTGCCAGCGCTTGATATTTTATCATCGCGAAAACTCCAACATAACATTTTTGGTCAATGTACAGTGTTATTAACGTGCAGCAATTTTAATCTGGAACAAAAATGTTTACAAGAGCAGGGCGAATTCTAGAAGACCGTCAGTGCAAGCGGAACATTCGAAAATAATCCATCTACTATTCCCTTATGCTTATGCAACTGAAGAAGATTCCTGCAAGATCGAATTAAAAATTACGTTATACAGAGAGGACTGAAAATGTTTCAAGTGAAGTACTGAAAGCGACATTCCACGACCTGTAGCTTATGAAAAGTTTAAAGGAACATTTAAAAATATATTTTGCACATTTTCTTTCTACATATCGTGTTCTTAATGTTTAAAATCTGTAGTTTATTATAAAATAAAAAAGCATATCCGTGTATTATGCAATTTAGAATGTATTAATTGTCAAATAATCTATTGATAGATTTGCATCCAAAAGGCATTACAAAATTATTCTTAAGATATTGAATTTTCTGAATAAATTCTCGTTAGTATAAAGGAAACATCTAAATCTATACTAAAACTCAATGCATAAAATCTATGCAATGCAAATGTAGGAATTTTTTCTTTTTGAAATTAAAATTATAAAACACATTTTTTTTTTTTCCTTTACCATAACTTTTTTGAGAAAATTAATGACCAGTATACAGATTAATATAATTATAGGTGCCGTTTTAATAATGCACTTTTTAGTTTTCTTTTCAGCACCACTTTTACCGTATTATCTTTTAAATTTATTTTTCTTTTTCGTGCAACACTGCACCATTCATTTACACATATTGTCATCTAACACTTTTAAAATTAACAGATAGCTGAGCAGCTACTTACAGTTTGTAACAGGTGCAAAGTTCTGAAATAAAGAGATGCATGACTAGAGGATAGATTTAATGGTTCAGATTAGATCGAACACTAAAATGTTTTAATGTATAAACTCCGGCAATTTTGAAGATGATGAAAAAAAAAAATCCTTTCACAGGCACAGGCAAGTTGAGTTGAAGATTTATTTAAAATTTATGGATTTATTTTTTAAAAATATGCACTTATGATCCCTGAAGGCGTATGTACCGTGTACGAACACTCAAGAGTTATTTGGGTTGAAAATATAGATTTTTTTTTTTTTTTTGCTTTAAAACGCATAAAGATCTAATAATAATTTTATACTCGTGTATTTTAAATTTCAGTCCTTTAAATGCCTGAATATATTATTTTTCATCTTTATGAACAGATAATCCAAAAACTTTTACTGATAAGAGACGTTTTTTTTGAGAATCATAACATACAGTTTTACAGCTCCCAAACAGGCAGTGAAGAATAAATGTAACAACATTTTCCTTTTCAATTAAAAAATTAATTACATTGAAAATTTGGATAAAGATTAAAAACTATTATAATGCTCATATTTTGAAACTGAACACCATAATTAATAAAATACGTTAATTGCCATGTAAAACTTTTATATTGCTAAGAAATATTTTTTTTGGAAATGTGTTCCAATATATGGTGGTATGCAATTTTCATATTTTTACAAGTTATGTTTAAATATTGTATTAACCATAAACAAGCACCACCAGAGACGTAATTATTAAGTGTGTTGCATCCACAAATCAGGGCGTCGTTAGTGCGGCAATTTTTCAAGATCGCAATATTCCGTGACACGTGGACAGATGACTTGCATTCCATTTTGAGCACTTTCTGTATGAGAAGTAGTTCCACATTATTGGAGTGCACGCCTGACCAATGCTCGGAAATAAATGCAAATGTGGCAGGTGTTTAAAATGAACTTTAAACATTCTGCATATATAGAGCAAGTTCGTACGACTGTTACAAACTTCTTGGCACTATAGCGGGGGTCAGAAGCCACGGTTTATCACGTGTCCGCAAACGTGCGTTTAGCTATTACGGGTACGATTAATATTAACGTCCCAGTTACAATTTTTTGCATACCTATTGCTTGTATAGTTTAGATGCTTTCAACCAGGACTGATGTTTATAACATCTGGGGCGCCAGTTTCATCTAAGAACAGTGTGGCCCAAGGTTTTTCAGTCGCGGGCTAGAATTTTTTTCCAAGAACGTATTGAGGGCCATTTTTAATTTTTAAATTATTATTATTATTATTATTATTATTATTATTACGATCTTCAAAATAGTTACATGTTACATATTTGTATATTTGCTCTTAGTACTTAAACTCGTGATTAATGCAAGCCAACCGCAGCTAGTTTATGATCCACACGATCTGCAAACTCGCGCCGAACACGTGCTAACGAGATACGAAGACAAAAAGAAAATAGTTTGAAATAACTGTATCGCCTTCTCCGAACATTCACTGTAGTGATGAAGCGACCTTGCTCTGGAATCACTTTGTTGTTCGGTGAATGCAAAATTTCGCACTATTTTTGGAATTGAAAGGAACGTGGCCAGGAGGAAAAGGGTTTGACTTGAAACGAGCTTTTTCAAGCAGGTAGGACACAGATTTTATTATAAAAGTAATAAGGAACATAACAAACTACTTCCTTCTAGGGAAAAAGAAAAGTCCTGGGTGCCGTATCTGGCTCGGGGCATCTCTATTGGATCAAAATTATCTAAAAGATAACTCTTGAGGTGGTCACCAGTTCAGTTCGCATTACCAAAACTTGCTGGCGTATACTTTGTGCATGTTGTACCTGTAGGTGATGCCAGAGAAGCCTGGAGACTCAATACTTTAAACCACATTAAGGGAATTCATGACTTTTTTGCAACTGCATCTCAATATATCAGCCGAATAACCTTGACCCATCCCACCGAGTTTAGAGTGTGGTGTTATCGCTTTCGTCTATGCGTTACTTTCATGAGCAATATTAACCTTCCCTGTTTCTCACATTATTTAGAATAGCTAAAGGCGCCTTAATTAATGAACAAAGAATAAAGGAATAAATAATTTGTTTTCACTTCCATACCCAAAATCTGTTAACACTTAACACGTACTGAAAGAGATTGCACAGACTTGACAACGTTGTGTTCCTTATCGAACTTTATATACCCTATTTTTCACGGATATCATATAAATAAAGCATACATAAGCAGCTCAATGACTGTACCCGTACTTTATCATTATCATATGGGCTCTGCTACGTAAGCTACATGACTACTGATACCTCCTAACAGTGAAATGAACACTGTATACCGCAATTGTACGGGTTTTCCTTCTCCTCTCTCATTTCACCGTTTGAAAATAGAGAAGGGAAAATAACTTGGTGTAAACCATTCTGAAGGGGATAAGCAATACCGAATTTAAATGTGTAATATCCTAGACCTATAGTGTCATTATTCCGAAAACATATACCGGTAAATTAGCCTCAAATAGGGAACCGTATCTGATTAAAAAGGGAAAGCAATATAAATAACCTTGGTTGTCCTGGCCAGTAATGACAAACTATTTTAAGATTTGAGGGGAACATGGTCTTGAAATATAAGAAATAAACCGAGAAACACCAGGATTGATTGATTTGATTTGTTTACGGACACTCTTTAACAACTCAGGTCATCAGCGTCCCATTCTATTCAGGGCGTGAAACGGCCGACAAATTTTGCTCAGAGGCCTCTTCTTTCAGGCTTGAGGTTTTTTTTTTTTTTTTTTTTTTTTTTTTTTTTTTTTTTTTTTTTTTTTTTTTTTTGGCAAATGTACGACACGGGACCCATGATTTTACTTCCCTTCCGAAGCAAGCCATACTTACGATTTTTACGCCCGAAAAAATCCATCGACCCTGGCCGGGGTTTGGGTTTAGAAGGCAAGTATGGCTACCAGTACACTATCAGGATCGACTATTTTAAACTTAGAAATGCGCTGCTAGAAACGGAATACTCTTGAGGGAGAATAACTTTTTCTGAACTATCGGAAGCTTTTACAAATCATACTCAAACAAATCCACTAAGGGGGGGGGGGAGGCACTCGAATAAACATATGGTAATTGTTTTTGTTTTCGTTTTGAAATTGTATTTCTTTTTCACCATTTAACTAACAGATACAACGAACTCGCCGCAATGCACAGCATTTCACAAACCCCCCCCCCCCACCTAGAAAACAACTAAGAAAGACTTCAAGTCACTAACGCACAATCATAGGGACTGCTGAGATTGAACCAAGTAGAACTGAATGTGTATGTCTTATCGCGAGCTATTCACACTCGCCAAACAAAGCACTTGTTATTGCAGTCCTATTAAATCACATTTAATTGTGTGTTATTGATAATTATTATGCACGAACTCCATCGATGCATGTTGGCTTGCTCTTTCCCTTTTTGCAAAAACATTTATGTATTTGAAAATTCCCAGCCATGCAGAGCTCGTTGTTTGCGCTTGACCGAGCACAAACGCATCTGCATACTGCAACAGAGACCAGTGTTATGATTTTTCGATAAAATATAGGGCCAGTAGGGCGGAAGTTATATGAACACCAGGATGTCATATAGACTTTTCACGCTCGCTTCTCCGAAAGCAATACATTTCAAGAGTTGCCTGCAAAAAGCACAAGGAAGTTTCTGCTGTAGTGCACAGGTACTCCGCTACTTAAAGTGGGAAGAATACTTATTATTTTTTTAACATGAAGAGAGTTCAAAGCGCGAAGTACTTGGAAAAGCACAACAAAACTTCAACAAATAATTTGCAATGGTATACTATACATTCTTTATACATAGTGATTAGAGGAAATCTGTTGGCTTGTTCTCACCAAACGCATCGTCCTTTCTATAATATTTTATTTGCTAAAAAATAGGCAGTTGTTGCAGTACAGTTTACGCCTACAGTTTCACATTTTCCGTCAGCATATTTAGTATTAGAAGATTCAGTTTTTATTACATGCATATTGAAACTGTCTTGCCGAGTACCACGATGCATCCTATCTGATTTACGTCTACAAGAACTTGACTTGGTACCCGTCCTTCGCCTGGAACATGGGCATCCACGTGAGACATTTCGATTACAATGAAGAAGTTAGTAGCATTTGGAGGGCGGAGTGACAGCTGGCAAGTTCATCGCCTCCATTGCTATCTTGCAGGGAACTGCGGCATTACTTGGCCATGAAAAGACCTATAATTTTGTTCAGGTATGGAGTTCTTTAACGTGCTGTAAATCTACGACATAGGACTCGAGGCTAAAAGTTCCTTCATCACAGCAACCCACAAACCTTAGGAGCATGTCGAAAGTTCTTACATTTCCCTGAATCTTTCATGCCAGAAATTCCGATACAAAGCCCCCCCCCCCCTCACGGCCGGTGTCAACAAGTTGCGTAATGGTCTCGACGAGTCTATCGCATTCATATAATGATACGGATGGTATACGGGTTAGTTACTGCACATTGGCTATGCATTTAAGATAATGTTTTCTTTCATTGTAGCCGCTATATACAGTACGTTCACCTTTCCCCTCCCTCCCAGCGCGTTTATGTGATAACCTCCATCACTTTTTCGGCTTGCGCAGGTGAGAGGCCACAGGACAGAGATAACAGTCAGTGCATAGTGCAATGCGCAACTGTCATGACGTGACATCCAAGGGGACTGAAGCGCGAGGGGGCTTGAAGTGTTTATCTGCATACAGAAGAGTAAATGTGAGATTCTGATGCTGTCACATGAATGGGGACCACTCAGACTCGAATCTTGCAAGCTCGCTGGACTTCTAGGGCCAGTATATGACAACACTGTTTCTTTTTATCGTGAACACGGTGAGCAGGGTAAAAAATGTTTACGTAGCACATTCCTCATACTTGCCTTCTTCTCATAGCCAGACAATATTTGCAATGATTTTAAGAGTTGTGTGCTGTACTCAACTTTTGGTAGCAATTTTTGGGGAGTCTGCCCCTCCACGCGTCGCCGTTTTGAATTAGTTCAGTGAATTTAAAGGGGGAAGAAAATTCTTATCCCGAAAAAAATTTAGATTATAAAGAGAAATAATATCGCGAATCATATTCTTCAGATAGAGAGGATCCCCACATATACCCAGGTAAGATAAACTGCAGTCTAGCGATCTCAGTAAGCCTATCCTTCGAGTTCCACATTCCTTTACTATCAGAAAGTAGTCCAGACTGACTAATGTGAATTTATGGTTGAAAAATTCGATGTAGGTAAAAGCAGTATCAACACAGGTGACGAAATGTGGAAATGTTGCTATGACAGCGGATCTGGTAACAAGTGGCCAAAGGGTGTGTATGTGTGTGGGGGGGGGAGATATCCATATACTTTATATCAAAAAGGCCACAATACAACAATATATCGCCAATGCAGAATGATATATCAAGACCTGCCTTACCCAAGCCTTCAAAGAATGGAAATAGCAGCTGCCCAGGGCACTAAGACAATCAGCATGTACACTTCACTGAATTTTTTGAGAAAAGCAGGTGACCGGAGTGCCACCACATCCCTCCTATTCTCCATTTGATTTCTTTGTGTTACCAAAAGAGACGGACGATAGGGTTAAAACTGGCACTTACACGTGGAGGCTGTGAACAGTATCGAAGACGATGTTGTGGCCTTATCTATATTATCACGCTACGTAATCCTCCTTTTCTCTCTTTCCCCTATCCATTTTCCTTGGGATACTCTTCAAAACATTGATAACCGCTCACATTATTGATTTGTTGCAACATGAGGCGGCATCCTTTTATTTATGTATTCTTTCAAGATCGTTTTGGAGGCCTTAGTGAGTTGGCCGCGCTGCCTGACAAGAGAACACATTTCAGCGCACGGTTAGATACGGGAGTGAGCCCCAATTCCGTGCCTTGGGTTGTCTATCAATGCGTTTCATTTGAATGACGTCTTCTTGGTACTTTTATTTTTTGTGGAGGGATAAGGTGCGGCAGTGATCGACTACTGCATTTACCACCAGTGACCCAGGTATTTGTTTGCTTAAGGAACGGTTTTTCAGGTGGTAATTTATTCGTTTAAAGTGTTTTGAATACAATATTTATTTATGAAAGTAAATGAAATTTTTTTCTGAGTAAAAGTACACAGCATCCTCTATAATACTGTGAATTATATTTACTGTTTTTGGATTATTTTGAGATAAGGGATTCTTCTTTCTACGTAGCCTGAAATCCTGGATATTCATTTGGCCTTACTATTTGCATAAAGTGTTATGCATTATTTGTTGTACAATTATATTTTGCCTTGTTGTGGCTAAAATTCATGTGCAATCCTGTTTTGTTTTGTTCTTTATTAAACTTGTTCAATCATGTTATGGTTTGTGTTAAAATGTAAAAGTTTAAAGAAAATTTTCGGCGTAAACAATCTTTTTAATGCGCAGTGATTCGTTTTTATATATTACTTATAATTAATTCTTGAGAGAGTGCATTATTACAGTTAGTGTGTTAAAGTTAGTTAAATAAATTTATGAACCCTGTGCTATAGATTTCTTCTCCCGTGATTTTCAGTACATAAACACCCTGGGAGCTTATTACTCCAGTACTTTACCTAAAGTTAACGGTATTAATGTTGCATAACACTAAAGGGAGAATACCGATAAACAACACGAAAAAGTCGCTGCAATGTGTAGCAGGAAACATGTGTTAAATAGTTTTATGGACTGCATAAATGTGTAACAGAGGAGACTAATTCGAAAAACTGTGGAAATGTTTAGAAAACTAGCCGAGTTTATTTGGGCTATCTAAAACCTTTCGACATGCCATTTGTGCATTGCTCCAATCTTATATGAGGGATCCAGGGAATAAGTTAGGAAGGGGTAAACACTGTATGGGCTATGTGGGCACCGTGTCGCTTACAAGTATAAGGTAACAGCTGTCCAGTTTCATCACTGTGTCACTGCTTCCATTCTGCCTGTATGTCCACTTGAAAGGCTAGAGATCTGACGCAGCAATAGCACCCCACGTGACATTTCTGTGACACATCGACATTCCCTTCAATTGATATAGCGACCCCCTAAGGCAAAAAGTCATTCTAACAAACATAAAGCCACACAATCGAGTACATGTGATATTCAAATCATAATCTGACACGACATAGAGCCTTCAACACCAAAATGTTGACGAGGCGTTTGCTATATATTCCTGAAAGAGTGTGTAATTTTATTGATGGTATAAGTACAAAAACTGTAAACAGTTTATCTTTAAATACAAAATGCCACATTTTTCTCGCAATGTGCACATAACTAAATTTATTCATGGTTATGTCCTGAAATTATAGAATTCCTTTGTGTAAGAGAACTAACAGGCATATCGAAATAAGCAAATTGAACTCTGTAACATTACATCATTCAGTTTTCATTGTAGTATTACTTTATACAGAATTACAAATACTATTAAAATAATATCCCTTTCAGTTCTGAAAAGTAGAATCAAAATAAATTTGAAGAAACGTTCAATGAAAGTGAAGCGAAAATTAGATCAGGTGCCATTCGCCCCAGTACTGCGTCGGAGGTTGTTCAAGAAACGTTCTTTACTTTCCATATCATAGACCTATCTTAGTCAAGTAAACTTTGTCAATGATTAATAAAATACTGTAAAAAAGCTAAACATGCAGTCTCATAGTACCCCAGCGAACCACTAAAACATATTCTAAATTGCGGCTGTCATTTTGGGTGCCCACACACTTGGGAAGGATCCTTAGACTTCTTGTTCCGCCCCATCTCTCTCCACCATCATAAATGCAGATGTATTTCATTAAAGAGAAATAGTAATATCAACATACTGATATAACAAAGATTAATCTTAGTTTACTCTCAAGGTCCCCGAAGTATTAGAATACCAATGCTTTCTGAAAACTGATCTGTTCATTAAGTACCTTACACAGCGGCACAAAGTGAATCTGGTAATTTGTTATTTATACTGCCCTCGATGAACAAATTTCAACGCTCGACTACCAGATGGTTTTGTGAAAATGGTGGCGACATTTCGTGTGCTGGAATTCTATGCGCCTATTCAACGTCGCTTTCGGGTAGAATACGAAAAGCATGCACGGTAGGCACAATTTAAAGATTCTGGTTGTCTGTGCCAGAGGAAATCATCCATCTACCTCTATAAGCAAAGTGAAGCGTGTGCGCCAATGCTACCAATGTAGCCCTAAAACATTCACAATGAACATCTTTAAAATGAATTTAAAAAATGGCGCAGTTACTGTGTTTGTAAATCTTGAGAACTTACATTGTAAATTCCGGAAACCCTATTTAATGCTGTCTACCTACAATACGTTTGTCCAACCTTCAATGTAAGCACCCCTTGAAATAAAGCAGAAAATTTGACGTAATATTTCTATAGTATGGTGCGGACCAGCAAAGAGTTTATACAATTTCACGGGCATAGTAGTGAATAAACGGACTGTCTCCCACTCCCTGTTTCCCTATCAGGAATATTTGGAAGGTATTTGGCGCATACCGTCTACAACAGCACATCAATTGTTGACGGATGGTGGCAGCTGTTATAAAGTATACAAGTTTATTACGTGAGAGAACCATCTCTTAAATAAATAATTATGAAAGATGTGTGCGTAAACTTTCTAAACATTTTCCGTATAACATTATGATCGTAATTTGTTTAAAACGGGTAAAAAACAAGTTGTGGTTACAAAAATAAAAAGTCCTTAAAGAATAGACACTACAATAAATACAAATGTGAATTATAAATATGTATTTATTCTGGTATGGCTGTTCCTCCAAGAAGTAATGAATATGGGACACTACCGACGCATTCACCGTTAGCGCGCTCCTCACTCTGCCCGTGAAACATACGTAAACTCTAGGATGGTCCTCCTGTAATTAGATTAAGAAACTGTATCGAGTTCAAAACAATTAGCAATGCTATGAAATATTCCCAAAACCAGACTTAATTTAGAGACCGATTCAGTTAGAGGGATACATTCCATACCTCTTCTTTCTCTCCCTACATTGGTCATGCTCCTCTAAACAGAATAAATTATAATTAGCACTACGAAACTTACTACATGCCAATGTGAAAGGGAAAATAATAAGCAAACTTAAATGCTTCCTACTGGAGGAGTATTTTGTTCTATAGCACCTCATATCAGCATTTGCTATGAAGTTTTAGTGAAACGACAGTTTCAAGAATCAATTGAAAGTAGATATAAAGGTGATAATGTAAAAGTTTTGGAGTTGCTTCACACACCAAAGCAAAATCCTTTAGCTGCGTGCTTTGAGCAAATTACTTTCCAACTCCGCCAAGTGTGATTTGCTGCATCGTTTCAGCAGAAGCATTGGAGCATTTATGAAAACTTCGATTTCACTTCAGAACAGCCTTGGGGAAACTAGATCACCATCATCAGAAGACAACGCGTACGAACAAAGATCCTTCTTGATGATTAAATACGTCAATAGTATTTCAAGAAATAACTGGCAAAAAATCACATAAGAGCAATTAGCAAGTCAGAGAAATAATATATGAAAATAACTAAACGGTCAATGCACTATTATGAACTGTAACTGTAGCTATAAGTAAAATTCTGTTCCACAAAGGTTTCTGTTACTCTTGTACTTTACAACTCCATGCCTACAAGTGTACAAAGAATTTTCGTTGTTCTGCTTCACAGAAGTATTAGCATTAGCCGGGCACTGATAATTTGTATAAATTTCTCTATAAGTTTGGGAATATTGGTAACTTCAAATACTAACAGAAAAGTATTATCTGTTGATGAGTAGGAATATGTATAAGGAGAGAGTAAATAAGTATTTGTGTTCAATGATAAAGTTAGGTTAAGTGTAATTAAATTGCGGCGTAGGACTGATATAAATGCATATTTCAGACATGCATCTTAGTTAATAATCTTTTCAAGGTTCTTGCTACATGCTAAGAATACAATTTATTTTTATTTTTCATTTACGTTTAATATAATCTCCTTTGACAGTTTTCTTAGATTTTTTCTTTCTTATATTGAGAACATGACTCAAGCAACATAAACAAATAAATACATATAAATGATCAAATGGACTAATAAATAAATGACCGAGAGCAACCTGCAAGCTCGCTCGATTCTTCTGTCACTGAAACTGATGCTGCTAAATGTAGCCTTAAGGGACCGTCGTCTCAAATTGGATTATTGTACTTGAATATCAATAAATACACAATAAAGTATTTAAATTATCATTAGATGAGAAAATATACAAGACTCATTTATTAGGAATGACGATGATCCCCTCTGTACATTAAAAAATCCCTAAGAAGTGGACATAACCTAATTCAAGGTATGGCGACGTAGGGCAAATCTTATATGGCGTCACTTGTTACGTTTTGCTAAAAGTTTACAAGTGTTGCCATTCTTTTGTGGAACAGAATGTTACAAGATCATACTTTACCAAGGACCTGTGATAATACACTTGTATTTATTAGACCATACATTTGTGGAACAGCCCCTGGTTAGAAGCAGCTTTACCTAAAGGTGTTAAAAGTCGCAAATTTAGCAAATCATAGTTTAAGGGCAACAAGTGAAAGGATATAACTTGCGTGAAAATACTCTCCACTGCCAAGGAACACACACACACACACACACACACACACACACACACACTAATTTTTCAGCATTTGCTGTTAACTCTGTCCTAAAACATTTCGTTATACAATTATCTGGCAGTTTTTTTCCCTGAAAAGCTTGCGGAAGTTATAAATATTATTTCGACTTGAGGCGACCGCCACGGCAGAAGCACCAGTAAATTCTCATTAACAAATTGTTTCACGGCGTAGTCACGGACAGCACGAGTCCAAAAATAGTTCTACCTCTAATTATAGCATTTCACGGGTATTCAAAATTATAAAACTCCATTAATTATAGCCGCTAATTAAGGCATTTTGGCACCGACAGTTGTACCGCAATATTTCAGCACACAATTCTTCTGTTTGTTCTTTACTTCGATGGCTGCCTTTCCTGCCAGAATTTACACCCATCTGGCGGTCGCGTATTTTCTTCATATTTTTAAACGCACAAAGGAATAAGTTCGCATCAACATGTACTGGTAGTTCAAAAGAATTATCATTCTGTAGTGATGAAGCTCAAAGAATTATGCCTTTTTCTCATTAGAGAAGAACTATTTATGCTCGTCTTAATATATCTAAGACAGATTTTGGAAGGTTCTGGTTGTAATTATTAAACCGTATCGCCTAAAACCTAACAAAAGAAACCGCAAGTACATAAAGTGGGAGAAAATATATACAAAGAACTGCGCCTGTTGACAGTAAGAACGAATGGTCTCAGACACTTCATTGTGGCACTATATGCTGCGATGTGACATGTGTTCACAGTCAAATCTCCATACTTGCCTTCTAAACCCAATATCGCGGGTTCAAACCCGGCCAGGCTCGATGGATTTTTTCGGGCACAAAAATCCTAAGTGGCTTCCTTCGGAAGGGAAGTAAAGCCGTGGTCCCGTGTCGTACATTTACGGCACGATAAAGAACCTCAAGCTTGAAAGAAGAGGCCTCTGAGCAAAATTTGTGGGCCGTTTCACGCTCTGAATTGAATGGGATGCTCATGATGTGAGATGTTAAAGAGCGTCCTTAAATAAAACAAATCAAACAACAATCAAATCTAACCGCAAGTCTTGCACTGCCCCACAGCGAGAAGCGATAAGACATTTTGAGAATTACAATAGGTAAGATTTATAATATTACTGTTTTGAACTTCAATTAATTATTAACTAATTATGACATTTGATCCAATGAAGTAATGCTCTGTATTTTACAGAATGAATAATTTCACTGTGTTTTCAGCCAGTTTGATCATCTATGAGTTTTGGAATTAACGCCTGTAGCCAAATAAGTGTCAGAAAAAGTTTGTTTCTATTCTTGAGGTGATTATTTTTTCGATCCCCCTTTCAACTTGTAAATTTTTTGCACTTATACCTTTTCCACATTCTGTTTTACTTTTCATGATTCATAACAATTGCCTGAAAAATTACGCTGGTCATAAAACAGCATGCAGAAGTTTCAAAGATAAAAACTAGTCACCAAAATAATTTACTGAAATCCAAAGCTAAAGTTGTTAAAGTTAGCCGATCTGTGCCACCTAATAACACCATGAAACAAATTTTACCATCGTCTACAATAAAACCAGTATTAAGAAAAACACTTAAGTCTTCATTCCATTTAACATCTCATTAGCATCTTCCAACTTAAAATTTCAAAAATATTGACTTACAAATTTACAAATTAATAAATTCACAACAATATCTCATACTGATAAGCACTCCAAAGCCACCAAGTGCAGATTTTGCCTTTTAGACAATAAGTGTTCGAAAGGACCCACAGATTCAGTGCCAGCAGAATTATATTTAATATAGTAAAATAAATAAGAAGCAAAAATAATGATTTGTTCAAAACATAAGAAGCAAAAGAAGAATTTAAAAAAGGAGAAGAGTGTAACTTAAGGATATTTTGTAACATAGCAAGTTTTTATGTATTACAGACCCCTAATTAATTGCTGAATACGAGCGTGAGATATTGTAAGATAATACATGGCATTTTAATATTGTAATTTTATTAAATATTAATAAATTTTAAAAAACAATAACAGTTCTCTTCTCCGCATCTATTATCTGGTTTATCCATCTATGAGTGTAATGGAAATATCTGCTTCCGAATCAGTTCGGAGATTTTCAAAGAACTAGGGACTATCTGAAGGCAATTTCTTCTGGTTCTTCATCTTTGACTGCTTGATAGTCAAATGTTTGTTGTAAACATAGATAAAGGATATTTCTTAGTCCTTGGGAGGAATTCACTTGAGATATACAATCTCAGTTACTTTAACTTAGGTTGATATCTACATAGAGGAAAACAGAACTTTGCTGTCGCTGTGATGAGAAATTCTGGAGTATATAAAGCATAAAGTACCTAAGTAATTCAGTGCCAAATGTTAAACACAAGTTGACAGGGGTAATTTTATTATAAACTATAATGATAAAGCTGTTTTGTACAACTGTGTCTTTTCTGATGGCTATTGCGTTATTAGTGGATCATTTTTGGAGCCTAAAGTAATTTTAATTAGTAGCAAACATGGGATTGTGTGTTTATTTTTGTTAAAAAATTTCAAAATCTAAATTAGTGTTGCAAGTAAAGGACATTTATTTTTAATGTGATAAACTTGTGCTTGGAGCGAACAAACACACATCACCAGCTATCAAATATTTCAACTACATAAGAAGTTATTGTTTGAATTACACAGTGCCAGTACAAGAATATTTATATTTTGATCCGAGGCTGTTTATATTTCACCACCATACAATACAGTACGATATAATTTGCCACTTTCACAAATTACACGTAAGAAATTATAACGTGGCATTGCCATGTAAATTTTTCTCTTTTAATAAAGAAAACTTAGGTGGCAAGAGGAAATTATATTTTCGTAGTATGATTAAAATACGTTCCTTTAAAGTAATGAAATGAATGACAGAATAGAAGGTTAAAATTTCAGTGGCATGGTTGTTGAAAAAGAACACATAAAGTTAATTAAATTAAAGCAGGTAACACAAAGAAGTCACGTTACGTAATACCATGCCACTGTAATGAAAAACTTGCACTGTTTTAAATGCTGTACAGAGCAGAATGGCCAACTGCAACAACACAAAAAGAATGTCCGGATATCACTAGCATACAGCCTTCAGAACATCAAAGATAAGAGAAGCATAAAGCAATGCCTGCGGCAACTCCACGGTTTTATTGCTTCCGGAGTGTAGTAGCTTCAATTGCCATGCATAACACAAAGCGGTATTTTTATTGCCTAGCCTCGCGTCACTGGCGTTCGGTGTCCAGAGTTCGATAACTGAGCCGGTCATATCGATTTCCTTTGCCCAACAAACCATTCCACAGCTTGCCGCTGTGTGGTCCCGACACGATGTCAATGCCCGACATAACGAAAACTTAGTCGAGAGTATAGTGAAGTAATGTTCAATAAGCCATCACATGTCGAAGGAAATGAGAAATGCAATATCTGATGTGATAAAACAGCGAAATGTGGCGTGCTGATCCAGCATATGTCAGTTTCGGGCCAGTATCGCAAACTAGGCTTGGGAATAGTCGGCACACCTTAGAGCTGCAATAATTCTTCACTTCTGTGATATATGTAGGATGGGCGTACAAAACAGGTGTTTTAAAATAACATTACGTTGTATATATTACACTGTTCAAGCGACATGGGAATTGTAGGACGTTTGGAAGATGTCGGAGTGATGTTGCTGATATTGCCTTCCTTTTATCTTTTCGTCTGCCTATGTTTTTGTGAACATTTACAAGATTATTGCCACGCAAAGACATTCCAGAGAGAGAGGGAGAGTATGCTGTGCGCATGCCTCCCGAGAGACAGTACTCGCCTGGAAACAACAGCATGTTTCTTGAATGAGAATGGGAAGCGTCAAGCTTCGTGTTTGGCAAATGTGACAAAAAACATCGAGGCTCGTCTTCAGCAATCCCATGAAAAATCTTTACATTTCTCTTAGTAGGCGTGTATACTCCTACTGCACGTCAAATAACTACGAAGGTGATATTGATGCTGTTTTCCTTTTTAACAATCTTTACCTGCCTAGCGATAGAGACTCTCTGTCTGACAGCTCCATAGCTTCAGCCAATGGAAGTCTAGCAAACCCCAGCTGTGGCGGTGACGAATGGCAGCTTACTAAAGCTGCGGGAGAGTGTTTGAAAGTTATTGTTGGGCCCTTCTTTAACATGCCGGTGGTTAACCAGGATATAACCCGCATGCAAGTGCTGTTACCATATTCTGAAATATGAAAATGCCGACATACTTCCTGTCACCAACGCATGCTCAGTACATCATTTATATCGCTTTGCAGTCTCACTACGGCCTGACCGCTGTCTCCGACCCTGAGGGTAGATGTCAGCACTGCCAACCTAAGACGTGAATAGCACATCTAAATTCTACAGTAAATGAAGCTGTTTTTGGTACGTTTTAATCGATAAATACTAAAAACTGGCTTGTATATTCTGTAATGTTTTTAATAGCGATAGTTTCTGCTACAAGATTTGAGCTTTACTACACGCTAAAGAATTAATTCACGGTTTGCATTGCTAGGGATGACTCCCGCATCGTAATCTGTTAGCACCAACCATCGGTCCTCTCGTGCTGCATTCTGCACTATGTTGCCAACTCTGTTGCAACCAAAGCACGTGTGCCCAGTTGTTTGTTTTGTTGGTTCAAGTAAAGCTGGTTTACAGTCATTATTCTTGTTATAGTCCTTATATTTATTGTTACTGTTATAGCAACATGGCTACCATAATTATTAATACATAACATACGCGCTCGCAGCAGCGTACAGAACTGGCAACACACAGCTTCTCTCAATCACGGGAAACGTCATGGTCGGAGAGAAAACGGTAAGACTGTAGACCTAATTAACCTTTTTAACAACTTTTTGTTACTATGCAAATAGTCAAAACATATTTTTGCAGCAAAATTCTAAACCTTTTACAGGATCGATGTTAAGTCTATTTTCTTTCCTTATATTAGAGAAAAGGGCCTTTCAACATTGCCAATGTGGTCCGGTATTGCAAAACGTTAACAATTTCTGCATGCTATTCATTTTTGCAACAATTAAGTCACCTTTTCTTTGTCTTACTGCGCTCTCGCATTATGTGAGCTGACAATTTTTTATTTTTTTCAAAATGAAATACTGATCAAAAGATGAACCATTATACACCCTTTGGGGGAAAAAAATAGTTCGGACTGAATGCTATGATAGCTGGGTGGATTTAAGTAATTGTCTAACAATAAGAACTGCCTACATTCAAACTTTATTATGTTTGTATTTTTTGTTACTTTTGCAAGTAAAATAAAATGTTTAATATACGGTAATATCTCTTATAATGGAAAGTAAATATTTGCATTTTAAGGCATTTGTGCTTAAACACAAAAATGTAAAGTAATTATTTTCGTTTTTTAAAATGTGTTTATATATATATATATAGAAATAATTATTAACGTCCTCTTCATTGTGAAAACAAATATATTCCACTTTTTCTTTTGTTCGAACATAAATATTTTAAAATGTTAATAAGTTTTTGCAATTTTAAGCTATATTATGTGCATTCTACACATTATTTAACTTAAAAAAATCACGTATGGTTAGTGTTCGAAACTGGTAGTTCACTGCTAGTCACTTGCTATTAACCGTTCGACTACCCGAGTATGTCTGCAATGGAGAACTCGTGACTATGCGCAGAGAGAGGCCGGAAAAAGTGCTGAGCCGAGTACAGACAAATTAACGCTTCGAGAGACTACATATATCTTCTTCCTTCTCGATCCTAGCTAGAGATATTGCTGGTATTAACATTTCGAAACCGAGAACATCCAAACTATTTTTATTTCAGCTGAACTACAGACAACGTTCATTCACGCGATGCATGCACTGAATATCGCCCTTTATGTGTATTAAGATATAAAATGAGTTTATATGAATTCAGAGAATTTCCAAAAAAAGCTGCTTTTATTATAAAAATTTAACATGTGGAGATAAATGTTGACGTATGGTATTCCTAAGCGGTGCATTATGCAAGAAGTTCAATCACTAAATTGACTGAAATATGGCGATATGACTAAACACCCGATCGCCCCCATGATGAAATGACCGATACATGTCTGAGTAAGTTATATAAAAGTTTTCCCTCTAATGAGGGATTTCGCTTCCTTAGGGTAACTGGGAAACTAAGCACTTGATTCTAGAAGTAATGAATTCCGGTCTGGTATGCCGAGGTTAGTTTTGTATGTGATGTCGCTGCGCAGTGGATGCGGGTATTTGCACATGTTGCGTCCCGGATTTACTACAATGACTCATGTGTTTTAGACATATGAATACATAAATACATATTTCGGAGGATTACGTTGTTTTCTCCTGGGAGGTATAGCGGCGAGCAACTAACATGAACTAATATCACTGTAGCATTTGTTGGTATAATTATAAGGAATTGGGTACAGAAATGGAAAATTACGCCCTGCCAGCCATGCCTACACTCTGTTCTCAGTAACCATTAAACCTAACGTAAACACACAAGTTTAGGGGCTATACGCATTCATAAATAAGCGTGGAAACTAAAATGGGTATTAACCACACTAAAGCCTCAAAAGTTTTACATTCATGTAGAGGATCATCTTTTAAATTGTTATAAACGACCACTAGCTGTTGCTATTGAGATATGTCATTAGATTTTCTAAACAACTGACATTTGTTAGGGGGTGGGAACCGTTGCCGCTTAGAAATTGACCGAGTAGTTTGTTTACAGTGAGCGTTTCGAAAAAGTGCGACATTTCACGTGGCTTTCTTTCGATGATTTTTTTACGATTTTAGTAAAGACGTAACTCAACAGCAATGCATAAAATCGCTTCGTTCAACTTTTTCTAATGAAGCACCATCGGAAAAGACTGTTTACAATTGGTTTGCAGAATTTCGTCGTTATCGTGTGTCCATCTGTGATGAATTTAGTGAAGGTCGACAAAAATCAATGCAAAAATGGAAAATAGTTTTTCGTTGCAAATGGTTCCTTGAACTTTTGGGTATCCACAGAGGAGTCTTGCATGTCCCTTCCCCCCAACCCTTCGGGCTCTGTAGCATTTAAAGAACTCCGCGTGCCCTTTTAAAGCATAGTTTCACAGCATACTTTTTTTTTATAAAACAGCATTTTTATCAAAAATTTATTTTCGCACATTTAAATGTCCTACGCGTAACAGTTTTCGTTTAAATTAAATGAAAATTTTCCAGAAAGTGCAGAAGTATCCACTGTAATATTCCACAAGACAAAATACTTGCTAATACCAAAATTAGTTAAAAAAGTACTTTCTATGAAAAAACTAAATTTAAAGATAAAAATTTCTTATATATTTAAAAAATTATCACCGGCCACCCATCAAATTTATTTAAAATATCCTTTTATACAAATTTTGTATGTTTTTCAAAGCTCTAATTTCAAAAATGCCCCCCCCCCAAAAAAATTCTCCTCATGAGCAACGTGGGACATTTTGATTATGTGACATAATTACATAATAAAAATTTTCAAATATATTTATCCAATTTGAATGAAAATTGGTTTACATATTAAATTAAGAGCAATGCAATCGCAACAAAAGTTTCAGAAAAATCCATAAAAATATGAAACCTTCAAGATTCACTGCCAGTGTTCCTAACTGGTCCACGTTTCTATTTTATTTTTGAAACTGCATGCTAGCGCTCGTTTATTTTGTTCTGCAATATACCAGTAATTTTCAGCAAAAAGACCGTGAATTGGAGTCTGAAAGGTGGCAACTGATCATGATTGGTCTGAATAATTTAATAACACACATATATACCAAGTTCACACACAAAAATGATTCGTTTTGGAGTTGTCCCCTCTTCGCGAATGAATGCATGCATAATGCCGTGACACCGGTAATAAACACGTTATAAAACGACTATTAGGGACACGGCAAGGAGGTAGGAGGCGAAGTACAGGCTTTGCGGCTGCGATACGCTTAGCAACAGAGGCTTACGACACGTCATGATCGGACAAGGTTGGTAACTAAAGGCCTACATCAACCAATTATTATTCAAAGTTAAGTGATTCTATTCCTCTCTTGATTCAGACCCATACTACCACGTTGAACAAGAAACGCACAACCCTAAATGAGGCGGTGCAAATATTATTATTACTGTGTGGACATGGTACACGCTTCCTGCCAAAGTACTTGTAGGTGAACGAGAAAACTCACTTCCAGTAACACTATATACAGAGTGATCCAAAAGTCTCATACATAGGTTGTACCGCAGTTTGATCACGGTTGTAAACATTTTCAAATCCCGTTGTGGTGCAGACACGTGTGAATGCCTTTGACACTGCCTAGGCTGACCAAAATCATTCAGGCACGAACTGGTGAGCGGGATTTCTGGTATTCCATTCCCGCCAGGATCTCCATCCTGGCCTCTCAGGTTTTCCTCAGTCTTCATATATGGCAAATGGGGGAAAGTACCCCAAATTGTTGATAGAATGTTGGAAATGCATTAACCTCAATCGGAGCCAAGGGTATGGCAGTATCCTGTAGCAGTCCAGACAGTCTTTCTGCCTTTAGGTTACCGTCAATAAAGATGGAAAGATGAGATCAATAATCCCACATCAGACCGTCACTTTGCCACTACATTGCGTTTTGGAAAAGTTGGCTCACTGGAAATTCCTACTACTCCAATACCGAATATTTTTGCAATTGATCACTGGTGTTGAATTTGACTTCGCCGGTAAATATAATGCCACTGTGCCATGTGTGATCAACCTATCCACATGCTGCTAGATATAAAACTTGGTCACCTTCCTGCAACAGCCAGATGGTGTTTATCAGTTTGTCCTTTGTTAAAGCCAAAAGGACAACATTCTATGTACGGCGACTTTGGAATCATCCTGCACATAAGAAATACGAAAAATTATGCTTTAATTTCTGCATCACACAGCATTAATACAGCTGGAAGGTTATTATCTATCTGCAGTGAAGTATTAAAAGTCCCGCAACTTAAATCAGCTGACTTATCCCTACGTCGCCGAGATTCCCCTTACGACACACGCGGGGGCTTTTTTTCTTTCAATGTATGTCGCGCGGATTTTCGACAAAGTCGGGCAGTTGTGTTGTGCAGCCGAGAGTGCGCTTCCACTAAATATTATTGTAAAGGTATGATATTCACCGAGTCGTCGCCAAACATAAGGCACCGAGTGTTGAGTGGCAGAAAGTGACATGCATTTAATCACAAATTTACGGGTAGCCAGGTTCCAAAACAAAAACATAATTACATTACAGAAGCTAAATAAAACTGCCCGGAAAAATAATCGAATTATTTTCATCAATGACGGGATAACCTTCCCAAAATTATTGGCCCTGATTTAGGCCTCTTCTTTCCCCAGATCTTAGGTTCAAGTAATCGTCACAGACGGGAGGAACTTTATTAATAAACATTCGTTCTTTAGTGATGGGAAACTGATGCATGTCAGTAAGAAGTCAGGGGAAATGCTTGAGCACCGGGGATCTATGCAAGACAATGCCGGCTATATCGTGGAGTTTCAGCGCCGAACTTAAAACTGCTCACTTTATTTCTAATACAGCACCTTAAAAAATACAGAAAGGATTTTCTGATAAATGCATCTTACAGGCGCCTTAACGATGGCTGATTATCCGAATTAAGCAGTTAAGAAAACAGTAATTGTAATTAATTATGAACTTATGACTGCACAGCTCTTGGGCGACAACGACCCGAGAGGTCAAGCACATTACGTGGTAGGCGTTTGAAAGTAACCAACATCTAAAGCGTGTGGAGTTTACGCTTTGTTTTCCTGGCAGAGCTAATTAAGTTTTGTTCTTTCCACGCACCGCAAGAACACGCACAAAAGCTGAATATCAATTGACGGTACGAGAGGAATGCCAAATGCCCCGCTTATCTTTCGGTCCACGGAACAACTTTATGTCTCTGCGAAGTACGCTATAAAGAGAGGTATAAAATGTGACGACCTGCAATATAGAAAGAACAAAACGCTTGTTCTTCGCCGCTAACAGGAATCACTGCTTCAAAATAATGCTATATTAGCAAAGTTGTCTACATTTGCCTGCCTTTTATTGGCGGATGTCTTTAAACGAATTTCGTGAATTCGCCTTCATTGCATGTATAGTTACATTATTGTATGATTAGCAAATGCAGTGTTAGTGGATGAGTGATTACATTTGAATTCAAACGGGAAATTACAATTACCCCCTCATTTTTTTTAATTTTAATATGTACATTTTAATATTACTACAACATATATAGGTAAATATTAATCTTTTTGTGAGATATGCCATTCCTAGATCTAACATTTTGATTACAAATTAGCCGCAGTTATGTATTTTTATTAAAAGTGTCTTTTTTATTTATTATAGTTCTCTAACTCCTTAAAATACACACTTTGACAACAGCCACCTTAACGCACATATCTTGCGAACATAATTTGTAAATGGATACTCATTTGTTTACAAGATTTTTATGCATATTTGAACAATTTCCTCACAAAAACAACGAAAAATTAAAAATAGACAAACAATTATACCTAGAAGTACATGTTCTGTGCCTGTCTTGCATGCCAATAATTATCACCTGGGCCGTGATATATATACTTGAATAGTATTTAACGCCCGTTTTTACTACTAAGGCACAGCAGGCAATGGACACTGATGATACACGAGATGAAATGAAAAACTGGGAAAGGATTTTTTTTAAAGGAAGGAAGCGTTCCAGGCCTAACTTTAGGGTACCTATCCGGCATTTGCCATTTATGAGGATTGGAAAAATCCTCAGTCAGGGAGGAAGGTCCTGGTGGGAAACCCAGAAGTCTGCGGCCTTAGAGACCTCGGCCACCTGTGGCGATGGGAATTTATATGCAAATACAAATTTGTATTTTCGATTATTTACAATTAAACTTGTCATATTTATCAATAAGAATATTTGAAATAATTGGAAACGTTTTCAAAAAGTTTGTGGTTTTTCCGTTAAATGTGCAACACAGGAAAACCAAGCATAGTACAGGGTGTTCGGGAAATCACTGCGCAGTTCCATTGGAAATGCCGTACACGGGCGGATATACAAACCTGAACCAGCTTAATTTCATTGGGAAACACTTTCTGCAGATGTGTTAACATAACCAGAGAGGTGGAACCAGTCTCGTCTGTATAGAAGGTGACATCACGAATATCAATGGTATTCCTTTCAATAAAAGATGTAAACTATTCGTAGTAACGGATTCTCTTTTTATGATCCGCATCTTTCAATTCGTACACTGTCATCACTTTATACAGGAACAATTTCAATGTTTTCCTAACCGCTTTATGCGCGGTTGCAAGCCCGATATATATATTTGTGCAGACTTGCGCAATGATTTTAATCGGCTTCACCGCATAGTCAGAAATGTAGGTGTCCTTCCAGTTCGTTCGGCATCTAACACTGAGCTTGTCTCTCGAATTTTTTTCATTAAATTGGCGAACTGCTTTACGATGGGTACAACTGTTTCTAAGAATTTGGCAGCAAATTTCTCCTGCACTAAATCTGTATATTAATCGCCTTGTCGAAAGACATATTCAAAAAGATAAATACGTTCCCAAACTGAAAGTACAATAATATAATAAACATCTAAACACTACACATATCGCATTCAATAGCTGTTATCAACTGCAAATTGAATTAAACAGTTAAATATTATGCAACAATGAAACAAATTAAAAACAATAACGGATCTATGAAAAATCAATTATGCCAACATGTGTTAAGAAAAAACCTAGATTTGTTTTTTGTTTGAACTTCCAACGAAATCTATATCCGCAGCCTAAGTGCACAGTGACTTTGCTAACACCCGGTAGTAGTTAACAATGAAGCCATCGAGAAAGTGTATTTCAGTCTTAACCGAAAGCCTTAACATCCTCTGAACAATGACGGAACGTTTCAACTGTTGCAGTGGAAAATTCGCAGTAATAGGGAAATTAAAGTTATAACACAATGCTAGACAAGAATTTAGGCCATAGTAGATTTTGTAGTATCAACGTAATTTTAAATTATAAATAAAATGTGGAACTAGATCTGGATTTAAATGCACAAGATGTTGCTAGGTTTAGAGTGGTCCCAATTCCTCGTGATGGTGAGCGGACATTTAGAGAATATAAAGCAATTTTAAGAAACATTACTTGCAGGAAATAAAAAAAGTTTTGTAACCAACCTGTTTAGTAAATAACAATTATCACAGAAAGAATAATATGACTCCACTTGTAATAAACAAAAATATAGTAACTGTTTTAACATCAGGAAGGTTAAATTCATGTTCTGTTAGTAATAAGTAACTTTTTATCTGAAAATTTAATTGTACCTAATTTGGATAAAATACGGATATTTCTGTTATATTTACAAAATATCACTCCATATTTTGAAAAAAATTAGTGCACATATATGCAATTTCATTCCATATAAACCCTAGCCCTAGTATCACACAGCCAGCATTCTCAAATCAAAGTAGCACTGTTGACTTCTCGCTGGAGTATACGAGGAATCTACTAGCTTTCTGTTGGTAAATTAATAAAATATAAACTAATTAATGTCCCTGTTGAAATGTTACATTTAATATGATACATTGATGAGAATGTGTGTTCACAACTATAATATTTTTTTTAATATCTCCTTCTGGGTTTATATCCTCAGAAATTGCCGAGTTTTACAAATACACGATAAAACGATTTTCCATAATATATCCCTTAACCGCTTTATATATAATTAATTAATTTCAAAGGTTGCTTGGCGTTTAACTTCCTATGGATTCAACCAAATATGTTCTTGGTGTCTCAAATCGGCCACTAAAGTCTCCAAAATGTGTAAAATATGACACATCAACAGAATTAATTTACGTAATATAATATTTTTTCTATTCATCAGTTGTTACTCTTGCCCCAAATGGGTAGAACAAAAGCCGTTTAGGCTGACGTGGCCGACAAGCTCCATTATAAACCCCGCACGTTATATCATCACATCAAACTCCTGCTTCAAAAAGTGTCATGTTTACATCCTAAAAGAAAAAAAATTAACGAAATAACATATAAACCATGAACCTGGCCCTACCAAGCAACCTGAACATATTCAACTCTTGGGACAGAGCTTTATATAAAAGGAAGATACTGGCTTGCAGACGAAATAATCCACCCCAAATATAAGAGAACATTAAAAGTCAGTACTTCGAAATGAAAATCTATGTATGAATGTCTGGGAACTAAACAGTCGGCCAATTTTTAGTTGATATTAACAATATAAACTAAGTAGAACTATAATTTTAAAATAATTGTTTTCATTTACAAGTTAACACTGCCAGACCAGATACATAAACAATTAGGCAATTTTGCCAAATTAACAGCTTGGAGACATAAATCATGACACCCGATTTGAAAATCCAATTAACTTTGTTAAGTCAACTAATCTGGCATAAGTGCAACTAGCGGTGTTGTGTAATGTGTACAAACAGTTTTCTGCGTGACGTGTAAATTACGTGCATTCGTAAAATCGAAATAAAAAGAGTATTTCGAATATACGAGAACACATCTATTTCAACAGTATTTTATCGCATTAGGGGAAAAATAACGCGTTTTGATATTTGGATAGGAGGTGAAAATTAAGAGAGGTATGTAATAATACTTGTACAAGTCTATTTACAGACGCCATGGTGTAGTTTACAATGAACCATAACAGCGTGCAAAATAAAATGTCGTCTGTCCTTTGATATCAATATCCTTAAACATTGCTGACTGGAACCACTAAACCTTTGGGTTTGGAATGCTTCCAAACAAGACGATTGAATAATAAATATGTGTTAGGGGCGATTACATAGGCACCGCTAAAAGTTAAAGGCACTGAAAATAATGTACTTGCAAAATGACTAAAGTAAAAATTGTAGATATTATGTAATTACGTGTAATTGTTCGCACACCATGAACATTTACAATACTGACAGGATTACGTGGTATAAACGGTGATATAATATTAATTACATATTCAATTAAAGAGCTATATGGGTATTTCCCAACACATTTTCTGTTTTTTATTTCATCTTTGTTGCATTAGAAGGCTTGTATTAAAAATGATGTGCTGAACATTTTTTAAAAATAAAATCATATGAAAGTGGATTATGTCGTTAATGTGAGCATGCTAAAAATCCTCAGGTGACAGCAATAAAGCAAACAGATTATCGGTTTTAACATATTAATTCTATATTATCACTTTATGTGATTCAGACAATAATCCCAACGTTGCAATTAATAGGCTAGTGTAGTATTTTTACCAAACTATTCAAGCAAATTGTATATCTGTTTGAACTTCCAATGCTCGGCTGGGATTCTTAATAGATCCTGTTTAGCTGCGTACAGGCAGTGACCCATACCTGCACGAGGTGCTCGAAATGTACACCCTGCGCCTGAATATACACCTGACAACCGACAAGCATTAAATGTCAACATGAAATGAGCCCTAGTTTTAAGATAATGTTAATAACAGACGGTGAACAAACAGGGCTGCATTTAACTAGCACAAACAGGTGATAGAGTGAAACGAGTTAATCTCGAGGGCAATATGAGGATCGCTATTTAATTTTCGGGATTAGAGGAAACTTGAGATATTTTTCCTATTGACAGCAATGAAAAGGGTGTCATTTCGTAAGTAACCAATGTTGTACAGCATTTTCATGTGAGGAATTTTTACGAGTGCAATAAGAATGCCTAGAAAAATTACGGGGGCAGATAAGGAAGAACAGTCTTGAAAAACGAGCACATATAGAAACTTCGCTCATGTAGAAGCCGTAGTGAAGAACGATCCGCGAGTAAGTTATAGGTAGATGAGAATTCTCTAAACATAAATTGGCCGCAGGTGTCAGAAAGTCTGCACAGATATCAAGTGGTCATAACGGAACCGTTTTATTCCAGTAGCAAAAAACGGTTACTGCCAACTGGTACATCACAATTTGCATCTCAAGTTTAGAGCACTAACAGAAAGAAATCGAAGTCTGGGTTGCAAGGATTGCTCTTCACCAGGAAAATATCTCTATACACACCGATTTGAAAACAATAAAATCAACAGTGACACTGGTGAACTACACACCGTATAGTCCAGATTTAGCTCCCTGCACTTGTTCCTGTTTCCAACTGCCAAAGAAAAACTGAAATGCCATCAGTTTAGGGTCCGGAATGAAGTTGCTGCGTTCTTCTAAAGAAGGATGACACCAACCATGGATTGATTCCGCAGGGTGCAACTTGTATCAAAAGTTACAGAGACGTCTTCGAAAAGTAACAGGTAGAGCTGGCAAGTTATAGTCTTCTACAAATAAATAGTTACCCTCGTTAAAAATATATGGCCTAGGTTTATATTCCATTTTCAAGAGCACCAATCACAACCGTTATTATTCGAACGAATAAATTTAAATAATTATTTCTTACAATGAAAGCAGCTCTCAATATGACAGATAAAAGAAGAATAAGCCCTTGATGTATCTAAACAATTCACAAAACATTTGAGAAGCAAATTACATTGTATCCACAAGTTTAAGGTAACGCTTTTCAAAAAGGTAAGTTCCAGATCAAGATTGAATATGCACGTCCAAACACATTTCCGTAATTATTAATTTTACTTACACCACATTGCTGAGTTTCAATATAAAATAACAAATGTGCAACTCTCTTAAAACACATACAGTGCGATCAGTGATGTTTTCCTCCTGCTTGCTTACTTGTTGACCTTGCTGACTGTCCCAGTCGTATGGAGGTGTTCCTGGGTGTGTGTTGTTCATTTCTTAATTCGACCGTATACATTAGGTGTATTATGCCTGGTGTGTTTACAAAGGCACAGCATGTCTTTCTGTACGATTCATATGTTTAACACAGTGGTGAAAGAATCACAGTTGACTTTGTTATTTATGTGAGCACCATACTAATTCCCTTTTATCAGAGAATTACCTGACAGAGAGCATATACGACTCTGCTACTGCTCACACTGCGAATAATTCCATAAGAGCAAATCACAATGTGTTCCCCAGAGACAAGAGATATTAGTATGGATCTGTAGCATCCTCGGTTGCTCGATTTAACAGCTTGCTATTATTAACTCTGGGGTAAATTAAAAAATGCCGTGTGCAAGACGAATCCGCATACCATACAAAAACTCAAAGATAATATTAGTCAGAAAATTGCCCGGATTTCTGAAAATGAACTAAGGTACAGCGACTGATGAATAACTACGTAAAGAGATGCCAAAAACGTGTGGAAAATGAAGGCGGGCAGTTTCAACACCTCTTTTGATAATTTGGCAAGTAATGAGCCTCCTAAATCGGTTTGTTTATTTCTTTACTCTCATGCTAATCACCAAGACCAGGCTGACCGCTAAGGAACGGCTCTCTATCTCATAAGCAAAACAATTCGGGGAAAAATAAACTGATCGCACGGTAGCTACCGGAAAGATAATCCCTTTGCGTGAAAAAGGCGCCCTTAAATATCGTTCTGTATAGTGCTGCCTTTCTTAAGATTTATGCATACAGCCTGTTGGTCTATATCGTCTGAGTAAAACGGAGATCGTCCTACAAACTTAAATGTAACATGCTCTTACACAGTAAACATTAGAGTGAACAAACCGTGCAGTAAAGGATATTCGACCATGGCTTGGACGCCGTTTTTCTTGAAGATAACAATCCGTAAGACCTGGCCGTTTGGTGAGCAGATAGTATGGAGAACCTCCTGCAACATAAAAAAGAGAAAAAACGTTATTAACCAGAGTTTTGTGGTTATCATAGCTTTATTCTACTTTGCATTAACATTATAGTATTTGGTAGGTATATAAGTACCGACCACGAGCGCGGCATTTGACCCCACGCTCGCTGGATGTTTAATAAGCCAAGTCGCTTCACTTATAAATAGGTGTCGAAATTCCTAAGCATTTAACATCGAGTTGGTACACTCAAACAACTAGGTCAATAAAAAGAAAGAACACAAACTCTGAGCCCCACCCGGCAAGTAAGCAAGTGACAGACGTAAGGTGAGCGATTGGTTTGTAGTTCGTGACTTAAACGAGGTGCATTTTAAAATTTGAAGAAAACTCGAGACTTAGGCGAAATGTTTTTATTTATTGATTTTTCAACATAGTCACTTTGTAAATCAATATATTTAATCCCGTTGCATTCAAACTTTTTAATACCCTCATTAAATTAAGGCCCAGATGTGAAAAATAGACGGATCTCAGCCTCAACCTAATCATTTGATGTGAATGTTCGTCCACCCAGTCATTTCTTCAGGTTTGGAACATGAGTAATTGCTGAGAGCCAAATCCGGCGGATATGGCGGATGTGGAAGCACTTGGAAGAAAAGGCCTTGCAGTTCTGCAGGAACAATCCCAGGTGTGTGAGAAGGTGCATTATCCTGATGAACGAAAACTTTCTTTTCGCTAAGTGTGGACGTTTAACCTCAACAGCATCCTTCAATTGGTCCAGTAGTGAAGTGTAATACACTCCGGTGATGGTTCTGCCCTTCTGGAGGTAGTCTACGATCACCACACCATGAGAATCCCAGTAAACCGTAGGCATGACTTTTCCTACAGATGGAAACATTTTTGCTTTCTTTGATGCACTTTTGCCTGATGTCACTCACTGTTTGCACAACTCCTCCGGCGAAGTGATTAATCCATGTTTCATTTGTTATGAAATATCGGCAAAAAGTCACTTAATTCCGTTTAAGCAAATCCAAGACTCTTGCGAAATGTTCATTTGATTTCGTTTTTGGTCCATTGTGAATATGCGCGGCACCAATGGAGCGGAAAGCTTTCTCAGATCCAAAACTTTATGTAAAATGTAGTGAGCATGGAATACTGAGGTTTTTGCAATGTCAGCCAAATCGCATACCTTCAATCGGCGAAACACAAGTACGGCATTGTGAATTTTTACGTCAGTCGTAGCAGTTGTGTGACGCGCTGAGCGCTCATCTTGAATGGATGAATGAGCACGTTTAAAAGAAAACAAGTACACCGAAATCACACGTTACAATGAGTCTGAGCGCTGCGGTAAAGACTTTATATTAATAAGCTTAAATAAAAGAGGCAATGTTAACAATCATCGTAAAAGCAATGTCTACCTTTTGTTTAGAAACAAAAACACAAGACTATGGCTATAGCCCCTATGCTTTTTAAACATGTCACCATTACAGACAAAATAATGCCTTTGGCAACTGCGGAGTTACTATTGAAAATTTTCACAATACATAAAGTTGGACTGATATTAAACTTAAGAAGCAAAGTTAAAGAAAGAAGAAAAAGAAAACACTTGTCCTTTAAAGTGAAATAATAGTCTACCATCGGATTTAGATCGCTTATAAATTGGTGTTCACTAATATCCCAAATAAAGGGCTCTGGTTGTTCGGAATTAATTAGCGAAGTTTGATATCATCTTCTTCTCTTTCTGTTCCACTTATTATGTATGCACTGTGCCCCCAGCTAACATAACCGGATTCCCTGAGGTCTACACTTTAATGATAGGTTCGTTAGTCGTACTATTTAGCTTCATTAATTAACTTCCACGTGTCCCAGTTTCCCTGGCAGTAAAATCTTATCTCCACAAAGGTATTCTGTTACTGTTTAATTTTATTCAATTTCTCTTCTGTTTCTGTTCAACTGTGCAATCTAAAAACTAAATTCACTGTTTACTACCATATGAGGAGTAGAGATTACCGAGAAAATCCCAGTCATTAGTGACAATCACATCAGACTAAGACGACAATATTACCGGTCATAACCAAATTGCCAAACTGTTCAGAGTAATTAGCTACTCGGCCTCGGGCTGCTTGACTGTGTCCTCTAAATCCACGAAGTACTTAAAGAGATTGAAAAACAAACTGATTTTAACTGAAATTTATATCTGGGAAATTTTTGGGTCGCAGAATACATATGTAGCAGGCAGGCGACTGTAATCTCTGTTCTAGGAAAAACGGCCATAAAGGGTTGTCCTGTATGCATAATGTGCCTTGGGCATGATTGTCACAGTACTGGTGAGGAAGTTTTGAAGCAATTTCCTGGCATCAACAGACACGGGTAATGTTAAGAGAAGTATTAAAGGGAGAAAAGAGGGGGTGGGTTGAAAATCATAATTTCTGTATCATTTTAATATTTGGAATTTTCTGTTTGTTTAGATATTATTTTAATTAAGTTTTCTTAGTTAAATTTTTTTAATTGTGTCGCTGTAAAAACTCTATTATTTTTATTGTTGTTATTATTATTATTATTATTATTATTATGAGCACTTGTTTAGTTAAAATTAGTTATACTAGGAACTATTGGGTGTGGTTTGCCTTAAATTATAGAAAAGGTATTTCAAAAATTGGCAGGTGTATTTCCATGACATCGTTGTTTGTTTTACAATGTTGCGGGTTTTTAGCTGATATTTACCTGAAAAAGTTAATAAGCCTTTCTGTAAAACCCTTTTCTTTGGCTGCAATTATTGAAGTTCCTTTTTCTGTAACAACTATTTTTGACTGCTATTATTAAAAATTTACATTTTTTTTTTTGGGCATAAGTTCCCACTTTTTTTGGGGGGGGGGGTTGTATACGCTATCACGTTGAAACCTTTACGACTTATTCATGATATTATTGTGATGATATGGATCTTTTATGGTAGAGCTGGGACAAAATATGACAAAGTAAAAAAATTAGAATGTAGACAAACGATTGAAAATAATTTATAATTTGCTTCAGAGGCACTGTATAGTAGCGAAAATAAATTAGCAAATTTAAATAAATAAAAATAAAAAACACCAGCTTTATTAGTACTTCAGGAAATGGGAACTGAACTTGGTAAAGTTACAAGGATATGCCTTTCATGGTCCTCTTAAAGGCATATTTCTTAGGCACCACGTGGTATTTCCGTGTTCAAACAACGATGTGCTAGAATTCTCCTCCTCCTTCTCTAATTGTTAACATGAGTCGTATAAGTAACAGGAATTATACAATTTTTCTTTTGTAATTTCGTGTCAGTTATGCTACTTCAGATATCCGCTTATGAGTCACCGTCATCTCGTGCAAATTCGAGCAGAGGGCGACCTTAAAAGCACTGGGCGCTACAGAGTGCAGCAGCTGAAAGCGTGGGAAGCCTTACTCAAGCAGTACAGTGCAGCATCGGATTGCAAAAGTGAATAGTTTAAAATATCTACTTTTGAAATTGCTTCCACTTGTTCTGGTATTCAACCATCTTCAAATTGTACTTTTCTTTCAATTTGAGAACTAATTTTAGGTGGTTCGTCTAAGTGTTTAGTGTGTGACGAGGTTGTCGACACAACTAAAAGTACTATGCCATTCATAGTAATCAACATGAAAAATATACAAGAATGGAGAGAGCTGTAATAACAGAGTAACTGAAAAAAACATGATGGACAAAATTGCAATGTCCGTGAATGGGTTATATGTCTTAAGTTTTAAACTATGGCTAATAACGAGACATTTCACACCATTTAAGAATGCGAAATTAGCAAAGTAGAAGAGAATTTATTTAAGTGTCGTGAACAAAACCACGAAAACATGTCTGGACAATTGAAATGACGATCTTTCCCATTACTGCGAAGTACGGTTATTAATCCTGATTTAAAAGATGAATTTTGTCAATTGTCTGCACACATCCAAACATCAAAATGAAAAACATGTATTCGATCTACTTTCCCTGATGTAAGAAACTCATCATGTCAACATCTTCCACGGGTGGCCGAGGTTGTTTAGGCGCGGACTCGTGAGCGTCTGGGGTTTGAATCCAGCCAGGACCGTCCTCTCTGATTGGGAGAGTTTTCCCGGTTTTCTTCAGTCCTCATAAATGTCAAATGCCGGGGAGGTACCCTAAACTTAGGCCTGGAACGTTTCCTTCCTTAAAAAAAAATCTTTCCCAATATATCATTTCATCTTATATATCATCAGTGTTCACTGCTTGTAGTACCTCTGTAGTAAAAACGGGCGTTAAACACCATCCATTAAAGAAAGAAAGAAAGAAAGAAAGAAAGAAAGAAAGAAAGAAAGAAAGAAAGAAAGAAAGAAAGAAAGAAAGAAAGAAGACGCCCTCAATCTTTCTGTTCAATGGAAAGCACATAGCCCTGATGACTGTATAAGAACGAAAACTTGCTATGGAAACAACTAATTTTAAATAATGACACAACCTATATTCAAAACCAAACTTCAGCTTCTCAATGTATATAAATTAGTAATTTTGAAGAATATGCCATGGTATCAGGCAAATAGCACAATGATTTTGATTTAAGCTCCCACGATTTGGAAAATCCTATTGAAGAACGCATTCCAAAACAAAGGACGTATTTAAGATTTTCATTCACATTTTTCCTTTCTCTATTCCCACAGGCAAGTTGTTGATTTAATGAGCATTTTTGGTTTAAAATTGTGTGCGAGCAGTTTTTCAATAATGAAAATATCACAATCGATTACCATTTTGAAATTTATTTTCCGGTAGTGTACAACAGACTATTGTTGCAAATATTCAAAAGTTAGTCTGAGAGAAAAGAATCCACAAATCTAGACACACGAGCATAACCTGGTTGACATGCGCAATGCAGAGTTAAAGTGATTTAAAGATACAGGTACTGACAGTATTCAGTATACAAATAAAATTGTATGCAAGACAGCTTGGTTTTACTTTCACCCATTAACTTAAGACGCGGATTTAATTAAATAAAACGGTTCTATTATTGCATTTGACCAAGAATAGCGAAAAACACTGGGATAGAAACGACACGTGAATACCGGCTGCTCGTTATAAGTTTCGTTGTTGTGACGTCATAGAGCATTAAGTTGAGGCTCACTGACTTATCGCTATTAGCATCTAATAGTTCCTTTAATATGTATACATTTATGCTTTGAAAACGTCCATAATATGCACATAAATAATGTCCATTTCAAATTTTATCTTTCATTTTGAAAGTTCGGATACTTTTCCTTATATATCGAGGGTGCCAAGAAATGTATACACACGTTCACGTTTTTTTTATTGTTTTATTTATGGACGCTCTTTAACATCTCAGGTCATCATCGTCCCATTCAATTCAGGGTGTGAAACGGCCGACAAATTTTGCTCAGAGGCCTCTTCTTTCAGGAGGTTCTTTTTCATACCGTAAATGTACGACATGGGACCCGCGGCTTTACTTCCCTTCCGAAGGAAGACATACTTAGTATTTTTACGCCCGAAAAAATCCATCGGTTCTGGCCGGGTTCGAACCCGCGTTCTTGGGTGTAGGATACAAGTATGGTAACTACTACACCACCAGGACCGACACGTTTACAGTAGATATCTACTTAATATATTTCAAAGTTGGACCGAAAAACAACAGTAATGTGTAGTATGATGTTCTGTAAACAGATGTGACTCACATACATTATGATAAGTGTTGTTACGTGACAGGTAAATCAACAATAAACAAACGAAGCCAAGATTATCGTATGATGTTCTGTAAACAGATGTCACATTACGTTATGCTAGCTTTGTTATGGCAAAATGGAGCGAAGAGATTGTCGCTTGAACAGCGGAAAGGAATTTTGAAGTGGTACTGGAAAACCCAGAATGTTATTGAAGTTCAAAGGCAATGGAGACGCGTGTACAGAACAGAATCGTTCCTCGGGAACTTCTACCTATTTTTCTAACTCTTAAGGATATATATAAATGTATGCACACTTCAAGCAAACTTAAAATATTGTTTAAATTAACGGAAATTTAGTAATTAACTTACTAAGTGAGCATATTTTCTCACAGCAGAGAAGAAATTTGCATTCAAATCCTATCCCTACTCTTACACACTTGTCCAATGAACGTAGCCTTCAATTTCTCGCTGCAACTGTGCTGATGAAACACGTGTCAGCTGCAAACAAAAGTCTCAAGATAATTCCTTAAGCTCAGGGCATTGCCCCAGTAGCATAACACAAAATTTCAACGCAAAACGAAAACCATTGAAGTCGCAATACAGAGTTCTGTTTACGTTCAGAACAGAAGGTAAACATGCACGTAAATTCTAATTATACCGCAGCCAACAAGAGATTTGCAATGGCGCGATAAGACGCAACACCAGAGTAATGAACCAAGGGTTGGTAGTACCGGTCGCCAGCATGTGCTATATTTATTGCTACCATTGCTCAGAGCCCTCGTTAATCGCCGCAGATGTATCATTAGTCACAATGCCGCACTGTCAAATAAATCAGTATCAATGTGGATGTCCTGATGGCATGAGCACTGGGGCTCGACAAATTGCAAACTAAACTCCGGTTCAATAATATATCCGGGCGGAAGCTGATATGGCATAGCCTGCTTTGCTTCTGCGCAAATAATTCTGTGCTAAAAACGCCCTGATACCTTAATGTGAATTTTCCTGCCACTGGTTATTCACACAAACTAATTCAACATTTTCTATTAATAGTGCAAGCCTAGAAAAAAAAATCACTAGATGAGGAGGCGATTGCATTTTTTCAATGATCAAATACAGGGCTGGTATATATCTCTGATTATAATTAGCGTAATTCAGCGACGTACAATTGCGGACACTATTATATCACCTATGCCCCTCACTCGGATTCAGGAAGGTAGTGTGTCCAGATTTCAACTGATTTAGCCATCATCCTTTAATCCTAGGCAACTTCTACAATAGTTTGCTTAGAAGGGAAGAAATACAGCGGCATTTCAACATGCAGAAAACAAACATTCACTGGAAGATATTTTAAAGAAAAGATATTTAACTTTAGTACATGTTTGCATTCTGGTAACGTAGTGGCAATGAAGAATATTTCCTGACAGATTTTAAGTTCCAGCTCACATTCCTACCTACCTACCGCGACCGTCAGCGTTCTACTTCTTTCTCTTTTTGAGCATTCACTAAATTTATGTGGCATTGAGCGAATGAGGACAGTAGCAACGTGTGCATGGATAATAATCGGCGGATTACATTTTGCTGAATGATAAAGGTGATGATGGAGATGAGATGATAGAGCAAATGAGGAATCAGCAGCAGGGGAAACCGTAGTATCGAGAAACCTTCCCTGGCGATGCTCCGCTTACGACCGCTGGATGAGAAACCAGGGGCCCCTCGGTCACGGCGTGGTCATCATTGTATATATGTGTGATTCATTTCCAGCCTAGTAAGTAAGCAGTTAACTGGGGCAGACAACTCTTTTTATAATATTTGACTAGATTTATATTGAATAACAAGGGGTTTGTTGCAGTTTTGTCGCCTGCCCGCACGTTAGCCTATAAGGCTTATTGTACAACCTCACAGGAAGAGACGCTTTCACAGTTTCCCAAAATCTGTTCCTGGAAGAGCTGCAGTATTTTGGTTCCAATGTCAGCGTCTGTTTCTAGATCTTCCCTGATTATAGAAAAAATATCTATTTTACCAGGGATGAGCTATTAAACAGGATGTTCGAGGCAGGCTCATCTTGTTTACACATTTTGCAAGTGGGTTTATCTTACATAGATGTTTCCTGAAGTGACCATGTTCCGTAATTAAAACAACTACTTTGCTTATTCTTATATTCAATTTTAGAAGAGATGAGAAAAAAGTATTGCTTGGACCTAGGACCAATTTCTTAAACTGTTTTGGTTCAAGACAGGTTTCCCTATTTGGTGTTTATCCCAATCGCAGCAGTACATCACACGACAAATGTTCGGAAGTTTAAACTAATTCAGAATAAAGTGCAACTTAGTGTTGTTAATTTCCCTAAATAGTACATAAAATGCGAAAAGACATGTCTGTTCTTGCCCCAAAAATGAGGGAAAGTATTGTTTTTTCTTCCTCTAATAATAATAATAATAATAATAATAATAATAATAATGGGAACACTCTAAAACGGTTCTGAAAGTTTGAGCCCCATATAAGTCGATATCTCGTAAACTACCTGGCCTAGAATCTTGGATAATAAGTAATTAACTAATAAAATAAACCCCTTAAGTATTCTACATCTCTACCTTTATTTACTTGAAGTCAAGAGCCGTTGTTCCATTAAAAATATGTAACTTTTTGCTAGAAATACTACGCTTTCTAATAATTGTTTGCATCTTTGTAAGGAACATTCATGAGCACTAGTTTAAGTTTCGTTTCGGCGTAAACAGTTCATCACTAGGACTCTTCGCTTAGAAATATTTACCGTGGTACTTTTATGTGATACACTCTGTACAGGAACGGGAACAGACTTCCGGGCGACAGGTCGAGCATCAGCCAGTAAAATGCTCCCTACAACGTCAGAAGTACAAATGAAACGTTATATTAGAGTAGCGGTTCCCAAACTGTGGGTCGGGACCCGTAGGGTGTCGCTGGATTTTATCTGGAGGGTTGCGCTGGATGTGAAAAGGATTTTTCTTATTCACTTTGAGGTACGTTCTTATTAAGAATGTTCAACTGTTGCACTATGATTATTTTGACCAGTGCAACAATGGATATTGAGAATGAATAGGTATCACATTGTTGAGCACGCATGTGAACTTGCACATTAATTATTATTGAACACCGAAGTGAATGGAGGGAAGGCCAATAATTTCATTCTCGAAAAGCGGTCATGCATGCAAGAAGTTTGGGAACAGCTGTTAAGAGTCTTTCCACCAGCTCGTACATATTGTCACTTACTCGACTAAGATAATTATCAGAGTGTATGCTTATTTCACGTTTAATATTAGACTGGAATTTTCTTAATGTATGGAGATTCATGCGAAACACTTTGTCTATAAAACTATTTCATATATAAAAATCTCCAACAGTTAAATCGCGAGAGCTACAAACCCAAAATAAATACCCTATAATTATTGTTACGTTTTTATTTTATCTCTTTAACGGTACTCTTTAACATCACAGATCATGAATGTCCCATTCAATTCAGGGCGTGAAACGACCGATAAATTTTAGTCAGAGGCCTCTTCTTTCAGGCTTGAAACTCTTTTATATGCCTCAAGTCTGCAACGGGACAAATCTCTTTACTTCCCTTACAAAGGACGCCAAACTTCGGCTTTTTACGCTCTAAAAAATCCATCGACCCTGGCCGGGTTTCAACATGCGACCTTGGGAATACGAGGCAAGTATGGTTACCGCTAGATCACTAGGACCGACTATCTTATTACTACTTGTATTTAATGATTCTTGAGCATATTGTTCTCCCATCTATGGCAGCAAAACCGGAGCTGTGCGCCTGCTTTCATAGGAGTGGAATCCAATACGATTAATTCCTTTTCCAAATGTTCTTATTTTATAAATTAAAGAGACAGGTTACGCTCAGAGTTTTACCGCCACTAAATCGGTATTCCACAATAGCGGCGCCGAAATTACTGCGCATGCATCATGCTGTTTATAAACCAGCATCATATTTTGGTGTATAAACGTCCACATATTTAAAAAAGTCAGCACATTTAGTTTAATTGGGTGGTAGTTTATGCTCCACCCGTATACATGCATTGCACCTCAAATCTTTCTGCAGTGCACAGTTTGGCAAGCGTTGCTTTAGACTCGCTTCATTATTTACCGCATACTACGTAACCATGCTTTGGTTATTGCGCGAATACATGTCCATTAGTTGTGACAGCTAAGGTGTCCGAACAAAGTGTTACCACTGACATACACGATCGTGTAACGTGTACTCTGAAGTGTTTTGAGTCATCTGTCTTGTTTCTCCTGTATATCTTTCAAAGGGAGGCAGCCTCGCCAGGGCCTCTTGCTATTTAAAACATTTTAGGCAAGCCTTTCTGTTCAGAGCAGCAAGGATCTATGTGAGAGCGCGTTACACATCAATGTATTTGATACTCCGGCGCCCGTATTTTTTCTCGCGATATGCATGGGCGGAAGATGCACCAAGGTTTAAGTTAGGATTGAGTTTTATGTTGCACGGATACAACTAAATAAGTTTCTCCTTTGCTACTTAAGGGAAGGGGGGTTAAAAATCACGTTTTTGGTTTTGCACCACTTTTAATATTTAATTTTTCTGTTTACTTTGATATAATTTTATTAATGCTCCTCGGTTATAAATATTTTGATAAAATTTTAATTATGTCATTGCGGAAGCCCCCTTTTATATATATTTCGCGAACACTTGTTCAGTTAAAATTCTGTATCTCAGGAACAATTTGCTCTAGAAGGCTGTGGAATGACAGGAAAAGTTGTATTTCATAAATTGGCAGCCTTTGACTTCCTTTGTTACTTTACAATGGGAGGGTTCTAGCTGGTGTTTCCCACCAAAAGTTAGTTTTTCTATATATATTTTTTTTTGGGCTGTAATTATTGAAAAACGACCTGGGGGGGGGGCATAAGTTTCCCATTTTTTACCATCTATATAAGCTCTCACTTTGAAACCTTTACCACTTATTCATGATATTATTGTGATGATGTGGATCTATTGTGCTAGAGCTAGAACAAAATGTGACAATGTATTAAAATAAAAAGTTAAAAAAATATAAAAAAGCAAACAACTGAAAATTTTTTAATTTACTTCAGATTCATGGTATAGTAGTGAAAATAGATCAGCAAATTTAAATTATGTGCATCTGTATGCTGTAAAAGTTTCATAACAAGGACTTTAAGAGTCCTTGAGAAAATAGGAAATGAAGTTGATAAATTTAACATTCAAAGATACGCCTTTCATACTCCCCTTAAAATTAATGTTCCTTAAATTACTTCAGCTAAGCTGTTCATAAAAGATTGCAAATGATATTAATGTCATGATAAAACTTACTTCTAAACGTTTTCAAGGATTTTGTGATTTGAAGAATGAATTACACACGAAATCGGACCGTTTACAGAAGGATTTTGCCAATTACCAGATTCCAGCTGAGCATTTCTTAACCTTTTATTGCGAGATTCCACAGAAGTGCAATTTAATATCTAAAGTTCGGAGTAACGACGCGTTTCGCGGTTACAGAATTTATTTTCCGGCCCAGATGTTATGCTGGGACTTACAAAAAGACAAACGCATTAGTCGCTTCGCTGAAAAGTACCCAACTGTGCCAAGAAGGAAAACAAGCAGAACTGGAAAAATGTGTAAAATAAACTGTTTTTCTCACTTCCTTATAATAACCATAGTGTCTTTCAAAACAGTCCGAATTATCCTACAATTATCATATTTCTGCGTAAACTATTCTTCCACTTCCATATATCATAACTGCTTGCAGTGTTTTGTCAAGTCCTTAATATGACCCCGCAGAGAAAAGCTATTAGAAAACAAGTACATGCTGCGATCTGTAACGCCTTTCCCCGCCCTTTACTTACAAACCAGAGGAATTAGCCTGTAACACCCTAACCATAGGATAATAGCACAGATTCAGTGCAGTTCTCTTTCGCTGTAATACTGTAAGCAATCGCAGCATAATAAAAAGCATTACGTTTTTGACATTCGCAACCCACGTCTAACGTTTTAGTTTTCATAAAAACTTTCTTGTTTCGTTCTTCTGCTTTCAAGTTTACATCACAAAACCTGTTCAGATTCCATGTTGCTTGGGGTCTGTCAACATTCCTCTTACCTATAACAATGTCTTTTTGATTCATTCTGTTAATACAATCGTTCCAGTCCCCCCACCCTATTTATTTATTCTTGAACTTAAAATATTGTCGCATTACTACCATTAGTTATTTTTGCTCTGCTTGACATTTCTTAACGCATTTAAGAAATATTATTTCAGATGCAGTAATTTTCCTCCCATCACTCTCTTTTATGGTCGAGATTTTGACCCCTAGAGTAGAGCGGGAACTGCTATTACTTTTAGTTCAATTCTGTATCTTCCGCAGTTTCCATGCTTAACGTTTCACTCATTTGATTAAAGTCTTTTATTATGTATAGTAATATATAGAGAGCTCCAGAATTGATATCTAGAGATTCTGGATCTCAAGTTGTATTTATTTTGACTATTTAGCGAATAATCATAAAATGCGCTTACAGTTATGAAAGTTCAGTCCGCCATTTCAATTTTCCTTAACAGTGGAAGAAGCAAAAGTAGAAATAAAGACGATTTACGAGTTGGACTATTTTATTTTTTGATTTACTCTTTAATAAATAAATGAAGACATATACAATTATAGAATTATTATATAATTATTGGAAACCAAATGACTAGTTATATATTTCACATATATTTCTCTTTTACTCAGTATTTTTGAACATTGATGTCTACTACACAAAGATGTTTAGACCAAAGAAGCTGTAAACATATTACAGTGTACCGTTCTGATGAATTGCAGGCAAGTAACTTAAAACGAAAGTGATAAAACCGATGTGTTTTGTGATTGTGTTATTTATTGAATTTAAGATTTCAGTTCTTGCTATACCTGTCTATATACAATATTTATATAGTACCCTTTCTTTATTTATACATATAAACTAAAATTGTTTCTTTGTTCATTGGACCAGTATCTCGTACAAGTAGGGTGAGTAGAAACAGCCTTGTCAAATCCTCTTACTATTTTAATAAAAAGCATTACTAAATATATGTCCTAAGTTTAAAACTAATTTACTACTCATATAAACGTTTTACACAATTAATAAAATGAAGTGGTAACCCCCCCCCTTTTCATAAAATGATTTATCTATTTTGTCCAATGCGTTAATACAGTCTAAAAAATCTGAGTGTGTGGTGTTCATGTGTTGTCTTCTTTTACTATCAGTATTTGTAAAGTAAATACACTGTCTATGCAATTTTTTTTTTCGAAACCCACCCTGATCTTCAGCTAATTTTACATCGAATATTTTTTTCATTCTTACACATATGAATTTTCATATGCCCTGTATCCAGCCAGCGTTGAATACACTAATTGCTCTACAAGTTTAATAGTATACAAAATTTGATTTGCGTTATGTGATTGAAACTTAGACCGCTACATTCGTGCTTGGATTTCTCTCGTTAAGAAAACGGTCACTAAGCGTGTTAACTGTATTTTTAAACATGTGTATTACCAAGCATTTTAATAACTTTGCACGATAACCGTAAAACTTTATGACTATAATTTTGTGCAAATTGATGTATTTTGTAATGCTATATTTCAGACTTAGTTAAGGAAATACTTAAAGTTGGCATATTTTGAATGTTATTATGGTAATTTAGAGCCTAATTTCCCAGAAAAACTATACTATACAGGATATTTTAAATTTCAAATTTGAATTCAGCACATGTCCATTATGCAAACTCCTCTAAAAACAAAAAGTTCAAATTTGTTCAGTGAAATGACATTTACGGAGTGGCGTAATGACCCAGTAGTTACGAGTGCATTCCTCCGAACGAGACGGCACGGGTTCTGGTACTCGGTTTCCCATACTACTCATTCCGCCGTTGCTTCATTATCATCCCATTCCCATCTTCAAATAAACAACGCTACTTGCTTCGTAGACCCAAGATCTTCAGTTCAACCCAGCCAGGGTCGATGGGTTCTTAGGGCGCAAAAATACTTTGGAAGGGGAGAGAAGTTGGTCCCGTTGTCGATTTACGGCACGCAAAAGAACCTCAAGCATGAAAGAGGAAGTGTCTGAGCAAAATTTATCGGCCATTTTACGCCCTGAATTGAATGGAACCCTAATGACCAAATATGTTAAAGAGAATTCTTTAATAAATAAACTTAGTAAGACTGCACGCTACTGCTCTCTGCCGCCCGTGTCGAACTCCAATGCTTGACTACCAAGTGAGTTGGCATTAGAGGTCACATCTGGGGGGGGGGGTTTATCTATTGTCCCCCCCTTCCCCTTCATCCTTCCTTCCCATGCAATTCAGGGCGTGAAACGGCCGGCAAATTATGTTTAGAGGCCTCTTTTTAAAGGCTTGGGGTTCTTTTAAGTACGCAAATATACGACACGGGATTCATGGCTTTACTTCTCTTCCGAAGGAAGCCATACTTAATATTTTTACACCCGAAAAAATACATTGAACCTAGCCTGGATTCAACCCACGATCTTGGGTTTAGGAGACAAGTACAATTACTACACCATCAGGGCCGAAGGTAATGAACTGTAACACCAAAAAGTTCGTTATAAATTTCAAAGTTAGTTTTATAGTCTATAAATTGTTTGCACTTCTTCTAAAGAACGACCTAAAATGGTTTCCACCTTCCAACTATACAAACGCTTTACCTTGTTCAACACAAACCAGCAGGAAGACGACTTTGGATCGTTTAGCAATTTGGAAATATGAGCTTCTAATTTCGCTTAAAAAACAGAAAGAGATTTACAGACAATTTGCAGAAAGTATGTAGCTGCTTTTATTTTAAGTTCCTCGCAATGTGTTTTAAAAAGATAACCATATTTTTTTTAAAAAAAAAGGTTTATTTATACTATACAACGTAGCTCATCGTCTGTATTGTTATAAAACGCTGTTAATAATGTTAAAAAATGCTAAACATGCCCAATCAAGCGAGCAATTATCACGTACAAGTTACAGAAAACAGCTATGCTAATAGTACTGCCGAAACATAATAGATGGCACGAGCTCTGCGTTTTGTTATCGTTGCCTTTCTCAATTGTCTTTTTACCCACATTTTATCTTTGACCATATATTCAAGATAACATACCCCGCTGATACGAATGCTTATTCAACAGATCGGGCTCTTCTGTAAGTAAAGAAAGTAAGTTCATCTCAGATATTTGATATGCTTCTTGGCTCAGATAAACTTCAGACCATCCTTAACCACCTTCCGAATATTTGCGATTTGTGTGCTATTGCACCCTAATGCTGAATAGCATTCACGTTATTCCTTAGGTCATTTCAAAACGCAAAATATGACATTTTTGTCAATTATGTAGACGAGGATTATAATGATAATTGTGTGCACATTAACACATAATTATTGTTCTGTACTTCTTGAACCCATTATTTTCATAATTTCTATTCATTTATTATGTATGTGGCCATGGACAGGTTGTCGAGAAGATGAATCAGCCTTTAGGAAGAAAAACACCACGAGGGAGTTTTGAAAAGATGCACAATAGCGGTTTTTTACGAATACTGTGCTATCTATGCCATAAAGAAGTTATATGATGATTGTATGAGGAGTGTGTATCGAAAGGACAGTGTTCGTTTGTTGTCAAGTAGAGAAATAGGTGGAAACTGGAAGCCGAATATCATTGACAGAGATGGAAGGCGTCAAAACTGCAGGATGTGATCAAGAAGCTCCTGCATAGAAGATCGTTTACATAATATGAGTACTGTCGTCTGTCAACATTGTGGTCTCCCAGGAACATAATAGCCTGTGTCTCAGTTGATTATGACTGATAGAAGCATAACCTTTGATGAAAATTGAAACACTAGACAAGCCTCAGCCGCGCAACCCTGCACACCATTATTATATTAATTTCAAAGGTGTGCTCACAATGGGTTCTATGAGACTAGGCACTGGTTCAGGAGTGTCTAAGTCTGTCGTCGGCTAATGGAAATGCATTGATGGGAATTATTTGGAGAAGCTGGTAACGAGTACTAGCTATCATATACCAGAGAAGAAAGTTCAGTTCATGCAATTGATACATCCACAGCTTAGGTGCATGTTTCAGCAACGGTGAAAGACGAGATGATCAACAGGAGTGTTCCTCCAACATGACAATGCGCGGCCCCAATACGACCACAAAGTTGGCATCACTGGATTTCATTATTGTGTCGTATCCACCACCATATTCATGATTGTCTATAGGTCTGATTATGCCGTATTCGACAACATCAAGGACAGGCTGCGAGCTAAAATTCGGCGACAACGAGGAAATTCATGCACCTTTCCACGGGTGGTGACATAGAACTTCCAAACAAGGATTTCACGACGCCACAATGAAGTTTCCAGGAAGTGGCAACTGTGCATTGACGTTAGTGCGGAGTATATTGCGAGACCCCACGTGCATTGAATCATATTGCATAATAAGGTACAAACAAACTAATATAAACCATATCCGAGCTCCCCTCGTACGACCAGGAATTTTAGGCGGTAACAGATGCTTCCTATAAAATGTCATACAGTCATGGAGAATTACTATAGAAACCGGCAATACAGTTATGACAGATTCCCGGTATTCTATTGGTACTTATATAATAAAAGTTTCACTCACCACAGAGTGAATCACTGCCATCATTTAGTGTAGGGATTCCAGACGTCCCGATTTGGAAATCTTTGCCGGTGTCCCGCCTTGATTACTTACGGAATTTTTACCGCTTATAGTATAGTTTTTTCTATGTGTTATTTTGCTTTATGATTCCATGGGCTGGCATAAACCTAGCTCTTTTTAATATTTCTTATTATTGTTGAATTATGTCGCATACCTTTAGCAATATAAGTCCATAACAGAAAGTAGCAGCGAACTTAATAATGTAAAAACTTACAAAAATAGAAGTAGGTATTCATTTATGTAACTGTAACGTACATAGCTATAGAGAAGGTAATGTATTTAAATACATTTCTTAAAATGATGTAGGATATTGGGGGTTGGAGAAATGTATTGTAGCATAAGTTCATTAAGAAGTAGAAGTGATAGTTGGAAAAATTAAGTTAAGAAAATTAGGGTCTGTGCTGCGCAACATGGAGATTAGATAACGTTCTTAAAAGGATTTCGAGAATCGAGTCGAGTGATAGCCTGATGAAAATTGACGTGTCGCCGACTGTTCCAGGATAGCCATCTTGGTTGACGTCCACCAGTATGTAAGTAGCCCTAAATGGTTATAAATATAATCTATTTCATAATTCGAATATTGTTTGTGTTTTCAGTGTATACTTATGCCTAATATTTTCCTTGTTTGGTCCTTTTTAATTCATGATGGTTAGGATTTCTTGAGATTGGAGTTGCAGCTAGTTTCCTAGCCCGACAACAGTTTGTTGTATAAGTTACAGAATGTCTAGCAGGGGATCGCGACAATACTACTAATTGGCAACAAGTTTAACTCATACCATTAACCACCTGCATTTCTTAACTTTTAAGCACTTCCCCCCCTTTTTCCTTCCTTTCTTCTTCTTTTTATGAAATGCCATCGAAGCGAAAGTATGTTTTCGAGTACAAAACGAAAATTTTATTTTCAGTTTGTTAATCTAAATTTTTTTTATTCAGATACATTAACTCCAAGAACCCAGGAGAGGCGGTATTCTATCTCCTAGGTGAAAAAGTGAGTAGCCAAATTTTATCTTAGATCTGACATTTTTAAGCTACTCATTTTTTTTTATTAAAATAACGATTTCCTAAAATAATGTAAACGTTTATCTGCAAAGGTATGAGGCAAAATGATGGCTATTAGAAGGGAGAATAGGCATGGAGGAACTTACATTCTAAAACTGATCTTTTCTTAGACTCAGTTGTATCCGTGCAGCATAGTTTTTTCCCCTTTGTTTATAAATTTGTATAAAGCTTTTTAGAGAACAACAAAGCTCACCTGAACAGCTAAAATTGACAAATTTGTGATTGTTTAAAGTCAATCGATCCTCAAATTTAGTAATGGACAAGTGAAATTTCGATACTTTTGATCATCCCTAATTCACTTATTTGCAGTCAATAGGGCCATCGAAAAATTTTTTGCTAATGGCATCAGGTAAATTTTGCTTGCTTCACAAAACCCGAAGAAAAATTGTTCCAAGGGGGCTTAAATTTTAAGCTTAACGGCTTCCGTATTGATTATGGCCTAATTATTTTTAAACATATTGTTTATCATAATGTCACGGTTATACTTATTATGTAGCAAAATATCCAAATTAACCATTTAGATGCTTGTGTGCCTTATTACATAGAAATTAGTTGCCTGGAAAACTGTATTGTACAACAGAACAAATGGCTGTTTTCCTGCACCCTCCGAATATTAGCTGGCTAGCAGCTAACATCTGTCGCGCTCTGTTCACGCGGTTAAAATGCGGTTTAGCAGCTAAAACGTCATCCCCCCCCCCTCCTCCCAATCCACTAAAACCGAGAATGTGTTGAAACGTGGTGCATTAACAATACACTTAAATATAATATAGACCTATCTCGATTCCCTCCTTCATTACATTTCAGCAAACGTTTTTCTTTCTCTCCATATGTTTCAGTTTTAGAATATATTTATAACTTTTAGTCCAGTCGATAATGAATTGTATTACATTTGAGTATGTTTGTATGAAGACATATCGACATACCACGCGCCGACCATGATAGACTGCTCGTTGTGTGGACTAGATGGTGAGCTGAGAATCGCTGGTTTGATTCCCATATAGTCCAAGCCTAATTTATAATTGCCAATGCTATTAAAAAGATACAATTTCCTTTTCTTTAGTCATAATAATTAGTATTTAAATTTCCTCGTTGAATACAATCAACGCAAGTTTGAAAACATGCATGCGAAACATTTAAGCGCACGCATCTTTAAACACTAATCAGTTAAACCTATAAGGTGTATGATAACCTGTATAAAAAAAAAAAAAAAAAAAAGGATAAATCATTCATGCCGTGTGCTTTACGTACAACGCACGATTTATTCATTAACACATGTTTTTTTCTTCCCCGTTCTTACATCCAGGCGTTGCAGATAGCATACTGGATGTTTCATTTCTTTTCCTAAGGTTTCAATTTCATATGAATATACGTAATTCATTGAAGTTTGAAATTGATATATCATTGTATACCAGAAACATGTTTACAGAATGACACAAGTGGCGGCTACACTTTAACCCATGTCATGAAAGCTCACTGTGTGTTTGCTGTTCTTAGTAGTAGTGTGATGCATCTGATTGTGCTACTGTTACAGGATAGTCAACAGCCACCGTTTCTGTATGTTACAAGTAATAGACACACGAATCTCTTGTCTACATGTGCTAGAAAACTGCTGAATAAAATAGTACCAAAGATAATCTATCAGCAGTTTGGTGTTCGAAAACACAAACAAAACCCTCCATTCAGCCCTGGTTAATACACTGGGAACAACGGAAACATTTTTAAATGTACAGGAAAGAGATGGCAGGCCTTACCACTTAAGTCCTTGCGTAATCTATCGCAGTAGATGGGGTTATCAATTAGCCCATGTCAAGAAGCTGGGGAGAGGGGGAAAAAAAACACTGTATACATATCATGATAATCGTCAATATCCTGATGATTACAAGAGAACGATTATCGAATATCGTCGTTGTTTCTAGATTTTGTCAATGCAAATTGGAATCTCCAACGAGGTGGTTCCAGCTAGTTGAGCACGTCAATTAAAGTAGACGCAAACCTTAATGACATATGAAAGCAGCGTCCAATCTCTTACCCTCTGTATTGACAGTTATGATACACCCTATGGGGGGGGGGGGATGTCATCCCTTGAACGATAAATTCTGCTAAGTCCTACTTGTTACAGCACACGGTTTACAAGGTATCCAGCAAGGCTGTGTGGCCACTGCAGCAATTGTGTTATATGACATGCATTAAAGACACCGACTAGTATGTGTTCCGTTAGCTCTGTAGCAGAGTGTGCAGCGCTTCGGTGGTTATGAGCTCAGGTTCCCTCCCGGCATGAAACACTGTTTTTAAAGCTTTGTAACATATTTTGACAAACTACTTTCGTAATATTGTTTCCCATACGCAGCAAGCTTTAACATCAACATATTATATATATTATAATGAATATTATATTTCCTTCAGTATTTGTTCTGTCTAAATGCAATATGCCGCACACGCATGCAGGACAAAAGATAGTTTATGGATAAAAATTCAAGAAGCCTGGGATGTTGTAGCCTCTCGTCCACAGTAATGTAGAAATCTGACATCATCAGTGCCCCGAAGATTGAGGACAGTTATAAATACACCTATGCATACCTATGTATGCACATGCATGCTAAGGGTTTCATACACCCGATATTGGTTTATTTCTATATGTTTTCAGTTTAGAAGATATATGCTTCTGTTCACATATTTATTTAGTTATATGAAAAGAACATGCTAGCTTGCGAGTACGATTTTTTGTGCATAGGTAATAGCATTAAAAACTCAAAGAATATGTTAAAATATAATATGATATTAAGGCAACACGATGTTCTGCATATAAACTTATAAAACCATTGATAAAGAAAACAAAAATGTTGCGTGGGATTTGAACCCAGGAGCTTACGCCGAAGAACAATGTTTTCGAAACTGCTCGGCCGCCTCTACTCTACCCTAACGTTCTTTCTTTCCAGCTGCTTATGACTTTACGTTTACAGGCAAAGCGCCCACAGCAGTGTGCCAATCACTGCATGTGCGTTATAAGTACAGTATTTACGAGTTTGGGAACCGGATATCGGAAGAACACGTTGTAAAAACAGGCAGTTTAAAAGTATTAAAGTAACATCAGCGGCCGAGAAAGAATAAGACATCCTGTACGAAAAAATAGGTGAACTTTTTCGAATTTGCAATTACAATGTAGTTAACGTTACAGGTATGAGAGTTGCGACTCATATTGATGGTGATAATAATAATAATAATAATAATAATAATAATAATAATAATAATTGAATTGTGTATTCTTAAAAATACCTGAACAATTAATAATTTGCAAGAGAAAATATACATCAAATGTTGCAATAATCACTTGCAAAATAACATGTAACCTGAGGCAGTTCTGAAAATTATAAGCTAAAAACACATACAATAACTACAAACTCAACGAGAATAATATATATTAATGACAATAAATTAACTATGATTCATAATTACATAAAAATAAAATATCCGAATAACCCAGCACTGAATGCAATACTTTCTTATGATCCTTCACAAAAAGTCGAGGAACAGATGACGAAATAGTGCAGGAAACATACGAAAAGTCTCAATAAAAGCCATCCGTGATTTATCTTACAAAGATATGTTGGACTAGGCCACAAGTTCGAAGAACATTTTGCCAATTCACCACCTGACTGCTGAAAAACATTTCTTATTTTTCGTGTGTCAAGTAAATTGAGGCCTCTATGTCCTAAAACCTCACGGCTGCTGACACAACTCAATTAGTTCCCATCTTTTCCTTCGCACTGGGTGTGGACACCCTACATACACTGGTCACACACGAAACTGTTCAACACGCCTCAAAATTTTGTTCTGCTATTAGCTACTTTACATTTAGCTCCTCCATTCATTCTTTTTCGTGAGCGTAAGCGAAAACTCCTGCAGGATTATATCGCTGGGGAGTTCTTTTCTCTTAAATATTAACGATGAAGGCATTTCGTGCCATCAGCACGACGTGATAAAAAGTGCTTTACAATCCTCTTTTCCGCTCAAATAAACAAGAATCCATTAAAGGTCTTAACAACGCTTCTTCTTATTTTCGAGACGATAATCTACATCCTCCGATGAACAAAACAGTCGCCACTTCCTTGGATGGCAAAAAGTGCAGCTTTAAGGGCAATGGGGAAAAAACGAACTCATAACGAAACTTTAAATTTAGCTTACATATGTACTCTTCGCGGATTTAAATACAATGTGGGATGATAATTGAGTAATGAAAAAGAAAGGCATTTACTTAACTTTTAACGCACTGAAACGTATACTGAATCCATCAAAGGCTGCTGTTGTGATGACCAGTGACCATTTTGTGTCATTTCTCTTTCTATCGAGCCAATTAAAACGTAAACCATTCGTCAGATTTACATATTGCTGACTTTTGAGTTTATGCATTAAGGTAGCGAGACAGCGTTTATTTTAGCACAGAAAATTACAAGCCTATACTGCGAGCGTCATTTTAAAAGTTCCCGGAATGACCCACAGATTGCAGCAGCAGTTCCGAAAGTTTCGTTATCAAAACCAGTCATCTTCCATTCAAACATATGTGCAATAATACATGGATTGTGAAGAATCGTAGTAGCTACAGCTGTTTGTTGCAGTGCAGACGTGTGTATATGAGGAAAAGGACAAACATCGTACGGTTATTAAGTACTTGGTAAAGAAGGGCTTGAATGCAACAGAAATTTATACAGATATGACAAACTCTCTAGGGGACTCTAAACCATCATTTCCAAAGTAATGGCATTTAAACGTCACCGTAAAAGCTTGGAAGATGCCCCCCCCCCTGTAAAAGACGACGAAAATCCTCACAAAATCAGAAATTATCAATAAGTTGCACATGGTTCTGCAGGACCGCTGATAAAAGGTGCCCGAAATTGCTAAAGCTCTCGTTGATATTTCTGCGGATTGCGTATTTCGCAATTTGAGGGAAGAAAATTATGGGCATAATGGGTGCCGCAATTGCTGACTCAAGATCAAAAGTGAACCAGCGTGCAAATTTCTCAGCAAAGTTTGGTTCGTTTTCAGAGAGATCCTATGGAATTTATACGTCCATTTGAGACCAATAATAAAGTTACACACTTGAAACAAAATAGCAATCTAAACATGGGAAACCTCATGATTCTCCACCGACAAAGAAAACTTAAAAGTGTGAAATCGGCCTGGAAGATCATGCCGTCCGTTTTCTGGGATGCGAATTGATGATTTCCACTGAAACATCTATCAATGGAGCGTATTAAGCTAACCTTTTGAACCCATTGAAGACAAAAAAGGCCGGCTTTATCAAAGAAGAAAGTATTTTGCATGAAGACAATGTAAGACATTATACGTGTCGTTGCAATGGCGAAACTTAATAAATTGACTTCGCTACACTGAAATGAATGGCGTTTTTTACTACAGAGGCACCACAAGCGATGGACACTGATGATACATGAAATGAAATGATAAATTGGGAAAAGATTTATTTTTAAGGAAGGAATCGTTGCAGGCCTAAGTTTTAGGGTACCTCCCCGGCATTTGCCATTTATGAGGAACTGAGGAAAACCTGGAAAAAACCTCAGTCAGGGATTTGAACCCCAGACCTCCCGCGCCTTAACGACCTTAACAGTTCATTACTGTCGACTGTGTTCGTGCCACGCATAAGTGACGCTAGAAGCAGATGGTATGTGAAATCAGTGTATGGTTTTGTACTCCAAGGCTCTTGTGTTCTATTGCAGAGTTAGACTTAATCATTGTTTGTATGAGTGACGCTAGAAATATAGATACATGGCTTTGCATTAAATTTTAAAAAAAAGAGGCACGTTTTGAAAATTAATCCATTTAAAACGCATCATTATAACACTATGCTCTAATTTTAATTGACTTTTCAATCTAGTTATCGTGGATTAGGCTTTAAGTGTGCCCATCAACAGGTTCACTAGGAGTCCGCGAGAGGCTCTTAAGCAGTTCGCGAAGAAATGCACACCCTTACCGCTTTCCCTTGCATATGACTAAACAATGAAAAGTTCCTGCTGTTCGTGATATGCCTTGGCAATTCGCCAAGTGTAGAATCTGCGGTTGGCATACGTAAACAAAGTAAAAAAGAAGGATATTATAACCAAGAACGGATGTGGGAACCGTTTCTGTGATACAGATTTCGTCTTATGGCTATAGAGCTCAACTCATCAAGTTTCTAGGCAACGATAAATGGGCACGAGGCAGTTAAAAACAAATGAGGAGAGAAGTCTTAATTACACACCTGATTGCGGTTTATAGAAATATAAAATTTGAAAATAGGCTTGAGGATGAAATGTAACAGTGTGGGGTATCCTATCCTTACTTATCTGCCCCCCTCGCCTCGTTTATCTTTACCTTTGCTTATTCCAGAATGTGATTTCACATGCAAAAAAAAAAAAAATATAAATCCATCTACTTATCTGGAACAGCATACATTTGGTCGATATGTTCGCAGAATACCACGCAATACAATGTAAACCTAGTGGCAGGAATCAAAGCAAACGATATAAAACTCACAGCATGAGAATAGCTGCACCTTTTATAAAAACACTGTCACTTAACGCCACTTATATCTGGTGTTAATTAACTACACCATATTAATTTCAGAGATTGTAGAGGAGTCTTAGACAAGTAATGGGGTATTGAATGCATGATCCAAAACGCAAAATAACGGAGATATACGACGATGAATAAATTAATAAACAGACAGCAGGATCTTCGGTCAAGTGCCTTTTTTTTCTCTCCTGATAAATATTCAAAAAATTCGAATATTAATATTTTAGTAGCATTTATGCTTAAAATATATAAATGCCTACTTTGACCTTAATGCATAGGCACTTACTCCTAGGGACTGGGCTCAATCAGAGGGGACTCAACCCCCTAATATTTTCAAATGGTGATGACAAAATTAAATGAAATGTCGCAAATCTTGAACGTTCGTCAACAAAATCATTTCCGAAAATAGCACATGGGGTGTAAAGGAAAACTACAATGAAATCACAAGATTAATCGTGTCAATAACGTGTTTTCGCGATGTCTGTTTAATCGAAATAGGACATATTCTATAACATACTTTCTACAGCTATACACTTTTAAAAACGGATTGTAGTTCAGCCTTTGTAGTCAAGAGGTAAAACATCGTGCGAACGGACAAGGTTTATAACTAAGTTTAAATGTTGCCGCATTAACTTTTTAACATTATGCAGCTCTGTGTTACGAGTCCTATGACGAAGACATTCTGACATGAAGAAAAACTTTTTGGGATTCCTACATGAAAGGATGAAGAAGGGGCAACCTGTGACTAGTGACACCATAAGAAATAACTTTTTCTTCTTTGACCTACGTCAACTGTCCTGGCAACAACACAAGTGATGGATTTTGTCCTACGTGCTCCAAGATGTAACAATAGTCCACTTACAAATTCTATGCTCTGACGTTTTATGAAGCGGACTTGCTTATCTCTTAAGACGCCGTACAACAATATGCCAAAATCTTTTTTTTATATGAATTTAAGTTTCAAATTAGGAATAAGCATGACACTCTATGGCGAATTTGATTCGCGTAAATACTTTATATTTATTTTAGAAAATATGAGGTCAATTTTTAAAAACGTCTCGTTTGATTTGATACGGAATGTCCCAAAAACTGTGTCTCTAAGCTGTGAGTCTAATACTTTCTACAATTATTGCATTTTTGACATCCCCACCTCTAGTACTATTTTAACACTTGGAGAGCCTCAGCTATCTAACCTATCTTTTGTCTACAGTACGCGGTTACAAAATATGTGCCTGTCTCTTTGACCATAAATATCCCAATGTAATTAGCTGAATTCCGCTTTCTAAGTACACATGTGAAATGCTCTTCATAGAATTAATGGGTATCTTCCCTCTTCGCGGTCTTGCTATCCCAAGGGTCTCCAGTTTGTCTCGCGGGGCTTCGTTGGCTCTGATCCAATACTCCCATATGGTACGGGTTTTCATATGCGAGAAGAAAAACGTATGTGAGAATTTGCTATCTGCTTGTAACAAGAAAAAATAAAAGTACTACATAAAAATGGACCTGAAGCAACACATTTCTTTTTCTTTCAAGGTTTAGCTTATTTCCGTTCAAATAATAGTCTAAATTTGGTATTACACTTTGCAACTCTATGACTTTTGCTTTACCTAGAAGACATAGCCCGCAAGCCGTCGCGGTACCACTACCGGTCTGTCTCCATCACTGACTTCTTTGTCTAATTCCTACCGTGGACACTAGGGCTAATTTTCAAACATTGCCCAGAGTTTTGTATGTATGACAATGCTCGGTGTCGCACAGCTACTAATGTTATCTTGCTGGTAGGATGGGATTGGAAATATTTGAACATTCATTATCTTCGCCAGACATAAGCCCTCTCACTTTCCATACTAGAGGAACAAGCGTTCAAGAAGGGGCCCCGAGTTCATTTGCGCTATCATGAATTCATTCCATTCTTTCCTTACATCAATAGGTTTAAGGACCCTTATGCTACATCATAATCGTATCAATATCATCTCTATTGGTTCTGCTACGGGTGGCCGAGATCCTAAAGGCGCGGAGTCGTGAGCGGGAGGTCTAGGATTCGAGTCCCTACAGGACCGTCCTTCCTGGTTTTCAAAATGGCAAATGCCGGGGAGATGCCCTAGATCTGGAATGCTTCCTTCCTTTAAAAAAATCCTTTCCCAGTTCATCAATTCATCTCATGTTTAGTGTCCACCATGTGTGATGCATCAGTAGTAAAAACGGGCGTTAAACATTATTAAAAATCTCCACTGGGACAAAGTAGCGGCTCACTATTGACATTCCGGTTTCAGAAGCCCGCTACCATACTACCATGCCAGGAGGAGTGCCCATTAGTTCATGGGACAGTCAGTGGGCTGGTTGGATGGACGTTTGTTCGCTTGCATCACGAAAACAGCAAGTTCTGAAGTGATAAATAAAAATTTATACAAGGGCGGTCTTAGAAGTTCTCGGTCTAACAATAAAGGAATTAGGTTTTAACCTGTACATCATTTTATTTGTTAACATAATATATCATAAAATTAATATATTTATTCCACAGATGTTCTCATTACCCCCTCTCTAGTGTGTTTTCGGTGCAAAAACTTCTCTACAGGTGGAATCGTCACTTGAATTTGATTAAAAACATTGATCAGCGAGAAAGAGTTTGAGCGATGAGAACCTATGGATGTTGAAAAGAACCAAATTAGGGAGGTAGGATGGATGCTTCAATTCATATTTCAAATCTCTCAATTTTCTCGTAGCTATAATACTTCTGTGAGCATGTGCACTGTATTAATAAGAGAGAAAGAGAGTTTTCTACAAACCTTTTATTTTCATATACTTTTTTTTTTCGTCTAGTTGGTTTAAAAGATTGGAATAGTACTCTCCGATTGTGATTTTACACTTTTGAAGATAATAATCAGTAAAAACATTTCCTTTAGAATCCCAAAATACTTTCTTACTGATGGAATCACTTTGCCTTCTTTGGCGCTGAGCAATCGGCTTCTGTCCACTGTTTTGATTAGGTGTCCAAGTTTAACCCACAGTTATAAGTCCAAGCACAAAATCGCTCTGCTGCTGTTAGCAAGCGTGATACCCATCTTAAGCTACGATTTGCATACATACAACTCAAGTACAACATAACCTACTTTAAAAGGCCTGCAGCCTCAGTAATGTCCCGCACATTAAACTCGCTCGTCATTAAATACCACATCATGCAGTCCAATTTTTAATCGCTGAAAGTGAAGAATCCTTAATTTTTATAAATTTGTGTGAATTTCCTTTGGCATCAAACCATCTTTTACAATAAACTTTATCACCCCACAATGCTCAATTTTATGTGTTTTGTGGGATGTCTGTAACAGTCTGTGTTAGAACACTGTATTAAAAAATCTATTAGATAAAATAAGTTGATATTTCAAATGAATGCTAAGTCAGAACTTAGCTGCTGCCACCACTTTTTTCCATTCCTCGTGTCATGAAACATTTACCGACCTAGTAATATGTTTAAAAGTCCATCACCCGTTTTGAATGCTTAGCTCCTCACGTTCTCATGACCAAAATTTAATGAATGATCACGTTTTGCATCCATATTGTCAATAATTATATATCGTATTTATTGCGCAAAATACGCTAATTTACATCATTTATGTCCGCGTCCTACCCATCAATTGATCGCTTTTACAAATGTGTAAATTTTAAATCTAATGACTATATGCTGTGATCAACTTTATTGTTTTCCATTTAGGAGGGAGGTACTCATTACTATGAAAAGATCTAATATTAATAAATTTTGTATTCCACAAAAATACATTTGCGTTTTCTTAATTACTGTACAATGGCAAATACTTGTTTCTAACGCAGTTAATATGACGCATTCTTAATAGCATATGGATAGCAAATGTCTGCAGGAAAATAGGGTGGTAAACAAAGGAAATGTATACATATAGCCTCTTTATACTGAAACACTGCGTCCTCATTTCGCCACACAATCGGAAAATTTGCCGAAGGGAAATTATTCGCAACGGCCTCGCCACCTGGCGAAGAAAAGCATGTTTTTTTTAATTGATTTATTTATGGACGCTCTTTAACATCTCAGGTGATCATCGTCCCATTCAACTGAGGGCGTGAAACGGCGACAAATTTTGCTCAGAGGCCTCTCTTTCGGCCCTCCACTGTCAGATATGCCTGAGTAATTTTGAAAATAGAACACTCTCCCAATTCATGTAAACTGTCTACCGGATATTTTGTTTCAGGGCCTACACGTTTCACTTTGGGTGCAGCAGTAATTATATATGGATGAAGATGTAATAGTTGAGTGGATTTACACGCACTACCTACACATGATCAACTTGCTGGGCTTATCGCCTTAAAAGACTTTCGAGGAAAATTATCAAATCCAGCTATGTTAAAACGATGAAAAGGCCTTAGCTTTAAACTTTGATCGCCAATCTGAAACAAAAACTGCACTTTCCGATATCTGGAGGAAAAGAAGAAGTAAGCAAACTATCTAGTAAAATTGCTGTGCAAGATTACCTATCTTACAACAATATTCTATATGAATTGTTACCTATTGACCATAGATTGACATTGCTCCCCTGTTACACTGTGCAGAACTGTGTCGATGTTTTCACGAAGTTATTTTGAACTGCGAGGAATGGGTATGAAGCACCAGTATCCACCTCAAAAACATCACACAACGACAAATCGAATTCATGAAGCTATGGGAAATCTGAGTCTAGAAATCAGCTGATCGGGAAACAGTGTTGGCGTAAGCGCTCATTTCCGTGACCAGTGTGGGATCTTGTTTGTGCAAACAAGGCTGTTCAGCGTAGAAAATGTGTCCTAATCAACCTGAAAACGCTCAATAACTGGCTCCTTGTACCCTTCTCGATGTCATGTAATTTCGTTTCCATAAGCATCCCTAATTACGATGCCGTGGTAAGAAGAGTGACTCACAGTTTCATTCTCCGAATGTAATTGCTTATGCATTTTCAAACGGTTTTTTTTTCAATTGAAAAAACGGGCACTTTGCTTATTAACATGACAACTCATAGTACATCGGCCTTGTCAAAATTCCACCAGTTCTGGAGATACTCGGATGTTATGAACATGCATATTATTGGATATTGTATTCATGCTTTGAAATGAGGCTTCTTCAGCTAATGGAATACTATATAACATTTCCTTTTGTAAGAATTATTTTGCACACGATCTTAGTTTTTGAGGGGGAGGCTACTTCGGAAAATTTAGCGCGAAAGTCTCTTCAAAACAGTTGGTACCATTTCTTTTACCGTAAACCAGGGCTACTTTGACACAGTTTCGAAGGTTTTTAAGGTGTACTTTATGCCGAAAAGATTGATGTATGGTTTAATGCAGCAATCCTATATGGTATATTTCCCCACATATAAAATCTAACTAGACAAGTCACTTTTATTTAAGTCTGTTTTGCCACGTGTTGCGACTATTTTGGCATTAACCCCATTGTAAATAGTATTTTGACATCACTACAAAAGTTATTACAACTATAATTTGATAAAATAAACCTACACTTTTTTATCGATTCTAACACACAACAGTACACACAATTATTTTCAGATTAAATCATTAGCAATGTTTATAAACTGCCTGTGTGCATATTGCAATTAACCAATCAGTAATTACTGAAAATTGTTCCTTAGGAAGAGTTTGCGTCGAGATTCTTGTCCGCACTTGTCCAAGATTCGGCGCCAATGCTTCTTAAGCAAATACTCCGTCTGAGGGCTGGAGGAGTTGAAAGCAGTAAACAAGGGCTAATGCAATTTTTGTCACTTCGGGTGAAAAATGAGAAGGAAGATTATCACCTATGACAAGGACATTTTGTTTTCCGGATCTGCGTTCTTTGATGTGAGGTAACAGTACCTGGAAGGGAAGAAGGAAGGGGGGGGGGGGGTTGGAGTCTGCTTCTAAGATGACAATCCTCACTACTTCAAGGGTTTTTTTAAAGATCTTCATCACAGTAACCCCTGTATGCACATCTACCACGATTGTTTTCGTATTCTTTCTAACCATTATAATGTGTAACTCCTTTCCACGCAGAAAATCAACTAAAAAATTAATTTATCCTTGCTGGCATTATAATAGCCCTTGTTAAAGTGACACTAACAATTATCATCTGCTTTTAAAACTACTTAATTATTCCTGTGCCTTCAAGAAATTACCTAGACCGTTGCATTGTCAAAATAGTCCGAAACAAGCAGGAAATTTAAACTGTCAAAGAAACCCCAAATTCTGTAAAAGTAGCTTCTGTTTATGGTAACAATTATATATATATATATATATATATATATATATATATATATATATATATATATATTCTTTGTTCTAACGTATATCTAATTTTGCACTTCCTTCAGAAGTCAAGTTAAATAGTTGACATGCTAAACACTACTAAGCAGGCTTATGCCAATTGAGCTTGAATTCCAGTCATATGGGGATTGAAGATCACTAATACATACAAATTCCAACTGCGCAGCGGAACGAGGGCATGGTTTGTTGTAAACTGGGAGAGAACACATCTCGAAAAGGATTATAATTCAGCATCTATGAATAGCTTTGAGAAACTCTGCAGAAGCCTTCCAACAGAAGCTCCCAAAGAATGAAATGGTTTGGATAGCTGAGTAAAATGGAAGAAAAGTGGGATGCAAACAGATTTATCCAAATCCACGGATCGTAAGAAAAATAGTTCGCGAATGCAATGAAGAAAGGCTTGGGGGTGTAGAGTGTTGCCATATATATAGATGGCATTAGCTGTATATTTCAGCGAAGCATACTGGATTACTTCGACGCGCAACCTTAAAGGTATCAAGGGATTTTCTTTGAACATTAGGGAAATTAATGTTACGAAAATGGTTCCGGACCAATAAACTTTGCTAGCGTTGCGCCTCTGTATATTTAGTACTTGTCCCGCCAACCTACAGAAGCTGGTGTCTCAACATTGCCAAGGCGTATGACTCAACTTGGCACCAACACAAAATTTGCAAGAGAAGATGAACAATGGATCCGATGAGATGCACTCGTAATTCTGTTCCTAGCTGTCTCATATCCAGAATCTACGAGTGCAATCTCCCATAGATTATCACGGTAAGGCATAATCCTTTGGGTACAAAATGGTGTATCATTAATCCGTGAACCCAACAACACCTTTGACTGGAAATAAGCTGTAACAATTATGTGAGCCCCTTTCCCTTCCAAAACAACGTGATGGCTTTTATCTTTTGCAATGAAATGTTAATGTTTCGTATTCCCTTCGGAATGATGAAGAAATGAACCCATAAGGCCCAAATGTGCCGTAAGTTCACTGGCGTCTAATATTTGTCCTTTCAGGATCAAGAAAATCTTACTAATACATCTAGCCTGCTAGTTGAGAAGCATTACTTTGTATCAGAGATGTACTGCACCGCTTAAATCCAGCAAGCCTGGAGCTTACCTTGAAACGTGGGAAACCCTAACCTTCCTCAATGCTCTGGCCAATGATGTGGCTTACCTTCGCATTTTCTGCATACTTTCCTGGTGTATGCCAGGCCTATGTGAGCGCTCCATTCGTGAAATGACTATTGATGAGGACAGAACAAGCTTCCGCAACTCTTGAGGTAGTTTACGTTTTAAAATTCGGCATTAGCAGCAAAGTGGTGAATTCTTCCGTAATTCTTCTGCAAATCAACACTGGCAGTAAGTTCAGCTATTAGTGAACTAAGTTATAGAGCCTCATAAAAAACTATGACCTCGTTATTTTAAAAAGTTTAATAGTTTATTACAAATTTAACGAAATTTAAAATGGATATCCCCTGAATTTTTATTGAACTAAATACTGCCGTCTTAAATTACATTTAAAAACTCTCGGCTCTAAAATGGTAGAGATGACTTGATTTATTTGGAATTAAGGGGTAGTTTTACATTAATCTTTTCAACTTTTACTTTTATGAAAGAAATTTCGCCCAATAGTGTGCAGTAGCTCCGGAAAACAATGTTAATTTTTTTCTAATCTTTCAGTCGCTGCCAACATATTACGTTATTTATTTATTTGATTTATTTTCGGACGCTATTTAACATCTACTGTGATTAGCTTTGCTCAGAGGCCTGCTTTCAGGCTTGAGGTACCACACGGGACCCACGGTTTTACTTCCCTTCCGAAGGAAGCCATGTGGCGAAAAAATCCATCCATCAGGGATTGGACCCAAGATCTTGAGTCCACGAGGCGCCTTAAGGACCACGGTCATCCGTGGCGGATGTTTTTCTGTTATCGTAACCGCTTTGAACAAAAGATGGAAGTGACGATGATAAGCATTGAAAAACGTTGACATTTTCTCTTTATGACTCTGTTTTGCCTCAAATTTCCGTAATAATTTCCCATTTGACCATAATACCATACTGAGGGGAGGGAGGTTATGATAATTGCGGAAAATCTGTAATAGTTGGCACTTCTATATTAGTAAGCAAAAAGAAACCATAATCAAACGTAAAATTAAAGTTGCACCTTAAAAGTCCTGAAAATAATTACCTACATTACAGATTTAATCTACTACTTACTTTTCTTCAGCATTTCCATTTGTCAACGATTGTCTTTTACAGGTCCTGATGGACCATTTGAATCATTCGAATTTAGTTACATTTAGCACCAGAGGATGGTAGAACGATAGGGGGCTAGCTAATCGCATCAATCGGCATCTAGTGTGATACTAAAGTATTACTCGGACATGAAATGGCCGGTAATTTCGTTCCGGGACCTCTTTTTTCAGATATACCACGGGACCCCACGGCTTTAAGTATCTCCCGAAGGACTTGCGCTCCAAACTTTTACGTTCCGTAAAACCAATCGACCTCGGTCGGGTTTGAACCCGGAACCTTGAGTCTAGAGGCCCGTTACCCTTGGATCATTGGATTTATAAAATATTTTCATTATATATACCAGTAAAATTAACTAATCCACTCATTGACAATATTTTCCTGAAGTTTCCCTTACAGGAAAAAGTTTATTATTCTTGCCACATCTGTGGGGTTTGCTCTGCGGACTGGCAACAGTGGTGTATAACAGATATATGCACAAGTCGAGAAGAGCAGTTAAGTTGACGGAGAGGGTCGAGCCTGCCTCACAATTAGCCGGCAACGAGGAACACAGTCCGATCAATACCATGCAGAAGGACTTGCTAGCACAGCCGGGGCTAAGAAAGAGAAAACACCCAAGATAAAAGTTAATTCCGCTGCCTACAATATAATTGAATCAAAGACATTCATTATCCGCCATTTCTATTTCCCCGAAATTCGCGTGCTTCCTAACTCTTAGAACTTGGTTAGCGGCCAAACGTTCAATTTAAAAAGCGTTTAGAGAGTTTGGGATGACAAAAAACTGTGTCGCGTCGCTTATTCTGCAGTTCAACGAACAGATTATTTCACAAGCTCAACCAGCAGATCAGAGTTACTATCTAATGTAGTTAAAAACGAAAAGTAGTGACTTCCTGCTTCATGACATTCATTTTAATACTAACAGCGTGGGAGAATTTCGAAACCAAGATGCCTTATTTTAAATGTTTGAAAATGTTAATTCGCGCCCATTTATTTTTTATTTTATTTTATCGTGTCTCATTGTAGAAAGAACGAGTCTCTCCCAAAAGAAAAAACAAAATGCTTGACAGAGTTAACTAGTTAATTTTATTTTATAAAATACCCGAATAATTGAATACATAAATGCTTACATATCCGAATAAGCGTAGCTTCATTAGTTTTTAATACATATACCATTATTATCTTACAGGAATCTCTAATTCTGAGATAAAATAAAGTTCAAAAAATTCTGGCAAATACACGAACTTGCGACAATATAAGACCGCGGTGTACAGTTTTATTACTGTTATGTTAAAAATAGGTTGTAAGCTTCTAGAAGCTCAATAACTATGTATAACTAACGCTCATACGAGTGCCTGAACATACACAATAGAAAGAGAGAATCCCCTCCCCCAAATCGTAGTAGTAAATTAAAAAAACATAATAGTAATACTTCTGATTTTTATTCAACATCTAATCAATGACAGTTTGATTAAAGCCTGGAATTTATAGCACAAAATGTCTCCACTTGTATATTTTCTACGTTTTGAAATCAGTTAGACTGAAATTAATATTCAGGTTTTTAAATACGATGTTCCCTTTCAAATGTTGCAAAGCTTAGAATGTAAGACTGTATATGTTCATTTCCTTGTAAATTCAAATAACAACGAAATTAAGCAATACTTCACAAATTTACACTTTCCTGTCATTTAACAACATCTCCCCATTAATCAAACCACAGTAGTATGAGCTATTAAGGCGTGGACCCGTGAGGAGGAGGTCTGAGGTTTGATTCCCGCCAGACCCGTCCTCCCTGATTGAGATTGCCCCCCCCCCCCTCAGATTTGTCTAATTTCTCATAAATGGCAAATGCCGGAAACGCACCCCAAACTTAGGCCTGGGGCATCTTTCAAAAAAAAAAAAAAGATCATTCATCTCATGTATCATCAGTATCCATCCACCTCCTGTGGTGCATCGGCAGTAAAAACGGACGTTATACACTTTAAAAGGGGGGAGGGATATCAGTAGCATTGTTGTTTTTTTTTCTTTTTCTTTTTCTTTTACAGTTTAACGTTCCTCATAACGAAGCTCTAAAGAAACGATGAATGAATGTTAATAAACCATTCTCTACTTCCCTGCACCCTCCGTTCAACATTGCCATGTCGTGGCAATATTACACTAAATTTCATTCCTATATATTAAGATAAATATAACACGTTGTATACACAGCCTGAAGTCAATGATATTTATATACAAATGAGGAAAGGTAAATAAAGCATTTCATATTAGGTCATCTTATCCTAGGCTAGACCAACGCCTGCCACTACTCCAATCCGGGCCTCTGGTTGAAAAACGGATTCCCGCTGTCACTTAGCCACAGCGATGGGCCCCAGGCGGTAATATTTCTGTGTAAAAGCCTTTATGAACTCTTGCCAAAATATCATTCATACGGCGTCCCTTAAAGACATAGCAAGTAAACTAAACATGTGTAATCGAATGGCCGTGGTTGAATGCTTGCGACCTGCCGCCTCTCCCATAAAGAATATTTATGAATTTCAAGCTCATGTGATAAAACTGTCAGCAAGAAATGCCTTGCCATAAATCAATAAGGTCTTTTTTAATCTCTCTGCGTAAACCTAAAGCGGGCTTTGCCGTTAGGTGCACGCCTGGTTTGCAGTTGTAAACAAAAGCCGCGCTAAGTCAGGCGGAAAGACTAGGTTGGTGTTAAAAAGACTTCTAAACCAACTTTATCTCATAACATTCGTTGTAACACTTCAGCTGAATCTATTTTTGTCCGAAAAATAAAATACGGTACAAAAGGATCGATAGATATAGTACAAGATAGTCAAACAAGCATAGTAATCTTTTCCGTGATAACCCAACGTTCGTTAAAAGCAGTTTCACTGCCCCCATTCATGATATACGTATGATTTATCGGTTGGAATATGGACATGGCTGACATTTCCTCTACATATAAACACTTGTCCGTTCAAGCAAGCGTCACGAGATTTTTGGATACTATAAGCGAAGGTGGTCGGTAGTTGCCTATGGAACCAATCTTCAAAGAAACGAGGATTTCACTCTGCTTGGCAGATGCTCGATGCAAGCACCCATTAGCCAAGACTACTTCTCCACAGAAGATGCTTGGGGACTCCCTGTATGGAGAATGGTGTGAATAGTCCCTTGCTCAATGACAATGTTTCTGCAATCTCCTGGGCGGTGATTCTGCTATTGCAATTGATTCCTCGTCACGAAATTCACCATAGCATCTAATTATTGTGTTGCGCGAAGACACACTTTCCCATACACATTGTTTATATGACGAATTTCGGCTGCACTAATAGCTTCTGCCTCCAGAGACTTAATTACTGCTCGCTGGATTGTTTGGACGAACCCTGCACATGCAAATAACACATACCAGTCTTTCTTACACGCACCACCATCTAACAGAGCAAACACAAGCTCTGCTTAGTTAAGCAACGATTCGGGCAACCCTTATACTATCAGACTATCATCTGATACTTTCGCTGAACAACTATAGGGCAAACATATCATGAGTTTAGATCACTCAATTTTTAGCTTTTTCTTTACACACTGCATCTGTTTAGAGTACACAAGTGGCAGCAGTTTACCACAGCAAGGTTCGTGTAGACTCTCGGAAATGCATACGAGGCAGTAAAACGCAGTTATCAGCAGTTTTTGAGCGAATGTCAAATAATTAAACTAAGCAAATGAATGTCTGCCGCTTTTCTAAGAAGTAATATGCACAGAAACGAATTCTATACCGACGTTGAGCCGTGACAATTAATCACACCTTTTAATAGTACCTCGTTCATATGACTGCCATCTACCTGACCTTACTGCATCCTCGATAGAGTCCTGCCTTTCTGGCACGTCATGTATCACCTTGAATGGTAAATACAACATCGGTAGCCTAGTTTTAACACATAAAGCATACATGTCCATGAGGGGATTGATGGCCAACTATATGGCTATCACTTCCAATTTCCCGAGAGAGATGCCATAGCAGCTCATAAAACATGGAGGGCACGCATTGGGCTGTAGAGTTGCGCACCGAGAGCTCTAATAAGCCTAAAATCCTTGTTTATGTTTGTTATAGCTGGACTCTTCGCATACATATGCGGCAATAATAACGAATCAGGATAAAGTAAGGGGACAGTGTACTTTAAATTGCAAATACGTTATAATTATCACAAGTAATAACCACGAGGGGGTCTGAGATTACCGATAAATTCATGAACGTAGTGAGTGGAAAGCTTAGACCCTCGAGTGATATTTATTAGGACTATTTCACGGATAAAATAAAAATTTAAAGATAGTTTCTCTAAACTTGGCTTACAAAAGTGTAATAATTGTATTTTTGTACTTAACCTTTTCATGCTATCTTGCGACAGAAGAATGCCGATTGTCAATAATGCCAATAGAGAAGAACATAGTACTATTTCATGAATAGAATAAAAATAAAAGTGATACATACATTTAAAATTCGCGCACAGAATAATAAAACTTGTTATACTTATAATATCTATTATATTTAGAAACCATTAGACTGAAATGGACAAAAGTCCTCAATTACAATCATTACCAAATACATTCGATTTTCTAATACCGAATGACAAAGAGAAAGATAAAATACAGTGTCTCATATTTCTTTGTATTCTGTGGTTTGCAATTCCTAACTATAAGATCAATTTGCACATGTGACGCATGACAAAAATGTTTTGAAGAATCCTCCATTTTGCTCATGATTGTCGATTGTCCATGCCTTTGTTGCTATCAATAGATCTCCACCGCCTCTAGCAAAAGTGGCTACATTGACCACAAGACAAATGCATGCCGTGTGATAAAATGGGTTTGATAATTTTTTTTCTTCGATAATGTCACTCCGTAATCCGGCTGTGATTGCTCAAAATTCAAAATTTGTATTCGTTTCATTGATCGATTTTAAGATGACGTCACACAAGAGAAATAGTCACTTTAAATTACTTAGTGTAAAGCGATCTAAGGAGGGGAAGGAAAAAAAACACCTCTGGGGTTAAAAAAAAAACAATAAACAAGTGAGATGGAAGGATCCATTTTTTCACGCATGTTCAGCAACTCAAAAAGTTCGGTGTGGTATGGAAGGCATCGTTGGTTGGCACAGCTGGAGCGGAATGTTATCATTAGTCAGAATGACAATTTGTAATTTGGATTGAAACACGGTCAATGTAATTTTCGTCGAGAATACGTCGATGATGCACCAGGTGATAAGAATATTCATAAATGATTAAAACGTTTCAAAACAGAGAGTGTTGTAGCCAGGCCGGCCACTCGTATCAGATAATGTTGACAGGAGCTTTCTGTACTAGGAGTTAAAAATAAACGTTAAAAAGACGCAGTTTAGGACTGCCCATTCCTCAAAGTGATAAGTAAAAGACTTCTATTATGCGCATACAAGGTTGAAATTCTGCAAGAAATCAAACACAACGATAGGCCTAAGAGAGCAAGAGTTTGGACATGTGATTTTAAACAATATTGAAGAGAACGAAGATTTCTTGCAAAGTATAATTTTTACTGATGAGGAAAACTTTCACATTAATGGTAGAGTTAATCGTCACATTTGTCGAGATCAGTCACAGCATATCGTTCAACACCAGCGCGATTCCCCTGCAGTGAATGTTTGGTGCGAATTGATGCACAATAGTCTTATCGGACCCCCCCCCCCCAATGAAACAAACTATTAGTGAGATTATTCACTTAAGAAGCTAGGACATTTTTTATGTTTCCAAAATGGGACGATATTGAGGCACATACTAGACCGTTTATCAATAACACGGAGCTCTAGTTTGCTCGTACAGCAATAAACCTGCGATTCCCTAACAGGTTGGTTGGAAGAAACGGGAAATTTCAAGAAGTTCAGCATTATACCTCTAAGACTTTTTTATGTGAGGTACGTCAAGAACTTGTGTACTCTTAAAAGATTCGATGTGAAAGGATAATTGTATACGAACATAACTCCCCAACATCTGGCGGGCACATGGGAAGCGACTGAATATCGTTTGAATGCTTGCAGAGAGCTGAAGGGGCGCATATTGAAATCTATTACATGGCAAACAAAACCTCTGTATGTGTGATTTCATGTCATATATGTATGAATGTTGACTTTTTTGTCATTACTGCAATAAACTTGTATGAAACCCGGGAGTTCTTTTGTATACACCCTGTATAGCCCACCCTTACCCTAAGAGAAAAACTAACTCCGTTAAGATATTTTAATAATACTTCTTTTGTTTCTCGGCGAGCGACTTTGTGACCTGAAGCGCGAAATTAGTAATTTTCTGATGCTAATTCCTCTTTCAGCATCCTTTAATTATGCAACACAGATTTCATCCACTTCTGCCCGAGCTTTTTAGCAAATCCTTCTCCCAACATTGTGAGAAAACGGGGCTGCAGCGGAAACATTCGTGCTCACCCCCGTTGAAAAGCATTACCACACTGGCGCGGGATGTTAATGCATCATGATTGGTGTTACAAGTATGTAAAAGTTCATATTGATTATACAATTCACCATATAGCCATTGCATTTATCACTTTAACCCTGGTAGTTGCTACACCAGGCAAGACTGATTACTTTTTTCTATTCCATGCCTGTATTTAATGTTGGGCAATTAGCTGAAAGACTAATTTATTCCGCATTCTCTGGTTTACGTACACCTTCATTCTTTTTTCCCATGATGGCCTTTCTGGTATTTCAAAAAGAACTATCAATATTGCTTTTTTTTTTTTTTTTTTTTTTTTTAATAGCTTGCCTGAGTAATCAAACATGACGTATTTCTGTCGAGCCGTTCTAAAGATTTTTTTTGGGCTGTCAATTGTTGTGTGTTACTCGAGAATAGAAATTTAGGCAAAAATGTTTCGCGTTTTAATCCTGTGTTTGGAATTGCATATATGGCTCTAGTGTAGCTGTTAATAGCCAGATATATCTGCAATAAGCTCTAGAGAGGTGTTTGTATGTTGTGTCTGGCATGTTCCATTCTAATTCCCAAGGAACGCGGGGATGACATTGAATACAATCCAAACTCCGGCTTCTTTCTACATAAATTCTTATACTCTAAAAAAGCTGAAAGAGAAGGAGGCCTTGATTTTATGACAATATGTCTACGTTCATGGCTGCTGCAGAGCGTATAATTCACAATCCTCTCTTTTTTTCATCTCGCCAATCTACGCAATTTCTGTTTTAGGTGCTTGTGAACTGTTTGTATTTAATTAGCTATCTATAGCAAGAAAACAAGAACTTCAAGATTAAAATGCCTGCCTCTGTTTGTTTGGATTTCATTATTTTCATTGCGGAAAATGCTGAATCACATTAAAAAAAACTGCTGAAAAAAAATTATAATCGTTGAGAGCTGACAGCCCATAAACCGAAAAAGATGATTTGTTTCAAGGCAACATCTATTTCACTTTTGCTTTGTACACTGCTAGTGATCTAGTAGAAATTATACGAGAAATAAACAAAATACAATTCATGGAATCTCATGCACCTGTGTAGTGTAAAGACCGCAACTGCAAGGGTGCATTATTTTCAGCACAAAAATTTGCAACTGCAGCAGACCTGCCAACATTACAAGTGGGGTATCAGTAGAGGGATACACGTTAAGTGACCGCCAATCACAGAATCTTCGGTTTAAACATAGTGAGTCAAAACAATTCAAGCTACAGTGAAGGCAGGGGAGCTGTGCAAGGGATGGGTTGCCGCCAAGCAATACTCCATGCACCGTTATATTGCTGCGTGGAGCTTGTTGGTTGCCAAACGCAGAGCAATCTGAGATCTATAGAAGTTTACATATAATGCACGTTGCCTATGAGTTCTGCTGTATATATCAATTCGGCATTAGTAATAAAAAATTAGTATTGTTTTAATACTTTACATCGCCTATGTTTTGTGCTTCTGAGAATGAATGTGTCTTCTACAGTCATCTCAACCATCACGTGTCACAGAAATATCACAAGGGCACACATTGCAGAACACAATTTTTTTCTAAAACGTGAAGGAAATAACAGTCTTTCCTTTGTGTAACTGTCTCTACATTTTTGTAACAATGCTAACTTCTTGATAGTGAATGCAAGCTGAAAGTTGTTAGGCTTCAATTTACAAAAGCATTACCTTTCATTTAAAATATTCTAATTAAAATAAACGAATGTACACCTAATACCTACCCTACACATCACATAAACGTAATGCCGCCCCTATGCTCTACTACGCCGTTTACAACTAGACTCGCCAAAGGTCACGTATAATACGGGATACTCTATATGAAAATTTGTCCTGTTTGAAAGTAATACGGGATGTAAAATCCCGGATTTTGTTTCTTGTTGATTTTTTTCATTTTGAAATCACGCAGAACTCACCAAACGTCTTACGGAAATAGGAAACGTAGCTTGTAGCGAACAGGTAAGCGTGCTCTGGTATGCCATTGTGTGCATTTATCTCTTGTCTGTTTGATACCGTCTGATGTATGTATTTCGTGACAGTTTAAGGTCATTGAATAGACAAAAGTTTTAATCATTAGTAGAAAAATGCCTAAAATGTTTCAGTATTTACCTTCCTTGGGACGTTCCCTATATGAACATATTCATTTGCTATTTTTTAAGCATTTCAGGTTCTAATGCATTTCTGGAGAGTGTGTTTTTAATATTAAATAAGAAATGGAGCAATAAACGGTGCAAAAATCCTTAAATACAACTAAGAATGAAAGGTAACTACTTTGCAGTTTAATGCTCCTTAAGATTTAATTATCAGTGAAACTGTGTTGCAAATATAATGCATCGTTATGATTATGTTATTGTATGTTTTCTGTTGAGTGTATTGACTATGAATGTGTAGTACAAAATAAATTATTGTATTACCAGGTGTAGTTTTTATAGTAAGAGAGCAATCCTTACCTACCTTCGAGGGAAAAAGTTGATGTGTCCCTTACTCAAATTCTGAGAGTCTATTTACAACACCAACCAACTACCGTGCGACCAATGATTCTGCGGCGCGGATTATATATATGAGCCAGCCTCCACTCGTTTGCTGCACCGTGGTGGAGATAGCGTGGCTGCTTGCTTACTTGTTAACCTTGCTTACTGTGAGTCGTAACGCAGCTGTTCCCCGGTGGGTTGTTCGTTTCTTAATCCGACAGTATACACTCGTGTATCTATGTACAATTCATGTGTATTAACTCAGTGGTCAAGTACTCGTAGCATTACGAATAAATCTCTTAAGGAACCGCAGGTCTCCGGGGTATATAGAATGAGATGAGAGAGGTTCGTGGTTCTATGCTTTGACAACGTAGCTAAGTTGGTTAGAGCGCAGGCTGAAGATCCAGGGCACGAATCCTGGCCATGACCCCAACATTTTTTTGAACCTGATTCATTTTCCAAATAAAACAAGTTCTGGTATTACCGCCATGGTACTTCGTTAACCACGACAGGTCGAAGATCGCCTCAACCTTAATCTTGATAGGCTCTCCCGCAGCTCATAGATAAACTACTATATGACACCACTCCACTGTTACTGTTATTGGTGCGACTATACTAAAGACGTAACATTCATCTTGCTCATCATTTCCGTGTTCCTGCAAACAGAAGTACCTGCACTTCAAGATGTTCTAAGGAAACAAAGGAACTGACTTATTGATCGCGTGGAAGCCAAAACCGTCAAAAGAATATAAAACTACCAAATATTTACAGCAAGGACAAGCGAGGTGTCGGGTATCGCGTGGATATGTGGGAAGCGAAATCATTATCTCCCCTGAAAGAGGACACCACGGCTGTATGAGAAAGCGGCCGCAACCCGATCCACCTCCAATATAACGTGCAAATCCCCAACGAAAGATGATGAATACTTCCTGCATACAGAGATTACAGCTTGTAGCACGTATTATTTATGTGCGATGGAAACCCGAGCTGCTACGTGAAATCTGCAACTGCAGTGACAGAATTATGCCCTACTGATAAAAACTGTGAATGTCGATGAAAATCTTTGCTTGATATATTAAATTTAAATTCACCAAAGTGAACACATGCTTTTGATGATCCATTTCTAGCTATTGCAACGCTGCTACAATTGAGAGTGGGTGCGTTACTGGACCTTATTTTGCGTAAATGAAATAAACGCTTTATAACAACAATAATAATTTTACCTGGCGAAAACAGAGGTTAGATTAGATGGCGGGGGAGTTTGTTGTGGTTTTGTAGGTCTCCCGTACGTCAGCCTATTATGCAACCCCATAGAAAGAGAAGCTTTCAGGTTTACAGAATCTGTTTCTTGAGTAAGTTGTAGTGTTTTGGTTGCAATGTCAGTGTCCATTCCCCGGTTACACGGGGTAAATGATCTTTCACGCAACCGGTTTACTGCTGTGTCGGCGTGCGGGTGACACTCAATCCGCAACAAATGCAGTACGGGTTGTCACCTAAGTTATTTCTAACATAAACACTTAAAAATTACTCGGGGAGATGCTGGAACTGCTGCCTCCCTTCGTTGTTCAAGCATTTCTGATGTACAGCTGATTTTCTAAGAGACCTTTCCAGCGCATATTCAATGTTATCCAGAGTTTCCTCTGTGAGTGCTGTACGCCTTTGTCTATATTTCCTGTGAAGAACATTTCCCGTTTCACGAAATTTATTTAATAATCGATCAATGGAGCTTCGATTAGGAACGTGAACATCAGGAAATTCCTCTTGAAATAATCTCCTTATAGTACGCGCTGATTCTGTACGCACGTATGAATGCTCTTTGGGGACTAGAATACTTGTATTGCCCCATTTCACTTGATGTACTTTTTATAACTACACTATATTACGTCGGCTACAAACACGTGCTGCTTAAGCAAGATTTCAACTCACACTGAAGCCTCGCGCAGCGAAGGGGAAATATGCTCCTCGCCTCCGCCGACATAGCGCTGTCTACCGGTCACATGGTTGCGCCAAGCATTGCTCATTCGGTAGAAAGAGTAAGTCTCTTTCTTATCGGGAATGGGCAATTAAACAGATTGTGCGAGGCAGTCTCTTTATCCTGTTTGTACAGTCTGCAAATGGGTTCATCTTTGTATAGTCCCCCTTTACATAGATGTTTGCTGAAGTGACCATCTGCCATTGGCATTTCTGTGGGGATGAGAATTCGTTTACCATGTAACCTATCTCAAGTCTTCTAAAAGCAAAATTCAGAATAGCAAACACTTCTGCCTGAAAAACTGTACAATATTTTCAGGGCTTATTTGTTCTCGAATTAAAGAGGCGAAGATAAAACCGTAAAATCTTCTCTTCCACTTCATTCACGGGGAATTACGAATGTAACATTTGATCGGCTGTTTAAATTATGATGAGACGATGAGTGAAAACGGGTCGAATTGCGCGGTTTATCCGCAGAAAAACGGGGGAGTGCAATTCCTGGCACCCAGTCTATGCCAGAATATCAAAACAAAAAATGGAGTGATGTGATTTATTTTAAGTAGGTAACGTTCAAAGTGAAAAGCCTTCACCTTATACAGAATGTGCAAAAATAAGATTGAATTTGTATTGACGCTACGAAAAGTACATAATATTACCAATAGTAGATAAATATTACTAATAGTAGGCGAACTTGTACAAAAGATGTTTGCGCTGCACTTTAGAGAGCAGTTGAGAGATTTTAAAGGGAAACATGTTGAATATCTAATTAATGGAACATTAATTTATGTCATTATTACATAAACTTCGTTCTGTTTTCATGTCCAAAATTAAAGCGCTGTGATAATTAAATACATGCAATATTCATATAAAGCTCATGTTCCATGACTGACCACTCTCATTCATCCTATGCTTCACCTATCAGGGCATTTAGACAGCCAACAGTTTGCTTATGTCGTCTGAAACTTCATTACACTCAGAAAATGTAAACTTAAAGCTGTCGTTTAGTTCAATATGCTAGCAATCTTTCTGTTTCTTTAACATCCACTGTAACAGTGTGTCCTGTTTGCATATGAATCCAATACTCCGGTTCTTTTTCTGTCCATGTGCATAAATCGTTTGTGTAATTTCAATGTCTATTTCTCTAACTTCAGATACCGCACCGTTCCGCTGCAGCAGACAATTGAATAGAAATATACGTAAAACATACACAAATGAAGAGTTATCAACAAATCATTTGGTAGCGCCCAACTAAAATATTATTAGGGAATTGAAGAATTGTTTTAAAAATAATTCATAAAAATGAAATTTAATGTTAAAATATAATAACTACATAATTCTATATCACAAAAATATAATCAAAAAGAGTGAAATTCTATATTTCAATGAATTCCGGTCCTTCTGATGAATTTCAGAGTTTAAGCAATTTCAGAGGGCAGACATAACCAAGGCTAGCCTGCACAGTAACGAAAACTCAATAAAGGACATCTTTACCTCTCCCGATCATCAACTTTGAAAATCACTTAACCTGAGCCTTGGGCCATATTACTGATGAACGATACATACGAATCAATACATCTCACAAACTTAATGCCATTCGTCCCTGATATAAATGTATTGCTTTAACACAGGATTTAAATGCGGACGAGATCCTTATTGATACCTTGTGCGTTTTCTTTGTTGATCCCTCCCCTTCAAGTAGTTAAGGGCCCCTTGGAAGATTTGATGGCACATAGATATCAGCGTAGTTTTTTCAATGAGCAAAACCTAGTACTGTACACCATTCACTGTGAACCCATGTGCCTGGGCGTTGCATCTCTCAAATGAAGAACAGGGAAAGTCGAATTTTCCTCTAAGTGGCCAGGGGAAACAACGGAAAAACTCCAGGTTAAAGATTTTCAATCCGGAATCTTTTGAATATGTCCCAAGCGTTACCGCATGTGCGATCCTGCTGAACTTGGATCAATCAGCTTGGAATTGACAATACAATAGTTTTAATGTTCTTCTGTTTAATATAAATCATAAGGGAATATGTACACTACGCATTTCTTTAGAGAGGTATTTATTGACAATAAATATATACTTATTTACAGATAGTACTGATAAAAATAATGAGCAGATGGTTTAGCAACATTCTCAGACAACCATCAACATGATCGGCAGAGATAACAATGCCGGGTTTGCAATGGAGAATTGTGTACAAGGAAACGATCATTTTATTGTAAACTCTGCATCCCCATGTAAGGTATGTAATAGTTCTTCTCATTAGCCTTCATACATTCAATTACGACGTGCTGCAAGGTCAGGAAGATACTCGAAAGCCTTCACAACGATGATAAGTTCATCTATTGTATATGTGGCTTAATATTTGAAGATTGTATGACAGCTTCCTGTATCAGACCTCCCTGTTAGCTGGCAAGTAGTAGGTGATCAGAAATGCCCAGTATTCATTCCATTGTTTGAATACTACGCTTCTCTAGTCATGTAAACTGTACAATAATATTCCGATGTAGGTATGTCAACAAAACTTTCTTAGTCATGAAACACCGCAGCCTTTGCCTAATGCACCTTCTGAAATAAACACTCAAATAGATAAGAGCCACTTTTACCCAACGTTCCAAGTACGTTTCATATGCTTCATCACTTTCGTTCTATGTTAACCGTATAGAGTTGTCATTGTCACCTTCTTTGTTATGTTTCAACCACTAATCTGATAACACTGCACTCCCGAGACGCGGTTACGACAGAGAAGTTGCCGAACAATCAGGGGCAACATTAAATAGACATTTCTATAGCGAACAAGGGCCTTGAGAAAATGCGACTATTATTTTGGGACGGAGGAAGTAGAATACTATGCTTTGAATGACCGTGTGTTCCCTTAATGTTCGCGTATAAAGTTTTCCTCACCAGTAAAAAAGCGTACAGATATTTAGTAATTAATTTTGTTTATTGCAACTATCAAAGTACTGATCACAACACTCCATCCTAATAAACCATTTTTGGAAGTGTTTATCGACGCCCAAGTTTTAACAATTTATTAAAATTGAGTTCTCACAAAATGCATATCTTTTGAGCATGACCCAACAATATGGCCAAGCTGTAGTGCGCTGCTATTGTCTTTCGCCTTATGTAGTTTTACGCAGATAATACAAGAAAGCTCATACATGGACATGAAATAAATCTCAAAACTCTCACGGATGATAGGAATCCATTTCTTTCTCTTAATTTAATCTCTCTTTTTTAATTTAATTATTTATCGAGCAATTAGAAATTATATATCTCTAGAACAAATATTTACGAAGTATTAACATTTAACAGAATGAATGATCTTGAGCAGTGAAAAAGAAAAAAAAAATGTTTTACACACAAAATAAAAATAATAATAATAATAATAATAATACTCATACCGTTTAAAACATTCATAAAAATGGCGGGAAAATCAAGATATTGAAATGTCAAAATGTAAAAATATCACGAAAACCCCCATTTTTATTCCTCTTAGGAAACACATGCGCAATTTCTAGCACAGGAGTGTCCAGGTCTTCCTGTTTCAAAATTGCGCACTGACGCTAGTATATAAAAGCAGTAGTTGGGAATTAAACGCTGAGACAGTTTCTATTGCGCTATTCTTTTCAAACAGTTAAAACGGGTAAGGTACTGCAATTACTGCAATATACGCGCTTTCCTGCCTATAATTGCCTCTATGGAACAAATATCACCATAAATAGCTCTTCATAGCTGAACACAATGTCAAAGTTTGTGAGAACAAAACACAGCTACAATAAGCACATTAACAAAGGAAGAGCAAGAGTCAGCGGGAGTGATATTGTCGGAAACAGTGGCTAATCGAAGATGTCAGCTACATCACAAAGCACAGTGTTTTCTCGTCCGAGAGACAATAATTAAAACAATTGTGCAGGAAACTTGCATAGTTTTTGTTTTCTATCTCTCTCCAGGGAGGAAAAACCTGTGCGTGTCTACCGGTTAAATTCATCCGCCCTGGGGCAAGAGATAAAAACATTGCTACCAACACCTGTTCTTTGTTCTCTACATGACTACCGCCCTTTATGAATAAAAGAACGTCGGCACAATATCGTTATGCATTTAATGCTGTCTAAAAGCTCTAGGCCGAAATCGACAACTTCTGAAAATTACAAATAACGTTGCATTTTGTGCAGCTTTATCTGTGAAATAACTCGCTAATGATGGAGCAAATTACTTCTGCACATTCAGCATCTCGAGTTCTTTAGAAATCAGCTGGAAATGCTGAACGATGTACAAACATCATTTCCACTGATATCTCAAGTAAAACTGTAGCTTTAATTTTACGTTTATGGACGAATCCAAGTGAAATTAAACGGAAAATTAGAATTAACTTGATTCTTTTGATTTCAATATGCTTTCATGCTAATAAAACATACAAAAACGAAAAGTTTCTGAGAGAAAGGAGGAGAGCTACAAATATGGAATACACTTTTGTTTTCGGCTGCAACTATCAAAGGTAAGTAGGAAATTGCTTTTAAAATACTACAGAATGTGTAGCTACATCAAAATTTTGAGTCTAAGGTATATGAATTGTGTAACATGACTGAAAATGTAGGAGATATATATATTTTTTTTTTTTAAGAAAATGCCTTTCCACTGTTTTGAAAAGTGGTGGTAAAATATGGAATACTGTTGAAATTTTGGATTCAATAAAGGTGTGAATCTAACAAGAAAAACAAGTAAACACATAAATCCATTGTATTTCTTCATTTTCAGAGATCAGACGCGTTCACAACCCGTACATTTAACACAGCAGCTTGAGCACATTTTGTTTTCTAGTAAATCGGAAAGAGGTGGCGTGCGTTTCCTGAAAGGGGTCCCATTCAGGTTTCTTTATTAAAAGCAACAGTCGCACCCGTCCTGCTTAAAATGATGAGAGATTATTGTTTCTTTTTGCTGATTGCAATATCATGATGATCTGTTAAGTTCCTTCTTATTAACTTAAGAAATTGTTCTACATTGTAAGAGCAGATTCAAGTAATATTACTTCCAATTACTAGAGGTATCGCTGTTGTGGCGCAATTTTTAGTTGAGAAGCTTCATTTGCTGACATTTTTAATTCTCCTACCTAAACAGCATTTTTCCATCATTTTAATTATTTGAGAAGCTTTAAGGAAGCCCATATTTATTTCTCTTGCTTTATTGCTTTCTGCATCGCGTGTAATCCCTGGAGGGCGATTACTAGCATTTCATATTAGTGACAATGCAACCTTCGAAACCCTAACCTTAAAACAGGCGGAAACGCGTTTGAAAGATAAACAAAAGTTGTCGGGCGTAAAAATCTTAAGTATGACTTCCTTCGAAAGGGAAGTGGGCCCTTCGTGGGTCCCGTGCCGTAGATTTACGGCAGGAAAAAGAACTTCAAGCTTGAAGGAAAAGGCCTCTGAGCAAAATTTATCGATCGTTTCAAGCCATGAACTGAATGGGACGCTTATGACCTGAGCACTAAAACAAATAATAAATAAAAAAAAAAAAAAACTCTCAAACATTGTTGACTTTTCAAAAAAATAAAATTACTTCAGATTGTAAAGAAAGTATGGTTTCCACAGCCAAAAGAGCGGCACGTAATTGCCCAGATTCACGCTGTTTACCACTTCGTTTAACCTCTAACAGAGTACATCATGTAAAAGATAAAACATCTTGATATTTGCCCCCTTTCCTCTACATAGCCCATATGACCTAACAGCTGTCATGAAAAAATCGCCAGTTAACTATTTTATTAATATTGTCCATTTAAAATAGACATACCTCTCGAATCCCTTAAAATAGAGATCAAAACCACAGTTCACTTTTGTTCATATCTTGTTTAACATATATACATAAAAGCTCTCTATATTTGACCTGCCCTATATCCTGGAAACCTAATTATGCTGGACGCCTAATGATGCAACCAGCAGCTTTCCTAAATTTTAAAATGTTGATATTAGTGTGTTGGACACCCCTTATTGTATATACGACTCATTTTTTTATTGATTTATTTATGGACGCTCTTTAATATCTCAGGTCATCAGCGTCCCATTTAACTCAGGGCCTGAAACGGCCGACAAATTTTGCTCAGAGGCCTCTCTTTCAGGCTTGAGGTTCTTTTTCGTGCCGTAAATGTACGACACGGGACCCACGGCTTTACTTCCCTTCCGAAGGAGTCCATACTTAGGATTTTTACGCCCGAAAAACTCCATCGGTTCTGACCGGGTTTGAACCCGCGTTCTTGGGTGTAGGAGGCAACTATGGTAACGACTACACCACCAGGACCGACATATACATGTCATAAAGCTTTAATAGTCGCCGCGAAAAAATAAAGTTGAGTAATTAAATATTTTACTTGTTTGCATGAACATGTCTGCAGTACTAGTACACATTGAAATCTGCGCGCCACAGTAACGTAGCACGCCGTTAGAGGAACCAAATAAAAATTACGCAGCACAATGATAAAGTGGAGTATCCCACATTTGAAGGTGAACAACGCTGCAACAACCCATGCCCAGTAGAAGTGTACGGTAACAATGCACTATCATGTGACACAGTGGTTATGAGGCTTAGAGGCTTTCAGTGTGGTCAAACAAGTCTGAATGATGCAGAACCGGGAATCGCAAGAGAAGTGCAGACCCTGGTGCTCGAAGACCGGCGTATCTTAATCGAGGCGATAGTGAAAAAAGTGAAACTCAGTGATGGTTCAGTTATCAAACATCTTGCACGACATTTTGAACATGGCAAAAGTCGCCTCCTGCTGGGTTCCGCGACTGTTCACACCCCGAACCGAGGCAGCAGCGGAAAGGTTGCAGCTGTATTGAACAGATGACTTCTTTAGCCGCCTAATCACCATGGACAAGTGTTGGGTGTATCACCAAAGACAAAAGAGCAAAGCAAGCAGCGGAAACACGTGGATTCACACAGCCGAAAAAGGCGAGGATCATCGGGCAAGGTGATGCTCAGAGGTTTTTATGGGACTGTCATGGTGTGGTGCTAACAGTTTATGCTCATAAGGGGCAAACCTTCACAGGAGCATTCTACCGAAATCTTCTGACGAGGTTACGGGAGGCTGTCAAGACAAAGCGTTGCGGGAACCTGTCCAAAGGGGTATTTTTGCTCCACGACAACGCCCCAGCTCATTCTGCACAGGAAACAGTCACACATGCTGCTGCTCTTTTGGGCTATCAAATTTTGTTCACCCCCGGCATTCTCCTGACATGGCACCTAGTGACATCATCTTCTTTCCTCTGACGAAGAAACCATTGCGTGGCAGGCGTTTCCAGAATGACGACGAAGTGATTTTCGAGATGAAACGTTTACTGAATAACTAAAATGCGAACTTCTGCAATAAGGTACCATCGTTAGGAAAAATATGTCGCATTGAAGGAATGAGTATGTAGAGAAGGACTAACACGGTCACCAAGTTTCACGGTTCCTCTTTGATTTAGAGGTGATAATTAAGACTTTATGATTACCCTTCATAACTAGGACATTATTACAACTATGCTACCTGTTTAGGACTGAATGCTACTGAATTTGTTAGCACTTCCAAGAAGGGAAACGAGCTATCCTTTGTTTGCGTTTTGTTTCTGTCCACACCTACTCGATTTCAATTAGACAACTAAGACAAATCCTAATACTTTTCATGTTATTTTGATGTTTTTTTTATGTATTCCAACATTAATAGATATTTATCAGGAGGTTTATTTTGTGAAATCGACCTCGGGCCTCATAAGTATTAGAAGACATGCGATACAAGCATCTGCACAACCTTAACCGACATAGCAGAGGGTACGCAAGGGCCACTAAACAAGAGACCTTTAGCGAGCAACGGAGGTGTTTTGCAGAATAAGCTACCATTGAATTCAGAGGTAAGTAAACTACCCATAATGCGATTTTTCCCCAACCCGAGAAACGGTTTACAGAAAAAGAATATCACAGGTAAATAGCCTATAACTGAATTTTGGCGCATTTCTCCCCCTCCTCCCCTCCGGAGACAAGGGTTTTCCTTATCAGAGCAAAAAGCTCAACCGGCAATAAGTACTAAGACGAAACCAAAAATAAGTAACAGATGACATTAAACCTCCTGCTTGTAACGCCAATATCATGACACATCTATGATGGAGGAAATGCGGAAGCGATAATAAGTTTTATATTTTAAAGTCAAAATTTAACGCTGACCCGCTTGCTAAGGGTAGCCAAATTATAATTCCAAATCCAGAAAGTTCGTGATACTAAATCTTGACCTATGCACTATATTTGTACGCAGTTCAATGGCAGCAACCGTATCCTAAAAACTTATGTAATTAATATCACAATAGCCTCTTGCGGAGATTAAATATAACTTCTATAAGGCGCGTTGACCTTAATATATAAGTAGCCTGAGAGGATCAGCTGAAATCTGTGCTGATACGTGCCCCTGCGGCACCTCGTACAAAATGCCAAATTCTCGGCTTTACCGCATTGTGATTGTTACGTAGATCCGTTATCGCGACCAAACAAGTTGTGTGTACACATGACTGATTGATACATCGTCCCTATTGGTGCTCTGAATCCCTGTGTACATGTGAAAGGTTACTATGCACTATATAACGGCGTCACTGCCAAACTGTGTTCCTTAACATTAACACCTTATCGGGATAGCACTATTGTACAGTAAACACTTAAGTAGGTTAGTTCGTCTTCACTATAGTATTTATCTCTATCAAAGTTCAGTTATCCGTTAAATATTACTTGCCCCAGTTTTCCCACAAATTAACCTTGGTTGCCTAGGTGGTTTTAGCTTCTAGAATATCACTCCATGTTACTTATTTAAATGAAGAAGAAAAAAAAAGCGATGAGTAAAATGGAATTTTCAACTGAATGTGACAAAACATACTTTTTAAATGCATAACGCTTCCTACATATGCATGTTTAGTGCATTACCTAATAACAGTAGTTGAGAGTCTAAATAATCCTAAATTATGAAATTAATGGGTTGACGTTGGCAAAAAGAACCTATGAAAATATCGTTTAAATAGAAAGCTCCATTGCCAGCGATAACTTAACATACGAGGGTAGGTCCATAAGTTTCCGGCCTCGACGATAAGTATTATCGCCTTCACGAAAGCCTTATCTGGTCTCATACCTTATCTGATAAGTAAATAATTGCAGTTGTAACTTCTGCTTCGCTGTGTTCAGTGTTCAGATATAGTTGCATAAAGAACTGTGTGTAGAAGATTGAAACATGTTCAGTTTCGAGCTGTTATTAAGTTCTTCACAAAAGGACTTACTTTAATTGAAATTAAACATAGATTAGACGGTGTATATTGGGAAGCATCCCTCTCATGTTCTACTGTAAAAGAATGGGCTAAGCGTTTTTAAATGGGTCGAGGTAGCATTGAAGACGATGAGAGTGCGGCCTTTGGAGGTGCTCACTCCTGAAAACATTGCTCTTGTGGAACGAGAAATTATGGAACTTTCTCAAAGTTACAGAAATAGCAGCAAAGTTGGGCCATTCTAAAACAACAGTCCCTTGAATTATTTATGAACATTTGAATATGAATAAGGTAAGTGCAAGATGGGTGTCTAGACTTCTTTCCTCATCCACAAGCTACGAGTCATCTGTTGCCAGGCAATTTTGGAGCTCTGCTGTGGCAACGAGAGAGAAGTTCTGCTAACCATTGTTACAGGGGATGAAAATATGGTCCTTTACTATGTTCTCGTTTCCAAAAGAGAGTCAATGGAGTGGCGTAAACCTGGCGAAGCACCACCTCTTAAGGCCAAGGTAACCCAGTCAACCAAGAAGATTATGGCCACAATCTTTTGGCACTGTGAAGGAATACTCTTCATTGACTTCCAGGAAAACACCACAGTAAATTGGAAGTACCACGCTGACCTACTGCACAGATTACATGCTTCCATCAAAGAGAAGGCAAGGAAAGCTGAGTGGTGGTGTGCGCCTTCTTCACAACGCGCCTGTGCAAACAGCTCATGTTGCAAAGGAAGCTGTGAAGAAATGTAGCTTCAAGGAGATCGACAATCCATCCTATAGCCCAAATGTAGCTCCCAGTGACTAGTTCCTCTTCTCAAAACTCAAGAAGGAAATTTAAGTGTGATGAAGTGATGGATGCTGTTAATGCCCATTTTGTAGACATGACTTTTGACTTCTATCATACCTAGAAAATTGTTAGGCCGGAAACTTATGGACCTACCCTCGTATATACGATGTTGTCCCTAAGATCTAACTCAAATCGTTACACATATTACGGCTGCTTTTAATCAAAAACCCTTGGGAACATTTCGTGATGGGGTGGGCGTGAAGGAGGATGGGTGTTCTTTTCTCCGAGAATTTGTATCTTAGGAGAAAACCAAATTTCTCAAGGCAGACGGGTCAATTTGAAGAGTACTCTTCGCGTTGCAATGATTTGGGGTTTGACTGGAATTTGTGCTGCTTCCATCAGCCAACTTCCCAGAAGCACGTAAGTTCTCCTGCTTTATCAAACCAAAGCTGCAATTCTTTCAACAGGTGTTTACATACAAACTCACTTGCTGGTAGACGATAAACATTCGTTTGGCATGTTAACAAACATTTCTTTAAAAACACCTTCACGTATTTCGCCGACAACATAGATACGCTGCAGATATTTCTAAGAACACGTAGGATATAAAACCCGAAGGCATGAAGGCTTGATTTCTGCAGGTTTAATGTACTCCTTTGACTTCTAGATGTCATAAAGGTTTCCAGAGAAACATCTGAAGCGATAGCGTAGAAATACAACTTCAAAGGATCGGCGAAGCTGTTAGTCTAATTAATCCGGAGAGAATAAAACATCGCGGCTATATAAAAGCATTGCGCGCAGTTTAAGAGAACACTGAACTGCATCGAGGTTTCACGTACATGCCTCCGAGGTGCCCCAAAGAGAGTAAGAGAATAAATTAACGTTAGCCAGTGTCCTGATGGTACCATAGCGACGTGAACAACTTCAACTGTGCAGGAAACGTTATCTCTCACCGACGAATGCCTTGGAAAGGAAAGCGAAAGTAAACAGATGAAGCCTCAGGGGTTAATGCAAGGGAAGTGTAACAAAGCGGGTTGGTGGGAAAACGGGAGGAAAAAGCAGAGAGAAGCCAATCGAAAAACTCTGACCAGAGTTGACCGTCTTTCTTCATCAGCAACGCCATACGAACACAAGCTCTCATCTACTTTCTGAGATTCTGTAGATAAAACATGCCTTCCTATTCTGCGCATTTGTCAGAGACCGTTAAAGCTGGAATTCGTTCTAACGGCGGCAGGTCGCTGTGTTTGTCGCTAGAAGATACTCGAATGGAACGCAAAGTATTCCAATTCCCATTATTTTTTGTCAATATTTTTGCAATTTGAAAACCTGACAACATAATTTCAAGTAAGTCTATGAGGAATCTTCAATGTTTTTATATTTCGTTAAAAACAAGTTACGCCCAAGTATTGACCACTCTTAAAAATGATTTTACACACAAACGAGAAGCATCGTCGTTGAAAATGTATCCCCATAACTTTTTTATTTAAAATAAACGTAAACATTTAAATGAAACGACATTAGAATTATTTAGGTAATATTTACCAAAGCGTCTCTGATAAGTCCCTGCAAGAAGATAGCGAACAAAGACTTGATCTTTAACGTAATCCCAAAGAAAACAAATCACAAGATGTTAAGTTTGCTGAACGAGACGGACTAGATAGGAATATCTGGCTCACTGCTTTTTCCTTTACATAATTACTCTCTTTCCAAATTGTGAAATCTGCGAATAGAATTTTCGTAGTGTAGATGCTTCCCAAATCCCATGCTGACAATGCTAACGAACCGGCTATGACACAGTTTGCTAAAGGCGTGAGCTACAGTCCTCGAAGTGGCAATTCGTTCCAAATCCAGATTGTTGGGTGGGCCATAACATGATAGCTGACTTAAGCAAAAATGCATAGGAGGCATCTTTGTGGGGACCAGATACCACCCTCTGTCTCCCACTAAAACTTTTATTTGCTCCTTGCTTCTCCCTTATCAATATGAATATCTACCGTTTTCTGGAAGCTTACACAAAAATGTCACACATTCCTCGAGAAAATATGTGGACATTTATTTGTGCTTGATATAAAAGTCACATAAATAGTAAAATTCCAAACAATCGACATTTGCTGGAAAGATTCTGATCATTGTTTTGGATTTCGGATGATGTCACTATTCAACAACATTAATAATAAAAACAGTTTCATCGCTGAATAGTGATTCGAATATTATGAGGGAAAATCAGGAACGAAAACTCCGCATCCCTCTGTCTCTTACCGTGCAACTAACAGTGACAGTTTAGATAACCTTATGTAAATCGCCAACCAAGTCCGAGCTACAACGATTATGTTTTATCTATTAAAATGAATGTGTTTAAATTTATTTATACTAACACATTAAGGCTATCTACTTTAGCAGCTGTTATCTAGGGAATGTAAATACTGAAATATGGCCAGAGTACATACGACACAAAATTATGGGGCTGTCTGGTTCACGTTATCTATGCTACCGCTTTGCATCTGTGTTTTTGGAATTCTGATGCGCCATCGAGCGCGCAACCACATTCTCACATACAAAAAGTTGGAAATACAAAAATTCACGAAGTTCACATTTCGTTATTCAGTGTTTTTTTTTAATTCAATATTGTAAAAATATTCTTGAACCTTAACCATTCCACCAATGTTTTTGTTTCTGGAAGGGGAAAAAACATAGAAATGGCAATGTAACTGTGTTTAAAAACTGACATTATTCTGCTATAATTGGTGGTCAGAGTTAAATGGTTGAACTCCCATTAAACAAATCAGTCATGCACTACGAAAAATAGACCTTGAAATGGAACATTGAGGTTTAATGCAGTCACCACCCATCCCTCATTACTGTTGCGTTTCGATGGTGAATGAATTGAACAGCATATATATATATATATATATATATATATATATATATATATATATTTCGCCACTGAATGAATCTTTGAAAATGATATTTTGTTTTAAATTTGAACAGAACGGGGAAAGAAAAAAATATATACAAGGAAAAATAAATGCACATAAACCATAATTGTGGGAAATTTTATTGACGCGTGGATTTTTCTTAACGGATGACAAGTGTCCCGCGCACTTCTTGACATCCAGCCAGAAGTTTTCGATGCAGTTCTAGGACAAAATACCTGCCTTATTTTAACTACCTCATAAAATGGTCATTCTTTTTACAATAAGCAAAGTGGACTTCCGAGGAAAAATTTCCAACCTTATATCGGTAATATCCCCCCTCCCCTTCTTGGAATTCGTTCCACCATAAGGTCATGGATTCATTTGTCTAAACTGACATGGTGAGTTGAATGATGCACATTAAAAAATGCCAAAACACAAATTTCAGTTGTTTCTAATTTTTAGCACACTAAGTGCGGCGAAGTAAAGATGCAAACCACTACTGTAATTAACATGTTCTAACTTGTGCACAGTACGAGAGGTGTTCTAAAAATTCTCAGCCCGACTCACAGTTGTAGTGAAGATAGTCAGATTACCATGATGGTTGTTAAGTGTCATTCTTTAGACGACGCGCTGTAAATTTTCAGACTCGCATGTATATCGCTTGTTTGTGACGCTCGTGTAAACAAACTAGTGTTAACATTTTCTACAAAAATGATAAAAGTGAAATATGGGTTGTAATAAAGTAAGCCGATTAGAAGGGTTTAGCCCCCTACAGAAATACAAAATGATTTAAATTCCACATTAAAGGATCCTTTCCCTACGTTGTCGACGGTTAAAAAGTGGGTTATTGAATTTAAGCGTGGTAGTCAAGACGATGAGCGCTCAGGGCGTCCCAAAATTGGTATGACCGACGAGATTGAGACAAAATTGCACAATGCCATTAGTCAATCATTGCCGACTGAAGGTCGGGTTGGGTGACATTGCAAAGACCTCGACAGACCAAGTCCACTACATCTTATACAAAGTTTTGAGTATGAGAAACCTTTCCGCTGAATGGGAGCCCGTTTGTTAACAATGGACCAAAAACGCATTCGAATGAACATTGCTCAAGAGTGTTTAGACTTGTTTAAAAGCAATTCCGGTGAGTTTCATAACAGTAGATGAAACAGAGATTCATCACTACACGCTAGAGACGAAGAAACTGTCAAAACAGTGGGTGGCAACAGGTGAAATTGCACCAAAGAAACCAAAAATAGTTCCATCTGCAGGAAAAGTCATGGCTACGGTTTTCTGGGACTGTCGTGGTGTGGTGCTTGTAGACAACCTCCAGAAGGGCAGAACCATCACCGGGGAGTATTACATTTCGCTACCGGACTAACTATTCATGCTGAAAGCCGACACTTTACGGGGAAAAAAAAGTTGTCCATCACGCTAATGCGCCTTAACACACGTCTGAAATTGTTGCTGCAAAATTGCACGACCTTCGCTCCCGAGTGCTTCCACATCCGCCATATTCATAGTATTGCGATTACTTTTTATTTACAAACCTGAAGAAATAGCTGGATGGACGAAGATTCACATCAAATGATAACGTTGAAGCTCACAGAGTCGTTTATTTTTCAATCTTAATTTTACTGAGGAAATTTAATACTTATTGTACTGTTTAGTGACAATTGCCGGTTCATGAGCCCGGAGTCATTTGAAGGAAAAATTAATTTGGAGCAAATTAGCGAAGAAAAGAAATTGCTAGAAATAATGATTTAGAAACGAGCGAAGCGCTACAAAAGGAAAAGCTCAAACAAGCTATTTCAACGCATGAGTAAAACTTAGCGTCAGTGAAGTTTGCAGCTCGCTAAGCTGATCAACAGTACACCGACTACAGCTTGCTTGCAATATGCAAACGTTTGTTAACTTTTGAAACACCAGATTCGTGCTATCTTATCTTTGAATTCAGTAAAGTTTGTGACATGGATGTTTGTATAAAAACTAAAACCAAATACATATAAGGCTATTTAATTATAAACTTGTGTATAAACTACGGGACATATTGACCGCCACGGGTGGCCGAGGTCGTTAAGACGCGGACTCATGAGCGGGAGGTCTTGGGTTGGAATCCCGTCAGGACTGTCCTCTCTGACTGTATTTTTTCCCGTTTTCCTCATTCCTCATAAATGGCAAATGCCAGGGAGGTACCTTAAACTTAGGCCTGGAAAGCTTCTTTTCTTAAAAAACAATCCTTTCCCAAAATATAATTTCATCTCATGTATCATCGGTGTCCACCGCCTGTGGTGCCTCAGTAGTAAGAACGAGCATTAAACACCACTAAAAAAAAGGACATATACCTTTCGGCTACTAAACATCCTGCTGCCGGTCCTCTCTTTTATTTGGGGGGGGGGGGCACAAATCTTGTTCGAATGTAAACGCAAACATTAAGACGGATATCAAACAAAATAATAATTAGAATCTTTAACTTGATGTTAAGTGCTTAAGAATCCTGATGCCTAATTATAACTATAATAAAAATGATATGCATAGTACTCGAGGCCATTTCTTCACTACACACTAAGCACTATCGCTTTCCCGGGGATAGGTGGGTATTGCAGTGGATTTCCGTCCTTTTTCTCATTGATGATCATAAGATGATTTGACGATAAGCAACCATTGGGCCTCGGCGCCGCATTAAAACATCACAGATATTTAAAACTGTATTCCGATTTTTTTAATTGTTTGAAAGAGGATGTGTAGTTATTAGCGCTTCACTTGTTTTACAGAAGCATACTCTACTAGGGCAACAAAACAAGTTTATTAGTTTCATTAGTCAGTTTTTATTGCAATCAAAATAAAATAGTGTTTTAAACAGAAAATGAGAGAACTGCGATTCCGATATGACAAAACGCACACAACAGCAACAAATTATAATTGAAAATACACAAAGGGATTCATGTTGTGCCTTACCCACTGATAAATTATATTTAGTATTAATTTCCGACATAAACTTAAATTCAAGAACTTAGTAAATGTATTGAAATATTTGTACCACTGCAGTTAGTAAAAACTAATATGTCAAACGTTTTAATAAAACAATTTTATTTGTTCCAAAACTGAATCTGAAATTAAATTCAGTGAAATGCCCAAATTCATACACAATTGAATGAATATATATACGTCATAATTTTATTGGCTTGGTTAACAAATTCCAACTACAAATAATAGATCAATTCTTCCCATTCCAGAACATATTAATAGCACAGTTGACAAACCGACCATTTTAATTCTCTTGCGTCGCCGAGTAACTGCCGAGATACTAACACTATTAAGTGCTTATAAACCTTGTCCACTCCGGTGGTGTTCCACGTACCTAATGTTTCCCTTTTCACTGCTTTAGTCTCCCATTAAATGTCAAAACCCTCACTTGTGCTATTTTCGGGGAGTAATTTCGTTAGCGAACGCTGGTTGTGCTTTCGTGCGTGTTTTTGTTTTGCACTCAACCAGTAGATTCAAATTTGTGCACAATATCACAAAATGCAGCTGTGGAAGGAGGTAAATGATTAAGAAAATTCTGAATAAATTCTGAACCTGCACGATGAGCTGATATAACGATTAAACACTGCGCTACTCTACAGTCACTTGTCCGGCTATATTAGCAAATGAGTGTACATTGCCCTGAGACCGGCATGGAACACATTCAGAAAGCGAGCTCCAAGAAAAAGAAACTAGATAAAGAGTTGCAGCTCAGATACCCCTGCTATGGTGCATTTAGTAACCGAAAAGTAGAACGCTGCCTAAGCGGACAAGATTTATAACTAAAGTTATATGCCTTAACGGTAAATTTTTGTTAATGTGCTATCACAAATGAAACCTGCATTAATCTGCGTTACTCACTGAACGGTAAGTATTTTTAAAAGGTGGTCTACGACTTTATTAATATGACTTGGTTTTTACTTGTTAGAGCACCTAGCATTTTGTGGATTTAATTTCAGCGAAGCACAGCAGACAGTTTGAGAGATTTCCTGGAGGCTTCCTACATACCAAAGATATGCCCTCTGTTCGTTGCAGATAACATCTACCAATGCCGATATTTCCGCTATGATATTAATGTTAGTAATGTTTACTTCGTTATATCTCTATTTATTGAGCACATCAAAGCATTAGTGCCCTCCAGCGCCCGCCACCGGTTTCGCGACATGTGCAATTGTTTATCCCAGGGCGCCTGCTAACAGCGCAATTAAATTTTCAGTATAAGCTTCCTCTCGGGATCCTCTAATGGAAACAACATTATCACTTTTTCCCCGCGATGTTCGATCGATAGCGCTAAGTCCATTAGGGGGTCTCCATTATGCCTTTATATTGGTCGCAGGAAATAAGACAGTAAACGGTGTACTGTTGCCTCCAAATCTGATGCAAATAACTTCGTTCCGGTACTGTCGTCTTGTTTTGTTCATTTGGGACAAAGACCTTTATGGGAGTTGTCCTAATTCTAATGAAAGCCCATTTCGAAAGAGAAATCTTGGACTCAAACCCGATTGTAAAAAGACGGGAATGTGACATGTTTAGCTTTTTTTTAAGGAACAATGGGAGTGAATTTTGGAAGTTCCATATTTTATATGGATTTTTCTCAAAATTTACTGTGATTGCATTTCTGTTAAATTAATATATATATATACCAATTTTCATTCAAATTGGATAAACCCTTTGCGAGCTATAAATTATTTCATAAATTTAATTACAAAAATATCACCTAATCAAAATGTCTCAAACTTCTCATTAATTGAGAAAAATGCTCGACATTTTTGTAATTAGAGCTTTGCACCACATACAAAAATTGTACCAAGGGATATTTTAAATTAATTTGATGAGTGAACTATGATAATTTTAATCTATATAAATTATAATCTTTAAAATTAACACATTATCATATAATTTTTAAAAATTATTATTGGTGTTAATATGTACTTCGTTTTATTAGAATATCATAATGGATACTCCTGCACATTCTTGGAAATTTTAATTGACTATGAACAAAAATTGAGACGTTTGGACATTTTGAAAGCCTAAAAATGAAACTTTTGAGAAAAACGCTCTTGTGTAAAAAGTATTTTTGGGAAACAGTGAATTGTACGCTTTACATTGTTTATAGTTATCTGTGTCTGTACTTCCCTTTGTGTTCTTTTGCGCTGTTGTGCTACTTTTGCAACCTGCAGGTCCTTTCCTACTTGTGACAGCTGACCTGCTCTCGTAGAGCCGAGTCATATCCCGGGTCTTTGAAGCCGTTGCCGAACATTCCTCACCCCTTTATCACAGATCTCAGTTCCTGGGAAGCTGAACAGCCAATATTAAAAGCAGAAACACCATTTAATGTCCTAATTTCTATCTGCTTCTTAGAAATGCGACTTCCTTTGGGACAATTTTTCCAAATGAGTGAGTGAACGCTTTCATTTGAATGTTGTGTCTTTCCAGGAGTGCCAGTAGTGCAATGCAAGCTCTCCTAACATACTCTCATTAAACTGAACAGACATCTGGCGATGGCTCTGTGGAGTCTTACCGAGAGCTATGCTCCTGTTATAGAAACACCAAGAGTCTGTCCCTGTGAGGTACTTTTGGTCTGTAGCGTAACATATATGATATTTTCATGGCATCTGCTTCTGGATGGCCAGTCTATAGTAGCTGGTTAATCTTCGTATAGTTTTTCACTTCAGCTTACCACGCCCAACACCAGTGTCAGTAGAGTATTTCTTTAGCTTGAGGAAAGATGTAGTCACCATCTTTGCTACATGGCTGACACATTCTTCCAAAAATCTTGCAGAGGAATGATAAGATATATGGAAAAAAAAATAACAATCGTGTTCCAGGTAAGGAAACTGTCAATTACAAAAGAAAGAAAGCAGGAAGGAAGGAAGGAAAGGATCTCTCAGTGAGAAGAAATATGTTCTTACGGAAGAAAAGTTAGATGAATTCCCTTCAACATTTCTTATTATCAGTTTTAAATACAGTATCATATTACCTTTCAGTGAAAACATAAATATTAACTTCAAATGCAGCAACCACAGTTCCCTTTTTCTACTTGCGGCGGCTGCACTTCCGTGTAAGCCCCACGCTCAGGCAGTTCGTTCACTCAAATCGCCCTACTGTATTAGTGCTAAATTCTCTTCAAAGCGACGAACTTGCCTGACGAACCAAATGATTAAAAATCAACAAGTTTACACAACGCTAGTCAACTGAATCTCATCCCAAATCTACGGTTTCAAACCCATAAAAACACACAGCTATCGCAATGTCCGCAAATAGTGTCACTGAATTAGCTTACAGAGAAGTGATAGAAACTTTAGTGCTGAAGCTGTTATCGATCCTATGCTCCAGTTGACTTTTTTTCTTCTTCTAGAACATCGTGGAGCAGGTTGTGGAGGAAGCAAAGGAGATAACGCGAAGGCAAAAGAGGAAGGTTGCTTGATGGATGCCGCAAGACAGTTCCTGAAATCTGGATGTGATGAAACCCGCGGCATGGGGGTGCTCTAGTTAGATGCTAGTCTTGACTTAACAGTCAGCAAAGACGAGCTCTAATGCTACAGTTTATTTCCCGCCTCATGTACCGCTCCATTAGAAGAAAGTGTAATGCTTTATAAAAAGGTTGTTCCATACGCCAAGGAAACTGTTTCATTTCTTTTAAATATCTGACAGGCAGCACATTTATTATGTGTGTACATATGTATATATAGGGTGATCCGTTTAGGTATGAATAATATTAAATATTATTAAAAAGCTAATGTGGTATGAAACATTTCTTGCTGGTAATATTTTGCTTAAAAGATTGGAGTTTTCGTACATGGCAAAAATGAAAATCAACAATGCATAATGACAAATGATTGAAATGACTACTACAAATCAACAGCGAGCGCTATGAATCTTAGTTGGATATGTTTCTGTTGCCACAACTTGATGAAGACAACAATATGAACAGTGTATTCCAGAAAGGGTGTACCCCTCACTGGGCTTGGAAAGTTCATTATTTTCTAAAGAAATTAAAAATGAATTGCATCGCCGTTATGAGTTGTGCCGAGTGTGCAATGGAGCCCATGTAGCGTTCTGATAAATAGCCCATTTTTAAATGTTGCATACACAAAGTATGAAAATATAAAGTTCAGTGTTTTCATTTGATCCGTACCCAACTGAATGTGTGTGTGAAAGCATTTCATAAATGGTCCTAAATATCGGATCATGGTTTTGTTTTTCTCCGAGAGGATGCCTAAAATCACATAGCACAGCTGCCCGATCATAGCGTGCCCCGCGATCATACCTAGTATTGAAAACAAGCTTACCCTTTTTACAGAATATGAAAACTCTCCTTCCGGAGTCGTTGGGCTGTAAGGAAGGCATTCAGTAATCTGTAGGTATGAAATTTAGCAATGTTTTAGCAGAATGTGCTGATATGCACTTATCACCGTTTTTGGTGCTAACTTTGTAAGACTTTTTCTCGCGGTGATTTTTCTAATCGAGCAGCGATGTCATCCCGTTTTTCCCCTGTTAACACATGAAGCCTGCATTTAATTTTCTTGTAAACAAGGATCCTATTTTGAATTTATGTTGTGATTTACTAACTGTAGATCTGTCATGTGCTTGGACTCCGGAAAATACAGTAACTCCTCCCTGTTCCAAGCCTGGCCACCCATTAACCAGCCAAACCAACGGCAATTCGTGCTCCTTAATTGTTGGTGTGTGCAGCTGTGGTCTGGCAGTTTTGGACCGAGTGCGCTTGCGGAGAAAAGCGAAACGAAGGTCCTATACAACCCTCGGATGCCTATATGATGGAGACAACATCAGGAGAAGGATAAAAAGAAAGTTGATGCATAATTTAATTGCCTAAGAAGAACATAAGCTGTTCGAAATATTGCGACATTTAATCTGTGACTTTCTAAGTGTTTTATCTTTGTGCTTATCTAGTTCTTATTTTAGTTTCATTGTTATTTTATTTTTCATATATATATATATATATATATATATATATATATATATATATATATAATGTTTAAAATTGTAAAATCATTACTTAACGCACACGATATCTCCAGCCGCAGGCTTTTGATCGCGACACGAGACAAAGACTGAGGTGGACAGTACTCAACCTGGTTTACTGTAGAAGTTTCTGAGAAGGATAGCAGGGCATCCAACATAAGCAAAGCTAAAACAACTAGTTGTCCGTAGGATTAAAAGGAAAGGTTCAGACTCCAGGGGTACGAGCTTTATGTAGTACTATGGCTGCCATCTCTCTATCTCTTGAGTGTACTGGTAGATTAGGGTGGAGATACGGCATCTATGAGAACTAGAGAAACAATTATCAAAAGCAGATTGTTGAAAACTGGCGTCTTGGGCTACCGGCAATGGAGCACAGCTTCTATATAGTTGTTTGTTCAAATGGATACTGCGGTGCAGCTTAATCCAATATAAAAAGCAGGACGAGATTTACATTTGAGCATATAGAAGCACAACTGGAAACGAATAAATTTTGAAATCTAATTTTAGTGTATGACTAAAGAATGACTTGGCTCTATCAGGTCACAGGTTTTGCACTTAATTCGGATGGAGGCATAAGAATCCAGTGTGGGCAAAGCAACTTGTGTAGGACTAACACTCCCGCGATTTCTTTTTCTTTCTTTTTTAAATTTTGTGGTGACCCAATACTTAAATTTGGTGGTTTATGGAACAGTGTGGTAGTTGTAGAATTTTATCTTAGTATGTTAAAACACCCCTTTAAAATCAACTTATGACGTTCTATGCCAGGAAAATAAATGATAACAAAGTTCAACTTGTTCTTGCCTGTTTCGAGTCTTAAAGTATACTTTTGGTGTGAAACCAAAACCCTGGAGCGTACCATAGATGGGGGAAAACCACAATCAACAAGTCAGTCAGTTAACTTAGTGATATAACGTAGCGATGTAAACCAAGTGAGGTACCGTCCACCTCAGTATTGTGTGGCAATCAAGACCCAGCTGCTTGAAATATCGTGTGTTTTAAGGTAGTGATTTTACAATTTTAAGCGTCAGTTATATTTAACGCTGTCACTCCCTAGTGCGTTTTAAAGAGTTTGTTTGCTATGCCTCCACAGGAGTCTTAAAAATTATTTTAAAAGTATATATATAGCCTACAAAGTAAGGAAAGTAAAGTCACTTTTGTTACCTAACTCCCTTCAAAGCAGCCCCTCAAGCTATCCATAGTTCTCTGCCTGGTGAGGAAGATGTCATATATCACCAGTTGTATACCTTTCGTATGCTTTTTGTATGTCGGGTGAACTAAAACTCCAATCTCCATAGCAGATATTTTTCATTGTAGATGCTACATTATATCTAGAATTATCATAGACGATAATACTAGCTCTGGCCGTTTCTTGAGACCGCTAAATCTCTCCTTAATAAGGAGCGTGCAGAAGTACAGAAAAGAATAACTTGATTGTCATAAGTCACAATCAGTATGATCTGTCGAGCCTTCTGCTTAAGTGGTGAGGAAAGATGCCGCTATTCATTTGACTGACAGTCGTATGTTCTTGTGCCCAAGTTTCACCCACTGAAATATGTTCATCAGTTAATCCAGATGACACCCATCTGGGAGCAATATTGTGCATGCGCAACTCTTACCGTAACGCACTGAAAACTCGCATGTTCTTGTGCACAAGTTTCATCCACTGAAATATATTCATCAGTTTATGAGGATGACCCCAGGTGGGAGCAATCTTGTGCATGTATAACTCCTATCGTAAAATACCAGTACGCAAAGAAAACTCATTCACAATCCAGTGTCCGTCTTCCATTAAATGTTGGTCCATTACCGCCATTGAATGTTTCTGTGAAGGGACATAGTATGTCCAACAGGTATGCAATTATTACATGTCCACGTTTGAAGAGTTCAGTCCTTGTCATTGTGACATATCATGGCAGAGTACGAACACTCAGTACTTCACGTGCCTCTATATGACACTTATGTGCATTTGCTTTCAGGGAGAATGCTGCTGTGACCCAAAAAAAAAAAAAAAAAAAAAAAAAAAAAACCACTTCAAACTATTGTGAGACAATCTTGTACACGCCAGCCCTTCAGAGTGGTTCAGGAGGCAATTCTGTTGGTTGTTACTAATGCCAGGGAGAGATGGGTTGGTGTAGTGTGACAGTGGCTTCCGCTTTAAGGTTTTTGTGCCGATGGTTAAGGATTCCACCTACGTCTCTGGTTCACCTCATTCCTTTCTCCCGGAAATGCACCCAATGGGACCACAGACACAAACGGCGAACCTTTGAGCAAAGTTAAAGTAACAAAATACCCCCACACATTGGAACAAATACTGACTGCCATTGACAGCAGTATTCAAAGTATTTGACATAGCCTTCCATACCTATATATCAGTTTTAATGCGTTTTTGACAGATATTAATCATTGTTGTGACTTTTAATGACCACCCTATAATATATCCCTTTTCGAGCAACAGCTGAAGTAGTCTGTAATAGACCCATAGTCCGAAATAAATCTACTGCTGCCCGATTTCCTACTCTTGCTTTTCTACGCTTCTTTGATTCACTACTGCAGTCGAGCACACTTGAGAGAGAGCATATGTAAATATTTAAAAATTTAATTTTGAGTGTTTCAATCCTTTATCCCACTATCTTTTCATCCTGGCTTTATTACATCCGCATTTTATTGCACATTTCAGCAAATAAAGACAGCATCTACCAAGTGTAATAAAACTGCAAGAGTACCTGCATCTCTAACTTGTTTTATAGAAGGGGATAGAGGAATATAATTGTGGTGGTGGGTTCTTGCCTACTCCGTAATCTCTAGGGATGATGCACCTGTAGTAAATTCTGGCCTTGACCATTGTTTGGACCGCATTACATATTCCTCAGCGTTAAAGAGAAACTGCATGTACATACAAAGTGAAAGAGAAATCTTCTCAAGGTCAACGTGGGCTCCCTTTTCCAGCGGCAATAATCCAATCACGTCCGTCCATTTCCCGCTGCTGCCATCTCCGATATCGGATATTTAATATTCAAGCCTCGCTAACACTGTGCATCTCCCCCACTCCTCCCTAGAATATTTATTTTTATTATCCGGCGCCACAAAAATTTCCATTTTATAGGCGGCAGGAACTTCCTCCTTGCTCGAAATCAAAGAACAGGAAGCAAAGAAAATACAAGAATGAACTCTAGTTGCAGGATGTCGCTAAATCAAGCTCTTTAAAAACCTATAAAAGCAAGCTATTAATAATTTTAAAGTGATTGCTACCTGTAGCAATGCAATTAACAAGATGCACCATTAATGCCTTACCTGAATATGTGTGCTAGCAAGGAGTGGGGGGCCTTGTGCGGTTAACCTATTACCTGTTATTCATAATACATTTCAATAAGATTCACATCTCATTTATAGAGGGCGGGTAAGACCCAAATATTTATATTTTTCCTAAACTAATTCATTTCAGGATCAATTCATCCACATGAGTTTTTATAGCGCCTGTAATGGCATATTTTGTAAACAAGTGCCTATTCTTGAAATTCTGGATTATTTAAAAAAAAATCATTTTAAGGATTTCATTTTTGTTAAATATAGAGGTCCGTTCAAAAAGTGTCGCGAAATTTGTGTTTTTCAAAAAGTATTTATTTATTCACGAATATCTATTTTGTCCCCTTAAAAGTAATCCACATAAGATATTATACACTTGTGCCAACGTTTTTTCCAATCCTCGAAGCACTTTAAAAATTCGTTTTATGTGATCTTGTTCATCTCCTCCTTCGATGCCGTCTTTATCTCCTCAATCGTGGTATAGCGTCGTCCTTTCATGGGCCTCTTCAGTTTTGGGGACAAAAAAAAAAGGTCACAGGGGGCCAGGTCTGGGGAGTACGGTGGCTGCGGCATTATAAGTGTGTTGTTTTTGCCCAAATATTCCCGCACAAGCAACGATGTGTGAGCAGGGGCGTTATCATGGCGCAAAAGACAATTTTTGTTCTTTCACAAATTCGGGCGTTTCTAGCGGATTGCTTCGCGCAAATTGCGCATAACTTGCCGGTAATATTCCGTATTGACCGTTTTACCCTGTGGCAATAGCTCATGATGCACCACGCCCCTGCAATCGAAGAAAACTGTAAGCAAAACTTTCACATCGACCGAACTTGGCGCGCTTTTTTCGGTCTTGACTCGTGTGGCAGCATCCATTGGGATGATTGAGCTTTAGTTTCCACATCTTAACCATAAACCCATGATTCTTCACCAGTTATGACCCTTTGGAGTTCAACAGCTCCTTAGCAACGCTAATGCGATGGTGTTTTTGGTCGGAATTGAGCAACTTTGGTACGAATTTTGCGGTGACCCGTCTCATGCCCAAATCATTGGTAAAAATCGAATGGCACGAGCCAATCAATATCTATAGGTCCTCAGCAACTTCTCTAACGGTGATTCGACGATTGGCCAATACTACTTTCTTCACTTCTTCAATATTTTCGTCTGTTGTTGACGAGCTCGGGCGTCCGGGACGCTCTTCGTCGTTCACATCTTCTCGACCCTCCGAGAACATTTTGTACCGCCGATAAACGTTGCTTTGGTCCAAGAAGCTCCACCATATGCCAAGTCAACATTCGGAATGCATCCGCGCACTTAATTTTGTTTTTCACACAAAATTTGATACAGATTCTTTGCTCCATTTTTTGGAATAGGCAAAAAATCGAAGACGAGCCAAAACACGTCCAAGCAAAATAGCTGTCAACAATTAACTGAACATTCAAAATGGCCGAGCTTGTGAACATAAGTGAGGGACATGAGTACCAACATAACGCCAAAAAAAAAACACAATCGAAAATCGAATATACGTAGCCCGCAGAAATTCAAAATTCGCGATACTTTTTGAAGAGACCTCGTACATTACAGTAATAAAGACTAATTCAGAACTTCTCATTAATTCCTTTACGTTGTGCTTTTTCTTGTAGGGTATATAGGATTCTATAATAAATAAACAGACGAAGAATGTTTAAAGCTCGTGTACTAGGTCTATAACACAAAGAATATTATGCTGTTGAGTTAACTGTTAGTCATGAATAATATTCATGTACGAAAAGTAGTCACAAAATTTAAATTATCACCTCGAAAAAATACAACCGTAGCATGTCGCTAGAGGAGTCAAAACAAATGGCGCAGCACATTGATAAAGTGGAGTATCCCACATTTGAAGGTGAACAACGCTGCAACAACCCATGCCGAGTAGAAGTGTAAGGTAACAATGCACTATCATGTGACACAGTGGTTATGAGGCTCAGAGGCTTTCAGTGTGGTCAAACAAGTCTGAATGATGCAGAACCGGGAATCGCAAGAGAAGTGCAGACCCTGGTGCTCGAAGATCGGCGAATCATAATCGTGGCGATAGTGAAAAAAGTGAAACTCAGTCATGGTTCAGTTATCAAACATCTTGCACGACATTTTGAACATGGAAAAAGTCGCCTCCTGCTGGGTTCCGCGACTGTTCACACCCCGAACCGAGGCAACAGCGGAAAAGTTGCAGCTGTGTCAACCCAACCCAGATGACTTCTTTAGCCGCCTAATCACCATGGACGAGTGCTGGATGTATCACCAAAGACAAAAGAGCAAAGAGCAAGGGGTCTTTTTGCTCCATGACAACGCCCCAGCTGATTCTGCACAGGAAAGTGATTCTTTGGGCTATCAAATTTTGCCCCCCCCCTCCATATTCTCCTAATATGAGAACCAGGAACTTCTTCCTCTTTCCTCGGATGAAGAAACCATTGCATGGCAGGCATTTCCGAATGACGAAGAGGTGATTTTCTAGGTGGAACGTTTCCTGAACAGGCAAAATGCAGACTATACCACCCAGGTCTCCGCCAAGCCACCGATTGTTAGGGAAAAATGTGTCACTTTGAAGGGTGAATATGCAGAGAAGGACTAACACCATCACCAAGTTTCATGATCGCAGCTTGATTTTTTCGAGATGATAATTAAAAATACCCTTCGTAGGTACCATACCATATGTATCTGACAGTTATATTAGATTGATTTATTAAAATAATGATACACATGTATTTTGAACTTTTTTTCATCCACTTAAAATGTCGTCCTTTTCAAGTCATATATTTTTTTAAAAATTATTAAAACATAATTATAAATTTATTGGTTATGCAATACATATTCATGCAATGAGTAAATGTCAACCACAGCGGGAGAAAAAAAAATCGCAATTCTCGTGTCCACATGCACAAAGTGGCAAAAAATGTACCTACTCTGTATGCAACATTTTTACTACACATGTCCTGCAAAATGCTTTTCATATGTTAGGTTCGGCACAATGGAATTATCCTACACCACTTTGAAATAATGTATTACCTAAACACAACATGTAAACAACGTTGGCAGTAGCTGGGAATGAAACAAATTTAAACAACGTTGCATTAATGCTCAGGGAGATTTTGTTGAAAAATAAGAATAATTAAAAAGAAATAAACAAGCAAAAGCTATGCCATCATTTTGTGCTTCAATGCCAGAAGTTTTGAAATGTTGCAATCAAGGTATGTAGAGGTTCGTCTGAAAAGTTCTTGGAATGAAGCGCAAATGATGGCATATTATTTTTAAATTTGTTCTTATTTTTTCAACATAGTCCCCCTTAGCATTAATGCACTTTGTACAATTAAGTATATTTATATTTAAGAATGAAATTTTGAGAATCAACCAATAATACATGGTGTACACAAATGATTATAGCGGTTTTAAACTTATGTTTCTTCTGTGTGGTATACAATTTTGAATCATAACTTAAATTGAAGAAACACTGTGGTAGTTACCATAACAGAAATTACAAATATTCAATATGGGATCCTTTTGTGACATGGCATACATTCAGTGGGTAGTCCATTTACTGCCGCACTGGTGTAACTGATCCAACTGCTGCAATAATCCTCTGTCTCAACTCAGGTAGGTTTGCAGGTAGACACGATCTTTATATAGCCCCTCAAAAAAAATTCACAGGGGGTCAGATCTGGGGACCTTGGAGGCCAACGGAGAAAAGCTAAGGCGTCCGGACCATGACAACCAATCCAACAATGGGGAAAGGTTGCCTTTATGTAGGGATCTTTAGCAATTACAGACGATATTATCCTTGTTTGAGATGTGTTCTTAACACCTTCCACACTGTCATTGTTGGAATTGTCAGTTCTTGAATCACACAGCTCTCACATTTTTAGAATTGCGCGCGAAAAGTGTTCAGAATCTACACATTCTCATCTGTCACACGCGGTCGTCGTGGGCTCTTTCCTTCACACAGACGCCCCTCGTTTGGATCTGATTGTATCACATACGAATTTGTTACCTGAAGGGGCGTTAAGACCAAATCTTCCCCTATACGCCCTCTGGACTGGACTCCACGACATAAAAAGTTTTTTTGCACGCGAGTTGTCTTATTTTGTTTATTTCGTTACCATGGCTACAGAACAAAACCTGCGCATGTAGAATTGATACTTCCGCAGTTACTCTCCAATTTAAGCTATGATTCAAAATTATATTCTATATCCTGTATTATAGGATGCAATAACTTACACACACAACGAAGTAATGCGTCAAGAACTTTTTGCAGCACATCTTTGGATGAGGTCAGTGAAACTTTGAGTACCTCGTCCCCTTCAGCAAACACCTTCACACAAGCTTGAAGCGTACTGACACATAGTATTTCTTAATTTTGTCATCACCCTATTTATGGTGTTGAATATCCTTTCTACACCCGCAGTGGAAACAGGAGAGCACTGCACACATTCTCAACGAGTGTCCTTTGAGCGTCATAGCTGATATCGGTCCTTAAGATAAAAGAAGTTACACCAGAAGACGATTCTTCTGATATGCTATGAGCAACGAACTTAAAAGAACGTAAGTCTGCAATAACAGCGTCAACATTTTTCAAGTCCTAACGTCAAGCACGGTTTTTTACAATCATTTTCACTAAACTCTTGAAATATTTTAAAAATTTCAAAATGTGCGCTTAGTTCTATCACTTTCACAACCTTGTCCCTGAACTTTTGGTCCATTTCATTTATCGTACTTTTCACAAATTTCCCTACATTTCCTGTCTTCCGTGAAGAGGATGTTTTTCACTTCTGCTGCGTCTACTTATACTATTTTTCAACTTATTTAGTGTTTGATTTTCTGCACTACTTCATCTCAAAGGCGCTCGATGTTTCTTAAAAATTCCACAGTTCCAGCCAGATATAGGGAGTTGTGCAATTTTGAGTAATTATTTTTTGAACACTTTTACGTAAGTTTGAGACGGCATCGAATATTTCATTCAAAATCATTAAACCTACAACGAAATTTTAACTCATTTCTAACAAGCCCCCCCCCCCTGTTCAAACTTACTAAATCCGCATCATACATGTGCATGTGTTCACAAGGCATCATAATAAACTCGTAGCAAAGTAATACAGCATGATAAGTATTCAACCAACGGGTGCCGACAACTTTGGGTATTTTTAAAACAGGTTGTTCATGCAATATATTTTTTCGTTTAAGAAAATTATGAAAAAGTTTATAATTGTTATAATTGCCCATGTAATGGCGTTATTTATTTCTATAGTAGGTGACAGCAATCGACAAAGCATATGCTCTCAATGAATTTATAGCATATCGTTCCCCTTTTCTAAAAAACCGAGCGTGGACCCCAGTGACAGAACCACTAGCAGCACCATCGAAAGAGTTTGAGGTAACAAAGTTTTTGTTTTTCACTATCAATTACTCTGGATATGCACTCGGCTGAACTACTCTTCAATTCAAACAGACACGAATTCTTTCTTTAACTTCAAAAGATGGTGAAGGGCAACATAACGAACTAGCACACACAGTTCATTTGGTGAAAAGCATCTGTAGATTAGTCTACCATTTATGAAAAAATATTATGGAGATTTGTTTCATTCTGATTGTCTAGAACCTCAGCAATACAATTTAATAATTCTCAAGCAATATATTTACTAACGCGTGGACCTTTTCAAAGTAAATGTTGCTTTTTAGTACTACTTTACGTTTTAGAGGTTCATATTTCGTTCAGTGGGGGAGTTCTTCCTTACTGAGACCATACGAATTAAAGAAGACAGCTTGTCCATCAGCGTTTTGTTAGTTTCATTTTGTTGAACTAACTGCGCATGAACTGCAACGTTTAATCCTTGAACTCTATAATTTTCATGTGCAATGGTTTTTGAGTGTTTTTTTTTCAGTTCACCCGTGTTTCCTGTAGCTTTTCCAAATTTAATAAAAGATGCAGAAATGAACGCAGCTTCAACATTTTTAAATACATTTAACATAATTTGCAAAAAGTCTCACCCCGATCGACTCCTATTTTTTGCGTACTTTTTCTTCAGAATGACGACTTAAGGGCTGGATCAGAAATACTACTCCTTTCGTCCAAAGACTGGGGAATTAACCAGAGAATTATGAAGTAATTCACCATCACCAGCATTTATTTCAATAGATGAGTATTCTGCAATACGCTGTATTTTTTGTTTAGACTTTGGTAACGTTTCTTTCCATAGGAACACACGCACACACCACCCTTTCACAGTAAACTGTTGACTGACAAACCGTTAAACAGCTGCAAGTGCAAGATGATCAAATTACACCAGTCCTGCAGATCTACACGTGCCCATTGCTCAGTTTCAAATGCAATTTTATTACACATTACATGTTAGTTATCAACACCAATGATAGTTTAAATTATTAATTATTTCGACTTTTATTTATAAATATTATATACATTTACAAATAGCTTTTAAATTTTCGGAGAGGGCACTTTAATTTTTGGGGTCACTCCTTGACTTCATCACACCGGAAGTTTCCGACAGCTCCGTTCGGCTTCACTCGAGGCGGGCTAGTCCTCCTCACTTATCTCTTGCTTGAAGTCAACCCGTCAACGCGGTATCGATAACGCTCGTGTGTGGTATGTACCGTTACGTTTATTTTTACGTTTGCCGATTTTGGTAAGAGCTGGGAACCTTTCACATCTACCTTCTGAGTCGTAACCGAACCTATTCCTAGTGCAGCAGGCATAAACTGAAATTACCAACCCAAACACCTACCAGTCATATTCCAGCAAGGTATCAGAGATTGTGGTGTAAGGGACAAAATGAACTTATCAGCAGTTATGGCTCGAGTTAAACAGATATAACCTTCCTTTTCTTCCATTTGTCGCTAGTCTAACATAATCTATCTTGCTCTTTCTATGATGGGTCCTCTTTTAAAATGAACGCACTGTGCACTGTACACAAAATGGGCGTATCCCTTTTACCCCCTTCATTTCCGAAGATCCATGTTCGCAATTGTGTTGATTATTTAGATATTTTTGCATGCGTGCGCCTTTCAGCCAATATACGGTCTCATTGATATCTTATTCACCAATCAGAATGGAACTAAATTGATAGTTTTAAAGCATAGAGCTCAAAAACTAATAACATAGTTTTTTTTTTCCCTCCTAAGTTTATTCTTTAATTCCTATAATCTCTGCTTCCATTCGACTAGGAATCTAGGAAGCTTATTCTCACGCACTTTCCTGTTCACTATTGATGGTTCTTACGTACTCACAACATGGAACTATTATTAATTACAATTGTACAATAAATTATTAAATGAAAACATTAAATAACACGATTTTAAGGAAATAATAAATAAAAAAGTAGAATTGAAATTTAACTTTAAATTTACTACTGTTTAAATGTGCTATGACCTTTTATTATAAACCTCAAATGTTCATTTGTTTTTAATTATTCAGTTACAGACATCTTCGTAGTCCTTCTTGGAGAAAAAAAAAAACTAATGACAATGCATTCCATTATCTGTGCTTCGATTCGATTATCCCACGGCCTTCCAAAAGAAGTTCTCATCAAATCAAGAAATGTGGCATAATTGATATAAAAATAGCAGTAACTGGTAACTGTTATTATAGTGTTCAGTTTTATTTTATATAATTTAGATCTCTGCTTGGAAAAAAAGCTAATAAAATTAGTGTATGCTTCCAGAAAGATCAAACAGGTGAGCCAAATCACTTCATGATTATACTAAAAGTATAAAAAAAAAAAGGTCATAGTTTTCCAATTGCACTTATCTTACCGAAATCCCCTATTGCTTATAATGTTTCTTAGGTAATTAATCGACCTTTCAAACTCATGCTCGTTGTGAGAATAAAATTACTTCTCGATCTTTGGATCTCGAAATAATTATCACGACAACATTCGTTAACCTCAATTAAATTACTGAAAAATTCTACACACTCGTGGAATTACTGAAGATAATCTTTGCAATGTTGTTAATCTTGCGGTGAGCAGTTAGATTGAGATTAGGGCTTCTAATCTCTTTCCGGCGATACCGTGAATATTGCGAAAATGAAATTTCGAGACAGCTTTGGTGTTAAACCGCCATGGAAAGCAACAGTTTTGGGATGGCAACAATGCGCATTTGCTACGGCAATGTGAAGACTGCAAGTGGCCCTGAGTTATCTCCGCAAAGCATGAGTCAGAACAAGGCGCCGGTTTGTGCTTCGAAAATGAAAATGAGCTGGAAGACAAGCAGAAGTAGAGAGTGAAAAGGGGAGAATGGTTTATTTACTTCTCGCATACGGACTGCGTGCTCTAGAAGCAGCCAAGAGCCTTCTTTATTTATTACAGTCTTGCTTTCAATACTTCAATCAGTTGATTTATGATTCGAAAATCTTAATTCACATAATCAGTAATTAAGTCCAGCTTAATTAAAAAGCGATCCTTTTTATTGTTAATAAATACAGTTCTTTACACATTCACAACCTGTCCTTATAAATGCATGATCACAACACAACGCGGGGCCTGTCTCAGTCCATACTTCCTGGAGGCGACGCGCCATACAAAGCCTCGTGGACGAGCTGGGAAATTTGGATCTTCAACAATGACTTCCGGTCAGGTTTGATGCGCCGGAAGCTTGGCAAGAGAGCACGAAAGAACATTTCGTCCTCGTCGTGAGGCGTGGTGGCGGTGGTGGAGGAGGGTCTTCGACTCCTGCTGGCCGACGTGCTGGACGGCGTTGTGGAGGACTCCTGGTGGTGGAGAAACGAGCCGTCTCCCAATGGTGCGCCGGGAGGGTTCGTGGGATCGTAACTTGTGGACGCCGCCTGCTGCAGCCAGTCTTCCTCTGAACCAGAATTGTGATGTCGAGTCCCCTCCAACTTAAGCGAGCTCCCTCCACTATACGTCCTGCATTCATCATGCAAATGTTACAAAACATTTCGTATATCACAACAATACACAGAAACTACAACCCACTTGGTTTTCTGATTCACTTGTCATGCCCCCAACATCAATAATGTGAATTACCTGATGCAGACTTTTGATATACTGCGATCAGTACATTTACTTAATGAAACTTCATGTAAGTGAACTACGAACATGATGTGAAAAGCTATCAGGCTCCCAAGCAATTGTAACATAATAGTTTTTATACTTGTACATCAGTCTAAAGCATTCACTTCAAATATCAAGGCAATGTTTCAAATAAATCGTTTATTTAATACATCTTACTAAAGCAGAACGTTTGTGGGTATTCCATTAAATGGATAAAATTGGGAATCGTGCAGTAACACTATTCTTTGTAAAAGAAGTTTTAACGCAAAAGGAAATCTCCATGACGTCTTCAGAAGTTTACGGAGTTCCTTCTGCTTAATTTTCAACGATTAAAAAAATGGGCTTCTGAATTTAAATATGACCACGTGAAGGATGCCGAAAAACTCCAATAACAGAATGCATTGAGTAAATACAGAGTGACCCAATGAAACAGGACCGTTTTCAGAATCTTCTTGTGGGCAACTCGTATAGAATTAAATTAAAACACTTTTTCAAGGAAGAAATAACACAATGCAATTATTATTAATCTGGACTTATATTTTAAAAATCACAAGAACCCAAAGGAATTTCACGGTTTTCAGAAGATTTACTAGATTTGGACGTCATTCAATTGTTTTGAATTTGTCGTGAACAAGCATTCGCCGTATCTTTCACAATGATCTAAAATTCCATCCATACAAAATTCAAATTTTAGGTCATTGTGCAGGATTCAGATATTGTGGGAAGAAAAAAAAAAAAAGTCAGACGAGGATGATTTCCTGGGTCTGGGTTCGTAAGTAAATAGATCTTTCGTTACTGGAGTGACGAACCCAGAACCCATGGAAGTGTATAAACAACCATTGCATTCACAAGAAACTAATGCGCGGTGTTGCGTTTTTACCGTTGAAATCAACGGTCCGTGCTTTTTTGAAGAATGAAACCGTAATGTTAACGAAGCACTGCTATATATAGAAATGCTGGCAACACTGGACTTTCAGATGGATGATAATGATTGGTTCCAGTAGGATGGTGCCACAGCTCACAAAACATTGAACACAGTGCAGATGCTGTTTCTGACCGCAAACTTTTTCCATTTACTGCGTTGTCTGGACAACGCAATCTCCAGATTTTATGACTGCAGACTATTTTTTATGGGGATACTTGAAAAGTAATTTGTATTGCAACAGGCCACGAACTATCATGCACTTAAAAGAAAACATAACTCGTGAAATTAGGGACAATGATAATATTTTACTGCAGCGACTTATGGTGAGCTTCAAGAGCTGATTGTACCATTTTTTTTTAAAAAAATAAGTCCAGGCTAATAAATTCCACTGTGGTACTTGACCCTTGAAAAAACATATTTATTTAATTCAATACGAGTGTCCCACAAATGGTTCTGAAACCTGTCATATTCCATTGGTTCAATCTGTGCATACTAAGATACCCAGGGAATTAAAGTGTGTAAATTGCTTAGGCCACAGTATATACAGTAGGGACAGATTTGATGTTTTTGCTCCTAATACCCGCTCAAAAATGGATATAGTTTGAGGTTGTTGCCATTGCCACAGCTAACATATTACGTGGTTAACGAACAGCTGTTAAACATGAAAATTATAGCCTTAGTAATGAAAAGAGTATTTTATTTTCAAAATGTACACGAATCTCATAAAATGTAATTATGTAGCACATCACATCAAATAAGGCGGGTAAATCGTGTTTTTATTCCGATTTTCGGACAGTTAGCATTTAACATATTATTATTTTTCAAAATTCCTACTTTATATTTAACTGAGAAAGTGTACAGTTTCTGAATTTTACCGGAAAACAGAAAAATTAGTTTAAGGAACTGCAAGTGTAGTTAGTTATTACCGTGTATTGTATTTTTTTCCACGCTTTATAGCACGTTTACCTTACGATAATCTAAGTGCGGGAGGGGAGAGCGAGAAAAACATCTTAAGGAGCTGTATCGGGTTCTGCCAATTTAAATATACGAAGATATACTGAGAAGTAATGCCTGCTAATATTTACTGTTACCGTGAATGAAGTTCGTAGTATTAGCTATAGTGCATTGTGTTCAGTTAATTTTCCCGCTTCATTAACGCAAGTTACGCACCTCTACCACTAGAGTTCTGAATTTCAGTCTGAAACATGGCGGCGTGTATCAGCACTATGTCCATATTGTGATAAGAGTTTTTAACACCAGAAAATGTGTCCTCAATAGACATTCATTGGAGATTAAAGCCGATTAAGGCGATAAATGAGACTCAGTACCGTGTTACGGTGCTCTTAATGAACGTGGTGCAATTCTCAACTTATGTGACAAAGCATACTGCAACTTGGCGCTCATCGGGAACGCACCAATGAACTCATTAGAGCGAATTTTCGCATAATGCAAGCACAGCTGTCAATAAGAAGTGGTTAATCATGACAACGTGTACAGGTAATAATTACACAACTGGAATTCCCGAAACTTTGCGCAGGATGGGTGCCTCGAAAGCTTTCTTAACGTGATCCAGACGAGATTGGACATTAGCCAATAACTGCTCCTGCGCTGTGGTGCATCCTAAAGACGAAAGCTGGTAGAACACTTGGATCCCGAAAACAAGATGTCATCCATTAGTTCCGTCTCAAAGGATCACCTGCACCCAAAAAAGTTCAAGGTTGTGTCATCAGCAAGTAAACTCATGCTTAATTTGGGATATTCAGAGTGTAAAATTCATGCCTAGAGGCACTAGCATTAATTTTTTAAGGTACTGTGAGCCCCTAAACATAAAAATTAAATCACGAATTCGAAGAGCTTGTCCATATACAAAGCCCGCACTCAGTGCAATGACAATGGAACAGATTCAGGGTCTTGGTTTCGCTACAGCCCATCCTCCATACATTATATACCTGGAGCCATTAGATTTTCATCTCATCCGAGAACTTAAAGAACACCTGAGAGGATATCACTTTGATTCTGAAGATGCAGTGCAGACAGAAGAGAGGCTGTGATTTCGTCGTCAAAGTGCAAAGTTCTACAATGACGGTATCAACACCAGTTAAGAGAAGGGTATTCAGGGCGATTATTTGGAAAAATAATTACGTTGGTATGAACAGTAAGGTTGTTGCAAATACCGGTTTTTGCTCTACCTACTCAAATAACTATACTATTTTCAAATAAAAACGTATGGGCATTGTTTTTCAGCACATCCTCGAAAAATAACCATTTTACTATACTAGACTTTTCTCTGCAGTATTTTATCGCATAAGAAGAGTCTGACCTTAAATAATAATAACAACGAAGAAATGATCACCCGATTTGATATTTGAGCATTGGTATCAGTATTAATTATAGCTGCAATACTTTTAATGTTTAAAAGGTGAAAAATTATGAACTTGGAACTTATAGGGTCATTTGGTCAGAATTATTCAGCATTAAATGTTGTTTTATTGCCCTCACCTGTGCAGCCAGAAAATTATGCGCTGGCTTAAATGCACAGGAGCGGGTAGTGCCAGCCGCCACTAACCCGTGACAAACTTCAGTGTCAATATTCAATATTTCGAAATGTTTACATTCGCCAATAATTATTATTAGGGTTTTGATGCATACACACGCCAGAGAGCTGTTTAGTTTATTTAAAAAAAAAGTGGAAATAAATGTTCTTTCTTTGTATTCAATAAAGCCAACCCTTATTTACACAGAGCCATCAGAAGGAAATTACAGGTAAGAAGATACAATTTCGTGACATGAGTTTTCAGAATATGATCTCGTGAAATACCCATCTGTCCCTACTGTATACACTGTGCTGGGACTATGCTGGGCACATGCGCAACATGGGTGCACTGAGTGCTAACAGCAAGAGAACTCATTTTGTGCGGCATCAATTTGTCATGTAAGTGAGAACAAAATATTTATCTATTGTTTAGCAATAATCAGTTAATTAAATGTCACGTTCTAATAATTATTCCTGTGATTAGTTTATTGAACCTTTTAACGTCCAACATTGCTATATTGGAAGCATATAAGGAACAATGGAGTGTTTTCAAAGTTCCACATATTAGGGGGATTTTTCTGAAGCTTTTATTGCGATTGCGTTGCTTTTAAGTTTAATTACAACATCAACTTTCGTTTAAATTGGATAAATACTTTGCGAGCTATAAATGTTATGTAAATATGTCGTTAATCAAAATGTTCCACGCAGCCCACGAGTTGAAAAAATTGATTGGCATTTTTGCAATTGGAGCTTTGAACCATACACAAAAATTATGTAGAAAGATATTTTAAATAAATTTGATGAGAATTGAGATAATTTTTTTAAACCCATAAGAAATTTTAATCTTTAAAACTAAACATTTTTTCATAGAAAATATTTTTATTACTGGTATTAACATATATTTTGTGCTTTAGAATATTGCAATAGACACTTCTGCACATTCTGGGAAATTTTAATAGAATTTAAACAAAAACTCTTACGCTTGGGGCATTTAGAATGTGTGAAAATGAAGTTTAGAGAAAGACTCTGCTTTATAAAGGCATATGCTGGGAAACATTGTAATTTAAAAGGACACACGGAGCTTTTTAAATGGTTGTACAGCCCGAATGGGGGTGGGGGGGGGGGGCATGGAAAGATTTACTGTGTGTAGACGCTCAAAGATTCAGGGAACCATTTGCAGCAAAGAAAGATTTTCGATTTTTAGATCGATTTTGGCCAAAAACTCGCTCCCAGTATCCCATTAGCATTTTATTGTTTTTTATTTTACATATATTTTCGAAATATTAATCTTCATTCAAATATTTACTTTCAACCCACTATGAGCTATCAAGTGCAATTTTCATGAATATAACCAATAAATACAATACAATTTATTGATATACAAATATATTAAAATGGAGTTTTAATTTGGAGTTTTCCCTGCACTACAAATCAACTTTTTTCTTATTGTTAATATACTCAGCTTTATAAAAGAAACTCGCTATGTTTTAAGAAGATAATAACAAAATGTATTTGTATGTTAAGCAGTACTTTTTAGGTTTTTTTTTTTTTTTTTTTTTTTTGTCACTGCAGTATGGATTGAATCATCGTTGATACTAGTGCTTATGTTTAGTTCCTAACAAACACACAATTGTTTTGTAGTTTACAAGAGTTGTTTAATAAGTGCCTTAGCAGCAGAAAGGATCCTAAACGGTCTTGAAAAGTTAAAGGTTGCTAAGGTGAAACCTGATGATCAGTTTGTAGTGTTTCATATACACCTAAGCATTAGCGAGTTTGGTCACCTTTCTGTCAAAAAGTTTACAAAAAATAAACATTATTTTATTATTATTTTTCCCCTCCTGCGCTGTCTCATTAACTTGTGGGCATTTCCCCCTTGACATAATGGTATCGTAGCGGACGTCTGAGGCCGGGATGCCCATAGGACGCCGCTGCATTGTCCTACTGGAGGTGATATGGTTATGGTGCAGGGAGGTCCTTAATGGGTACTTAAATGTAGTGTGTATGAATGAATGAAATAAATTAATGATGGCTCAAATGAGCTCAGTCATTGGCACATCTTATCGCCACCGAAGGCAGAGGTCGTTAAGGCGCGGACTCGTGAGCGGGAATCTGGGGCTTAATTCCCACCAGGACCGCCCTCCCTGAGTGTTTCTTTTAATCAGATTTTCCTCAGTCCTCATAAATGGCAAATGCCGGAGAGACACCCTAAACTTAGGCTTGGAGTGCTTCTTTCCCTTAAAAAAATCCTTTCCCAGTTTATTATTTCTTCTCATGTATCATCAGTGTCCACCGCCCAGCAGTAAAAACAAGCGTTAAACACTATTACAAATTTGGCACCTTAAAGCTCTCTTGCATTCACCTTCTCACGGTAAAGAAAAGCTTCGACCCAGATATCTTGATCTTAACAGGAACCGAACCCACGATTAGCAGCCACAAATGCTACTAGACTACGGAGGCAGCCTCTTGATTTAAATACTATGTTGGTCTAATGACTACCCAAATATATAAAAATGAAGTTCGTCTTTGTGAAGCAAAATTATAAAACAAACATTTTCAGTGCCAGAAAATTCACTTAACATATTGTTTGCTTTGACAGTTTTTCTTCAGGAATTCTCTCCTGGTTGAACTGGTGTACGTGCTTGTGAAAATGGAGAAAATACAATTAGCAATTGCGCCCTAAAATCTGCAAATGGAATGAGGGGTTACGGCCGTGGGTCTCATGATTAGAGATCTAATGAACAGATCATTGGTAGAAAATAGAATGATAATCCATAATCCGGCATTGCTAACACGTGGGTCACTCTGAGACTTTTCAGAATGAAGGCCTTACAATTTAAAAAAAAATGCAATCTAATGAGTGCAACTTTGCAAACCATCCTCCCATTTTATTTAACACGTCTCCCCATTCCAACTTTTCTGTAAATGCGCGAGCGCCTTTCCTTGGATTAGGTTGCAAATACTTTGTCTGTGTACAATCATTGCGCCTTCAGGTGATTCAAATCGTTCACCACGAATTTAATTTTTTATGGCCAGATATGAAGTGTAGAAAAGATGGGGATTGGCTCGTGATTGCTGCAGAAATGGAGCTGTTTCAGTGCAGAGGTGTTGCTGTGATGCAACAGGATTCCACGCAGATCACCCTTAAAGGATGCTTCATTCTAGTACACTGAAGACTTGGGACCAGCAGATGGTATACTGTACTCAAATGGAACTGTCATAATGCTGCCACTAGCTGAACAGAAAGGACAGATCGTCTTCTAGGCAACACTTCCGGCTCGCCTCGTTTTTGTTGGAATATCCTCACCTGGGGAGACCCAGACCGATGATTGGGCTTAGTTCTGGTCAAACTGGTATATCTAGCTTTCGTCACCTGTTATGATGTCCACGCGTGCTTATTTCTGGTTGGGGATCCAACGACTGCAGAGGTTCCCGACATGAAGATAGTTAGGATTTCTTGAATCAATAGTATTGTGATCTTCCCACAACACATGTTCTGTTTTCATCACATTTTTATTCATGTTTGCTGTAGCGGACCGTCCTCGCAGTCTCCATCTTCCGAGGGATTCCTTCCTCTCATAAAACCTGCGATTGCGAAGGGCAAAGATCCCAAATGCACAATGCAATATTTCGAGGCATTTTCTCTCCCCCCAAATCGACTTTAAAGGGGTAGTAGATCTAGCGCGGAAATGCTCTCGCTCGAGATGCATCCCTAGTGCTGGCGCGGCAATAACCACGTGCGCATACACAGAAATGATGACACTACACATTATTGGAGCACGCTCAAACTTAATCTAAAGCCAGGAAAATCTGCACTCGCTTGTCAAACTTCGCCCTTTCGAGTGACCCTCGTAATCACTTTGCTTCCAGTTCAATCCAGAAGACCGCTAGAAGAGTGAAGAAAGACCTCATTCAAATATTGGGAGGAATTGATCCACTCGGCATATTGACAGCATCTTGAGGTCACCTATCTGAATCAAAGAAATGATGAGAAACTTGCTCGAAAACGTTCTAAATATTGCCGCATTTCTAATTTTTCAGTATATCCATCCAGACTGCAAAGTAAGCCACTATGAATACAGAAAACAATAGCCATAAAGATGTAATTTGGTGTAACGCGTGAAAGACTGGGGACACCTATAATGCTTATCGTTCATAATGGAGTCAACCATTTTCGGGAGAAAACCACACAATGTTGCACAAAAATACAAAATTGATTTGTACAAAATGTATAAAGAGGCGCCATAGAAAATCCTGGCGGGAATATTTCCGTAAGAAGAAATAAACTAATAATTCTATGTAAAATCTACTTATAAAGCTTGGATATAACTTTTCAATTTGTTTTAATGTTTATATTCTTTATATAATGAAGAGAGATATGCCTAAATTGTACATCTATGATTCGTCATTGTTGTCTAAAGTAATAAATACATGTCTATCATTTTCATTCTTTCCAGTTTCTGGAATATAGTATAACACGAAAAGTAACGGTTGAAATAATAATAATAAAAAAAAAAACGTTGATATTGTGTTTATAGAGTTGCCTAACTATACAGAACAGCTAAGTCAGTCTTTTAAAAGTTATAATATTCCCATTTCAACACAAGACAAGATCGGGATTCTCCAGAAAGCACACAAAGACACTCACGATCGTGTGGATAACGTGCAGGGTGCCAAGAACGTGAGCTGATCGAAGAAAATGTACCGCTTGCGTTTGACAGACGGAGCACAGCCTCCGTATGACGTCATGGTCTTCAGCTCTCTGGTGAATCCATCACGGAGGGTCTTCCATCTCGTCTTGCAACTCGCAACTGCAATGCACAAAACAGTTTGGTTTCTCTGCCTTGCAGCTTTCTCCATTATGTAATACCAACTTAATGCACAACGGAGCTCTAAGGTCAGGTTCAATGTCAACTAGTGAGATTCATTGACGTTACAGGCGGCCACGCGCTCACAGAAACAACCTTGGAGGGGAAAGAGTGGGGGCTTTGCTTTTTCCCAAGGAGGTCAAACGTCCCACTCCTACCGTGAAGGTCTCCCAGATAATGAACGAGTTGCAGTTGCTGGCCAGTTGCTTTACTATCACGCGAAATGCACACTTCGTTCGCCAAAAAGTCGTCATTTTCTACATGTGTAAAATTTTTATTAATCTTAAAACCTAATTTATAATAATACTCGTCTTTTAGCTACTCCGTGTTTATATTTATAGTACTTTCTACATATTTATATTTTGAAAGATTTCCGTACATTTCGAGGAATATATACTGCAATCGCTCCCTCATTACAACCTTATCAAAGTTTAAATCAAACGCGAATGACAGTGCAGAGATTCACGCAATGCAACTACTGCTCTCGATTCCAAAGAGTATGGAAACAACGTATCGTCGCTAAGCCTGATATTTGCAAACTATTCACGTTACACTGGAATAATTTGCGGCCTGCTTTGAACCGGAATTAATGTTATACGTGGCTAAATTATTTTATTAGCAGTCGATTGTTAATGACTGGTCGTTTGTGAACCGCGCTTTCTGTCCCTCAAAGTCTTCGAATACAAAATTAATTCAATGATACAATTCGAATGCAAAAGGATGAAGAACATTTTTACTTAAACAATAATTTTTTGAGTAGTACTTTATTGAGCAATTGAGCAATTTGTTTAAATTTACGGTAAAACGCCAGTAATTGAAACGATGAATTAAAAAAAAATGAATGAGAGGTTGCAAAATTTAGATGAAATGGTAGCAAAAATCATCAAGGGATATAAATTCCGCGAAACTTTAAAAAAAAAAGGATGGTATTGAAGTTACTGTCGTCGACAGCAAGAAATGCACTAGATTGCTGCGAAGATAAACACACTGGCTGTATATATGCATCCACATATTTTATTATTCCGGAGCTGGACGGCTCTATACATCACCATTTTTCACAGTTGCCAATTGTTACATTGGGAGGAATAACGGCACACCTTGCGCCAAGCTATTCAAGCGAGACCTCCGAAAGAAACGTATACATCGAAACTTGTTAAATTAAACGTAATTGTCATTAATTAGCGTGATTATCGTTATTAATTTGGCTTAATTTTTTACGAGGATCTCATCTGTTACATTAGAGATCGCAGGTTCAATCCCGGCCAGGCATTTTTTCGGGCGTAAAAGTCCTAATAATGGCTTCCTTCGCAACAATGTTAGTCGTGGATCCCTGTCGTACATTTACGCACATAAAAGAAACTCAAGCCTCAAAGAGGCATATGAGCAAAATTTATCGGCCGTTTCACGTCCTGAATTGAATGGAACGTCGATGACCTGAGATGTTAAACAGCATATAAACCAAATCAACAACGTTATGTGTTCGCTAAGTTTGCTATAACAAAATTGCCTTAAACCTATAATTGAGAGTTTGCAGAAAATGAAGAAATTTAAATTAGCGGAAGACAAAACACTTGCAAGGTATGTACAAAATTAGAGGAGTATAAGCTGAATGTAATAACAGTTAATAAGATAATAGCAACCTTATGGAAATTAAAAACAAAAAACACAGAGGACTAAAAAATGGAGTAATAATTGGGAAAGTTCTCTTCCGCAGGAACAATTCCTTTTGGGAAGATGGAAGTGCATGAATTATTTCTTAAAATTTATTTTAAAACAAGTATTTAAAATAAATATCCATAAGCGAGAACGTTAACAGTAATTTTTATTGAATCTATAATCTTAAAATAAAAATATTAATAATCAATGTGTTTTATTAGTTATGCTTATGCTTTAGGACTTAAATACAAGTGTGTATTTAATATATATATGTTATAGGAATCCACCCTCTACTTAAATATAAAGTACAAAGAGGCGGTTATGTAAGTATGGCATACTTTTGGAGTCTTGATCGAAAGTAAATATCAATTGTATTTTTTGTGAAATGGATTCATTCTCATTTAGAAGCAAGTATAAGATACTCTAAAATTCGAAGTTGAGGTCATGTCTTTCGAGCATTTAAGAGCCATCAATATGCTTTAGAGGGATTGAGGGTGGTTCCTCCTATTTTCATTTGTTTAACTTTCTTTGCTATGCTATGCTGTGTCTCGCCCTTAAATCTGTGGGTCCCGTATAGTACATTTTAATACACACACAACAGATTTGCTTCACTTTCGCCATGCAAATGTTAGCAGAGATACAGAATATGGTTGAATGGCTAGACAAACTCTTGAACAAGTTTCGAATTATTATATGCAGGTGTTAAGTTCACAATTGCAGGATATGGGCGGAATATAATCCGAACACTATTAAGCGCAGGATTACACAATGTCATGGTTACAGTTTCGTTTGCTTTTACATCATATTTTATAATCGTACGCTATTATAAATGAAATGGAAAATAGACAAAACAGTGAAGGATAGCGATATGTTCGAATGTTTCAAGAATTTGAAATATCAGCTATACAGAGTCATGATATAGAAAACATTGTTTTCATTTAAGCCGTATTTAGATATGAATCCGCCTAATTTCTGGTTAAGGGGTTAGCAAAGAAACGACATTTCTTAATGAAGCTACTCACAAGGAACTGTTGATTTTGTTGACTAGTTTTATTTAATGACGCTCTTCAACATCACCAGTCATCAGCATCCCATTCTATTCAGGGCGTGAAACAGCCAACAAATTTTGCTCAGAGGTCTCTTCTTTCAGACTTGAGGTTTTTTTTTTTTTTTTTTTCCCCGTAAATCTACAGCACGGGACCCACGGCTTTCTTCCCTTCCGAAGGAAGTCATACTTAAAATTGTTACCCTGACCGGAATTGAACCCACGATCTTGGGTCTACGAGGCAAGTATGATTACCACTAGACTATCAGGACCACCACGAGGAACGGAAATAATGGATTTCGCATTTCACTGAAAACATTCCTACTAATGTATATAATAATGTCGTTTATAGCACATAACGAATGTTTCTTATTAAACAACAGGATGGTCATATTTAGCTTTCTTCCGTTTCATTTATAACATTCTTCATTATTTTTGTAATAATAAATATCCAATTATTTTCGAACAAATTTGTGTTTTTATATTTGCAGAATCTAAAAATATGAACAAGTTGTGGCCATTTGAAACTAGGAAGTGCCTTTAGAATAGCCTAATATATTATATAAAACAAGTCCCTATAATAGACAATTAAAGCACCTTCCGACACAAATCAGCAAACAAAATCTTAAGTGTTCCATACACAAAATGAGTCAACATACATTTGTTTGGGTCTCAACCTTCAATTACTGTCACTTGACATTATCTTGCTCTAACCCGTAATCAATAAACGATGATAAATGATACAGATGAAATAACGTAAATAAAACGTTAAAGCTCTGTCAATATAAACTACGAGAATGCTCATAAACCGCGAAAGAGAAAGTGGACAATAAACATTTTACTGCCTGGGAAGAGACCAAGCACGTCACGCAGTCAGTGTGGCAACACTGTCAATACCGCACGATGCGTGAAAGACCGCTCTATGTGAACCTGACCTTGCCGCTCCGAGTTCATTTTTCTTTGATAATGAAACCAATACTTACAAAAGCAAAAGGGTGCTTCCTTCCGGCACCACTACAACAGAAGGTATATCGTTCTTTCTCTGAATGAACTGATGCAAGTTTAACTGAAATGTAAACAACCGTGCATTTTGTGGCAGTTGGCAAAACGACAATGCTCAAACGTTTCAATGGCAATGCCCGTCACGTCCGATGAATCTCAGCTATAAAAAAGCTGTACATTATGCATGAGCGTTAATTTAACGATGGTTAAGGCATTTGGCTTTTGTTCCGCCAATTACTTCGCTATTGTTTACTTCGAAACGCTCAATTAAATATCACAAATGCAGAAAGCTTCCGTGAGATATTCTGGTGGGGCAAATTGCAATTATTATGCAATTAAGAACATGCTGGGATATTGAAAATAATATTTACAGGATAAATCTAAACCACTTTTGTACATGCACAATGCAACGTTGATAGTAAAATTGCGGATATTTAGTGCGCCTATGCTTACGCTAAAAAGTATATAAATAAAAGAATTAAAAAGTAACAAAAATAAACGGTGGAAAAGGTGTCACCTGCTACCTAGAGTAGAAAAAAACGACAAAGTGGCCTCAAGAAATTAATAAGATTCAGAAATGTATGTACACCAATCATTTAGTTGCTTACTTAACCTAGCTCGGGGTTTTAGAAAACCAAAGGTTGGCAACACCTGAAATTCATCATGGACGAGTACTTCCGGCGGATGCCTTGAACCTGCATGTGAGTTGCAACAAGATCGAAAAAAAAAGGTTGCCGGTCTGAACAAAGAAATCGATAACTCTCGAACGGGTAAACACGCGCTTGCACTTTTGTGACACCAGACCAGAGCAGCTGTTTTCACTTTCATCTGCAGGGTAGCCAACAATCCTAGCGCACATGCGCTTCCTAGCCGCTGTGTGGTGCCGGATGGAGGAGTGTTGGACAGCAACTCACCAGGATGTCCGACAGCTTCAGCCACCTCGCGCCAAAGACGGTCCTTAACCTCGCGGTTCGGGTAGGCGGGTGAAGCCACATTATAAAGCGGTTCTCGCTTCTGCACCTCGTGTATCAGCAACTCAACGTTCATCTCTCCCTTTAGCTAGCTGGCTGGCTACTGCCCGCTCGGCGTGGCCCGGCGTGGCGTCTCACGCCCGCCCGCTCCCCGCGTTAACCCTGCCGCCGGCGTGACGTGGCGCAGCGCGGCGCGGCGTTGTCAAGCTGCACGCCCCTCCCGATTTTCCCAAGGTCGCAACGATCGCTTTTCATGCCTCCATGAGCTGGGCGGACCAGTTCTCAAACAGTATCGTAGAAAGTAACAAACGCACATTCAGGTGTGCCAACAGCTCTCATAATATACATGAGCTAAACAGAGGACATTAATTGTTAATTCTTTAACTTTCACAGCCAGTTCTAAGAATCACGTAACAGAGTACCTTAGGTATTATGTATTAGTCATGCAATTTGTAACAGCAAGGTCAAAGCTCACTTTCTACCTGTACACGCAATACTTGTGTACAGAATAGCCTTTAGAACTCCTATATACAAACTCTATCGACAATCAAATAGTTACGGATCTAGAAAAGTAACATATTTTAATATAGAATCGGTCAATAATATATAGGGACAATTTATAAGCAGTGTGCAAAACTTACAGAACACAACAACTCGCGATCATCGTTCTTCTGGAGAAGGTTGGTATTGTTTAGCGATCAGAAGAAGGCAAGGGAGAGTACTTTAAGATGTCCTGATAAAAAGTGTTATTAAATCTTCACACAAATTGCCAAAATCTTGCGCCAAGGCGTTTAAAGGCAACGAAAAGATAACTGATTTTAATATTTTGTACTCTTGGGGTTTAATGTTTTTTTTTTTTTAAAAAAATGCCAGTAATTTGCAAAGGACCCACAGGGTGTAAATTGTTGTTGTTGTTGTTGTTGTTGTTATTATTATTATTATTATTATTATTATTATTATTATTATTATTAAACAGTCAGAATAGCAAAGCATGTTATTTCGGCAGTTGCATTCAGTATTCAAACTTTCCCGTCTCTTGTGAGGAAATTGCAAAGTAACTGCATTTTACAACCGCAAACCGATTAATGCCTGGCTTGGCGAGATCCACGTTTATTGATAGCACATTTCGTGCATAATCAAGCACATCGTTGACTGTTAGCTTCAGTAGAGAAGCATAGAATCACAGAAACGAAGCATTCATTAAAGAATGCTACCCAATACTTGTGTGTTGGCTAGTATGTGTTAATTTCCTCATTTGAACTAGTGCATTGTCTGTGACGCAAGAGAACATCACCAATAATACTGCCAAAAGAGCCTTGCGCAAGCGCAGTAGGTATAAAGTAATTGTTAGGGAGGAGAAGGGCGTCCTTTATTGGAAGTTTCCTTACGGTGTAGGCTAGCCTTGGACTCAGCCTTCTTCTGGAATTTTGTAGTCTGACGCCCAAAATGCAGACGATATTTAAAAGTATATCGCTACTTTTTTATATTGTAATTTTGGAATGCTGTAATTATTTTAAGAGTAAATGGCACGAACTATGACTATTAATTTTAAAACTCTCTTAATCATCTTTTAGTTCACGTGGGATAGCGGATTGAATAAGTTGGCAACTTCATTTGTTTCTATGTCTACGTAATTGTCAACTGCAGTGGAACGGCGGGGATTCTTAATATTATTACAGAGAATGATGTATTTGCACAAAAAGGACCAGAGAATTCAGTTTATATACAAACAGATTTAAAAGCGAGTCACGGAATATGAACATTTTTTTTAATATTGCACAAATAAAATATATAAATGAACAATAAATCCTAAGAGATCGTGAATTTAATTATATGATTAGATTCAATGTCGTAATAACCACAGTGTTGTGGATTTTGGATCAATAAGACAAGTGTGCGACTAAATAGAGAAAAATATTTGTAAAATTAGTATTAATAACATGTATAATTCTGTTATATTTTACTGTGCGTTTATTATTTTGAATATTGAATAAATCCATTCATTATTATATGTAATTTAATTTAATAATCAGGCATAGATGCAGACAGGCTATACGAGGACAAGAGGGCTTGTGCCCCGAGAAACTCATCATTGGAAAAATGGATTTGTTTAGATAAATACCTAACAATAAGTGCGCTGTTACTTTGCTTCGCTTGTATACTAACAGACGGACTCTCGTTAGGATGTGTAACGTACACAAAAACTCGATCGCAGGTTGACAGAAGAGCACAAATGTGCTATTTAGCAGCTTTAAATATTGATGCCAACTTCCATAGGTAGCATTTCAATAGTGATATGAAGATTCTGCCCCGTCAAGTGCCTCATATGTGCCTCTCGTTTGCAGCTTCTTCAGGCCGATCAGAGCGAGGGGTCAAAGTCTTTCAAATGATTAACCCATCTTACAACCACATTAAATTAACAACATGATCACCATTAAGTCCTCATGGATTCTTTTCATTTTTCACATCCATATAACGTGAAAATGTAGAATCTAACGCTTCGCTAGAAATATCCACCGTTTTCATACCTTATTGGACTCTCACACTCATAGAAAAAACATCCCCCTCTTGGAGCGACAGCATATGCAGCCCTTGGCCGACCACAGCGACCGCTGCGTCATCTACCTTCGTCTTGCGACATCATAAGTAGAGGTCAGTATTGCTGGAGGGCATATGATCAGCATGCCGACACCTCGCCGGTTACCTATCTCGCGGCTTCTGAGATCAGGCAGCTCCCCAATTGTCCTCACGAGGCTAGATGGACTGTCCTAACTTATAGCATTTCTAAGCAGGTACAGAGGAACGAACCCAGGATTTCCTAGATAGCAGCCAGCAACCATGACCACTACAACAAGGAAGGGGACCCTCCAATATCATTCGAGTTTAAATTTGCACTAATGGACACCTTTAAGATAAAATTCAATTTTTGTCAGCCGTGTTAATTATTTTCATACTCAGTACTAAGTAAAAATGTCTGAGGTGATCGCAAAACATTGAATGTTCTACGTGATTCCGCATGTACAATATTTCTTGTAATTATGCAAATTGCTGGGAGGTTATTGGGGATGGTATTGTCACTAATACACAACTTCAGTTATTTCAGGATTTGTAAAAGCATTAGATATTGCTCCAATACCTAATGCATTTATAAATCAAGAACAGCGGACTAAAATTTGCGTATGAAATAGGAAATAAAAATATTTCTATTTTGTTTTGCAAATTCCTACTGGCAAAGTAAATTGTTATTAGCATCATGAATAAAATTTTCCTTAATTCCACATTCAAAGCTTAACGGTATGTTTCATTTGCAATGCAAACAGTTAGCAGCTAATGCCAGTTATTGTTTTAACAGCGCGGTTAAATAAACAGTGGAATAAAACAATATATAGATGAAATCAACAATCAAAACAAACACTGAAGACCAACACCCTTCAATATGCAAGTGACAAACATAAACCTACATTTGCTTGTTTAGTTATTTCGGGTGAGCATGACCTCACCTGTGTGCTGAGCCCCATTAAAATACTCCGATGACACAAATACATTTATCTGCAGGATAGCAGCTGTCTAAACTTTTTATGCCATAAGAGTGCGCTTTACGCATTCTCTGGAAAACAGCCACAAGCATAACGTGGTCTTTATAGAGCACAACAATTGTGCCGCCTGACCTCTATCGACCCCAAGACTTTTACTGGAGCTATTCTTAGTCTGTCAGCAGGTGATAATGCTCCTGTGAAGCGCTAGGTTGGCTGTAAAGTACGCCTTTACGATCTCCTCTGTCCAACACGACATTTCACGGACGCGACTCGAACATTTTGCTGTCCCAATAGAGTTTGTACTCTAAAAGCAAATATATTGCAAAGTTCGGTATAGAAAAAGGAGCGCGTTTCAATTTGTCCGATACAGAAGAGGCGATTTTAACATGGTTCGTTTAATTTCTTGGCCGTTAAAGAAAATTTACAGCCCTTGTATTTTCCCCAGCCGTATGCAACGATTGTAGATTTCTTAATTTGCTACAACCTATCTCGTGGAATTACAACTCTTTCTTTGTATTGCTGCATATAGTGTAACTAATTCTTTGTTTGCTGTTACTCACAAGAGCTGTTAAGTTCTTACATAAACCAGGAAAGAAACAAACTATTTCATTGCTTTTCAAAATATTCACCTTTAAATTTATACACTTTTCCGTTCGTTCAAACCACCAATTCTTGGAACATTTTTTTTCTTGGAAGTGCTTCGTGAACGAACAACTTTAGTGGGATTCGGGTCATCTTGGAACACCCAAACAGTGGATTGCTGCTTAGTTTTCGATTCATACGAATATATCCAAGTTTCGTCACCTGTTACGATGTTGTATACGGAATTTGCAGTTCCTTGGTGGAATTTTTGAGCATTTCATTACACCGATTATCACAAGCCTTTTAATTAATTAGTTTATTTTTTTTTTAAGCTACAGTCAAATTAACTGGAATCCATCGGAAACATATCTGTTTCACAGATAAATGCTCATGCAAATTGGAATGAACTGCAGTCTTCGATATGCTTAAAGATGTCACATGCCGATCTTCCTCAATCATGTTGTGCACATTGAATTTCATCATTGACGGACGCATGACCACGACGAAATTGTGCAAATCATTTCTAAACAGTCTCTTTCTGATGGTGCTTTATTGCCAAAAGTTGAACAAAGCGATTCTTTACATTGCTGTTGAGTTAGGTCTTTCCTAAAATCGTAAAAAAACCATCCAACGAAAATCTTCTGGTAGTAGAACAAGAAGTATATTGGAACGTTTACAAAATACTCCTTGGTAGCTCCAATCGCCTCTTCATTTCATGAAAAACACTTCACAACGAGGAAGAATAGACTGGATGCTCATACAATTCATCTCTCAATTCTTCCATCACTAAAATATTTCTTTGAGTAGCAGCAATCACTTGGTAAAAATGCAAACAGGGCACGAAACTGCCTATTTAGTTGATTTAAAAGATTGAAATACGAGGGTCACTTGAAAAGTTACTGGAATGACCCACAAACTGCAGCAGCAGTTTCGAAGTAGTTTTGTAATCAAAATCTTCCATAGAAACCTTTGTGTAATAATGTATGGATGGTCAAGGATTGTAGTAGGTATTGCTGTTTGTAGCAGTGGAGACGCGTGTACGGGAAAAATGACAAATATCGTACATCATGCTGTTATTAAGTACTTGGTAAAGAAGGGTACAGAAGCCAAGTGAAATTCATACAAACATGACACTATAGGAAATTCTGCAAACATCATTTTGAACCACAGTGTTTATTAAACGCGGCTGTGAAAGCTTGGAAGTTGACCCCATTAAGTGAACAACCAAAATCCGTCACGCATAAAAAATTATCGACAAGACGCACGATCTGGTTCTGGAGGATTGCCGATTAAAGGCACCCGAAACTGCTGGAACGCTTATTTCACCTTTTGAGGGAAGAATTGTACTTGCAAAAACGATTGGCAAGATGTGTGCCATGACTTCTGACTCAGGATCAACAGAGAATCAGTGCAAATCTCTCGGCAAAGTCCCATTTTCAGAACGATTCCCCCGATTTTGGGCGTCGATGTGCGACCAGTGACGAAATATGGGTCACCACTGAACACCTGAAACAAAGCGGTCTAAATCATGAAAGCACCACGATTCTCCACCGCCAAAGAATGCCATGTGTGTGAAGTCGGCCGAGATCATGGCGTCGTTTTCTGGGATGCCAAGAACGTACTCCTAATCGATTATCTTCTCACTGTAACATCTCTTACCGGAGCGTATATGCTAACCTTTTTGACCTATCAAATACATAAACGCGCGAGGAAAGACCTGATCTATCAAAGAAGGAAGTTTTCTTGCATGAAGACAATGCTCCCCACATACACGTCGTCGCAATGTCGTAAATTAACGAATTGGGGGTACGATTTGCTGCCACATCTGCCTTAATCCCTGACTCGACGTTTTCCATCTGTTCCCCAAACTGAGAAAACCCCCAGACTTTCTTGGTGGATTGAGACTTGTGGAACATCACTGAACAAAGTGCATTAGTGTTAAGAGAGATTATGTTGAAAAATAAGAATAATAATGAAAAAAAAAACATGCCAGTCATTTTGTGATTCATTCCGAGGACGTTTGTAGTACTCTCCACTCTCCTTTGCCCCTTTGAAGATAATTATTAAACTTCCTTAGCCACCTAAAAGACTAATGTCATGGCATTTTGTACAGATGGAACCACTTTGCTATCCGCCTTAGAACAACCGCTTTCTGTCCTCTATTTTGACTGCTGTTTTATTCTGGCGCGCGTTTGTTTAAGGTGGAACAAAGTCTCTAAGTTTGCAAAAGCAGAAAGAATGTTATAAAATGTATAAATTTAGCATTTGTAGATATTTGTACAAGTTGGTTGTACAAGTTGGTTTAACGTCAAAGGACATTTATAGCAAATTTATTTTAAAATGTACAGGGAATCTCCTCCATTTTCAAAGATTGGGGGGGGGGGGAAGGACTGATGAATTTAAACATGCCCTTACAAGCCTTGAAAGTGAACGCGAGAAGGATGTCCAAAAAGTGCAACAACAACGAAATCCAATCAACAAATGCATAATATATTAGATAACCGGCGAGTTAAAATGCGTAAAAATCTGTGGATATAGGCATTGCAAATACACTTTATGAAACGTTTTAACAGCAACAGAATGATTTTGTTCTTTGACTGTGGGTGATATTTTGCTCCACCATCACACACAGAATCAAAATATCAGCCAAAATAGTGCACAGAAGCCAAATTCAGTTCCATTTGCAAGAAAGGTTATAGAATCGGCCCTATGGGGTGCTAAAGAAAATTTAGCAATCTTTAGAATAATAAACTATAACCGAAGATTCTTTAACTCATGTTTTGATAAAAGACCCGATTTGCAGTAGAAACAGCAAGAAGGGACAAAACATTTTTTTATTAAAAGAGTGTTTTAGAGATTGAAAAATTGAGTTATTTGAAGTATGACTTGTTGCAGCATTTACCCCACTCCGCAGATTTGCTCCCTTCGGTTTCCATATATGGCTAAAGTTTTAAATTCTTCTTCGCAGGTCAGCGTTTTTTTTTTTTTTTTGTTTTTTTAAATCAAATCAAGAGGCAATTACAGCTGCACAGAAGTATTTTGTAGACCCGGAAAAGCAGACGGAATATTGGCAATGGAGCATCGCTGGAATAAATATATTGGCCTTAAAAGATATTATGTTGATAATGTTCACATTAAAAGCTCTTTCCTTCATTATTAGGCAAGAACTTTGGAGACAGCCCTCGTGCGACTCAATTTACTGAACAAGATCAGATGAAGATTTTGTTACGGATTGGAGTATCTCTCTGGCTCATCTTCAGCGGAAGTGTATTTATAGAAGTCCTTGTAAAGCATGGTCTTGTAACTTTCTGTTCCACGAAAGAATGTACAACACTTGTAAAGTATTAGTAAAAAGTTACAAGTGACGGCATAAAAGAGCAAAATGGAGGAACAGCTGTTTGCCATACGTCGCCATACTTTCAATTAGGTTATGTCCACTCCTTAGGGATTTTTATTGTACAGAGCGGATTATTGTCATTCCTGTAAAATGTGTACTGTATTTTTCTTTTCTCAGGTATAATGATAATTAAGTACTTTATTACGCATTTATCGATATTTAAGTATAATAATCCACTTTGAGACAACGGTCCCTTACAGCTACATTTAATAGTACCAATTTCAGTCGAGAGATGGCAGAAGAATCTATCTTCCCGATTGCTCTCTGTCATTAATTTTATTAGTCCATTTGATGGTTTATATTTATTTGTTTATGTTGCTTGACAATTATGTTTTCATTATAAGCACAAAAAATACTAAAAGTGTGTCAAAAGAACTTACTTTAAAAGAAAATAAATGAAGAAAAACTATTTTCGTGGCATGTAGCAAGAACCTTAATTGACATAAAAGTAGGATGCTGGATTGAAATGTGCATTTGAAACAGTCATAAGCCGTACTTTAATTACACTTAACCTAACTTACTACACAAATACTTATTTATTCTTTCTTTATACGTATTCCTACTCATCATTATCATCATTTTCACTAATAATTAGCACATTTGGGTCCCAGAATCATTTAAAAGATAAACTTTTGTGCTAGTATTTAAAGTTACCAACATTCCTACCTTGCAGAGAAATGTATGCAAATTATCAGTGCCCGATTAATGCTAATACTTCTGTGTAACGAAACAACGAAAATCCACTTATACACTTTTAAGTATGGAGTTGTAAAGTACAAGTGTGGCAGAAACCTTTGTGGAACAGAATTTCACTAATAACAACTTACCAGTCTCATACACTTGTAATGTATTAGACCATTATTTTGTGGAACTCCCTCTCATTTCAGAATATACAATCTGTTCAGGTAGCCTTATTTTCGTTCAAGATCACAAGCAAATTTAAGCACCTGGAGTGATATGTTCACGAATTCCATAACACAATCAAATCAGTTGCAAAAACCCACTGATTCGCCGATTGAAAACGGAGCCGTAGAGTTGAAATTAAATATATTTCTTAAAAAAACTGTTTAATTCTGCTTATAATAAAAAAATAGTACTTTGTAGGGCTCAAAATCAGTGCCAGAGGGACTAGCGCGTGAGAACCTGTTATAGATTCCATGTATTTTTCCTACAAAACCCTATTACATTATTATGCTAATAAAGTGCCAGCGTAATGTTTCGAACTGGTAAAGCGAATATCGAATTGGCGATTTGTATTACCATATAGAGAGAGCTGCAAAAGTTTAGTATATCTATTACCAAAAGCAGTAAGCGTTTCACCTCATAGTGTTTCATTCGTATATATTCTAGAAAACATTTAATAAGTAGCATAAATGCTTCAAAATTCAGTAAAATTCACTTAAAACCTACGGGGTTATAAAAAAGACTCTTACTGTTTTTAGAATGCTCGAAACAGAACTAAAACAAATGCATTTGCAGTGTCTCAGAATGTAAGCAGTCGGCTTTCCACATACGAAACGAAACAGAAAACGAGAAAAAGTCGTCTCGCCCATATGACAGAAACAAGAATGCATGTATTATTCACTATGTGGTTACTCTGTCAAACTAATAAGATGCTAACGGCGCCATTATCAGTCCCTATACTGTACGCCGATCATTACTTGATAGGATATGTGCCATACGTCCTTTGAAGTGGCTGTCACTCAAACAGAGATGTTCATCAATTAGGAATTACATCTACACTAAGTCTAGCGTGTACAGACTTATGCAAATTCTTCCATTTCCGACTGGCTTACACTCTGGTGCAGCCTTTGGCATTATTTTATTTTCCAATTTTCACCTATTCATGTATTCCTCTTCCTTGCTGTTTATTAAGTATATATCTAATTTTGATCTTTTATCTTCATTCCTTATTCAGTCAAACTTCGTTCATTTTTGGTACTCTTAAAATTTTTATTTCTGCACCTTGTATTTCAATTCTTACTTGTCATACTGCAATTTTTTTGTTTAAGTTTATTCTCGTGCCTTTTCGAGTTTTATTTTTTAAGAAATTATAAATAGTATTCGATACTTGACTGCTGTTTTATGCATATTAATTTCTCCTCCTGCACTAATATCGCAGTCCAAAAAGATAAATTCTAAAATCGTCCACATATTTCGGTCGATTTAGCGAATTCCCCAAAAAGAAGCAAGAACTACTCTTAAGTAGTTTCACTTTTGTGAATCATATCAATATCGTCAATCATATATTAAAATATATCATGAGTAATCGGAAGCTTTCACGGCCGCAGTCAGAATTATAACTAGAAGTTTCTTCCGGGCAGGACCTTCGCCCAGAAGACTTGGACCACGCCACTGAAGATGTCCTCCGCAGTTGAGGATGAAATGTTTGAACTCCTTATTTCCAAGAGACCACGGCTCCTAAGCCCGGAAGAAACTTCTAGTTATAATTAAAATATATCAATTTATGTTTGTTTCTATTGTAGAATAGTGTTTAAATATATCTATATTAAAACAAGTGAATGAGATGCTACATTTTTGTACCAATGCTTTATTTATTAAAATATATTTTACTAAAAAGTACACCAGGTAGGGTCAAGGTTGAAGTAATTCGCAAGTAGTACAGCCTAACGTGTCTGTCAGTTCTAGAAGACATACTGGAAACTTTTTGACATCGTCTTCAGAATTGTCTCCGCCTTCTTTACGACGGTCGTTTCGTTGATGAACCAAAGCAATGGTCCCGCAGTTCCCTTTTGAGAGGAAGGAACAGAAAAAAAAAAAGTATCACGGAGCTATATTCGGGCTGTACGGATGGTGGGACACATTTGATGCTTTTTCTGGTCAAATGTTGGGCAACAATGTTGCAAACTTTGGGGCATGCATTGTCAGTTGAAGGCGAATGCAGCTCAGAACGTTTTCCTCGGATGTGTTCGTTCAGGACGCTCAAAATTACGTAATGCTCCCCATCAGCCGTTGTTTGCTATGTTAGTAAGCCATTTCACGACAGTCGAAAAACGAAGTCACCATAACCTTTCCTGTCTATCTTCTTTAGTGTCGGAGAACCAGATGATTTCCAAACTGAGTTCGCCCGTTAGCTTTCGGGATCGTAATGTGAAGTCAAGTCTGTAATGATGGAATTCAGGTATGCCTCGCCATGCTCCGCTACCAGACGCTGAAGCTCTTGCTCAAGCATCAGCAATCTCGGTACCCATATGTCACACGCGTCTTCGTACTGCTTGTTACGAAGCGACTCCATTTTGCCCTGCCGATTGCCAAAAAATCTCTTGGCTGGCGTCCTGTACTAAGATGCATGTGCGCACACGTTTCTAATTGTTTTTTTTTTCCTCCATCAATCACATGTGATCTATTTCCTCATGAAAAACTGTTCACCTCCGGATATCTACTGTGTGATGGAAAGGAAAACAAAGAAGGAACAAAAACTCAGTTTTCATCGATTAACCCTCATAGTTCTAAATGCTTATAAAGTAAATATAAGGGTATCCCTGTTTCTCGATAATTTCATAGCTTTGTAAGCTAATGTCATTTACTAATCTGTTTACCGAACATATTTTGCGCGTGTTTATACAGCATCAACATTTCACCTGCTACTGGCTGCTAGATGACAAGTTTAAAAGGCAAATGTAAGCAGTAGAAATACTGAACAAATCGAACCCTTTTCACTCGGTGCACTAATTTCGCTAGTTGAGCTCCGACTGTCATTCCACGTCATACATTTTCACCGGCTGTTCCTCTTTAAGTCATTAAAGGATCTTTGTGTCTGCTTGACACACGGTAGGGCAGGTTCATCAAATCGATTCATATGTTTAAAAAGGCGAGCACTGTACAGCACCTCAGTTAATTAAATATGTCTGCAGCAACGATTTCTTTTTCTATTTCGAAAACATTGCGCAGCTTTCGTTTCCACTCCTTCCCTTTTCTTTCTTTCTAACCTTCTAGAGTTCTGCACAGCTTCAATGAACGTTGAGTGTGAGGTGTAAGAATGCCGTGACATGTGCGATACGTTCCTTCACGCGTTACTAATTTATGTAAACAGCAGTGTATTTCATTATTAGCTTAAAATACAGCATTATTCAAAAGGATGTGACCAATTTCGGGTAATTTATTTCTGCATAACTATACGCACAATTGAACTACAACTTATTGCAAATGAAACAGTAACAGGCGAAGTTTAATATGTGCACCTGAGTGGCCCTGCACACACAGAACCGATACTTGATCTCACGCCACAGGCTTTATAGTATGTTCACATCAATTTGCAAGATGCTTTAACTATGCGTTCCTTCAATTCTTGTAATGATACCTGGGCACATATACCATGTCCCACAAGATGAAATCCAATAGCACAAGATCTAGAGATCTTGGAAGCCATTTCATCATTGGCGCGTCCGCTTCCGTTTAGACACCCGTACGTCCAAATAGAAATGTGGTGGGGCGCCATCCTGCTACAAAATGAACTCGTTACCATGTGATGTCAGCTATTGGCTATTCAAAAAAGAAAGGTCCGTACACACTTTGAGCAGTTACTGCACAGGAAACATTTACCTTCTCGCTGTCTCTTGCATGCTCAATTATCCCACATGGTTTCTCAGAAGCCCAAATCCGCATACTGTGTCGATTTGCCTTCCCGGAGAGATGGAAATGCGCGTCACTTTCAAAAATAAGCTTGAGCTGCCATCTCACTATACAGAAGGAAACTACACCTCCAACTTAATCGCTAATACTCATTTCATAAAAGTATGTCTTGTACTTCCAAAATAACAAGAATTATAAATTGGTCACATCACTTTGAAAAACCCTGCACAATCTTAGCAACTGAACATAAAAAGTATTCAACCTGTTGCGGGAAGATCATTGCTATACACATTAGCAGGTTCAAACAGTTCTGAATATTGCATCGGCAGCAGTGAAAAGAGACCTCGAAAAAATGAGGAAGCTCTGCAGTCGTTGGATGCATCACCTCATAGATGAGCAGATAAAGCACGTGTTACAGAAACGTTGGATAATTTTGATGGTGGAATATACATATAAAATAAATGTAATACATGACAAGTGAAAGTCTGGATATACCAGTATGATCCAGAAACTAAACGACAATAATGGATCTTGATCTTCCCAGGTGAGGTTTACCCAACAAAAACGAGGCGAGTGACAAGTGTTGGCAAGTTTTCAGCTTCTGGTCACATTGTGACAGTGCCAATTTAGGATAAAAATCTGTCACTGCCAGATAATACATCACGAAAGTCCTGTCCCAAGTCTTCAACGTACTGAAAACTGGCCTGTGGGGAATTCTGTTGCACCACGACAACGCCTCTGCGCACACTGCCAACTCAGTTTCTGTCACATCCATTCACAATCCAGATCTGGGCCCAGCGCAAATGTTTTATAAAAGAAAAAATGTGGGTGAACGTTTTGAATTACCTGAAGCTCAGTGGTTGCTAACGAGAATGTATTTGCACCATATTCAAATAAACATGGCGTTCAGCATTTATAAATTGTAATTATTTCGGAACATGTTTGCCTAATACCAAACAAATTCTAATGAAAGAATCGGATTACGTGGACTGAGCAAGGCGATGTCCACCATAAGCAGGCAATGCTGTACTTACTCCTGCATAGGTCCGTCTTATCTTGCCAGCCATATAAAGAACTTACGGCCAAGGGAGCCAAATTACAGCTGAACTGATTTTTATCACTGGCTCAAGGACAGATTTAATAGGGTACTTTCGCTTATCTCGTTTCTCTCAGAGGATTCCCTGCTGGCCGGCAGTTCGTGCTGCAGATAAAGGAGCCATAATGCTGTGCGTGGGAGAACCAGTAAGTTACGTCAAATTCCCCAAACCTCTGAAAGAAGGAAATTCTGAAATACTGTGACAATAGTGCGGGTCACTGTACCGCTGAATATAAGGAGCTCGACAGATGACGTCATTCCATGGGCAAGCGCCTCTCAGCGTGACGATTACTCTTAATATCTTTTTTCTTTCGAATGAAAAACTGCCTTTGGAAGCGCTTTACAAAGTACTGGCAAAAGACGCATTATGTTGTATAAAATCCATTAACAGCTGACTATTAAACTTCAATGAGAAGAATGGGAACAGAAAGAGCACTAAACACGATTTTAGAATGGATTCCACCCAGAAAAGATAACGCCATAGTGCCATAGAATGTAAAGAGGGGGGATAAGATAAGACAGCAATAAAACGCTGTAGCTCATAAAAATGCTTTGCATTCCCATAAAGCTGCCACGGACATTCGGTGTTTTAAACGCAAAAAGCAATTTTTCGTATTTTTTTTTTTTCCAGAACCACTGATCATTGAAGGAAGTCAAGAGGTCTCTTAAGATTGACTTGTGCCGCCTAAATCAACGTGATAAAGTTCCTTCCTATTTTTCATAAATACACGCTTGCTGCCCCACTATGTAAAAATGCTGATAACATGCATCAGGAGTTGAATCATTCTTGAAGCACATCACCCTATCTTTCTTTTTTTTTTTTTCTTTTTTTTTTTTTTTTTTTTTTTTGCTGAATGAGCCTCATGACAACACAAGCCTTATGTGCCGGCCTTCCGCAGACACACAATCAAGTTATTCAGTGAATCCAAAGAATTCTGGAAAACAGACACGGAGATCCAGTTCGGTATCACCTCCCAGGTTCAAAAACAGAGTTCCCAATAATTGCAAGTTGCTCAGGGCTGTTGCGCAGACGCATAGTATCAACTAGCGCGCGGATATGGCCTTTAACCATAAAAGTCAATAAAAACGTAAGAGGAGAATTAAGTGGAAATCTTTGCTGGAAAAGAAAGCAGGGAACCCCGGGAAGAAGGGGGGGAAAAAAAAAGAAAAAGAAAAGAAAGAAAGAAAAAGAAAGAAAGAAAGAAAATGAAAGAAAAAAGAGAAAAAAAAGAAAGAAAAGAAAGAAAAAGAAAGAAAGAAAAAAAAAAAGAAAAAAAACTGAAGATAACATTTATTTCCCCCACCACAAAACCATTTGGCAAACCAAGATTTGAATTTAGGCCCACTGTCGTAGTTAACCAACTGCCAATTATTCAAGGTGTCAACTTCAATCCTTTTCTGGAGATTTAGCTGAGAATATCTCGTTTCTTCCTGGAGATTTCTATTACGAGAACATTTAGAAAACACAGTATTGTGTGTGACAAGGGTCTCCTTTAGCTATTTCCCATAGCTTGCATAACGCACGACATCTCTGCACTCAATCTACGTCACACACCGAAAGGTGGCCTCCTCATTACCTGCTATGAAGATACCAATCTCTCGGACCAATGGTAAATAACTGCATATCGCATTCCAGTACACTATTTGGATGCCTATTACAATAAAAATTGCTAATTACATAAATTACAATCCCAGTTTACTTCTAAATGATCTTCTGTTTTACTCTAATGCTCTTACTAACAAAAGGTGATCAACTAGTGGCAAAAGTGTTGTAAAATACGTTATTGGATATTATGATGGGAAAAAGGGATATCACTACTTTGTCCTCCAATTTTTACTACCACTGATCGTTTAGGAGTTGTACCTAACAATTCGACTGAGAACAAACAGTAAGCGTTTACACCGCGGCATCTGCCCTACCTTAATGTGCATAGTTTTCCGGCAATTGCGCGCTGGAGGTGAACTCCACAATGTCGATCAGATATTAGAAAGCGCATTTAGGAGCTACGTTTTATGCAAATGACTGTACTGTAAGAAAGCTGAACTGTATTGAACATTTAGAGAGGCACTTTCATTCGCTCGTTGGCTGTAGACGTTTTTAAAAAGCTTAATTAATACACAGCAATCATGTCAGTGACCGTCCCGAAAGCTCATTTGTGGATAAAGTGGGATTTTCGAGGTTCACTTTCTCGTTTTGTTACTCTAGTGCCCTTAACTGCCTTTCCTTCCCGGTAATCTCAATGATACCATCATTTTACTGGTTGAGAATCACAAGTGAAGCGGTACTGTGGATTTTGGCAATATGGACCATTTGGGGAGAAGACGGAATGATTTAATCTTATTTTTCATTCCACATTGATACAGAAACTAAAGATTACAAAAGATCACAATACTTGGGGGCTATCCCTGTTTCAAATATAGAATAAACAGCACAAAAGCTGACGTGATTTAAATTTCTATTTTTATGTTGTTCTCTCAGCTTTAACAACATGCACCAACCTCAAATACAATGAATACAGGATCATTAAAATATATGACTGCCGCATACTACGGCATACGCGCCTTAAGAGGAAATACGTTGCATTATCCGATACTTCCCTACACTTCTTGACATGGAAGTCTATCAAGAACATTGACTCACGCCGCCAGTGAGTCAGAATTCATGCACAACACATACTCTTGTTTGTGACACATGTTTAAAATGGTGTCGCCTGTGACTGTTAAATAAAACAATTTTCTCTGTAAAAGTTACAGCATTACTCATTGTGCACGAAGAGATTTATTGAAACTTTCCCATATGAAGTGCCCCCTTCAAAAATGAACGTTTGAATGCACAGGTACAGTGTTGCAATTAGTTTCTAAATGAACATTAAATAAGCAGAAAACGAAAGAGTGACAACATAACTTCGCAATATGAAGCTTGTATGAGCGTAAGAAGGTTACTTTCAACATCCGCTCTAATGTAAGCTTCATAATCCATTTGTACTTACGACGTTGTAAGGAACATTTGCCCGACCTATCGCCCGGGAGCCAAACCCGTGTTACCGCCACTATAGGCACTGCTGCCCATTACATCCGCAATACCTGTGTGAGATCACAATATCCATGCGAAAAGGACGTCTGTCTTCTCTTTCGACGGGGTCGTTGGGATCCTGCACGTCTGGTGTTCGTCCTACCTCGATCCGTTGATCCCATATTCATTTAGATTGGACGCATTTCCGAATGACATCCCGCACTCTTGGTATGTTGCAATTCTCCCTTCATCAAATTCAGACACCTACTGGTATTGTGAATCATACTCGTTCCTCCTGACAAAAGTGGAGTCTCATGGGCGTTGCAATTATAATGATTATAATTTTGCAATAAGCTTTTGACTCAATTCTGTATTTAAGCCATGGATGATTGGTGGCCATTGGGAAGACTCTCCAGCAGAGCAGCGCCATAATGGAAGCCGAGAGAAAAGAACGATGGAATCTGGCACGCGCTCAATGGCTGTGGTGCAAGCATGCTCTCTTTATTCTGATTCACCTGGCCCTTCTTGCGTGGAATGACAGGCGCGGGCGGCGCTAAATAGAGCAGCATAACAAATAAAAAGAAAAGTGCCTATCTGCTTCTAATATGAGATGACCTAATACACTAAGAGGCTATTAAACGAATTAATACATATCCCCCTTCTTTAAGTTAGTATCCTACACAAATTTAGTTACAATACACAGAAACACTACTCTAACTGCAAAACCCGGAAGTTAGACAACACCCATTTTCTAAATGGGTAGATATATTTAAGAGTCAAGATGGAAATGAGCATGTTTCAGTACGTTTAAAGTCAGTAGGACCAGTTTTTATTTATTTATTTTTAAATTTTGCCTATTTTGACTTGTACCTATTTTAAAGTTTAAAACCCCCTTTTGTTGTTTTGAATCGTTATGGACTTTCTTCTGCGATTAATTACCCATTTTAAAAAAGCACATAAAGAATTTCAATATATCGAAGTGAAAAAAGTTAAACCTTCATTAATGAAACGAGCGCACGGTTACCTCAGGCATAGAGAGGACGAGAGAAGTACTGTAGTTTTGAATAGTCCCTTGTATCGATCTGCACGATCTATGAAATTTGTGTTGGGGATAATTTTCATGTAACAAACAATTGCAAACGAGAAAGATAAGAGCGGCATACGTATGCAATAAACAGTCCCTACAATATGTCCATAACGGAAGTAAGAGAAATACTAACCTGATTCCCCTATAAACGCATAAGCAGAACACGAACTCGACCAGCAATCACTGGCATCTTTTGCTCATTCGTCAGGACTATTCAAAACTGCTTTATTTGTCTTGATCAACGTTTCCATGATGTTCTGAAAGGTGAATGTTCTGTTCTAACTCGTATCAGTCATTCCGAAATAGCTTGTTTTAAATTTGCTCCAGTCACTTCAGTGGAAGTAGAACATTCTTTTTCCATGATGAAGAATGTTTTTCTTTGACAAGCGGCTGGCTATGAGTTGGTGCCTTGAAAAAAACCTCTTGTTGCTTGTAACCAAGAAAAGTAAGCTTAAGTACTTTAATTAAGTGATAAAAAATTATTAAGCATTTTAAATGTCTATTTTCATTCATAATCGATACACTTTCTGTTTTCACTTTTAATAAATGCACATTTTAATTATATTACTATTTTGTGTATTTTAAGTGAATTTTTTACTGCGTATTTTAACCAAATAAATGCCTGAACTTCCGGGCTCGGGTTATATGTATCAGATTGAAGTTTCACTCATACACAGTGGAGGAGGAGGAGGAGGAGGAGGAGAAGGAGAAGAAGAAAGTTCAACCTTTATCAATTTTCAGTTGCGGGGAAAGCTACTATAAATTCTTTCAAAAACAACAGCACATCAAAAGTTCTATTGCATTCAGCAACCAAAGGAACACCATAATATTGCGGAATTCTACATTTTACGACAGAATGGAGCATGCGCGGAATGTGAGGAACAGCATTAGCCTTTCACGCTGTTGGAGAATTGTCACACCCTGATCCGCCTGATTATAAAAACGAAAGTCGTGTAGCTTCAGCCAATGCCATGTAAATAAATATGCATGTGCCTAAATCTGCTCACAGAACACAATGATGAGTACCAGGTCACTGTGCCATTGAGGAAATTGAGAAAGCTAATGAACTTGCTGGACAAGCAGCAGTTTCAAACGTTACTGAACCAAATACGGTCCGGTATACCTAAATATTCTACTTGTAAACGAAAAATCGGTCAGAATTGGTCGAATGTACAATATTACAATAACCGGATCCGAACTCCAGGAATCAAGACATGGTAAACTATTCATTAAGCATGCTTAAGTTTTCTCACAAGTCATAATAGTATAATTGACTTGTTTCGGGGTAAGCTGGACTGTAGATTCAGTGGGAAGGAGTGTGAAACCGATCAGCTCTTCTGAGGCTATAGCTCGCAGAATATAATGTATGTATTTCGGGAAAGAAAGTTTAATACGAGAAAATCTTGTATCGACATATGTGACTGGACTATATTCCTTGGTGAAGGATATAAGAATCACCAGTTGGTTACTGCTGTCTGCGGTGCATCCGGATAAATGACGGGCCTGTGCGTGGGGGAGGGAAAGACAATGTTTTGTAATGATACAGTATAAAAATTCTTACAGAAAAATTATTCCAAATAATTTAAGGTTTGGAATTAATAAATACGAAGATAAGATTCCGACCTGTTATGTAGGCGACAGAATAAAAGTGCAAATATAATTTTTTAACCTAATCTTCCTTTGCAATGCATTTCTCACATCTCTAGATTAATATTTCAATCCCAAAAAGTCCACAGATTTGTTTGCAAAGCACTGAAAAAGAGCATCGTTCGTGAATCTCCACCCTTGAAGGTCCGGTTTTGATCTCCGACAATAGTTGCTGGGGGAATTGACATGGGATGTTTTCCTGTGTCAACATACCCACCGGCCTATCTTACGCGAGTCACTTATAACGCTCACTCTGCCCAAAGGAAATAATTTTGACCAATCTTTCACCGCCAAATTATGTTTGATATCAATGGGTTAAAATTTTAATACTGCTCTGTATTCAATTCTTCAAGCAAATGTATAGCAAGGGCGGAAAGGAAATGGGAGTATTTACACTCCTGAAACACGTGACTATCAGATAGCGCACAGCAACAACGAATGACGCCCTGCTATATCCGCCACAAACTTGTGGACCGCGCCTTGTAAATTTTGATGACAGTGACAGTACAGGAATAATATTTACGATCCTACCATGTATTTCTTGCGGATTTTATTAATTTTTGGCTAAACTACGAGGGTTACCTTGTATGTTTTTACAAACAACCCCCTAGGTGGCGATATTGAGAAATATCATTACTATTTTATAATCTATTTACTTTTGTTGTTGTAAAAACAGCTGCAGCTTAGAAATTGACCCAGCATTTTCTTTACAATGAGCGTTGAAACAAAGCAATTTTACGGGGGGGGATGGAAATTTTACGTGAAGGTTTTCATTGTATGCTTTTTTTTATGATTTTAGTACATGCCTCACAGTAATGCTTAGAATCTCTTCGTTCAACTTTTGGTAATGAAACACCAACAGAAAAAAACATTTACAATTGATTTGTAGAATTTCGTTGTAATCGTGCGTCCGTTAGTGATAAAATTCGTGAAGGTCGACCAAAATCGGTTGTCATTTCAAAAAAACATTTAATGCTGTGCGCAACATGATTGAAGAAGATCGGCATGTGACTTACAGTGAGGCATCCTTAAGCATATCGAAGACTGCAGTACATTCGATTTAGCTGCGAAAAAGATCTGTTCCCGACGAATTCCGTATAATTTGACGGAAGCTTATATCCCACAAAAGTTGTTCGTTCGTTCACGAAATACTTCCAAGAAAACGATCGGTTGTTTCTTCGGTTGTGCTGAACATGTCGCAACCTTTCCTTTAGAGGATTGAAGAACAGTTAATGCTGAAAGGTATACAATGATTTGTTTACCAGAGGTCATTGACGAGTTCAGGAAAAACAACCGAAAACGTCGCATCATTCTTCATCATGACAATGCCAGCTCTCACACAGCACGTCAAATAATTGATCATTTGAAAGAGAAAAACATCGAATTAATGTCCCATTGCCCGTATTCCCTGGAATTATCGCCTAACGATTTCTTTTTGTTCCTGAATGTCAAATAAAAAATGCATGGACAGCGATTTTCGTCACCTCAAGAAGCTGTTGAAGCCATGTTTTTGAGATGCCAACTTCAGAGTGAAAAAAAGTTTTGAGAATTGGTTTGAACGCATGCAAAAGTGTATAAATCTTAAAGGAGAATTTTTTGAAAAGCAATAAAACAGTTTGTTTCTTCCCTTGTTTTTGTAAAAACTTAGGTAACCCTCGTGCTACCTTAGTTGATGCTGTTTCTTATACTACACTAATCCAAGGTGGAGACCTCAAGGGCAGTGACAGAGAGCTAGACTTAAGTATTGGCCACCTTGTTCGTTTGGATGAGTCACCAAGGATGAAACTTCTAGCCTAGACGACATCTGTTGCGCGTGAGTTGAAAAAAAAAAGTGCCCAGCTGTGAGTAGACAACAAAGAAGAACGCCAGTGCAATCCGACTGCATAAAAATGGTATTTTAAACAACAGCCCTACTAAACAGTTTCTGTCTTAACTACCTGGTGATAGCTTTTCGTGTTTGGAGCCAAAGAACGGACCCAGCATGTCTGCGACTCTGCCAAGCAAATTGTGGGGCATTAAACGTAGCACTGGAATGGGATTATGTGCTTTCCGCGCAATCGATAGCTACAACGAATCGCAGTACCTCTAACTATTTGGAAGTTCGGCGGAGGATGTCAATCGCGAGCAAATTTAGCTCCCCTGGCACAGTCCACCGGGCTCCAAATCGATTCACCTCCCGCCGCTAACGTGCCAGGGAATAGAAGAAAACAGCTGGGCAAAGCGCACTACCTGCGTCGTGTTTCGGAGCGTTCATGCATGCAGCCCACTAGTATGAACAAACTATGTCGTACGGTTGTATTTAACTATTTCTCTGCGGACTACTGAATACAATAGAGGCCGGGATAGACATCATTTCGTCCAACCGTTCTATGTTGCCACCCATTCTTTTTCTGCTGCCCTAAGCTCAACAAGAAATTATAAATAGAGTACCTTAGTCCCGAAGGAAAATTTTCAATAGTTTTTAAAAAACATTTCCCTATATACTACCTTCAAGCATCGGTTATAGCTAATAATATTTTTTTCCCAACTTTCATTTTAGATTTCTTTTGTGTCCAGCCGGCTAGACGCCGGACCTAAACAACCATTTCCGCTGTGTAATCAATAAATACTCAAGTCTTAAATTTCAATTTTATTTTCATCTATTCATTATTTTGGTTTCCATTATTTCAGCACACAACTATTTTAAATAAGATTTACTTATAACACTCGTAAAAGCATTGTCTCACATTTGTGATATATGAAAATATATTGCATTCTGACAATTTGAATTTTGTTTTTGACTCGCAGTCTTGTTTCGGCCATTTGTTCTTATCGCTGACTGCACAGAGAAGTGTTTTTCGTCCTCCTTGGAAGTAGAACTTGTTTTGATCTTTCCCGCGGCCTTGGATAGAACAGGGATTCCCAACCGGTGTGCCGCGGCATATTAGGGTGTTCCCAAATATTTTGGAATAAACAAAAATGTATTAGGGTTACTTAAAACATACATATTAGATCACAGTATATAAATTACTGGTGATGGTGATGAAGAAGAGGAAGACGAACCAAAAGTTGAATTAAGTTTAATCTCAGGTGTCCAGCCCATGGAGAGACTGCTTCATCAATTCAACAGTTTTATATTATGTAGTTTCGGGAAGGTTTTCTTTTAGGGGATATAGTAATATCCTACACGATGAGCAAGGTTCAATACGTTGAAAACACAGCAACAATGAAATCACTAATACCACGCGAACTCGTAACAAAGACAATCATATTGAAAGCAACAAATAGACTGCTTAGCCTAGAGGACGATATGTGTGTTTCGTTGTAAATTGCCAGGCCTGGTATCAAATATTTGTGTTTTCAACACCAATCACAAATCTCACATTATTAAGATATTAATGACTTATAATTATATTGTAGTCCTCTACTTTTGTATATATTTTGTTTAATTTAATAATTCATAATCGGTGTATATTAAACATTTGCCCAATGGAAGGCCATAAGTTGTAAATACATTATTATTAAAAACGAACTCTATTCTTATGTTTGTTATGGAATGTATCACACATTAATGTATCCGATAAAGTTATAAATTTAAAATAATTTAACACGTTCATATTTAAAAAAATTGAAAAAAGGTGCCCGAGTCTTTAAGCTTATTCCCAAGGGTGCCGCGAAGGTAAAAGGTCTTCACCTTCGGAGTCTGAAGATTACACAACATTTCTATTGGCTGTGGTAGCAGAGAGCTCAAAGATTTACCAACGTATATTTTGAAGTCCAAGAGATCCATGAAGGCTGTTTTACTTGTGCCCAAATACCTTTGGTCCATCTTGTGTTTGCAATTGCTAAATCAATAAAATAGAAGAATGCTCTTAACAAACCACTCATCCTTTTGGCAATATAAAAACACATTAAAAGCAGTCTACGTGTATTAGTTTTGGTTAGAAAGAATTTTACTATAAACGGTCTGTTCATCTGTCTCAGAATTACTAGGGATGATTTCTTTATATTTGAAGTTGTTTTAAAGAAAAGCTTCTTCATCTTTACTTTATGCGCGCTATCTTGTTTATTTCCAAATGTCCTACATATTTATCCTTCTTTCCGCATCCAAACTTAACATATTTTTTATTTTATTCAACGTTCATCTTTTTTGAATGTGCATATTGTAAGTACGCCTTTTTTCTGTGAGAAACTAAAATGTTTAGCATTACTGTTCATCTATTACATATCCTCTTGCATACCAGATTAGTCGGTTCTGGTCGTCTCGTGGTAACCAAACTTACCTCGTAAACCCAAGATCGCGGGTTCGATCTCGGCCAGGGTCGATGGATTTTTTCCAGCGTTAAATTCCTAAATATAACTTCCTTCGGGAGAGAAGTAAAGTCGTAGGTTCCGTGTCGTACATTTACGGCACGAAAAAGAACCTCAAGCCTGAAAGAAGAGGCCTCTGAGCAAAATTTATCGGCCGTTTCACGCCCTGAATTCAATGGAATGCTGATACCTTAGATGTTAAAGAGCTTTTTTTTTAATTGTTTTTAACGCCCGTTTTTACTAGAGGCACCACAGGCGGTGAACACTAATGATACACGAGATGAAAGGATTTTTTTTAAAGGAAGGAAACGTTCTAGGTCTAAGTTTAGGGTACCTCCCCGGCATTTGCTATTTATGAAGACTGAGGAAAACCTGGAAAATACCTCAGGCAGGAAGGACGGTCCTGGAGGGATTCGAACCCCAAATCTCCCGCTCACGAATTCGCGCCACAACGATCTCGGCCACCCGTCGCGGTCGTTAAAAAGTGTCGGTAAATAAAATAATTCAATGTACACTAGATTTCCTTTCCTTTGTGACTGATCTTATGATTGCTTTTTACATTCCCATTTATTATTTGTCTTGTTCTTAGGTGTTGAGTTTTTTAGATGTTTATAAAAGTGTATTTTGTATAAAATGTTAATATTTTAATTTAAAAATGGGCTTATTTTGTGTTTTCTTAGTTAGAAATGAGTTTATTTTATAATGATTTGTTAGTATTTAAATTGTATCGAACGGTGCATGAATTTGTTAGCTCACAAAATAAAAAAAATGCAATATAACTAACATCGCCTTAAACTCTGTTACAAGGTTTTAGTTCAGTAACTACAACGTATTTTTAAGGGGATGCCGAAATGAAATTAATGGTTAAACCTGGAAATTTTAGATTTTGCACACAATTACCCAGGGTTTTAGTATTATCTGTACCAATTTCGTGGGCATCATCCACTGATGAGGCCGTGTTAACCAGGCAGGAAACATGTGTGGGACTATGTTAATCCACATGTTGTTGTGGAGAACAATCACCAGATGTTTTATGTGAACATATGGGTCGGAATTGTTTCAGACCACGTCAATGGCTCATGTCTGCTTCCTAATCGGTTAAATGGGTTTGTTTATCTTCGTGTGTTGCAGAACCTTTTACCTATGTTTCTAGAAGACGTGCCTCTGCATATTATAGACATTGAATGTGGCTGCAACATGATGGAGCTCCTCCCCATTTCTCCCTTGCTGTGTGAGAATATCTTCCCGCCCGATGGATTGGTAGGGGAAGCCCAACTGTAGTTTGGTCGCCACGCTCGTCAGACCTCAATCCTATCGATTTCTTTTTCTGAGGCCACCTCAGTTCTACGGTATATGAAACATATGTCAACTCAGAAGAGGAATTATTTGTTCCAATAGGTGCAGCCTATAATGATATTTAACATATACCTGGATTCTTAGATCGAATACGGCAATCGTTCCTGCGCCGATGTCAACTTAGCTGTGAAAATGCAGGTCGCCACTTCGAGCAGTTCTTTAAACGCTGCTGTAAAGGCTTAAATGTTTGTTTTACTTTTTTAATAGTGTTTAACACCCGTTTTTATTACTGAGGAACAACAGGCAGTGGGCATGCATGAGGCGAAATGATATATTGGGAGAGCATTTTTTTTAAAGAAGGAAACGTTCCAGGACTAAGTTTAGAGTATCTCCCCGGTATTTACCATTTATGGGGACTGAGGAAAACCTAGAAAAAACCTCAGTCAGGAGGACGGTCCTGGCGGGATTCGAACCACAGACCTACCACTCACAAGTCTGAGCTTTAACGACTTTGGTCACAGGGTTTTACCTTCTTTAAACTATTTCCCTTTGAAGTACAGCATGTGAATTCTATTGCATTAAGCATGTTTCTACCTGTTGTAAGCACGGGTTGTAATTATATGAATTGATATGATTTAAGTGTATAAATTGAAACATCAACTTAAAACATAAACAAATAAAAAAAATGTGACGAACGAAACTCGAAGTCGAAAAAAAAAACGACACCTCTTACTCCAAAGCAAATGTCATAGCCATGGCGCCAGAGTGACACGCTCTGAAACCTCCCTTTGTTATGGTGTGTTATCATGCACGTTTCAATAACAAAAAAATGTTACACAAACACGTTTACATAACTTACCCAAAACAAGACTGGTCGATGAGTAAGAAGAAGCTGCTGGAGTCGTGGGAGTGAAAGTGATCACGCAACCTTAGTGGAAGTCTCTCATGATGTAAATAGTAAGAATTTCAAATCTCCCAAGAGATCTCGAGGTTCCCATTCACATTATTATTCTGCTTACCGGCACAGTTCTTTTATTATTCTCTTAAACTCTACCAAGATCCCAAATTTGTGCCAATAGTATCAAAAGAGTGGAAAGAAGTAAAGTTTCTTCTTTAGAATTTAGTTGTAGTTAGGGCGCTTTTAAATGCAGATTCTGCCCTCGCATCCAAGCCCAAAGCGTGTTCTTCGCTTACTAAAAGCTTTTCCTTCAAATTCATTCTTTGGGATAAATTGTACGAACTTTTTGAGCGTGAACTACAAGAGTATCACGTAAAATTACGTAGTCTACATATAATAGTCATAATACTTTTCCATTTATAATTATGGCGTTATTAATTAATGACGCCATAGCATTACTGTGTGGTATTAGGGGAACAAAATTAGAATTCTTGCAATCTATAAGACATTACAAAAGAGGAACCACACTTTTAGAATTATTATTACTATTATTACGATTGAAACACAATAATTGGTGTAATATTAATTAAATAAAATAAATGACCACAGATAGACAAGCTATATTATGTGGGTATTTTTAAACATTTTATGAAATGACCTCTTGATATCATCTTTACATTCACTTAAATAGAGAGAAGTAAGAGAAAGTTTCGAGTTACACTGTGCTAAGAAATGTTCATGTGTTTCAACAAAACAAAAGCATGTAACTATTCAGAAATAATTGCAAACATACACAATCAACAATTTACAATCAAAAGTTTCATTGATGTTCACTGGCGTTGAAATTTAATTTAAATGTTATTACAATAAAAACATGTAACGTAAATGTTTTCTGAATGTTACTACAGAGCGTTCTTACATACAAATATAATTCTCACATATATATTAGATCAATATTTCACATTTGCTAAGTTCAGCATATTTTGTTAAATATGAAATGTGCAAAGTTATTAACACAGCTTTTATGGTGAATTAATTTGTCCTTTTGTTTTAAAACAAGAGTGAAAAGTTATTACCCTATTCATTATAAACTTGTTTTTTTTATCGTTCCACAAATCAAGTCTTACAACGTTTTAGTTTCCATACATTCGCACCAACTTTGATGAGGATTTGAACCAATAAATAAATTCATAACTTATAAATTTTGCTATTAGAGATAAACGCTTGCAAAGATATACAGAAACAAAAAGGCACAGGGAAGTGAGGTTCTGCTAAGTAATGGCGTGAATGGTGTATTGGAACTTGACAGCCGAAAACAAAACCTTTTACAAGATTTTTAAAGGATGTACGAAAAGTGAGAGATCAACGACTTATAAGAATTTGGTTTCCCACACTTAGCACTTATAGATATGGGGGATAGGTTGTTAGCCTATCGCTAAGCTATTACTTGGCTGTGAAATAGCCGGTAATTTTGTCCAGGTTCTGATTTCAGGAATGCACCTTAAATCTACAACAGGTGACCCACAGCTTTGTGTTCCTCACAGAAAATTTGCACGAGATTTTTACAAGAATGATCTAAAACGCTATTTAAAACGAAATAGTTACATTAATAACTAAAAACACCAGTTCTTACTCCTGAAGATAACGACAACATTCAAAGTTGAGTATACAGTAAAGCTCTGTATTTGGACACCTTTATCTCATTACAATGGACATCTTTTCTTGGAACCGAACATGTCCAGTATATTCTCTTGTGTGTGGACACTCCCATGCGGTCGTAATTAGGACAATTTCTCTCTCTGCTATGTATTTCTGCTAAATTATTTAATCTTGATTGGAAGTTATTTTTAAAGCTTAAATAGGTCACTAACTTGTACTGAAACATCAAAAGAATATAGTTTCCCTAACTGGCTTTTTGCTACCCGCTCGAGCTTGATTGATATTTATCTCTATGCTTGTGATGGGTCATTAAGAACAAGGAAGGGATGGGGTTTTCTTTAGTTTTTACTCTGTTGCGCTTCCTTAAATCTTTACAAAATGTAAAATTGTTACGGATTTCCCAGAAAGTACTATAAATGAGAAGTTATTGAAGCAAACAACTGCATTCACTAGATAAGCAGAGCGGTCCTAAGTTACCGCTTTACTCTTGAGGTGCGAAGTGTAAAAGCTTATTATTCTGTGTGCAGTTTCAATAAGAGTAAGCGTAAATTAGTAATTTTATTTTACTTTTATTAGGCATTAGCGTGAAATTCATACGTCATTTCCTTTCAATTATGTACTATGTACGGCGTATGGACAATGTTTTATTGAACCAAACCCGTCTAGGTTAGAGATTCCACTATACTAGGTAACAAATACAGTGAAAAGTTTTACAGTGTCACGTGGATGATGTAATAGTCTATTTTCTTAATTTAAGGCAAGAATAATTAAATTTCTGGTAACATGTTTATTTTATCTTATAAGTTTAAGGCTTTTATTAAGTACGTATAAACATTTTCGATCTGCTCAGATAGAAATGTATTTAATTTTTTAATAACAGCATGTTGAAGCAATCGGTAAATTGCTATACTCCAGAATGGTTTAATGCAAACTTAACTCAATAAAGTTACTTAGCGGAGGTGGAGGCTTGGACTGATTCGAGGTCGGACATGAGCCGGGATTCGAACTAAGAGTTAAGCTGTTAATTCTGGAGCGCACTAACTCTTACTTTTTTTGCGCTGTAGTACGTTTCTATTGGACACGTAGGGAGAGGTAGAATGATCGGTCACATGATGGCCGGCTATGCTGAATGATTGATGACCCGTCGTTCACCTGCCTGGGAAGCCGGGAATGGCCGCATCACACCCGCTCACTTCCACGCGTCAATAATTGATATTTATGTTTAAAATAGCCGCCGCACATAAAAAGCGAACAGTTTACGAGAACATCTATACAAATATTTACTCCAATTCTCAATAATGTCAGATCGCATGATATTGATGATATAAATGATGAACCCTTTATGGTGAGCTTTTTCATCAATTTTACTGTGAAATTATGCATAATTCATCTCTGTACTGTTCTTGTATCATTAATTCATTATACACAATAGAAAATGAAATTGGACAGTACACACGGAAATAACATTAAACCCCAGGCGATTTTATTGTTAGGTCACATATTACGTACCCTCCCGATTGCAAACAAACAGATGTTACTTAATATTTTCTTCACTCTCGTTTGAAAACCGCTCCCTTTTTCTTTAACTTCGTTGTGTAGCGTTACTGGAATGTCTGACGACATTATAGGCATGGCTACAAGTCTCTCGCGTGTTCTGCGTTTGCCTTCAGGACCTAAACGCTGAAGTATGCTTAGTTACACTCAATGGTCACTGCGAATTTTTGATACCACACATATCTCGCACACAATCATGACTGTGTTTAAGTAAATACAATTATTTTATTTTTATTGTATTCCTCTAAATCAAAGTACAGTGAGAATATGTCTTACTCGTACACCATTTAACGCTTGGGGCGTTGCCATTGTGCTTACGTGTATGCCAATACAGCGACCTTTAGTTTCGTTTAAATTGTCGCGTGAAACAATAAAAAAAAATACGTAAATAAATGCTGTGGAATTTGCTCGAATAAAGGACAGGAAGACTGAGCTACTCCACAGGAAGTTATAGGTAAAGGTTTTATACAAAGTTAAATTCTTTGGCACCCTGTAGGAATGCTATAACCCAGATAAACGTGGTGTCGAGAAAATAGCATTTATAATTCACAGAGTTACACGGTCTTATGGGCTGTACATTTTCTCTTTCTACGTGAAAAATCTGTTATCAATTACAGGAGTTGCGGTTTGTGACCGAGTTGAATCTCTATGTTGATCATTCTGGACGAGATTCAAAGAGATACAATACAAATTATATCTAGTGGAGGATTGAGAAAAGCAATTGAAGTGGTGAATACTTTTTGTAACGAATAGGAATTGAAAATAAATGAAAATAAATCAAAGACCATGGTTTTCAAAAGAGGGTATAAACTGAGAAAGAATGAGAAATGGGAGAGAAATCGAGGTGGTAAGGAAATTTTATTTATCTAGGGACAAGATATGTTCTAATGGAAGTTGGGATGAACCGAAAAAAAAAAAAAATAGCAATAGCAAAAGGAAAAGCAGTCATGAGTGTTGTAAGAGCATGTTTAAGAAAAACTGATGATAAAACAGTGAATCGGTTGGAAATAATTTACATAACCACAGTAGAAGCAAAAATATTGTATGGGGCAGAAGTGTGGGGTGAAGAGGATGCATGAAAAAATGTTGATAAAATAAATAGAAGTTTTTTCAGACTGATCCTTTGTTACCGGCAGAATGGTGTAGCGCAGTTAGAATTAGGTAGACATTCCACTAAGATAAAAATTATTAAATACTTAATTCAGAATTACTGCATTGGAAGAGAGTGATATTATCAAAGAATGTTTGCGTATCGAAGAGAAATATAAATAGAAAGAACCATGGTATCTCAAAGTGCAGGAAAATTTACAACAAATAGATATGGGAAACTTATGGATAAATAGGGAATACCAAAACGAAGGATTCTGGGAAGAAATAAATCTACGATTGGAACATATTAAACGTCAAGAAATTTTGGTACGAGTGAAGAGTTTATTAGACTTTACAGGGGAATAAACATGGTGTGCGGTAGGGAAAATATATAGAAATGTGATAAGGCAGATAGAGATGGGGTTTGCTTGGACTAGAACTAGAGTTGCGAATTTAAGAGGGTTAAATATGATAAAGATGAACACAAATGTCCAATGTTTGAGAAACTGATACACATTTTCACTGTTTATTATACTGTAAGCACACAAAGTTAATGAGAAAAAGAGCTTGGCAACCAAAATGGAAGAATTTATATGGGGAAATATTAATTAGAACGACTTTAACTGTAAAAGGAGAGAAGAACGTAAAAATGATAGGGACAAAGAGAGAAATGGATAAGAATGATTAAGAGGGAGATAAAGTGAAGCATAACCTTAGAAGTACAATAGGTAAGTATAAACAAGGATAGGATAATATAACAATATGATAGTCACCAACACATTAATAACCTGGAGTTGTGCGCATTGAGATCAGAATGTAAACAGCAACTCTAGAAAGAAAATATCTAATAATTAAATTACAATTATTTTTATTTTATTTTTAGATCTCATTTTGTAATGGAATGACAAAGTGTGTGTATCTGAATATAGTATAAAATGCAGTCTATTGGGATATTTTACTAAATTTCAATTTCATTGATACTGGGTTGAATGATTAGAGATGAAAGAAACGCCATTATCTGTAAAGTTGAGATTTATGAGGTTCATGCAAGATGACGGTTATTAACTCTCATGTGCCTCGCTTATTTTAGAAGCCACGAGTTGCCATTGCACTGAACAGAGTAAGCTATGTATATTACAAAGACGTGCCACACGAGAAGTGGTTGTTACTGTTGTGCAAATTTAGAGGCTCAGGCAGGCAGCTTGCGTGTATCGGCGTTAATATAGCAGCACAACCGTCAAGACGGCGAGGTTTCATAGCATCCATCAGTTGTCCGAACTTCCATGCAAACTGCCAATATCTTTGAAACGATTATTCAGTTCTTTACATCGGATTTTTCCCCCTTTTCCCCCTATACCATAGGGTTTAACGCCATTTTAAGCAACGAAGCATCACAGGCGGCGACATTGATGATACCATGAGAATGAAATAAGCTGGGAAAGCGTTTCAGACCTAATTTTATTGTACCTCCCCGACAGTAGCCATTTAAAGTTGGAAAAAAAGTCAGGGAGGACGGTCATTGGCCATCCGTGGCGGTACATATGAATTTGACAGTATAAAACTGCTATACATAACAGCGTCATTTACATGAATTTTCAGTTTCTTTGCTACGGCTTTATCTTCGGGAACTTAAATCGATTTGTTAAACGAAAATATTCTGCCATATTCAAATATTTCTACCGTCTTTTTAGAAAAGTACAAATTACACGCATGGCTATCATCCGAAAATGAGTCAATTTAAACTTGAACGCAAGAGTCACTGTTGTTCACGAAGCAAACAGATTTTTTTTAATAGGAAGGAAGCATTCCAGGCCTAAGTTTAGGGTACTTTCCCATTTGAGGACCTAGGAAAGTTTGGAAAAAACCTCAGTAAGGAAGGACGGTCCTGGTGGGGATCGAGCTCCAGACTTCCAGCTCACGAGTCCGCGCCGATAAGCAGACAGGTGTTCCTGAAATTCGGGTAACTTTCCGTAATTGGATGTTACGGAAAGTTATTACAGAGTAGCTGATACACACCTAAATTGTATTGATAAGCATGCTTCCCTCCACATCGTCATGTTTCGACGTATTGAAGTATAGAAAATATAGAAAATCTGCCTTTCACATGCGGGTATATGGCGTGCAGTAAATCACACTTTAAGAGTACCTGTCTTTTTCTGAGAATATCATGACTAATACCGAATGCCAATCTGAGTATTTCCTGCAAGACTCCGTTATTCCGGTAATGAGTAATTCAATTTCATCCAAGAAAAAAATTGAAGTCAGGGTAAACAGTAGGAGATTATAGCCCACACGGTCCCCTGATGTGATTGCTATTTATGGGGGAAGTTAAAAGATAACGTATATGGAAGAAATCCCTACACACTAGAACTGAAAGAAAACCAGGCAAGAAATTCATTTAATTTCGGAAGAAGAATTGATGCGTGTGAAGGATATTTTTCTAAAAAGATGTCAGAAATGTGTGGAAGAAGCATGACAACATTTCCACCATCTGCTGTCATAAGGCACTTGCTTATTTTCATTGTAATTCCGAGGACTTGTTAACAACTGCCCCCGTGTTATATCCGCTTATGCGTTGACTGCCGACCCGCCAGCTGCCGTGAAACCGGCGACAAAATCACGAAAGATATTGTTAGGGATGCCGTTAAACGACGAAAGAAACGTTAAAACAAAGCTTAGATCACCGAACAAAACTGAACCTGTACTTAGTACGTACTGAATCAAATGCCTTAGGTAAAATAAGGATAGAATTTTTTTTTGATTGATATATTTATGGACGCTCTTTAACAGCTCAGGTCATCAGTGTCCCATTCAACCCGGGGGCGAAACGGCCGACAAATTTTGCTCAGAGGCCTCTCTTTCAGGTTTGAGGTTCTTTTTCGTGTCGTAAATGTACGACACGGGACCCACGGCTTTACTTCCCTTCCGAAGGAAGCCATACTTAGGATTTTTACGCCCCGAAAAAATCCATCGGTCCTGGTCGGGTTCGAACCCGCGATCTTGGGTGTATGAGGCAAGTATGGTAACCACTACACCACCAGGACCGACAAGTAAGGATAGAGGGGTAGAGTTCGCCTGTGTTGGGGAGCAACAACCTCCGACTAAGCTAAGCTTTGTCTACCCTGTGCGGTCATGAGACATGACACGGCATTTTCTCGGGAGCTTATGACTATACAGCATTACCATTCTGGCATCAAATTTGCGTATTTATTACTCGCTTACATCTTGCATCAAGTATTCAAATGTGCACACTGCACGGTAGATATATATCATTTTAAGATACTGGATAAAATAATCTTTAAAACGTTATTCGTTTAAATAGTTCTAACCACATTTTCTGCAATCTCCAAATCAATATGGTGTTCTGCACTGGATGCTATTTAATACAGTATATGTGCTAGAACTTTACCGAATCCCTTTGCATATTTAAACCTTAATAAACCCTTCAAAGAATGACAGGTTTTTGAAACTTCTCTTGGATAGAGTTTCAGTGACCCCCACAGCGACCATTTCTGGCGCCGAACTATTTAAAATATTAATCATACTGCCTTAAATCAATAACGTGTTTGTCACTGTAATCTTTTCTGTCACACAGTCGAATTTACTTATATTTTGACGAAATGTATTGGAGTGTGATGTGGAGTATCTCATTGACCAATAGGAGAAGACATTATGAGCAAATCTTGCGTTGTATCGTGTGTAAATTTACAACCCTTTATCCAAATAACTTAAATGTTAATAGACAATAGTTTACGGCCTATAGCGAGAGAATGTACTATGTGTTATATGAAATAAATTCAATTGAACTAAATTATTATAAACCAAAATGTGGAAACGCCTCCGTGGTCTAGTGATTGCGTTTGCGACTACTAATCCGGAGGTCTGGTTTAGAATTCCGATCAGATATAGCTGTGTGGGTCAAGATTTTTGTTTTTTCCCAGGAGTTTTTCCTTACTCTGAGAAGACGAATGCCTGATATTTTAAAGGTGCCAAGAACTACGAGTTCATATGCGTCATCATTAATTCTCATTTCATTCATCCCTACATAGGTAGCCCCTTCGGAAGGGAAGTAAAGCCGTGGGTTTCGTGTCGTACATTAACGGCACGAAAAAGAACTTGAAGTCTGAAAGAAGAGGCCTCTGAGCAAAATTTATCGGCCGTTTCACGCCCTGATTTGAATGGGAGGCTGATGCCCTGAGATGTTAAAAAGCGCCTGAAAAAAAAAATCACTATAGTATTCAGTACACAATCTACAGGCGACATTAATAAATAATAATAATAATAATAATAATAATAGTGTGTGTGTGCGTGCGTGTGTGTGTAAAACCAACCTGTACGATGCTCTTGGCTTCCCAAAAAGAGTTTATATGTTCCTATCAGATATAGTTCTCGTACAATCCCCTAGGTCTTTCAGATGTCCCTAAGGGCCTTGTAGCTTTTGATATATTGAACAGTGGCAACAATGAATAACACACACTAGTTAGAAGTGAGACTATCACAGAAAGAATAAATAAGCACATGGACCGCATGTTACTACAACCACTGTGGAGTGTGCGCCGGCATCATCTAATGAAATAGGATCACTATGTAAGTATTGAGACAACAAATAATGAATACTCATAGAAACGTTTTGTTTATCCCCGTTTCTCAAAGTATTCCCCCTGGCAGTGCAGCGTTCCATCCCCTGAAACCGCTTCAGGAAGCATCATCCAAGCCACTCAGTTTCCGGCACTGCAGATAACCTTTCCTCGTGTGCTCCAAGCGTTTCTTCGGGGCGAGAAAATCAGTGACCTCGAAGTCGGTTCTTCACAGTAGGGAACAGGAAGAAATGGATTGGTGTCAGGTCGGGTCTATAGGTCATTTGTTTTGCCCCACTTCCTTGCAGAAACGTCATCGTCACATTAGCGATGTGAGCTAATACATTGCCATGGTTTAACAAAATACCCCCTTAGTCCTGTCTTTGGGCACCGTTCTTGGATCTTCTGAAACACTTTCGGAAGGCTAACTTCTGTGTACCATCTTGCTGTAACAGTTCTCTGATTTTCGAGCACAATGGTTCTCACGTGACCACTTGTGGAGAAGAAAGGGGGGGGGGGCAAGCATTTTCTTTCCCACATTCCTTGGCCCTTGGCTTTGACAGTTGCTTGGTCATCAGGGAAAGCCCAAATGGAGGAAAAGAGTTTTGTTTCTGAATCAAACCCGTAACAACATCTGAAACATGCCGAGACTTTCCACAGTTAAATCTGTGCAGCATTTCTCGACCCCATTCCACTCCGTGGAGCTTCTCTACTTCAAATTACGGGCACCCATCTTGAATAACATTTTTGTACAGAAGCTCAGTGAAGAACTAATGGCTAATGACAGCTCAATGTTTTTGTAAGTTAGTTGCATCTTTCCTGATCATTGTTTCCACAGATATGACGTTCTTCTCAGTCACCATTGTTGTTGATCAGCCACTCCTCTCTTCATATTCAAGAAATTGTCATCCACTCTTTGATTCTCCAAACCTGCGGAACACAGGAACATGTGAAGTCCCCGAAAGCTTCCCTCAAACGCTCAAGTGAATGCGTTCCATTTAAGCCACATTTGAAATCGTACAAGATCATCGCACGAAAAAACTCTCTCTGAATTACCCACTGCACTTACAAGAACGTTCAAACTTTCCAGATTTAAAGCATAACATGCAGTAAAATGAATGGCACAACAGATTTCTGCCTACTACCATGACAACACCAATGACTCAATTTTCGCTCAACAACAATGCTTTCCCTAGGATTGGCCAATGTTCTGTGTCTCAAACTTATCTAGTGACCCTCGTATAATTCGACTGCTACGTAACCTACAATGGATATAATTAAAAAAAAAAAAAATACACGTAACACCTTTGATAAAACAACGCTTAAATTTTTAAGCAAACACAAAAATTATTAAGCGACGTAAACTTTTAACCTGTAAGTTCGACAACAATTCTACAGTTCCATTTCACCAAGATATTTAGAAAAATTTACAGCGCGCATACACACACCATGTTCAACAGAATATATATTTCTATCAGCCAAGCCAGGCAGAGTATGGAAAGTAGCGATAGCTGGACGGTAAAACGGCCTTGTATTGGTTGGAAAAGTTTTAACGGTTATGGTTACTGATGAAGAATCCATGCTCACTAACAAAATAAGCTCGGGCATTCTAGCATGGCTCAATGCAGCACCGATCCGTTTTAATCCAGCTTCCCAGCAACGCGACACAACCGCAGGATGGCTGGCAAAAAAAGAACAAGAGAGGGGAAAAAACCTACATTTCGGGAAAATAAACACGTCTGCTTTCCTAATGAAGAGGGCGAAATACTCCACTATGGCAGCAGCTGGCTCGCACTGACGTCACTCGCTGAATATGCATTACATGGCCAAAACTGTCAAAGCTTGCCCTGAACCGGCGATACTTTCCTACACGCTGGGGCATGGAGTTGCTCCGAGCTCAATTTTAATTACACTTCATTTTAAAAATGCGTGGCGGATCAAAAGGACCTCGCGTGCGGCGATGGAGTTGGTACCACACTTCCACGCGATGTTTTTACGCCCTTGTGAGTCCAGAAACTTCTCAGAACAACCGCAAGTTATTTTTGTAGCAGTTCAGAAAAGAGAGACCAGTTTATCCGATATGAATTTAAAAATGAATATATCAACAGAATAATTTGAATTAATATACATTATTGTTACAAGTTTTAAGAGTTTAAACTTGTTTTCAATTCTTTTAACACAAAACACTCAAACTAGAAACTGTATTTCGTAACTATGAGTGCTATGAAAGTGTTATATAACACTCTTTTCGTCTCCATTTATTAATACCGTGCGATAGTTTTGTTTTCCCCCCACAGTGTTTTGCACATGCTCGTTAGTCGGTCTCGATTATTAGCGAGAGGGTAAAACAATAAAACAAACCAACCATATAACAATAACAAACCAATACCAGAGGCTCATTACTTGCCAAACTATCAAATTTTGTATTGAAACTGTCCGCCTTCGTTCTCCACACATTTTGGGCTAATTTAAAATTATTCACCACTCGCTGTAATTCATTTTGAGATATCCGGACAATTTCCTGACAAATATTATCTCCGAGTTCTTGTGCATGGTATATCTACCCCAGAGATAATAATCTCAGGCTGTTAAATCCGGGAACCGAAGGGATCACAAATCCCTACTAATAACTCTGTCTTGTGCAGACACATTGTGAATTGCTCTCATGGAATTATTCGCATTGTGGGCGGTGGCAAAGTACTGTTGAAAAAAAAATGCATCATTACGCTCCCTGTCGGTTAATTCTCTAAAAAGAGGTATTCACATATGTAACAGAATCAATTATATGCTCAGAAATTATCCTATGATTCTTTCATCACTGAGTTAATACATATAAATCGTACATAAAGACACGCTGTGCCGTGTTAAACACATGACGGATACTACACTTCATGTATACTGCAGAATTACGAAACGAAAAATAGCTGCGCAACGACTGCGACAGTCAGCAAGGTCAACAAGTAAGCAAGGAGGCTTGCTGCCCCTTTACGGCACGGTAAACGAGTGGGGGTTCGCTCATAGATAAAACTCCGCGGGGGACAGCATCACTGATCGCTTTCAACACAATGCATTCCAAACTAAGCACAAACAAAAGCAGCAATATTTTAGGAATAAAAATGAGGTACTCTTTTAGTAGAAGTCGCCCTGGGCATTCACACATTTACCAAGCGTTGGATACCATCCGAAAAGAAACACAAATGGTCGCTGCGTTAACCAATTTCGCATCGCAACCCTTCATCGTCATTATGGAAGCGTTTCCTCTTCAGAAATTTCTTGGGAGGTCCAAGCAAATGAAAGTCGCAAGATGCACATCACGTACAGCGCCAATGAACTCATCAGTTGGGAACTACGTACCAAATTCTTCACTGTTGTCTTCAATACCATTTCTTACCATACACGGCATTCATGCGACGATGAATTTTACACTGCTATTAGCCCTGCGCTGTCAGAAATGAAATCACACTACGATGATCCACTTCTGGATCATATGACAGAGATTCCGTACCTATGCCATATTTGCTCAGTGCTGGCACAGCCAACTGCACCTCTTTCCGGGTATCGTTACCAACATCAGTTCATTTTTAGTAACACGTCGTATTTTGTACTTTAAGAAACAGTAATATTTCTGATTAATTTCAGCTTCTCATTATTATTATTATTATTATTATTATTATTATTATTATTATTATTATTATTATTATTTGTTGCTCCTTATATAAAATTATCTTTGATAATGACATCTTGTCCCACTCAGCGCTATATTTTTGACAGGATTCATGCATTTGCTTCAGTTTAGATTTAGCATGAGCAATCTCTTTTTCACGAGTGTGTCTAATCTTATGGAAAGATTCACTTTCACTGCCCGATGCACTCATACCTCAGTTATTCAAGCATTCACAGAACTTAAATAAAGAAGAATTAGTCAACTAACAAAATCAACTCTGAACTATGGAGAAATATTTTAGAAAGTTTAGGGCCAGAAACAAGTATTTTCTCTTTCAAAACAAGAAAATCTATAACTCTATTTAAAAACTGAAAAGAAAAGCCTTTAACAAACAGGTTAGAAAATACAGTGTGTTCCATTTATCTTGCTCACCCAATATTTCTGATGCGTGAAATAAAAAATAAATAGTTTCAAACAAAAGTATTTTAATATCACGGAGGAGTTCTTGGTGAGGGAATAGTTTTTTCTCCCCGAACGCACTAAATGTGAAATAGGTAAGGAGTGTATAATTATTGAAGAAACAGGACAGATCAATGCCTTGGTTGTGCAAATTACTTACCCAATGTAGAACTGTAATAAAGTTCTGGGTTTTGTTTATGATTTTCGATTCGTGTAAACACAGATGCTGAAATTGTTGTTGCCTTAGCTTACATAGCAGTTACTGTAGTCATTCATCAAAGTTAGCACTGCACTAAGCTATTGTGACTACAATTTTCTTACAAGATGTACTACAAGAGAAGGTGGAAATACTGCTGATCTACGCCATTTGCAAGTTGGCAGATACTTATTTATTCTATTATATTATTGAAGAAGTTAAATGGTTTGGTTAAATACAAAGTTCTTCATTTATCATTTCCATATCTACTGTTTTCTTGACTAAAATAGTACAGTGTGATACATTGCTGAATGCACATAGAGCAATTAAAAAAAGAAGTTTCATTCCTTAAATCCTACATTAATGAAGATACAAAAAAGTATATCCGCAGTAAGAACTACCCCATAATATTAAATTACTTTTGTTTGAAACACTTTTTCATTGTTTTGGGTAGGCGTCCACAATAGCAAGAAACAGGAGAACACAGAAAATCATCAAACGTCAATTTCGCTACGAGTGAAACCTGATGAACAAAAGTGTAACAGTGAAACATAGAGGAAATACTATTGTACTCAACGCTAATGCGAATTAGCTCATCGCATTAGCGAATTAGAGCTACCCTCTTGTACGAGGCATTTGCCTTTCTTAGGAACTTTCTGGTTTATTAATCAATTATTATTATTAAATAAATGGCACACCCGATATATTACTGAAGACGAGGTGTCATAAAGACTAACTTCCTTCTGACAAAAAGGGACTCATTTTTAAAGCCACTAGTTTGTAAGCGTTGCCAAGGACACGTTTTATTTCAGGCAACTTGCGCTGTTATAGATTTTTATTGTCTGTAATGGATGAAGATTTGAAATTTGGTTTAGAATTAACCGTAAAACTCTTTTTGCAAATGTATTGCAATTACATTCCTCCTTTCCTTTAGTAACACTACTTCTTTGAAGAGGATTTAAGACAACAAACACTTTTACTTCAAGATTAAATAATATTCTATTATTATCATCATGAGATCACTTCTCGAATTATGTAATCCAGCTGCCGGCTGAAACACGGTCCACCTACAATGAAATATAAATAATATATAAAAGTTATAAGCCTAATCCTCATATTTGGTGCATTTCAATCAGTAATGTGTACAACTTCACTATATTAATTGTATGTCGTGGAAAGAGAAAGTTATCTGGTGTAACTGCCTACGGTAGTCCAGCCAATAAACGGAGCAGAGTCAAGGAGGCCATAAACGACTATACAAAAGGAAAGGGACAAGTTCAATGCCACTTCTTAAAAGACCTTCCGTTGGCGATGGTTAATAAAGTCCACACTTTCGAATATGCTAGGGCAATAAACTCGTTATACAGTTAACTTTATACCAACCAATTTAAATAAATGTTTTAAACTTCCAGATAGTAACGGCGATAGGTGAATTTGAACTAGCCAATAGTAGATATGTATTTTGAATTTTTAAAGCGCAAAACTTGCACATGCTTGTGACTTATTGAGGCCCATGAGACTTATTGAGGCCAAGGTCTAGTTAATTTGAATCGAATATATAAGAAGGCGTTTGCTCCGCTGGGGCACTCAGTTTGATGCCAGATCAGTTCATCAGTTAACCAGAGAAACGCATTCTCAAACTCACACAGATGAACTCAGATCATATCGGCAGTTCACATATTCGTTCAGCCAGTGCAGTTCAGATAATGGGATTCAGTTCGTATCATTGGAAATAGCTGCAGCTAAATTTATATTCGACGGAGCTAAGTTCAATCGTAGGCAGAACACCAGAGGACGCGAAAGACCTTGTGAATTATAAATTACCATACATAATATGTCGCACCGCATATTTACACAGTTGATATCCTCCCCCAATTCTGTTAAGCACGAGTCACAAAATAGAGGAACAAAGCCCTGAGATATTATCATGAAGCGTAGGCAACAACACCAAAGCGATCAATAGTCCATCAACGATACGCCATTACAAAATATGACGATCAGCAGTAAATCGCTTATAAACTTGGCGATCAACGTGGGGCTGCAATATACCAAACCGCTTCACGGCTACGAACCTCACTTCTACGTTTAGCCGATTTCATCTATGGATTGTAACGTTGCTACATAGCTGCCATTTTCCCCAACCCTGATTGATACGCACAGTTTAGCGAGCAATGGGGCTCGGACGAGTTTCAATGTTTACGCCTTGTATTTACGCGGATACAAATAACATCTTTTATAATGAATTCCATATATTTTAATATTTACGTTCCTCATGGCGGTTTCGAGATCAGACTCATGTGCTATTAGTGGTAGCATTTACTGTCAAAAATAACTATTTTGGCAAGTCGTGCTGTTAGAAATCAATAACCACCGATCACGATAAAGTCAAAAATTAATAGCAGCAGCAATGTGTGTTGTTGAAAGCATGCAAAGATATACAAAAGAACAAAGTTGCCGCTTGATTTATGAGTCGAGTACTAAAGTGTTAATTGACGTGATATGCAAGGCACGTAATACAGGCTAAACTCAGTCTTTCTGTTTTGAATTTTCATTTTGTACTAAAATAATCAGCTTAGTGAAACGGAGCTATATGCACGGTATGAGGGGTTTACAGTGTTGATGAGAGAATTTTTGAGATCACTAACTCTTCCAGTGTTAAATATTCAGACCCAAATTAATCCCGATTTACAGCAAAGAATAGCAATAAATATGTTACGTAAGCCTGTCATGAAAAGGGTTAAAGTTGAACCGCAGTGTAGCCAGAATAAAAGAATTACAACACACCTAATTTAACGGATCTTGCATGAGTGCAATCGTCAGTGCATTCAACCAGAAATGCACAGTTCAGCTTTACACAAACCGGCTTTGTATGCTGAAAAAAAAAAAAAATAAATAAAATAAAATAAAATAAAAAAAAAATAAAGGTTTGTAACCAAAGTCCATCCACGAGTTGGCAGACGTTTCGCACTTGTTCTATGTCAGGAGCAAGAATGCGGCAAGCTATCACCTACCGACAGACCTTGACGATTTAAACACACGAAAGACTTCTCTGCCGAAGAACAAAGGGCAAAGCGGAACTGGATTAGCAGTAAACATTTCGAGACATTAACGGAATGACACGAACAAGCTTCTTCCTTGCTAGAGGCCAAGGAAATGTGAAAAGTTGGCTGGGTATGTCCTCAATGTAGCTACAAATGCTAATGGTTTACGACCAATACTTTGGAATCCTAGAAACATCTGTTGTTATTAATGTTTTATGCAACATACTAAAACAAAGCATTATTCTTTATATATATATATAAAGCATTATTCTTTATATATATCGCCCAAATGTAGTCGCAAACATCAAGTTTTTCTCTCAAATTGAAATAAAATTGATTAATTAGTACCAGTTGTGGGAGCATTTAAACTATTTGAAGCGAGGAATAGTTGACCATGTTAAGATTTTTCAAAGATATTTATTCCCTCCAAGTTTTAAAAATGTACCTATCCAATATCCACTTACAGATATTTATATAGTAAGAATTTTTATTTATATTCACATTTCTTCGTAAATACGAGGGTAAGTTATTAAGTTATAAATTGATATGGGGTACTACATGTTTGATTGATGCACATGAGATTGTTATTGCCTCTAGATGTCAGCGTTAATCTAGTAGCAATTGGTGACTTTTGACACGAGACAATTTATGTTTACAATAGCGAAATTGCTGTTTCAAGATGGCGGGGCGCCTTTGAGTGAGTGTACAAGCCTCGTGCAGCACTCGCTTATGCGATTTTGTGGGCAAAAGGACGGAATAAAAGCAAATTCATAAAGAAACGCATCCCATTTACGGTGAGAAGTGCCTGTCGCGTGAAACTGTTTACAAATGGGTGCAGAAGTTCTCTGAAGGGGGGACACATGCCGAAGACGAACACCGCATCGGCCGACCATCGGAGATGAAGACTAAATACGAAACTATAGGCACTATAGCTACTGCTACCTCATAATGCACGACAGGATAGCTTTTCACAAAATTGTGCACTAGGCTCCCGAGCCTGCCGGCCCCACAACACAAAATACTAATTACAGCAACTCAATTGCTACGATGACATGATAACATTATGATATGGACGCTCTTTAACATCTCAGGTTATCAGCGTCCCATTCAATTCAGGGCGTGAAACGGCCGTCAAATTTTGCTCATAGACCTCTTCTCTCGGCTTGAGGTTCTTTATTGTGCCGTAAATGTACGACACGGGATCCACGGCTTTACTTCCCTTCCGAAGGAAGCCATACTTAGGATTATTACGCCCCGAAAAAATCCATCGATCCTGACCGGGATCGAACCCGCGATCTTGAGTTTAGAAGGCAACTAGGACCAACAGCTAGTTAAATATTAATCTAAAACTGTTAACGAAACAAAAATTATTCCGAAATTGTTTAAAATAATTTCCCAAATTTATCAATATCCCCACCTCCGAAAAAAATATAGGTATCTGAGAACTGGTTATAGCTCTGTGCAATATTATGTTCGTATAAAACAGAAGAATAGTGTTCATCCTATTAAGAATAAAACATATGTTTGGGCACTTTATAGCATGTTCCCTGACACAAGAAGTCCTTATATATTTTTTATGAATACCGAAAGATTCTCTAAACCTCAGCTAAGTAGTTCTCTGCCTCATTTGTAATGAAGTGAGGTTTATTTGCGGGCTGACAAAGAACTGGAAATACTGGGAGAAGCCAGTCGTCAACCTTTATAATGCACGTGCAGATAGCACCTTGTAGCTTGAGGAGCTTTAGTCAACCAGTAATAGCGCCTTATAGGTTTTCATTGTGTGTGAATTGTGCCACTACATAATGAGTCTTGAAGAATGCACTTTTATGTACGATACGTGTATGAAAACACATTCTTACAGAGAATTGGTAAGACGATCCGTAAGAAAATATCCTGGCAATCGTTTTGCAGGTAGAGAAATTGTTCGTCAACTTGTTAAAAAGTTACGGGAGACAGGATCTCTCAATGACAAAAAACGTGTTCCGACCCACCGTGTTCTTATGCAATAAAAGTTAGATAAAATACACGAATATCCTCAACAGATGCCAGCAATGTGTTGCCGCCGAGGATTATCATTTTCAACATATCTCATAATGCAGGTTAGTGCTTATTAATGTCGTCATTAGTTTTAAACACTATTATATTATGCTTTCAGTAAAAGTATAAACATTAGCTTTAAAGCGGCGGTTCTGCCATGTGAGGCAAGAGGTCCGTAACCGAAAAAGTATCATCAGTTTTTTTTTTAAAAATACATACAACAAATGGCGGCACTTTTCAGTATGACATCAAAATAAGCAAACCATGTTGAATAAATGGGTGAATCAGCTGCTTTCATAGTTTTGGAGCAGCTAAAAATTGTTGGACTTATTTATTTTATTTTATTTATTTTTTCCCCTGAGCACAATGCTGAATCATACCTTCCAATGCATCTCTTTACTCAGGGGGGGGGGGGGTGAAGTCATCGCTGGTTTTACAATTCAATTGCATGAGTCCTTTTTTTTTGTATAATATAAAATGCTATCGTTGCGTTTTAATTTCATTTGAGATGAAGGAGCCAAGGTTAGCCTGAAGCCTGGAGATTCCCAAATTGAAAAATGTCACATGATTAACCCCGTTTTCAGCAATAATACAATGGAGGCTATATAAATTAAAGATATTATCTGCTACATTAGTCATTAATGACCATCGTTCTGAGACCATCAACAAGCCAAAATGCAGATATAGTTCAGAAAGCGTGCTCTTAGATTATGAAAGTTGATGGACTAAGAAATTGCTGTTGAAGTTGGGATAAGAACAGTCTCTGCACATTTAATTATGTTGCAAGTTGCGTTTGCAGGAACAAAAACACCATGCCTGGATGCTGGGCAAGACATGCTGTAGTTGTTGATTTGGTTTATTTACGGATGCTCTTTAACATCTCAGGTCATCAGCGTACCATTCAATTCTGGGCGTGAAACGGCCGATAAATTTTACTCAGAGGCGTCTTCTTTCAGACTTGAGGTTCTTTTTCGTGCCGTAAACGTACGACACGGGACCCACAGCTTTACTTTCCTTCCGAAAGAAGCCATACTTGGAATTTTTACGCCCGAAATTTATCCCGCGATCTTGGGTTTAGGAGGCATGTATGGTTACCCCTACACCACCAGGACCGACAAATGCTGGCATGCGCCAACGAGAGTCATGAGTCCGTAAGATCGTCGTGATCACTAGTGATGAAACATGAAAAATGATACAACCGTGAAGACAGGTGACGATGAATTTAAAATCCTTTTTAGAAATATTTTCAGTAACGAACACCAGGCTAGGTGTGCGTTTACTGTGAAGGGCCTTTCAGGCATGCATTCCTGATATGTTTTGAACATATTTGATACATATATTAAATATTTGTAATTTGTTCTTGCTACGTGACATTAATATTTCATATTTTCAAATTCAAATAAAATACACGAGAAATCACATAGTTAATGCGGCAAAGAAAGTTCAATACGAATGCCTATCTCGCCTGCTTGTTCATTCGAGAGCCACCTGCAGAATGTTGGGACAAAGGCTCATGTGACATGTCGTTCCAGCTGTTTCGCTTTATAGTATTAAGCAAAACCCTCACCATTTATCAGAATGCCACAGCCGGCTTTGCAGCAGACCAGTGCAATGCAAACACGCCGACATCGGGGATTTGCTTCTAAAACCCTCATCAAGCACTGCGGCTCTTTTTGGTGGCGTTTGCTGATATAGAATAAGCGAAAAGACCCTGCTTTATTAAAAATCAAAACTGTGCAATGACTTTGCAGAAATATTTAAAAACAGCTCGAGAAGTTAACAAAAATCGTTTCTTCTGGACTGGAAAAACACATAAAAATGCTGCGTTTGCATCTAAAGGAGAGAAATACCTTCAGCTATACGTAAGTTCAGAAGAGATGGTCCATTTAATTCAGTTTATTTCTCCAATTACGTCATATGACAGTAGAAACAGTCAAATATTACATAAGTATGCATTAAAAACCATAAAACTTATTGTATTGCTTTTAAAACAAAAATTCCAGACTTACGGCTACAAACACAGACTTCTAGTAGTATCAATTGACTAAGATTAAAAAAAATGTGTTCCATTTGTTAAATATATATATATATATATATATATATATATTATCCAAACAGTTTCTAGGGATATTAGTGTCTTTACATTTCCTTGTATTAAACTGCTGATATTGTTCTTGCACTGAATAATTCTTAATATTTTGTATTAAAAAACACGCACGCACGGGCGCGCACCGTATTTTCGCGAATCTAATGCACCATCGAAAGTATTGCGCACTCCAAATTTGAAACTTAAAATCATTAAAAGGATTTTGGTATATTGTTGTACGGCGTCTTAAGAGATAAGCAAGTCCGCTTCATAAAACGTCAGAACATAGACTTTATAAGTGGACTATTGTTACATCTTGAAGCACGTAGAACAAAATCCACCACTCGTGCTGTTGTCAGGACAGTTGACATAGGTCAAAGAAGAAAAAGTTATTTCTTATGGTGTCACTAGTCACAGGTTACCCGTTGTTCCTCCTTGCATGTAGGAATTCCAAAACGTTTTCCTCAATGTCAGGATGTCTTCCTTTGCGAGGATCAGTGAATTTCTTCCTACCAGCTTTAGTTGCAAATAATGTCAATTTCTGTTACCGTCACAAGTGAACGTTACTCTCAGCTGCATTGAACTCTCTTCCTGCCTTTCTGTTACCTTTTTTTTTTTTTTTTTCAGGATAAAGAATTACTTCACGCTTGAAAGTAATATCATAACATGCTCTCTGTTTGCCATCCATTTCGAACGCTCTATGCAATAATAGGCCAACAATTGCAGCAATGCATTATGACGTATTAAACGATAAATTTGAATGAAGTTACCGGCGAACTACGAAAGGGATTTGCACTAGAATGTAATATGTCATCGAATCTAGTGCGGACAACTTTAAATACATTTGGACAAAAAGATGTCATAAGATTCGTGTAAATACGGTATATAATTAGGATAAATACATTAAAATAATGAGATGCAATGGGTTTCAGTTAAGTACGAAATACTATTATTTGAGCCAATTTACAGAGTAATTCATATATATATATATATATATATATATATATATATATATATTCTAAATAAAATGGCAATCAATTACAACACAAAGAAATTTATCAGTTGTAATATTTGAATTGTGAAAATTAAAAATGTCAATGTTATCATTAATAAAAAAAAACCTACCATAACCGAAATAGTTATTATAGTTACAATAGTATCCACAACAGTCACTTCTAATAATAAAGGTAGTATCACCAGCAAACATTATATAGAGAGTGAGTTGTATATAAAATGAGCTGTGGTAGATTATAGACCACAGAAATTAAAAAGAACCTAATAGTGATCCCTGACGTAATATTTTTAAAAATCTGATCAGATGTTGTTATTAAAACACGCTGATGAATGTTATAATACAACAGACTAAATAATCTTGCCACTCAATCCATAACTTCCAACTTATTAATTAGAATTTTAGGCTGACACAATCGAAAGTCTATGACAAGACGATTACTCTAATTGTATATTAACGTTGTTTTTTTTAAGAACATCAATAAAATAAGGATTTTTCAATTGCATTTACAGTTGACCTTTGTGGTGCAGAACCATATTGAGTGTTTCACAACAATTCAGACTTACTAAAATAATTAACATTCATGAAATGTTCAGGCTAGTGGCTGCACAGCTGTGCCACTATTTTGAGCTTTACTTGTGTTAAACAAAGTAATTTAATGTGCTGCAGAAAAAAAATATAATTTCCATTTTAAAATTACTGCCACCTTAAAAATATATCACGTGTTACTGTTTTGCACATATGTATCGGCAAAAAACCGGCATACATTTGCAGAAATCGGAGCTTATTCAGAGCTGTCCATATTCAGCTGACGTTCAATCCCCAATCGTGTCTTGAATGTTCATGAGCTGCTACGGCATCTCGAGCAGATAATTGGGGGAGATGTCCATTTTAACTCGGCGTGTGTGTCGCCCTCAAATTGTTGTTTTTACTTTTCTATAAACTTCCCGCCTTTTCGGATGAACCAAGACTGACAATGCAAAGTGAGAAAGTCTAAGAATATGCATCGAATTATTGGATATGTTGCATTTTTATAAATATATGTCATGGTTATGTACAATCTTTTTGTTATAAAGTCGCATTTCACGAATGAAAACATTAAAAATGAGAGTATTCTGGTTAATAATTAAAATCAGGGATATTTTTGACGTCAAAAAACGCCAGTCATCTTTCCCAGGCTTATAGAGTTGGAACGGATCTTTGGGTTTATATATGAGTCAAGCTGATTAAGGTTTATGTGACAAACATAACATAAACAAGTTATTTGAAATAATTTCCCCTGTTAGTTTGCAGGAATTCTTTTGGTAGTATATAGTTTCTCTGCTACCAGAATGGAAATAAATAAGGCCAAAATAAAAAGATATTGCAGGTAAGAAATGAAATGAAAACAATACAATTAGAAATGTGTGAAATCCGCTTGCTTACAGACCTTAATGAGAAATATACCTTTATTTTAGTTAAGCACTAATATTTTATTAATTAAACTCACCCTGCAAGTTTATTCATCTTTCTCCATTACTTATCGAATCACAAACGCACGAAATCCACAACGGATTCTTAACACACCAAAGCTGAAATAATTAAACACAAGAGTCAGTAACTGAAATACTGTTAAGAAGTACTGAAATTACCCAGCTATGTGCAGCATGTTTTCTCAAGAAGGCACGCATGAAGCTTGATGATCGATACACGCGAGGATGTTCTATTACAAAGTCGCCGCCGCTTTACAGGACTTCTCCAGACTATTTTGTATGCAAACAGAAAATGTAATATAACGGAAACATCACATCACTCCAGTGACACGAACACAGCATGTATGGTTTTTTCAGCAAGGATTGTATCCATCCCTATGACCTCGTTTAAATATAAAAATAAGTCATGATAGGTCTCCATATAACACCATAACAGTATCCCAAAGATGATCAATTCTGTAATAGAGACTGATCTATTGGGAACTGGCTTATGTAAAACTTGATCCCGCCACCTCCCCTGCCCCACCCTTTAAGATTAGTTAAGCTGCACATTACACCTTAAGGTGCTTAGGTTTTTTAAACTCTGCCTTTAAGAGTCCTAGTAGTTTTCAACACTATAAAAACCAACTAATTCGCGCATTACAGTGTTAATGGAGCAGTTCCTTTAGACAAAACTGCAGTGCTGTTATTCGTGTAGAGAATAGCAGACTAGTCCAATATCAATTGTCGTTCATTTCTAATCCTTTCTCTCTTCTTCTACGTGACTTTCTTAGTTCTCGCGAGAAATTGGTGCATTGTAAAGAGTGGTAAGTTTGTATTCCTCGCGCCTTCCGCTACAAGAGCTCGTCGTAAAGGCAAAAGACTGCCACGCAAGCAGCCCAATGATGTTCGTAGTGAGTGCAAATAACAAATATTTGTCATCCGAGGCTCGGTTTTACTAGTTCTGCGTAAAACTAATAATCTTTCTGCATGTGAGGGCAGGAATTATTCACCAATTTTAAAATTTTCGAAGAAAGAAAGGTGAGACAGTAGGGCATTTTCCTATGCACAGAGAGCTCGTTTGCTATAAAATAAAGCTGCTGTTACCCTTTCTTGACGCATTGTTTTAAAATACCCCAAGCTCTCAAGTACTTTCTAAATGTAAAAAGTATTCTCTTGGCTAAACTTTAACTTTATTTGAATTTATTCTTTATTACGTCATAATGCTTTGCTGCAATTCTCGACTTCGTTACATTTATTATTACATTTATTGTATAGAGCGTTTGAACAGTATGTAGTCACGAAATGTAGGGTAAACAGAGAACAACATCTTACAGCTACTTTCAAGCGCAAAGTAATTCTTTGTGTTGAAAAGAATGGTAACAGGAGGCAGGAGTTCAATGTAGCTGAGAGCAACCTTCGCTTGTGGCGGTAACAGAAATTGACATTATTTGCAACTAAAGCTGGTAGGAAGAAATACACTGGTGCTCGCAAAGAAAGACATCCTGACACTGAAGAAAACGTTTTGGAATTCGTCAGGAAAGGAGGAAGAACGGACAATCTGTTACTAGTGACACCATAAGAAATAACTTTTTCTTCTTTGACCTACGCCAACTGTTCTGGCAACGGCACGAGCGATGACTTTTGTTCTACGTGCTTCAAGATGTAACAATAGTCCACTTGTAAATTCTGTGTTCTGATCGTTTTATGAAGCGGACGGGTTTATATGTAAGACGCCGTACAACAATTTTTTTTTTTTTTTAAATGATTTTAAGTTTTAAATTTGGGGTGCGCATTACATTAGCAAAAATATGGTATTTCCCTCAACAGTCAAATAGTAGGTGCCCGTTAACTTCCGAATCTTACTTTCTTTGCTCTACAATCGTCACTGTAAACTCATGTCAATTGTTCTTCCCATTAAAGCAAAATTATTCAACGTCACAAACCCAGCAAAAAACCAATCATGCATATCTGCTGATTTGACATTCATTTTTTTTTTAGCCAGTATACTTCTTTTAATGAGCAATTTCCACGTACGTTTGGCACAGTTTAGATTCCCAGCGATACATCTGCGAAGTACTGAGTCGAAATTTCTTCACTACTTCTGTAGTTTCATAGCACGTCTCACAATTTAGATAAACTCTACAAATTACTGATGCCCCTGATGGCTTAGAGCTGCCGACAGAAAATTGTTTAACGCTTCCAAGCAGCAGTCTTGCAATAACTCTAAAGCAGAATGGGGTAAAACATTACAGCACATAGTAAAACCTTTCGACTCTTTTGTGCTATTCCTACCTGTTATTTCCTTTGTCGTGTCCACTGAACAAACATGTCCCTTAGAGAAAGCTGCCTATGCTTTTAAGCACGGTGAAACAAGAGCTCTTTCCCTAACAGCGTTGAGTTACGGCCTATGCTTTCGTTAGCGAAAGCAAAATCGATGCTGCCTCCCAAGGTGGGACTAGCGTACAAACATTTCAATGATCACATTTGTTGGAGGAAATACAGGAGAATCCTTCAACAGTATTATTTTTGATATAACAGTTTAAGAATGAATATTGCAATATGATGCGCTACTTCTTTCCTCTACACTACTATATTTCTTCCTTTACTATCAGTTAACAAGCAGCAAATTCATATCCTGAAATAAAGTATACGGCTTCCAGAATGTGTCCTTACTCAATGCATAGGGTTTTGCAGGTGACATGGTAAAGGTGGCTGCACCTTGTACGTTGCGCTAATCGCACAGCAAGCTCCAATTTTCTTGTTATAAAGAGGGTTTTCTTGTATAAAATTTCCATTTAATGAGTGTTCATCACCACTTCTCGTCTGAAAGGGGTGGGTCGTTTAACCCTTCAGTCACTGATGAAAGAAACCACTGACAATAATGCACACGTGCTACGGGATCACCTTGTCGTAGACAATGGGCGCAACTTCTAACAAGTTTGTTGCTGTATGTGCAGAGGACACTGCCCCAACTTGTGCTTATTTCGGTAGTGATTTTGTTGGCAAACGTACAAGATTTGGTTAAAACAATACGTCAGCTGCCTTGCCATCTTCGCGAACTAATGTAGACCGATGACTGGATTTCAAGGAGGCCGTGAATGGGAAGGGGAGCCAGCCTTGACCGAGATGCGAAACCCAGTGCGAGCGGTGAGGACATATTCTGAGAGCCCGATACTTTCTATCCTTCGTTTAGACTTCACTTCATGCAGCACAGTAGTCCGGCAGTGGGCAGAGGAGGGTACGCCACATCGTTCCACTCAAAGCCTTAAATTACTACTATCGGGATCGCCAAAAGAGAATAAATACGTTCTTGTAAATGGAAAACTCCTTCATACATCGCAGCATTAATGAAGTAATGCACAAGGCTTAAATAGCATAACAGGCCTTGGGTCTAAGTAAAAATGATCTATCATCGGCGTTGTTAAATTTAGCAAATTCATTCATTACCCATTATCTCAGAAACTATTACATGTAGTTAGCTGATTTTGGTACAATATATCTATGAACACTTTTTCATGTAATTGATGAAAAAGTAATAAATAAGAAGAATAAAACGTTGCATTGAATAGGCAGGAAGTTAAGCTTTTTTAAAAATATGAGGAACTTTTTCATTTAAAAAATTATAATTTTTACTTTTTAATAAATTATGGTGCACATATTTTCACACTTTGATATTATTACTTTGTTAAAAATAGTTGGTAAAAGTTTTTATCTTACAAGTTTCTGATATAATGAACCATTTATATGGAAACGTTTTTTATTGTTCTTATTTCCCTTCCCCAGAAATTGCAATCAAGCACAAAAGTTAAAACAATATTGCGTTGTATCAACATCTTTTAATGTATATTACTCTAGCTTGTTCAGATTACTTAGAGCGATGCTCTAATCAAACTTTCCTTCTGTTGAAGTGCGGCGTCTAAAATGCATGTTATTGTCCAACACTGATTACAATGAGCGGTTAAATCGCTTTTTTACAAAGTTAGCACAACTAAACATTTTAAATGTCTGAACCATGACAAGCACGCAGAAAGAGGAGTGAAACAACACAACACACCGCTGAACACGAACTAAGAGTACCAGTAAGTTGTTAATATTTGCAGAACTCAAAATTGGCCTATTGTACCAAAAATGTCTAAAATTGTTTTTGAAGGATAAAATACAGAATGTAAATTAGAATGCTATCAATAATATACGACGTGAGGCAAACTAAAACAAACTCAAAAAAAGTTTAGTTAATTTTTTTTTGTATTAAAATATGTTTGTCTTATTGATCCAACATTTCAGCATGTGATTTAAAGAGCAACAGAAAGTTCAGAACTTTCGCTTTTCCATTACAAAGTAAAAATCAAACGTAACATGAACAGCAAACATCAGAGTATCCCAAGAACGTGTAATAGCTGAGTTGATTGAAGCTGATTCTGACAGAAAGAACGTGGTGCCGCATGTGAAATGCTACTCCCACATAAAGTTAAGACACTGTCCTCTTCTTGGAGTTTTCCTCTTCTCAAATACACTACACACACACCAAGCTTTAATTTACAAATTCTTACTATCATGCGGTATTTGTATTTACTTAAAGACGAGGACTTTCTACTCCATTCGGGCTATATAATATTTAAAGGTACTTACCACTGTGATCGGATAGACCGGGTTAAGGACGGTGAACAGTAGAACATGATTCACTTTGTCATTATCCGATCTGAAACGAGAGAGAAACATATTTCAATTTTAATCAAACCTTAACGAAAACTTGCTGGCGCTTATTTACTTGGTTTATTTAAAATCGATACCCCGGCTGGGTTTAGGGGAAAGGTCACCAGGAAGAAACAATTTTGGCTTGCAGTAGAACGTTTGATATTTTTTCGCATGTCCCCCATATCAAAATTAAATGCTTTGAGACCTCTTTTCAAATACATTACTTTTACTACCCTTTCTTCATATTTCGTTCTAAAGCTTCTTGTTATGCATTGGAAATAGGTTGGAGGGCAAGGAAACACCTCATAACATGAAAACTTAACTTCATTATCACTCATTTCCTACTCTCACAGTTAATGTCTATTCATGCTTTAGTTTCTTTTTTCCAATACTTAGGTATGCACAAAGTTGATCATTTAACTTAACTTCGTAACTCTTTCTGTTAAAAACTTTGCTCAGCTATCCGTAAAGCTTGTGCATTTATAATGTAATTGTAAAGAATGGAAAAATGTGAAATTTCATATCACAGAGTACTGACAAGTTATAATATTTTTGTTTTAGCATATATAGAATCCAAGTGTAATTTAATTTTTCCATATTACAAAATATTTTGCAATTTTATATATTTTGAGTAAACATAATGTATATTCACAGTTTTAATTTTAATTTTTAAAACTAATTTAAAGTGGTTTTGTAGGCCTTGTAGGTTTTCTCCCCTGTTTCATTTCAAAATTCTCAAGAAATTCACCAACATTGTGAAAACCCAATGCTCTAGGTTCTTTCAGTTAGGACTCATGTATTGTATTCTTCCTATTCACTTGCTTCCATTATGTCACTAATTGTAATAAGTAACCGAACGTTCCTTTTTCGAAGTTGTCTATAAGACAGTAGATCTGAGCTTTGGTGTTTTCAATTGTCACGTACACGAAAATGTGTGTATGTTATTTTGAAACGGATTTTCTGAAACACACCTCTGCATTACTGTATATAACAAAATAATTGGAAATATGGAATTTCATTTCTTAAAGTTGTAGGACAACTGCTACTTGAAATAAGTTTAACAAATAACAGCACGATAGTCTGGTGAGAGATGTCATACACAAATTACCATTAATGCTACAACGATGCTGTAGTACACCCTGGTAATTGGCAAATTAATAATATGCAGTACAAGCGTTCATTCGCATTGTGCTTTTTGTATTATTTTCTTTAACACTGTCGGTCTTCCAATTGCCTAAAAATGTAAGCGATTGGTATTCTTGTTTAAAAGTGCTATGCAACTGAGGGGAAAATCGTGATATACAAAGGAGGAGCGCAAATTAACTTATTTATTATGTGACCATTAATAAATATCTTCTAAAGTAAATTACACTGCGATCAGTGATGCTTTCCCGTTTCCGCATCGTGGAGGGGGTAGCAAGCCTGCATAATTCTTGTTGACCTTGCTGATTGGCCTAGGGTAGCACAGCGGTTCCCGGGTGTGTGTTGTGTTGTTCGTTTCATAATTCAACAGCGTATATAAAAAGCATAAGTCTCGTGTGTTCACAACGGCACAGCGTATCTTTATGTACGATTTATGGTTAACTCAATGGTGAAAAAATCATAGGACTAATTTTTTTGAGCATACAGTTGGTTCCATTACTTATGTATACAATACTAACTTCCCCCCCCCCTCAGAGAGTTAACCGACAGGGAACATTTTCATGCATTTTTCAACAGGACTCTGCCACTGTTCACACTGCGAATTCCACGAGAGCAATTCACAATGTGTTTCCACAAGATAGTTTATTAGCAGGGGTTTGTGGTCTCCTCGGTCCCCCGATTTAACATCCTACGATTATTTCTGGGATAAATTAAAAAAAAAAAAAAAAAAAAAAAAAAAAAAAAAAAAAAAGCCGCGCACATGACGAACCAAATTAAAAAAGCCGTGCACACGACGAACCCGCATACCATAAAAGAACTCGAAGAAAATGTTCGTGAGGAAATTAACCAGATTTCCCGAAATGAACAATTTCCTAAAGAGATGCCAAAAAAAGTGTGGAAAATAAAGGTGAGCAGCTTGAACATCTCATTTAATAATTTGGTAAGTAATGAGCATTTAAGAGGCTTTGGTTTGTATATTTTTGTATGGTGGTTTGTTTTATTGCTTTACCCTCCTAAACACCGACTGCCGGCTAACCAGCTAACGACAATGCGCTCGCGCTTAGGCAAAACACTTTGGGGGAAAACAAAACTGATCGCACGGGATATGAATGCTACTAATATGCAAGCGTGTTGCAGAATTACGTTGTCATGCCCTACATAATTTGTAACCCCCCCCCCCCGAAGCTTGTAATGCCTAAATAACAAAAACTGGTTTGTTGGTAACATTTATATTCTTGATAAACTGCCTCCGTTTCTTAGTAAAAGCAACAATGAAGTCATTTGATTAAAAAATGACATAGAATGTTTCAAGTTCGTCGCTCGGGGACTAAATGAAACTCTTTCGAAGGCAAAATGTATTTCAGCGAACATAAAGCTACAAAATGTAGCACTATATAAGTTGTTTTGTCACATATGTGTTGGAGACTGTAGCTTTCATGTAGAACTCCCGCGCGATGTTATCATTCTAAGAAAACGTTAGTTGTGTGCTTGAGCGAAAAAAGCAAGCACATGGAAAGTGAGGGTGTTTGTTTTCCACGCCGGCATGCATCAAGTCAGCGTCAAGGCAGATATATTTGATGCCTTCTAGTCCCTTTAGTGATTCAAGACATGCGCACACCGCAGCAACACGTGTCTGTCTTTTAATCCAGTGGACATGGCCTGTTCCAGTGAAGACGATGTTTTAATGTAAGGTGCTAAAATTGAACAACAGGTGAAAAAGAAAAGTCATACTTTTTATTATCATCAATATCTGTATACCACGCAGCCAATTAGAGGAAAGTCGGCATCAGGTATCTCTCAGTGGATGTTCAATCAGATGTTATTCATTTATTTTCTATCTCAAGTGCCCGACTTTGAAACAAACGTTTTCCGTCAACCCAGTTCCTTATTCACAGAGCACATGAAATAACAACATACGTTATCACAGTTCTGTGTTATTACATGGAGAATGACTGAAGTGAAATAAGTGCAAACAGTCAGCAAGTTCATGTTACGGTGACTCAATCCAAATAGTAATATATTTTATGTACATATGTGATGAATATCAAGCCATATTTGCATTGACAACTGATGTGTGATTCATTGTAGCACCATGACCTTATCCCTCTTGCTTATATAGAGCAAACATCCTCCGGAATTCTCAAATAACTCATAAAAGTAGACCAAATACCAAAGAAAAACAAAAAACGGATTTCAACTAGAGTGCGTTTTAAAAAACTACATTTCCCACTAGCAACTAAAGCATTAATTTTCCAACTAAAAAGTCTTTCAAAACGACCAGGCTTAGTTGGAAAATAACTAAATTGGCAACAAATGCTTGTAGGAATCTGATGTGGTCTGCAAATTGCCATGATACATGACAAACAGAATGAAACTCGTGAAACGTGTCTGCAACATGTTCATGACCTCATCAACATGACGCAAACCGGTGTGCGGTGAATATCGTATTTGCATTGCTTTTCACTGAGCACCATTTCTTTGCGACTTGACGCTTTCCGGTGTGCGGCCGGCACAGCATGTTTAATCCGGTAGTGATACGAGAGGTCAGTGACGTCGTAACAGGTAGCAGAGAAGTCGCCTCTGTGCGATGTATGCCGAATGCAGAGATATAGTGAGATAGTTTCACAATAATATTTTTACTGACAAACGGTGACAGTATTTTGCCAGAAAACATGACTGTAATTTACTGTCATATACTGTATGCTTCCAATTAATATAGTCATATTTTAATACGCAATTAAAGTACATTAAATCTAATGTTATATATTAATATTAATTTTCAGAAAATTTCATATTTTTAAATTGATACGGGTTTCATTGTTCGTCATCCCCCCCCCCCCATATTTTCCCGCTGTTAGCTGTTTTATGGCTGACCCGTTTAAATTTTGAGATATTTCAAAAAATACAAAGTACATATTATAGTTTTGAGGTTTTATACAATTTACCTTCTGATTTGTTTAAAAAGGTTTCCTTATTTCGGAGATTGAGCCTGTTCCCAAAAAACGTTGGCATATTCACTGAGGAAAAAAAATTAAACTGTACAAAATTTAAAAATAATTTATTACATCTTGTACATACGAGAACTCTATGATTAGAAAGTAGTTTTGTGTTATTTAAAACCTGTTTTCTTGCCAGTTTCCCATTTGTTATGAAAATATTCCTAACCTTGCACTACACTTTCTGTATCTGAGACGTCAGTGTTAGTAAAAATGAACCTCCACTTCACCCGCAATTTCATTAGGAAGCCCATCTATGTCTAAGACATCATATTGGATTCATCACTTTCAAAATTTTGAAAGTGGTGGAATAATAATCACATCCAATTGTTTATGGTTGGAAGAGGTTTCAACTGAATCTATGGTATCTTGTGGGTATTGATGCTTCACACTTGATCTGAGGTATTATTATTATTATTATTATTATTATTATTATTATTATTATTATTATTATTATGCACAATAATCACATACTGCTATAAAAGCTCACGATTCTTTTTTTCTGCACTAATTTTATTGCAGTAATAACTGTTTGAAATAAACCCCTACTGAATAAGTATATACGCCACTTAACTTCTATGTCTTCACAGCTGAACACTTACATATTCTAAGAATGACACAATTTCTAAAAAATGTCCCACCACATCTCCAATTGTAAAAGCATCCTAAGGTCATATTTAGGGAAGGATAACTGGACTACCTGCCATAAGCAATATATTAGATATGGGAAAGTTCGAATATAATGTTAAAATTTAATGTTAGCTATTTATATTTTATGTTCCCAAAATAGGAACAAGAATGTTTAGGTCAATACAGTGTATTTATACACCGTTTTATGAGATTGTTTTAGTATTGTATTTTACTTGTTTGTTTGCTTCTAATTTAGCTAGAAGAATAATTCAAAACTCTTTCGGATTTATTAAAAAAATAAATAGAATGTAAAAGGTGGCGATTATCCCATTTTAATGACTTTGAAGGTCATTAAGGCTACAAACATTTTGCTGAATTCAGTTTAAAAATATGATTACTAATGTTTAAGACTACAATAGTATCCTACTTCAAATGTGCCAAAATATGTCACAAAAACACGGAGGAAAAAATATATAACACGTGTTGAGAACGTTGGCCGGTAAAGGGTTAAGTAAAGCTTAGAGGTTTCACTTAAAACACGCTGTCCCTCAATACCTGCTGATTTGTAACTCTTCAAATGACTCTCGTAAAATTTGAATTCAGACGCATTGCTGACATTAATCTAACACTCTTACCAATGGCTTCACTTCCGTGTATCGTATCGCTCATGTAATTTTGTTGGGAAGACACAGGTAACAATGTGCGCTCTTACCCACAAGATCACAACTCTATAAATGAGGTATGAACCCATTAGCTTAAAATTAGCTTACTTTTCTATATATGTTTTGGTGTAAGATGCACAAGAATTTTTGATATTTTAGGATTATAAAACCCCAATTGTATCTTAAAAATACTTCCGCAGCCTCTTCCTTTGGCACACTCTGCGCACGTTACGTGACTCTTTTCTAAAAGATGTGACGCCATTTCGATAAACGCGATTGTCAGAACCGCACATCATGTCCGTTCTTGTCAGGTCAAAATTAAATTTATCGTTTTCTTCCTTCACAGCGTGAGGGAGAAAGGCAGGCTTCCAGCCAGACATTTATTTAAATTCAAGCACGCTTTGGAGCAGAAATCAATGATAAAGATCTGTGTGTTTCAACAAGTTCACAAGTTTTCGATATCTGCTGGACAGGAAAACTAGCACGCTTTAACTGTTGTTTCTGATAGCCTTTGCAATATAGCAGCTAGTATTTGGCATATAAAAACGTAATGTCCTACAAAATATGTACATTGAGTTGTCTGAGTGTAAAGTTAGTATTTCTATTTGGTAATTACATTTTTACCGAAAGCATAAAATGATATTGCATTTAAAATTGATAATAAGCGCTGTGTTACCAGAAATATTGAAAAGTTTGTCAGCAATACTGCGTAGGAAATTCCTGTAGTACATCTAATTTTTCTTCATGAATGTTTGTTTCCACAGTACGCAGAGACATTGCTTTTAAAGTTACTTTGTATCTTCGGACCTCCATTAAAGAGAAAACAATCTTCGCTAAGGGTTATTTGCTACTTCTATCAAGAAACTGGCACCATAGTTACTGGGTAGAAGGGTTAAAGAGGGAATTAAGAAGAATTGGTATTGTATGGGTATGGAAGCGGGGGGGTGGGGGGGGTAAGGAACAACAGTAGTGTATGGAGAAAAGTTAGAAGAAATTTAATTGACATCAACAGGCAGGACATAGAAACAGCAAGCAGAGAAAAAACATCGTTGGAACTAAGTAATGAGCTAAAAATAAAATGAGGGAAGGAATTACTACATTACTACATACACAGCTTGAACTTTAAAGAGTCGATTAGGTATAGCTTGGCTTAGACTGGGGGCTTGGAAAGCACAAAAAATTACCAATGCCCTCTTTGTGGAAACCTAGAAGATTGGCAACGTATGCTGGCACGTTGTTCAAACGAAGAATTGGTAGGTGAACCTTGGAGACAAGTTTACATACTCGAATAGGGACAGGTTAGCATGCTGGTACTTGCTTGAGCAGGAAGAAAATAGTCAAATCTGGGAGCGCCTAATGAGAAGCCGTGTGTGCTTAAACGATGTATATGTGTGATGTACAGAGGCATGAAAGAGGTGCGTGTTATTATTATTAGTGTATTAATGGTTTTAGAAATAATATTGGCATATAGGTATATTGTCCGCCGGTGTTAAATAGCATGTACGGTCTCTGGACCCATGCGATGGATATAATGTAAAAGTTAATGTACATACATAGTTTGAAAAATATACAAATTTATCTATCGAGCTGTTCTTCCTAAGAACTTGGCGGTTCGGAATATAACTTTTTAAGAAGCTGGCAAATAAACAGTTTCTCTCTCTGGAACACAGTTACCGCGATATTTCTTGCGAATCATCCAACTCTCCTCTGCAGGAATCCGTTTCATATATGTACCGTACATAAAAATCCGTGCTCAAGACTATATTGGTGCAGTAGTATAACAAAAAAGAATAATGAGCACAATCACTCTCGAAGCCTCCCTCAGACTAACTACGAGGGCTTTTTTTCCCCCTGCCTCCGGTTGCTCTGCTACGTGACCAGACAAGCATAAGGAGGCGATTTGTGTACTGTGCTACTACCCCACCATAACGTCCGCTAAGGCCACGTTCAATACATCAGTTGGAGTTGAGCTATAGGCGCTTCAATATGCCCGGCGTGATTGATCCCCCCGCCCCCAAGTGCGAGATGCGAAGCGTCATTCGTTTTCTACGGGCAGAAGGGAACGGTGAAGCAAAAAATGAGCCGTGTTTATGGTGCAAACTATGAGTGACATTGTTATGTGTGAATGGTGTAGGAAATTTAAAGAAGGCCGAACTGATGTTCATGATGAATGTGGACAAAGACGCAGGTTTGTCGCTTGTTCAACGAGTTGATCAAGTGGTTCGAGAGAGACGGAGGTTTACCATCAGTGAGTTGTCTGTAATTTCCGGATATTTCAAGGTCAGCTCTGTACACGATTGTTACAGAACAACTAGGCTATCGAAAACTTTGTACACGCTGGGTTCCCAAAAAAAGACGTATCTCCATACGCTGGTGGCAACCATCTATAAAGAGGGTATTGGAAAGCTCGTCTATCGATATGACAATGTCTTAATCTTCACGGTGACTATGTGGAGAAGTAACTGTGACTGCATTTGACTATTGGTAATAAAATCATTTTGTGGTTCACATTTTTCTTTTTGTTATGCCCCATCGGAGGGTGAAAAAAAAATAGCCCTCATACAAGCAGCTTCCTGCACATGCTTATGGGCCTCTACTCAAACTCAAATAACCCCACTGTATCAAAAAGTAAGGTAAGCGAACACTGTAAAGTTCTTAAGTATTATCTACCTATAAATTCCTTCGTTTATATAATAAATTTAGCTTTTTATATTTGCTCTAGCTAGAAATGTGTAACTTTACACGTTCTGAACAGCTTTTACCTAGAAATGTTATATTTCCATAATATTTTTAATGAAATAATTTTATTTAATTCCCCAGCTCCCATTTCGGTTTTTAAATAACTGATGTTCTAGTGTTACAGGATTTATTCGGATCAATCTATCGCATTTGATAAAAGATTTCCAAATTTCTGGCACTTTCCATGCAAGCTCTGAAATGTCTTACAAAGTGAAGTGTCACGGAAATTTTCCAAACATCTTTAGGATCTTGCTACGCATGCGTGAACTGTCACATTTTTACGTCGCCGCCCAAATATCGTATGTAATTATAACTGTCGCATTCATAATGACGGTCTGCCCATTGTTCACGTTTCCTGCAGCTTATTTGGGACGACGGGGCAAAACAACGTATTATCTCTACCTGCGACTGCTTTTTAGCCTTTGAAAGTAAGGTTTCAACCATGAACAAGAAGACTTGAGTTTCCCAGGTGGAACTATCTTAAAGATGTCATTGTGTTAAGTAAGAAATAGATGCACAAGAAAATTTTCGTGCCTTCTCTGTTGATAAAATGCAGGTAACTGTAGCTTATAGACTATGCAAGTATCGAGTAGGATCACAATTTATCATAGCTTCCATATAAATTTTCACATCTCATTTACGTCATATTAACATTTTTATTAAAAGTTTCTTTCGCGTTATTTTTACAAGTGCTTTCGGCTACATAAACCCTGGGTTCGCAATGCTACTTCGCTACAGCTGAATATAGGTTGCAAGCTTCTAGAATGTTAATAACTTGACGTAACATGCGTGAGTGACCTGAATATACACAAAAGAGAGAGAATAAAAATATCACAGTAACGCACCTATTTTAACAGGGAAAAAAATCCGTTCTCTGGGTTTCATGGTAGCAAAAATTTTCCGTGACCATTTAATTAAAGTCTGGAATCTGTAGGATGAAGTCTGTCTCTATAGAAAACACTGTACACCTCCTATATTTTGAAATTACAAACTAAAACTTGGAGCTGGTATACACAGTTTTTAAATTTAAATTTTCTCTTCCAATTGCCGAAGAAAAAAGGCCTACCCTATGAGGGTAGGCCCGTAAGTTTTCGGCCTACCCGATAGGATTATCGTCTTCACAAAACCCTTATATGATGTCATACTCTATCTGTTAAATAAATAATTGCAGCTGTAACTTCCGCTCCGCTGTGTTCAGTTGTTCAGATATAGTTGCATAAGGAAGGCTATGTGTAGAAGATTGTGACATGATCAAAATTGAGTTTCGAGCTGTTATTAAGTTCTTCACAAAAGAAGGACTTACTCCAAATGAAATTAAACAGCGATTGGACGGTAATATGGGGAAGCATCCCCTTCATATTCTACCGTAAAAGAATGGGTCAACCTTTTTAGAATGGGTCGAGAAAGAATTGAAGACGAAGAGCGTGCAGGTCGGTATTTGGAGGTACTCACTCCTGAAAATATGCTCTTGTGGAATGAGAAATTATGGAAGACCGGCGGCTCAAAGTTACAGAAATAGCAGCAAGGTTGGACCTTTCTAAAACAACAGGCCTTCCAATTATTCCTAAACATTTAAACGTCAGTAAGGTTAATGCAAGATGGGTTCCTAGACTTCTTCCCTCAGTCCAAAAGCAGCAACGAGTCATCTGTTGTCAATCATTTTTGGAGGTCTGCCGTGGCAACGAAAGAGAAGTTGTGCAAACCATTGTTACAGGTGAAGAAACTATGGTCCTCTACTAGGACCCCTTGTCCAAACGAAAATCAACGGAGTGGCGTAAAACTGGCGAAGTACCGCCTCTGAAGGCCAAGGTTACTCAGTCAACCAAGAAGATCATGGTCATAATATTTTGGAACTGTGAAGGAATACTCTTCATTGACTTCAAGGAAAGCAACACCATAGTAAATAGGGAGTACTATGCTGACCTACTGCACAGACTACATGCTTCCATCAAAGAGAAAAGGCGAGGAAAGCTGAGTGGCGGTGTGCGCCTTCTTCACGACAATGCGCCTGTACACACAGCTCTTGTTGCACAGGAAGCTGTGAAGAAATTTGGCTTCGAGGAGTTCGACCATCCATCATCTAGTTCCCAGTGACTATTTGCTCTTCTCAAAACTCAAGAAGGATCTTCGAGAAAGGAAATTTAAGTGTGAGAAGAAGTGATGGATGCTGTTTATGCCCATTTGGAGACAAAACTTCTTATCTTTTTTGAGGGGGGGGGATTGAAATGTTAATTCAAAGATGAGAGAAGTGTATTGCATTAAGGGTAACTATAATGAAAAGTGAAATATAGTTTTTTGTCTTTATCATACCTAGTAAATGGTTAGGCCAGAAACTTATGGACATTCGTCGTACGTAGAGTTAATTTTCTTTACATTTACTTAACACAACACGAAATAGAGCAACTACTGTAAGAATTCATTCGAAAGTTCACTAGTTTTCCATTCAGCAACACATATTATCGCTGCTGAAGAGTGCATGAGGGCATTATTTCTTTTCAAGCAGTGAAAAAAAAATTCCTCAATCCATTCCCTCAAGCTCCTTAAATCACAGAACCTTCATTAGTAAAGGTAACGCGCGGTTACTCGGGCATACGAATACGAGGTAACAGAGGTTGAGAGAAGTACTGTAGTTTTGAATAGTCCTGGGGAATGATCTTATATACATCTGCGCCAGACAATCCTAGGAAAATTGTGCTGGAGATAACTTCTCAGCTGTATAAATGTAGCAAACAAGTGCAAATGAGATTAGAGCGGTACAGCTGTGCAAGAAATCGTCCTTACAATGTGTTTAGTACAGAAGTAAGAGAAATACTAACCCGATTGCCCTATAAACACATAAACAGAAAATGAACTCGACCAGTAACCACTGTGCATCTTTTACTCATTCGTCAGGACTATTCAAAATTACTTTACTTTGTCTTGATGAACATTTCCATGATGGATGAATGTTCTGTTGTAACTTATATGAGTCCTTCCGAAATAGTTTGTTTTACATGTGCACCAATAACTTCAGTGGAAGTAGAACGTTCTTTTTCCATGATGAAAAATGTTCCCTCTGACAAGCGGCTGATTATGACAGTTGAATGCCTTGAAAAAACACTTTGTTGTTGCTCGTGAGCAAGAAAAGTAAGCATAAGTGCTTTAATTATGTGATGAAGAAATTATAAAGCATTAAAAATACCTATGTTAATAAACAATGGGTGATACTACTGTTTTCACTTTTAATAAATGCCTATTTTAATTACATTAATATCTATTTTCAGTACTTTAAATGCCTTTTTACCTGTCCATTTTAACCAAATTAAATGTCTGAACTTCCGGACTGTGATCATGTCAACCAGAATGTGTTTCTCGATACAAAGTCTGTTTGGCGACATAGGACAATTTCAACATTTTCTAAACCGTAAGATTGGATACGTGTTTTAGGAAGCATTACGGCCTTTGCATAATCGTACATTTCTACATCCTCTTTATACATATTTTTTTCAAAGCAATACAAATCGTAACGTTTCATTATGTCTGATTTGCATGGAAATTTCCATATGCAATAAGGAACTTTGGTAACAAAAACGCAGATCCATCAATTCGCGCCTGGGAGAAACAGACAATCAACGACCTGGTAACAGATGGCGTTGCTGGGGGAAGCGATTCTGCGTCAGCTCCTTTAGTCAGTAAATCCTACAAACGTGTTGCCAAGTGGTCGAAGTTGTGTTCCGTCGTCTTCATAAGCACAAACGCATTTTCTGGAACTTCTTTCCCCTTAAAAACACGAGTAGTTCTTCAGCAAGAAAATCAGGGGTCAGAAGTGGTGCAAGCAGTAGAGGAGGACTGTTATTCCTTTCAGAATTACAACACAAGGCCAGTCGAGACTAACATGGACAAGCAGCGGTTGAAAAACAGACGAGTGTAGTAAAAATCAGCTATACCTACCAGATTTCCCTACCTCGTAAAATAACCATTAATCCGTATACACACAGCGGAGCTCTAATTTATTACGCACACACCCTAGGGCTTACACTGCAGTTCTTGGTCAAATCTATTTGGTTCCCAGATAATTGCGCAGACTCAACCGTTTGAGCATGCACTGCCAAAAGAAGTATGAATCTTTTTATGACCTATTTGAGCATGATAAGGTTGCAGATGTACACAGTTCCTACTGTATATTAAAACAAGCGTACAGTGAAGTTCTGTATGAGCATTAAAATATATGCCTGGTTACTAAATACAAGTTTGCACATTATTGCAATTAGTTTTGGCAATATTGTTTTATATAATCTCGTAATAAATATTGCAACTATTGAATTGCTCTAGATAATGAAATGTTTGCTTTTTTACAATGATATTTCACTTTTAAGACGACGTCATATAACCGACTAATGATATTGAACAAAATTTTGAATTTTGAATCAATCCCAGCCCGATATCGCAGTGGAATTATCGTAAAGTTTTATAAAATTCGCTTTATAATGCGAAATACACTTATCTTGTGGTCAGTGTAGCCAACTCTAAACCCCCACTGCATAATTCTTGAGCACGCATCACTGATCACTTTTCTGCGTTTTCAATAGTTGTACATTTAACTCAATGTGTGTTCACTCAAGCAATTGTTTTTGCGTACTCAGTCAAAAAGTCAGAAATCATTCTGTGAATTACGTATCAATAACCTGCATAAGCAACCACACATTTTAATAAGCATGTTGTTCAGAAAGTAAAATGTCATATCTGCTTTGTTTTTCTCAGTTGGTATTAGTGAATCGAACGGTAGGGATTGTAATAGACGACTTTCGTTTATTTTGATCTCATGGTTTTCGAATAGAGAGATATTCATAAACAAGTACCTGTAACTTTTTATACAATTGTTAATACTCTGTACATGAATTTCAAATGTATATCATTTTTATTCTTATTCTATTCGCGAAATAGTCCTAAACTCTTCTCTACTAGGATTACTGACAACCAAAATTCGGTGGCTTGAAAAGGCTAAGTATTTATATTACAAGTATACAATTATTACAATATTGCAAGCTAAGTTTACGGGTAATATATTTAAATTCTTGTATTATTTGTGAAATACTCCTAATAATTATCATTCGAGGGTCTGAGCTTTCCAGATTCACTACGTTCATGAATTTATCGGCAATCTCAGATCCTCTTGTAATATTTGTAATAATTTTAGAAATGCTGCACAAATATCTTCATATGAGGAAAGTTTGTGTCCCTGAATATCACAAATCGCACAGCAGAACAAGGCAGCAAGAATGGAATGGTGCCAGGAAATGGTTCTTTCCCACTGAGGCAGCTCCCGAAATTTTCGCAGGTGACGAAAGCTGGATTTACCGATACGATCAAGAGAGGAAGACAGCGATCTGGGTCTTCCCAAATGACGACCCCTCAGCGAAAGATAGAAGGATGTCGAAGTGTATGGAGAATATTTTTTTTTCCGAGGATTTTTGCTTCACCACAATGCCTCTACGCACAAGACTTGAAAACAATTAGTTTCTGCAAGAATCAAGGGCGAAATTGCTGAACCAATCACCATACAGTCTACAACTTGCTCCCTGCGACATTTTCGCGCTTCTAACTTCAAAGAAAAGTGAGGGGACATCAGTTTGGGACGGCGCAATAAGCAGCTGCGTTCTACGAAGAGGAGATCGGCGCTATCTCTAAAGCATGGCCTATCTGTTTTCTGATTGGTTCCGGAGGATGCAACTTTGTATTGAGAGTAAGGAAGAGCACTTTGAAAAGAAACAGGCAGAGTTAGTGAGTTATAGCCTTCCACTTAGTAGAAACTTGTAAATTAAATAGCTACTTTCCTATTTTTGCGAACAATTAAAGGATTTCGGTGAAAAAAGTGCTTGTATTTATGCGCTTTGTAAAAATACAAAATAAAAAAGCAAGAAAAATTCGTTTTGTACTATAGTTTGAGCATAAATTCAGTTCAACATGTGCACTTTGTTCGGTTTAAATGGAAGAATATTTGGGTTCAGAAATAGAATGTTAGTGCTGAAATCCCACAAACGGATATCTTATGTCTCGATTACTGTATTAGAAAACTACAAAAGTTAATAGACCAAAACTGAAAGTAACTTGGAATTGCTAACTGGAGGAATATGGAAAGACTAGAATGACAAAATGTTCAGTAGGAATCCACACATGGCTCTTGCGCCAATGATGACCGTGGATTGGATGAGTGTTAATGAAACTAGCAATCAATCCATAGAAAATAGATATCTACTAGTAGAGATGCTAGTTCACTAGAAAGCAAACTTATCTGTGCAATAGATAGATTTTGTAATTAATAAAATAAAAATTTTATGAAAAACCAATTCAATTACAAAAGCACTGTTTAAAAATACTTGGCAACGCCGGTCAATTATTACTCCACCTGTTCGGTAACAACAGATGACTCATTTCCTCCAACCACTGATCTCTCATCACGTTTGACCTACTGTCAAAACAAGTTCTTGAACAATGGTATTCTAGCACTGTGCTCTATCGTTAACTGAATGAACCATATCTAATTTCACACATACAACCAGCTCTGCATGAAAACTCTTAAGGTGAATAAATTTCAAAACACTTCTCATTAAAAAGAATTACAAATATTACATTTTTGTTCAATTTCATTTAACCATACAACGGGTTAACTTTGTAGATATTGCGAGTAATTTGCCAAGGATTAAAACATATTGGTACAATGAGGTTATTTGAGTTATGGGCGGACAAGTCTCGCGCCTTGCTTAAAACTTTAATGCATACATTTATATTGACTGGATCAAATGCATCTGCCAGCACGTGCCACCCGGTACAATTTGAAAGTTTAAAACATTTATTCACATTGGTTGGTTTAAAGTTTGGTGTACAACTGCTAGCGAGTTCATTGCCCTAACGTATTGGAAAGCCTGGACTTTATTTACCCTCGCTAATGGAAAAACCTTTTTAAGAAGTAGCATGGCACTTGTTCCTTTCATTTGTATAGCGGTTTATTGTCTCCTTTGCTCCGTACCGTTTCTGGTCGGGCTACCATAGACAGTTACACCAGCGAACTTTCTCTTTTGATGACATACAAAGCTATACTTCATGATATACATATCTACATTAATTAGCACGCACAAAATATGATCACGCTTACAACATATGTTTATATTTCAATAGGGGTGGGCTGTAGGAAATGTTTCACTATTCAATTATTTTGTTCTACTACCTGATGCTATGTGTAATATAGTGCTAACGGACTTAACGATTGGTTCTATCACTAAGTTTTTTTCCCTCCTTTCCCAGCTCTCTCCCTTAATTCAGTGTCGGTAAGGTACTTCATGTCAGGCATATATAAACACAATTTATATCCTTGTATTACTGAAAATTAAGCATTTCGCAAAATATAGCACCGTGAAGGGGTAATAAGCCTGTTCTTCCTTCTAATCGCGGCAAACGTGTGGGGGCTCACTCATAGGAAAGACTTCGTGCCACAGGGGAAAGCAACTCTGATCGCATTGTATATGCATGTTAATGACAAGAACTCTGACCCGATTTATTCTAACATTACCGAGTAAATCGGGTCTTGCGTCTTTTATATATCTAACACCGGTGCCATTGATTCTATTTAAATAAAGGGATAATATTTCGTGCTGTTACATAAAAATGGTTATTATAAGTGCCATGCCTTAAGTATTTGCTGTTTCATCCTATTTGGGAGTGTTCAATTACTAGGGAGACTTTAGTTACGCATATATTCCTAAAGAGGACATGGTGACATGATAAGAGCAGTCATCTGGCCGGGAACTAAGGTATTACTTGGATGTGAAACGGTCCTTAATTTTTTTCAATATACTCATTTTTTCAGGAATGGAGTTCTTTAACGTGCCATACATCTGCGACATGCGACCGACAGTCTACAGCCCCTCCCGATATTTTTACGGCTTGAAAATCCACCGACCTCTACCGGGTTTGAGCCAGAGAATCTTGGGGTCGAAAGTAGAGTGCGCTACTTCTAGACCACCTAGGCTCACTTTAAGCACAATATTTGTACTTCGAAATTAAGAAAATAATTTAGACGTTATTTAATTGTGACCAGATTTATTCTTACTTACCCTGTATTTTCTGAATATAAAACTAATAACTATGAAAATTTTGTAAACGCAAATCTCGATTCATTTGTGTGTTTAAAATCTAAATTTTCCAAAGCAAGTGATGCGCAAGAAGGGAATTCTTATGGGACCACAAACAACGTCATTAATAATGGATTATGAACGTTTTGAGGATCTGTTAAATCCGCTGGAAAAAGCAAGCTGGCAATCAGTCAAAACATCTGTTGCTTTTCTTGGAAACCTTTCAGCACAAAAGTGCTGTGATCTTTTGAATTCGTAAAAAGCTAAGGATATAATGTCTTTAAAGCTTCGTTTCTTGGGCTCTCAGCTAGTCACAGAAACACTTGAGTCTGTCAACGATGAGCATAGCAGCGGATTTCTACAATGTAAAAGAGTATCCAAGGCAAATGGAAGGTTCGAGTATATGCTGTTACTGGACATATAAGAGGCAACTCAAAAGATAAAATGTGCCCAAAACTCAAGTAGCCGAATACCCTGATTAAGAGTTTTCCCTGTCCTTTCTATCGCCTTTATGCAAGCTGTATGAGTTATTATTTACCAGATGAATAGAATCTATATAGATATACTGAATAAGTGACAGTATATTCTTTCGAGTAACTCATATTAATGTTGTAATAAGAACTTTATTCATAATTGTACTAACCTTACGTCAGTTATAACTCTATTTAACACACCTTTTAGTATGGGCAGCGAGGGGAGAGCGTGTGGGTTTGCAGATAAAGTGTTTGCTCCCTCCCCGTTCGCTCCGCACTTGGATTTTTCGATTCCGGACAGAACCTACTAAATTTAAATACTTGAAACACGTGTCAAATATAATAAAACTAACTGCCTTATGAGGTAAAAAACTGAACACAGATTCAAATTCAGCATGAAAAGCAAACTTCGATTCGCTATCCATCTTGTGAAAGAAAACATTTCCTTTTAACCAGTGTAATCTACAGTGCGATCAATTTGTTTTACTCGGAGTGTTTTGCTATGGCTCATTAGTCAGATCTTGGCGATTACCGGGAGGGTAAACGATAAAGAAAATCAGTACAACAATACACAAACCAATTTAAGAGGTGCATCACATACCAAACTATCAAATATGGTGTTGAAGCCGCCTTCATTTTCCATACATTTTTGTTTGGCATCTTTATAAAATTATGCACCACTTGCTGTAGTTCATTTTAAGAGATCCGAACAATTTCCTGACGAATATTATCTTTGAGTGCTTGTATAGCGTGCGGGCTCGCCTTACACAAGACATTTTTAAATTTACCACAGACAATAGCATGCTGTTAAATTTAGTAGTCTTTTGCACAGATCCGTATGAAATTCCCACTTGTTAATGCAACACTATAAAGAGATTTTCTAGGGGAATTACCAATATCAACGTACTGTAAGCATTTTTCGATGAGAAGTCTACTGTTTTTTGTTTTTGGGCTGGACGATTCCAGTTTGGTGAAATTTATTACACAGATTATGAACTGTTTCACGATCTGGAGCGTCTACACCCCGGAATCTAGCTTGAAACAGTCTTCGAACTTCACGAATTGACTGTCGATTAAGAAACGAATAACACAACACACACCCAGGAACGACTGAGGCCTCCAGCAAGGTCAACAAGTAAGCGAGGAGGCTTGCTATCCCCTCCACGGCACGGCAAGCAAATGGGCATTAGCTCATGGGAAAAACCCAAGCTGCGGAGGAAAACATCATTGATCGCACGGTATAAGTGAAAAAAGTAAAAATATGGGAACACTTAAGAGATACAGAGCATTTGGAATAGACTGCATTACTAATGGGATACCGGGTTATATAAGTAGATTAAAAATGCTCGGTTACAGGCCAGGCATTTCAAAGCAGCATACTCTGAACAAAATAAAGAGTCCTCTAGTATTAGTCACCATCTTGACGACGTTTTGCCAACGTGATGAAAGATTATGAATGATAATCTGATCGTACAATATCTGGAGAATATGCCGGGTACACTGTCTCCCAAACAAGACGGATAATAGCTTCGAGACACCTTAGCTGTATATGCCTTTGCATTATTACACTTTTGAGATTCACGAATGTTATCTCCTTAGTTCTCGGCTTTTCATGGACACGTTGCAGACAGAGCACACAATGTCGTTGCTTGTATAGTACAGTTGCAGTAGTTCATCCTCTTTTGGTGCAGTGATGGCGTCCTGGAGTGTCGTGGAGAATCCACTTCTCATCGCGCTTATCAAGAAAGGGATTCTTCTGCTGACGTGACAACAATGCAAAATAAGCGTTAACTGTGACGTCTTCTGAAGTTTTGAGCCAGTGTCAATTAGTGTGTAACTTAGTGACCAAGTTTATATTTTTCCTAGGTATGACGATGGAGCCGAATGGTTTCTGAACTGACGTTGAATTGCTATTCCCCGTCCTCACAAGTCTTGCTGTTATCTGCCTCAACAGTCGCCAAGAGAATCTCGTTATCCATTGTTAGTGATCTTTTGGTTCATCCACAAAGGAAATTTGCGAATCACCTTTGCATTGTTTATTCTTCACAAATACCAAAGGCAAGACATATTTTCTGTGCCATAGCGCTTCTCGGAATATTGCTTAACATTACGAAAAATCGAACCTGTCAGCTATCCAACTTTGGACAAAAGTTCGTTCCATTGTTCCGTTATTTAATTGTTGCAAACGCTAGAAAATTCAACTTGCGATTCTTTTTTATCATTTACATAGAAAACGCTTCTGTGTGTGATTAGTTAAGATAAAAGTTTCACCTAATCGGTTCACAATAACATATTAAACTAGAAACTTTAGGCATGAAACTCATAGGCTTTCGCTTTACATATATTAAAAAAACCGTTACATTCCTTTTATGTATTTGCTAGTTTTCCTCCCGTACAAACGCAGTGAACTGTCGGAATGCTAGTTTAAAAAAAATGTTCTTTCTGACAGAGAGAATATGGAGTGGTTAAGTGACAATTATATGGCGCGGTTTCTTTTTGTTTAATTCTCCTCTTCCCACCGCTCGCAGTTCAGCTAATGTTGGATTTGCGTTCGGCATCCTCTGAATAATTTAATATTTGCTGCATCCGCATATACAAATGATAATTCAAATTATTTTAATTATCGTCTGTTATTTAAATTAAAAACCATTTCACAATATGTCGAGCATCAAGATGGACGACTAAATTATTGACAATTGTAGCTAATGAACCGCAAATGCCCCTGCTTCGTGCGTTAAGAACAGGCTAAGTTCCAGAAATTTTGGCAGGTGGTGAGTCATTTTTCAATATAATTCCTATTCGCTTTGATATGACACTTTTTACTGTATCATTAAGTTTCTTTCCCCCAAAATCTATCTTATGTCATTTATGCGCGCAGCTCCTTTCTTTCTAATACCTTTTCCCTCTTCCCTTTCTCACACTGTTCACCTGGCCACGTCAGGATGGCTCGCCAGCTAATACTTTTCTATTTGTTCCCTCACCTATGGAAAGTTTAGGCAATGGTTACGTAACGTTTCTGACTTGCATGTATTTCCTGGCCTTTTCTTCTCACAGAGAGCCGTCTCCGGGACAGCGGGGGGATATATTTGTTCTTGGTTTTCTATTCAAAATTGTTAGGTCCGGAGCCTTCTACAAAGGCTTTGTCACTGTACCATATTTCTTAAAATATTTATTGTAAAATATTAAATTATATATTTGGCAATATTGGCGTAGAAATATATTTTGTAATTCTTTTGACGAGTAGGGTTCATATTTTAAATACATTGAGTTAAATTATTATTTTGGGCAACATTCGCCGATTAACCAAAAGGGAGATTTTATGAAACACTTGCGCCCATGTAATTTTGTATTCATCCTTTTACTCAATTCAATGCTTGTTTGTTGGGGCAATATTTAAAAAGTTTTCATTATTATTTAATTACACTGGAGTTGTACAACATTCTTCTTCCATACATTCCCTTTTCCCGGCCACATCTTGGGGGTTTTCCTTTCAGCACACTTTGCAGGTTGAAGCATGTTCAGGCATTAACGGAAAGATTAGAGAAGTAACAGTCCCTGGTTGGTATCAAAAAAAGATTTGATTAATTGGGAGGGAAGCTATTCTTTGAATTTTAAAATTGTTAAAATGTCATGCATTCGCTTTTGGAAAGTATGTCACTGTAAGAAACCATGTTTTCATCCTCTTTAACAGCTGAATATAATCGTTTATGAAAATCTTGGCAAAGCTGTAAAATTTTGGGGGAATAGATTACAAGATGCTCCTTCCAACTGAAGCAAGAAAATAAGGAATTCACCTTAACATGTCAATGATTCGACAGAGAGAAGTTCAAAGCCCAATTCTTATTAAGCTTTCTTTGAGCCTTATTCGCTTGCCACAAAGTAGCATTATTTTTTTTTTTCTCCCAGTCATACTGACAATCATAAGGATTATTTTCGATTCTGTCTCTTCCTAGGGGAAACTGTTTAGCCCATTCCTTTATTGAAGGGGAGCCTTCCCCCATTGATAGTATTGACCCTTCTTTGGCGAAGAATCGCAGTTCAGTACTCAATTTTAACATTAGAGCAGCTTGGAGTGGTATTTATTGGTAAAAAGAACAACTCCAGAAAACTGGCACATGTGCTGGCTTAGAACTAAGGTTCCAAATGTTAATGTGCGTTATAAATTATCGCAAATTCTGTATGTCAACATCGAAACTTAGACACTCGGCCGGTTTTAATTATTTTCTCAGTATTTTTACCGCACAATTTTCGTCAAGTTTCTCGTAAAAACAAACGCTATTAGAACACACAAAATATTAAGAAAAAATAATAGAGGGTTTTTATAACGCGAAATGAATCGTTTAAAAATATATAAAACGTGTGGTCAACTCAATTCCGATACTAGTATGAGTCGACCAGAGAGAGAAGGAGAGAGAGCGATGCGGCATATTCCTCCTGGTTTTAGTCGGCCGCTTATTAATGGAGGGAAAAAAAATCGGGAAAAATTACAAAAATATAACCAATAAGTTTATCTTTATACAGTGCTATTTCCATGATTGTGAGTTAAATTAAATGACCACCCCTTTGCATTTTATTGTACTTATAACAATAATAAGCATATAAGTAAATCAAACGTTTTATTCAATGCTGTTATTTTTTTTTTGTCTGATAATCTATCGACAAAGTGAATATTTATTTATTATGAAACCAACACTGCGACCTTGAGGTCTCATTTACCAGATGATGAGATTAATGTAGTTCGCCCCAATAGTTCAGGGAATTTGTAGCAAGTGCTTTGGGTATTTCCCTTAAAAATCTCAGGAATATAATCCAACTGGAAACAAACTCGGGCCCGAACGCTACCTTTAGACTGAGGCGATGCACTGCATTTACTTTCTTTGATGTTCTGATATGGCAAAAGGTTAAGCATTAACATCCCAAATATTTGGGATCACAGTTGTGACGGGTCTTGTTACGTCAAAAGTAACGTGGCGCGCTTGTGAGGAGGTTCAACTTGGTAGTGCGCTCAGAGAAACACAGAGCTCTCCAAACTTTTAAAGGGCGAACACCGAACTTGGGAACTCCTGGCAAAGCAAGCTACTCACGAATCGTGTAATGTTCCTCTTGTTTTTGACATTGAATTAGTAAACTACATTTAGTTACAGTTTGAATACAATTTTTATTCTTTGACAGCTTTTGATCAATGTGGTGTTTTTTTTTTTTTTCTGACCCGGGGGATGCCTGATGCGACTAAGAGGAGCACTTTCATTTGGATTTCTTATTAGTTCTTTAATATATATATATATATATATATATATATATATATATATATTAATGAAAAATAAAAATAAAGAAACACTATTAACAATGTAACAAATTAACACTAATAATAAAAGTAGATAAAGGTAAAACACAGAGAAAGAGTCACACTTGAAATTGCTATATTTCGAACTACTGCGAGTTCTTCAAGTGTGACTCTTTCTCTGTGTTTTATCTTTATCTACTTTTATTATTAGTGTTAATTTATGACTATATATATTCCACGTTCATCAGCTTTTTTGTGAATTATAGCTGATTTCTTTGGCGTGCAACATTTAAAAGAGCAAGTAATGAGAATATTTCACGTTTGACTTTTTAAGTTTTATTTATTTTTTAAAATAAGGTAGGCGTATATAATTTTCCTTAACAATCTAGGTTCCAGTACATCACCTCTTCTCAGGCTTTGACTTTGCTTAAATTCAACATCGGGAGGGAGACGTGAGTAGCGTGGATGCCATCGAAATTTTATATTATATTGTTGTACGTAGATTTCGGGGTTTGAATGTGAAATAATGTGTTGTCACATTAAAACAAATTAACTGAAGTTTCATAGACACCGTATAGTATATGAGAAACAAGTTTGTACACACAACATCATAAGAATGCAAAACATCACTGCTTGACACGCATGGTTTACAAATGTGACGTGTTACTGTAGGTACACAAACGGAATGGTACGTCTTGAGAAATGCATCAAAATAGACATTATCTATTCCAGCTCTACAGATGCAGAGATTGTTTTTCAATTTATGAGCATGAGGCCGGGAAATCGCCTGTTCCCTTCGGGTCGCTTAGTGAATTTTGAATGCAACTTGCTACTGTTGTCAAAAACAGTTCTCCATTTGTGGATCATTGTTGCATGTGGAGAAAATGCCATCTGTATATCACGTACAAAATTAAAAATTTCACTAAACGGCGGAGTTTCCCAAAAACACATCTATAATAGCAACATGAATAGGACATTCTTTCAGCCTCCATCAGCCTAGTTAACTGAACTATTCAAAAACCATCCTCTAATTTCAGAACAATCGAAAACGTCCACATTTTGGCATTAATTATATATGAAGGGTTTGCTCGGCAAAACTGCAGGTCTTGCTGGCCGAGAAAATCCCTCCAGTGGCAGCAGCTGTGAATTATCAATTCCTTACGTAATATGTCAGGTTACCGTCGTTCCGTGCAGAGGCCGAACAGTGCTTCACCGCTACTACATAGTTATCTAATCAATATATTAGAGTGAAGTTCAAAGTTTAGCTTATGATTTATAAATCATCAGTCAACTATCTCAATGACACGCAGCTTTAATAATACACCTTCTTTTATATATACACACAAATTGAAACAGTTCACTGATCAAACCTGTATGTGAGATAGCTTTGGTATCCGCAGGATTTAGGTTCGACTTCTACTCACATTTTCATATACAGACTGAATAATTCGCCCTTAAGCATTCATCTCTATGCAACCCGCAGATTACAATCTTATATGAAAGCGTAGACCCTTTTGCCAAGGCAATAACACTGGTCTACAAAAAGTTTTTTCTCACTTTTTATTTTTCCACCCGGATATATGTAATATGAATACCCTGAATTCAAATATGTTTTCAGTGTTACTCTAGCGGGCTAAATTTTTAAACAAAATCACATCAAATGTAATAATGTACTTTTTTAATGAAATATTAAGTTTTAAGACATACTAGACAAAACTGATTCGTAGATTTTATTTTAACTTAAATATTAATAAACATATTGAAAAAACGAGAGCTATAGTTCAATTATTATGAAATTCCAAACTTTTTTCACTACTAGGGAGAAGAAAACTTCATTTTTACGAAGTTCAGATATGTCCTTCACTAGTATCCCTTTTTAAACACCAACAGTGATCAGTCATATTTACACATCCCAATGACTTTGATAACGGGTTTCCATTGTTTTAATGCCATTATGAAACAGCCCACCTTGTTCTTCACTCATTGCACCAAGTTTCACAAGTAATCAATATGGCTGTTGAGAAAATTCACTTTAAATATCATGTTACACCTTAAATTTCTAAAATGTAACATTTCCTCAAACATTTTTTCCAGTTATCAGATTGTATGTGGTAAGAAAGTTTTCTGTCACTTTTTTATATGTTGGACATGCTGCCATCTTCATCTACTGAGGAAAGGACTCATCCTGCATAATCTCACGAATCTGGGGTACATCGAAAATACCTGCTGCTGTCTTTGCTTAGTTTTCTGTGGGAACTTAGTAACAAGAAAGTTGAAACAATTACTACCTTATTGAGAGCAGTAACAAATTGCTTCGTCAAGCCTAAGTTAATAGGAAGAGGGATATCACAAGGAGAAACCAATGGTTTACACTTCACAGTTTTTTTCTCCAGGAACTAATTTGATCCTTTGTGGCCTTTTTTCTTTTCTTTTCTTTTTTTTTTTTTCCTTTTTCTTTTTCTTCCTCCCTGGTTCAAAGATCTGATTTAGCCCTACTGTCCCATTCACACATTATCTTGTTTAAATCTCTCAGAATATTTATTTTATGTACCCGCTCAATGAACAAATAATAAATATTTATTTTCTTTAATACCGATTTCTGAAAAACTTTAGCCCGATGAAACAAAACTAAGGCTGGTTTGAGAGTTTCTTAGGAATCAGAAAATATGGAAAAATTTCATTCATATGACAACTGTGTTAGACTAGTGTAATTTCTTCTGTAGTTATAGTTCCTGTAATATGACTGAATGTTGCACAAATGCAAAGAAACTTAGGAAAGTTTAAAACAATAGTTTCGCCTAGATCTGAAAGCAGGTTGATACAGCAACTTTCCTAGTGGTCGCGTGGACTAACAGAGCGACACAATCAACGAATCCGGGGTTCGATTAACACAAACAGTACTTGCGATCGCATTTTATGTACTAGAACTACTGTGGTGTGTTTTACCTTCATTGATATAAGCGTTTCTTCCATTGCAGTGCACCTTGCTTCTTCGTAGAATTAACAAGTATCCGCCGCATACTGTTTGTTATTTAAACATATTGTTAGCGCATACCTGAGTAACAACCGTGAAAGGTTTAAACAAATGTAAAGACCACAACAATTCTCATGCCGTCTACTTTGAACGCTTGAGCTAAGTGCAAGGAGGATTAACTCGGCTGAAGCATAAGGTACTGAAATGCAAACTATGCACATAAGTTTGTGCTTATTCATGTTTCCAGTACAAAAGCACAAAGCATTCTGTTTTCTTACACTCAATTATTTATAACTTTCACATAGTGATGTACTGTTCAGGAATATCAAATCACACATCAAACGAAACACGAGGGCCATTTGAAAAGCTCTGGAAATAGCCCATTATTACAGCAGCAGTTCCGAAACAATTTTATTATCAAAGCCCGCCATCTAAAATATTTTTGCAATAATACTTGGATTGGTCAAGAATCGAAGTATGTATAATGGTTTGTTGCAGTGCAGACATGAGTATACGAGATAAATGACAAATAATAAATTCTTGGTAAATAAGGAATAGAAATTCATACAGATATGACAAACACGCTAGGGTACTCTGCACGTTTCCAAAGTGTACCACGGAGTTTAAACACTGCGGACGACCAGAATCAGGCACATTAGAAATTCTTGATATGGTGCACAACATGGCTCTGGAGATCGCCGATTAAAGGTGCCCGTAAATGCTGAAGCTCTGGGAAATGCAGGGTAACGTGTATTACAAAAATTTTGGGAATATTGGTGCTTAAAAATGATCGACAAGATGGATGCACCGACTGTTGACTCACAATCAAAAGCGAACGAAGAGTGCAAATCTCTCAGCAAAGCTTGACCCGTTTTCAGAGACATCCCGCACGCCGACTATATACATCTATTTATGAGCAATGATGAAACAGTCTAAACAATGAAAGCTTCACGATTTCCCACCGCCTAAAAAGATCAAGTGTGTAAAGTCGGTCGAGAAGATCATGGCGCCGGATTTCTGAGATGCCAAGGGTGTACGGTTTATTATCTTTCCACTGGAACATCTATCGCTCAAGCCTATTATGACAACCTTTCGGACATATAGAAGACACATTTTGAATCAAGACATGTGTCGTTGCAATGGCGAAAATCAGTGAACTGGGGTACGACGTCGTCTTTTTCCCCTGACTTGGTTCCATCGGACTTCCATCTGTTCTCTAAACTGAGAAAATTCCTTAGTGGAAAGATGGGTTCGTTCGATGAAGAGCTTAGACCAGTACAAGCATATTTTGCAAGAATCTGATTTTCATGACGGGGTAAAGACTGAAGTACTGCTGGAAAAAATGCATTAAGTGTCAAAAGAGAATATGTTCAAAAATAAGAATAATTTCAAAAAACTATTTAGCTTCATTCCCACAACTTTTTAAATGACCCTCTTTCAAAGCGAAGGTAAAAATAATAATAAAGTTAAAAATATTGTAAGTATATAAAGAAAACTTCGAACTTGTGTCCTTACTGTTCGGTAACGAACGAATGCTGTCACTAGTACCTTGCGATTCAGTCGTTGTTAAACTTCCCTTCCCGTTCTACCTAAATATTAATTAAGTCTGGAAACTTGCACGTTATAGACTTTTAGCATTTTAAGACACTGTTGCACGCTTTAACGTCACTAATTACATGGCATAAGATATGATAGTAGTATTACATTCCTCCAGTAGTTTATGCCAGAACTTATTCATAATCTTTTGTGACACGACCGTAGGACAACCATTGGCAATCTAAGCTTGCCTCTAATCGGTTAGCCAATCAGATTTCAATTTCATGGCTCCTCCATTTTATTTTGGAATATTTTTGATACTGGATCTATACTATAGGTAACCGGTGGAGTTTTTCATTATATATAAACACTTTATAAAACTGGTGCAACTCTTAGAATAAGGGTACCTTGTATCCAGAATATCTTCTTTCCGTTAAACTGTTTTTAACCTGAATATTGAGCCTGTTACTTAAACGAGCTATTGTTGAATATAAAGACAGGTTGCATAAATTGAAGAATATCTGGGATGGGGCGATTCCGATGTAGGAACTGTAAAAAGTACTCTGGCCTGTAAAGAATACGACTTTTTCTTCATGGTCTCTCACCTGGAAAGTTGGTGAGCACACACGCTTGGATGGAAGGGAGAGTTGAGCATACTGCGCTACTGTAATAACGGCTACAATAGTAACCATGATATCATCTGCAGAGCCTGTGAACAGCATGAGAATGAGATAAGGGCTCATCGAAACCACTGAGGTTCGAACCCGGCCAGGACCGATGGATTTTTTCGGGGGGTAAAAATCCTAAGTATGGCTTCCTTCGGAAGGGAAGTAAAGCCGTGGGTCCCGTGTCGTACATTTACGGCACGAAAAAGAACCTCAAGCCTGAGAGGCCTCTGAGCAAAATTTGCCGGCCGTTTCACGCCCTGAGTTGAATGGGACGCTGATGACCTGAGCTGTTAACGAGCGACAATAAATAAATCACTCAAAAAAAACAAAAAAAAAAAAGAAAAAAGAAAAGAAAGAAAGAAACCACTGCGCGGTTGACCCAGGCCACGAAGTTCGAACATGATTTACCTTCTTGAGTAAGGCCGGCCTTGTTAAGTTCAGGTGTAGTGTTGTTGCACCATATTGTCTATCCATGTGCGTCCAATGAAACATACTTTCTTTAATATTTACTGTGGTTATCATTTGTTTGTTCCCCTCAAACATCTGAAGGTTAACTACTTTCTTCAGACGCTGAGGTTCAGAACAGAACCATCAAATACTGGAACGTGGTTTTAAATATCGTTATATTTACCAGTACGTAGCATATTAAACTTTTTCCACATCAATCTAGCAGTCTCATACATATATTATGAACTGGCGGTTGAGAAGCACGTTGCCAGCTTCAACATTGGTGTTACTATGAAGGACAGATAGTGCGTGACATGTTATAAGATAAAGAAATAGGTTACCGACACGCCTTCAGACAGTTTTAAAGCCGCTGGAGTGTACATTAGCCCGTTACCTACTTCGTGAAAGTCAAAGCCAGGATAACGGCCAGCAGGAATAAATCAATCCGGAGAAGGGATGAAGAAAGGATTGAAAAACAAATCCTTCACAACAAGTCAGCGGAAAGAGAAGATATTGCCGTACACGACGAGTGGGATGTCGGATGTTGGTACAGCCTGTTCTAAATCCATTTGTTTAGGGTAGACGTAACACTTCAGTGCACCTGTCTGATAACATCAAAGCGCGTCCTTATAAGGCGATAAGCCAGAGGCAAGCACTGCGGATGCCGCAACTTGTGTAGATCATACCTGCAGGGGAATATTCCTCTACCACAAATTGCCTAAGAGCGGCATCCGGCCTGAGCCGTTCTGGCTTTAGACACGGCAGTTCTCCCTGTACCTATGATGTAGTTAAGCAGATTCCCTGTTTGCTTCCCGCTGAGCCACTGTTATGATAGCACCGTAGATTGCCTCTGCTCTCCCGCGGGTTCTAAAAGGAAATACTCTTATAATTTTTTTGCTATCTCGGAAAGAGCTTGAACACGATGTTTAGCGAAGGCATTTTAGCTTTTTCAAATAGCATTGACAAAAGAATGTTATAGTATTATCGGACACTGAAGTGTCTATTATCGAAGCTAGAGTCCGGTAACTGTATTATGTCCGGTCCGATGCATTACAAAGGGATAACCTAGATTGCAAACCAATTGCTGGAGGGGCTGACGTTGATTTTGCCTTGTTCAGCCCTGCAGGTTCACCATTAATTCTTTTAAAACCCTTCTAAAGAACCTATATGCTACGAACATTTAGTCTGATTATGAAATTCAAATTATGTAATTATTTACTTATGTTACAATTTATTGGATACGTGCAACATATGAAAATTTCTCCACAAATTTCATGAGCTGGTCTGTAACATTATTCACTTTCTTTTAATTTCGCATAAACTGTAAGCCAGGCTAAAGTTGAACATTTGGTGTGTAAAATTTAGAGATCAAATTGTCTGTATAATACGAAAGTGGACTCTCATCCGTACAACAGACTAAAATTTGGAATCAAGAGTCTGAAAGGAAAATTCATAGCCGGGACTCGAACCAACGGTCACTAATATCCTATGATACCCTTGGACCAACAAACGGCTTGAGTGAAAAAACCATATTAACACAAAACTCTACCAATGAGGTTGATTATGAAGTCTGGAGCACAAGTGCTCGCAGATTTAGATGGAGATAACCTTGACTCAAGTGGGGCTGACTCCCAGTTATATTGTAAGCTGAAAATTGTTTGCTCAAGTCCCGCCCAACACCTCGAATTTTCTCTGGCTCTACATTCCAAATCTTAGTCTAACACATTTCGCAGAAATTGGTAATGCTTGCATTTAGCAGTTCTGCCGTGAGTTTATACAGTTTCGAATTGTTACCAAAATTAAAAACTCTCCTTACTCCTTACTAGACTTTGTAAAGAAATATGCTGAGAGGATCCCAGAAATTAGATGTGCAAATATTGTCAAAATCGATGATACTCGTATATTTTATTATCATTATTATTAAAGGACATGTCTGTTTGACAGTGTTATGAATGCGGATTTCATACCGTGAACTTCGCAATCTCTCCGAAGAGCCCCATACAAGTGCCACCCATGTTGATTAAACACATCCTGGTACCGCGCTATGATATTAAACTTTTTATGTCATTATTTTCGCTTATGAAGTTTCAACTTATGTTTGGTGATTAATCTTTGAACAAAAAATAATTACAACCTTGTGTCTTTGTCTGAAACTAAAATCACTCCTTAGAAATATTTTCTATCGTTGAACAGCTGCAATTTAAATAAACATTGCTGATAAGAGAATTCAAATTCTGTCAACAAAGCACAAGAATCCACATTGTTTGCTTTAAAACTGATAAAACACATACAGATTACATTTTGAAAATGTTCACAATATTCCCCATATGATTAATATTTACGATTCCTCTCACTTTAAAATATATTAATTCACGTATAACTTAAAATAAATTGTAGATATTGAGTTATGCAAATTGTTTATGGGAGCCATTCTCGCTTATGAAAATGGAAAAACCAAATTGAAGAACGTCGAGCGTAAAATTCATCGAGTAAACTGATGATACCAGTCTTGGGAAAATATTGCAGTTACTCTTATAGAATTAAAAAAAAAATACGATAGAAAATGGACAATTTACCCGAATACATCAATTGAAATGAAACATTGAAGCTATCCAAGAACACGAGAATAGGACAAGTCACGCAATACTCCGCCCCAATTTTTTTGTGACCTACTTCATTTTATTTGTTTACCTGACATTTTAGAAATTAACGGCGAGCTATGTTTCTTGTATGTCGGGAATTGTAGTAATGTCACTCTACACATTCAACCACCACTCGCACTGCAGGTGTTTCTTTCTTTGGCAACATATGCCAATTTGAACGCGCTTTGAAACTGTGTTGTGTCAGCAGGTGCGTTACAATTAGTGTTACCACGATAATTTACGTGACGCAGGAAACCAAAATGTAAAAACACCGATTTTCTGTTTATATTGTTAATAAAAAACTTTCATTGCATTCTATTTTGAACATTAATTTTTAATTCAGAAGGACATTATTATTATTATTATTATTATTATTATTTAAGTATTGTTTATCCAGCTACATATTAACGGATTATAATAAATACTCTTTCACGTACTGAATTTTAAAAATGACAATTTATTTGAATTTGGTTTTAAAATGCTGGCATGAGTTTAAATTTTAAGAGTGAACTTTCATGTGCATATAACTGCAGAAAGAAAAGAAACAAGTTTCGCTGTGTCACCAAGATAAAACTGCTGATTGAACAGAATATCTCGCTCATTTTACTTCGCACTGAAAATATTATTTGTTAACAGTCATTATTTTAATTTTCACTGAAATTATATTATGCACTTTTAAATTTATATAACAGAATTGCCAGTTGCCACTCTCACACTCCCTTAATCACACTAATAATCATCGCCTGTTTGGTCTTGTATCGTTAAAGCCTGAATCAGTTTGTGGCATTACGAACTGAAGACCAATTAGGAAAAAAATCTTTTGAGTTGGGCTGAAGATACTGAGATATTAAGTAAGCTCAGTGCTACAATTGACAACTCCTTGTGCTGCCGAACAGAAAAGTACGATCTAAATCCCCCCCTCCTCTTCACAAGTCTCCAAAATGTCGAGATATTTCTCAATACTGCTGATAAATGTCTGTTCCAGAATTGCGAGGTTTTCTAAAATTAATTTCAACAAACTTGTTTATATGATGATATGATATTAAACAGAACAAATTCAGTCTGCACAAACGGCCAAGCCTTCAGCAAGGTTGAAGCACCGAAATGTCCTCATCCGTCCATATAATGGCCACGATCATTGTGATGTAACCGGCTTACTTAGAGTACGTAACAATGGCGTGAAATTTGTAGCCACGTCAGAATTCACTAATAGTATTTCAGTTTCAGCAAATAGCAGTCTGGGATTTTTAACAGCAGACAAACTGAATGGCAGCCTACAATCTCCACGCTTTCCTCAGAGCCTTTGAGATCCATTCTCTAGCGATAGAGGATTCTGTTTTACCGTACCAATAATATTTTATCTTCAACCAATAGCAGTCTAGGATTTAACAATAAAAAAATTGAATGTGGAATTGTGTAGTTGCTTCAGCCAACAGCAGTTTAGTAACAATTGTCAAACGTACAGCTGCGGGAGAGTTTATCAGATTATTGTTGTGATATCAAGTAGCGATCTCTTTTGACACGGACTGGGTATAAGAGAAATTGTTACAAACAACCACTATGTGTGCTATTGAGATGTGATTAATATTTTCTAAACAACTGACATTTGTTAGAAATTAACCGAGTAGTTTATTTACAATGGGCGTTTAAACAAAGCAGTTTTGCGAAAAAAATGGAAATTTCAGTGATTTATATATATATATATATATATATATATATATATATAAAGTAAAGGCCTAACTCAACAGCAATGCATAGAATCGCTTCGTTCAACTTTTGGTAATGAAGCACCATCACAAAAAAATTTCGTCGTGTGCGTCCGTCAGTGATGAATTTCGTGAAGGTGAACCAAAATCTATTATCATTCCAAAAAACATCGATGTTGTGCACAACATGATTGAAGAAGATCGACATGTGACTTACAGTGAGATAGGGGTAACCTTGTTGATTGGTGTAATGAAATGGTCAAAAAACTCCACCGAGAAACTGCAAAATTCATATACAACATCGTAATAGGTGACAAAACCTGGATATATTCGTATGAACCGGAAACTAAGCAACAATCCACTGTTTGGGTGTTCCAAGATGAACCGAATCCCACAAAAGTTGTTCGTTCACGAAACACTTCCAAGAAAATGATCGTTTGTTTCTTCGGTTGTACTGGACATGTCGCAACCATTCCTTTAGAGGATTGAAGAACAGTTAATGCTGAATGCATACAAGAATTTGTTTGCCAATAGTCATCGAAAACGCCGTATCATTCTTCATCATGATGCCAGCTCTCACACAGCACGTCAAACAATTGATTATTTGAGGGAGAAAAACATCGAATTAATGTCTCATGGTGCGTATTCATCTGATTTATCGCCTATTGACTTCATTTTGCTCCCGAATATCCAACAAAAATGCATGCACAGCGATTTTATCACCTCAGGAAGCTGTTGAAGCCTTTAAAAACCATGTTTTTGAGATACCAACTTCAGAGCGGAAAAAATGTTTCAAGAATTGGTTTGAACGCAAGCAAAAGTGTATAAATATTAAAGGCGAACATTTTGAAAAGCAATCACAACAGTTTGTTTCTTTCCTAGTTTTTGTAACAACTTAAAAGGTAACGTCGTACGATTAACGCCACGTTAATACCAATCCAATCAATCAGCATGGCACAAACGGAGTAGTCATACAAATGAAATGGGTTTGCGCAGTCTGTGAGCAAATTTTCTTGCGTGATATATGGCCCTTAGCAATTTTTTATTGAAATCAACTAAACCAAAAATATAATTAACTGCTAGATGTAGGCATATTTAGTAAAGAACCCGTTGTCGTGATACTATCTTCACTTCTGTGCCATTTCTCTCCGCCTTCTTTGTCTCAGTCTTGTCGGCTGTTGCTAAGCTTCTGGCTTAAAAGCAATATCAAACATCAACAAAATGGACGCGTGGTTGAAATTGAGAAGCAGAAAACTTAATTAACTTTCGCTTACCCACCCCCGATGTCCCTTCTGAGGGAAGGGGGTGTACAACCGAAGGATATTGCCCTCAGACTCTTCCTTTCATATACTGTTATTTCCTGCCCATTCAAGCTGAGACAAGCAAGGCCTCTGAAAAACAGCTAATGGAATATTTCATTCCTGGTTGACTCAGCAGAAAGTTAAACTGCATGCCTAACATATCCTCTCCCTCAAAAAAAAAAAAAAAAAAAAAAAAAAAAAAAAAAAAAAAAACCCATTACAACCGCCAAATATCAGACTATCTAGGTAAAAATTAGCTGTGAGATTGGGTTTAAGTATTTGAAACTCGTCTCCTTAAGGGGGGTTATTTTAAGCATCCATTTGAAATATCAAGACATTGTTTAAACAATGAATTTAAAACAGGCAGTTTCTGGTTTATTTGTTAGTGTATTTAGTATCTGATATAAAAACTATAATTATCTAAAAGCAGCATTTGGATATGGGATTTCATTGCGGCTACGTCCCAATTAAAAGGATAAATCTTAAAAAAAACAAACAAACAAACAAACAAACCCTACTATCAATACTCCATTCGGTGACATGAACGCTATTGAGAGCTTCGGCAACCTGCGGCGTCTCATCAGAAAGCCAGTGACCCAATGCGTTAAATGAATGCCTTGCTCGACTGGCTACCTCGCCATACAGGGCCATTTGGGACTTGACTCTTATGACCTCATCACTCAAGATGACAATCTCTTTTCCGAATTCTCGCTCGTTCCTGGAAAGCAAAATTGCTTTGTGGCCGAGAGAGAGCGTGGATGCAGTGTTGCCACCATTTGCGTCTGAGACAGTGATTCTTGTAACCACCATCTGAAGTACACAAACCTACCTGTAAAGACATGATTCCAGATATGTTGAAGTTTTTCACCATACTTTTAACATTTGCAACAGCAACGTCTACTGCTGCTGAATATGCCAAAGTGCAACAACCAAATATGAACTGTACCCCCAGAAAGTTATGCTATAACATCAATCATTGGAACAATGGAAATGCGGTGGTAAACAGCGTAACAGTGCAAATGCTGAGCGCCTATTTTTTCACTGCTTTAAAATGTTCAAACTGTTAACGCTGTCTTTATTTTTTATTTTACGAGGGTCATTTGAAAAATCTCGGAATTAAGCACAAAACGATGGCATAGCTTCTTTTTCAACACATCTCCGTTGACACTAAATCACTTTGTCCAGCAATGCTCCAAAGCCATTATCCCATCACGATAATCAGATTCCTCCAGGCCAGCAAAAATTCTCAACTGATGATCTAAACTTTTCATCGGACTAACATTTCTTCCCACCAAAGAATTTTCTGTTTAGGGAACAGGTACAATCCCATGAAGTCAAGCTAGGTAAATTAGGCAGATGTGGCAGCAAACTGTATACTAAAGCATTGATTTCAATTGCAACGACACAGATGAGGCCGAGCATTGTCTTGATACAAGATGACTTTCTTCTTTGAACATTCCGGTCTTTTCTCGCGTTTTCATCTTCACAATAGTCCCAAAGTTAAACATAATACACTCCAGTGATAGATGGTCCAGTGGGAAGATATCAATTAGCAGGTGACCCTTGACATCACACAGAAAACCGACGCCATCGTCATCTCCCCACTTTCACACACATAGCTTCTTTGGCGTTGATACTTCCATTGTTTAGAGTGCTGTTTTGTTTCAGGTGTGTGTAGTAGTGCATCCTTGTTTCTTCATCTTTGGTCTTAAATCGATAGGAAAACGGAACTTTGCCGAGAGATTTGCACTGTGATTCGCTTTTGATTCTGAGCCAGCAATCCAGTGACTCATATTGCCGACAAGTTTTTCAGGGGCAATTCACCATATTTGCCTGATAAACCGAATTCAATTCCGGCTCGAGCCGATTTTTTTAGAAGTAAAAATCCTAAGTATGGTTTCGTTCGGAAGTGTAGTTAAGCAGTGGGTCCCGTGTCGTAGATTTATGGCACGAAAAGGAACCTCAAGTCAGAAAGAAGAGGCTTTTTAGCAATATTTATAGGCCGTATCATGCCCTGAATTGAAAGGGAAGGTTATGACTTGAGATGTTAAAAGAGCGTCCATAAATAAAATCAACGAAAAAGTGCGATTCTTCTCTCATAAAGTGAACGTTCTCCTGAAATTCCTACAGCTTCAGCAATCCACTTGAACCACATCATGCCCCTTATCGATAATTTCTGATGTGGATTTTGGTCGCCCGCTGCACGGGTCATCTTCACGGCCGCGTTTAAAGGACGTAAAGAAATGATTGAAAATGATGGCGCTAGGAGTGTTAGCCATTTCCGTATAAATGTCTGTACCCTTCTTTACCAAGTACTTAATACCGCACGATGTTTGACATTTGTCTTTTTTCCCGTATACACGTCTGCACTGCAATAAACCGTTATAGCTACTTCAATTCTTGACCAGCATGTATTATTGCACAAACGCAACTATGGAAAAAGATAACAAAACTACTTCGTAACTGCTGTGGAAATCTGTGGTACTTTGTAAAGATGGGCATGAATGTAAGAAGCACTTAAGATAGCCGTCAGTCGTTTTTAGACAACCTTTAAAACATTAAGTGGACTCCTACTTTATTATGTTCAATTTTAAAACGGAGAACAAGATTCAAAACCGTGTTCCAATTAGTAACATAAGCTACTATTTAATGTTATTCAGAGACATGGAATGGCTGATGGCATGAAGAAAGCTCTCGACGCAAAAAGGAACCTGGAGCTTTTGTCAAAGCGTTCACGGTAGGAATTTAGAGAAATACACCGAAAAAACTGGCTCTGAAAATGAAGATGTCATACACAACAATTAGCATCTTTTGCTGGAAGGTTCCTCGTGTCCCAAGGAGTCACTGTGAACGTCCAGAACTACTAAGAAAATGTTTTGGAACGGTGCCAACCTTTCTTCAAAGGAGATTATTATTATTTCATTAGCGTCGCATTGAAATCAGGGCGTGAAACAACCGATAAATTTTACTCAGAGGCCTCTTTTTTCAGACTTGATTTTCTTATACGTGCCGCAAATCCACGACACAAAGCAAACGGCTTTCTTCCCTTCCGATGAGAGCCACATTTAAGATTTTTTTGTCCGAAAAAAATGGTAAAAAGATGGAGGGATAGTACCTGGTAAGAAAAATGGAATAAATTGCAATAAGACAGTCAATTAAAATGCTGTCAGTTATGAGAATAGAGAAAATAAACCAGATAGGGGGAATTCTTACAATAGGGAAAGTAAGGGGTAATTGCAGAATAATAAGGAGCTTCGGGGCACACACAATTGTAAAATAGTAATTTATTTTAGGTTTTCTTTATCATACATTAAGGTTAAGCTAAAGTCTTATATATTTTATATACTTACGAAATTTTAATTAAGATGCTTGCTGATATAAACAAATATTTATTCATATTATGAGGAAAAATAAAGAGTAATGCCAAAATAAAACTGGCGTTGTTTATCTTGTACCGTAAACAAAAAAACAACGGAAACTCGCTTTTTGATGTACTCGCAATAACATCCCACAGTTCAATTATGCAAATTTTACTCACATTGTGCCCAAAAGCTTCCGTCTAAATACAAGAGACAGACGTCCGAGTACAGAGTAACAATTACAACGTGAGCCTCTCCTAACTCACGGCATTGATTTCCCGTGTTGCTGTTTGAGTATTTCTTTTCAATAGCCCACAATTTCCAAGCTCTCGAGATGTTAACAGCCTCTGCGTGACTCGCCGAATGAAAGGCTCCACAACGTCATTGCCCTGCAGCACCCTCTAATGATTATGCCGATATGTGGGGCAATCCGATAACCGCTCCACAGCTCGGGCAACCACTTCGCCAAGTTTTGCCCATTATCAACGCTACCCTCCCAAGTTTATCCTTCACATGACAAGATTTCCCAGCCTCTTAAAGAACTGATAGAGCTTAATTCTGCATAACGTTTACACCATCTTACCAGCAAGTGCAGGTCGGCTGGATGATAATTAGTAATCATGCACAGCGGGCAATGATAGGATATTTTTTCTTTCAGTTTGAAACTTTGGTATTTTAGTTGGCAGCACTGAAAATATCAAAACTTTTAATTAATACTTTTGTCAGTTACTGCTGAAAAGAAAATTACTGCCTGTATGTACTGAACATCGCGCTGTTATTACATTTTGTTCATTTAAAAGGACTGAAGCATGCAGACATTGAATCATTGGAGAAAAGTAATCCATCATGTCCGACTATAAAATTAGGTACTTAGTTCAAACACAGCCGGGCAAGCACTCAAATGATACAGCGTTGTTAGACAGGGAATTCAAACTGTGCAAACTGGGGAATATATATTATTTAAACTAAAAAATAAGCATGAAAAAGCTTTCAGCAAGATGGTTGCAATGGCTGCTTACACCCAATCAAAAACACACCTCTCAAGAGTTTCTGGATCGTTTTAAAAAAATTCCAATTGATTTTCGGCATCGATTCATCACCACTGATGAAAACTGAGCTCATTATTACACCCCAGAGACAAAGCGGCAATTGAAAAAGTGAACGGGACCCGAATGCCCAGCTGCAATGACAGTAAAACCAACTGTAAAAGTTATGCCATCAGTTTTCTGAAATGCAAGAGGGATTCTGATGATCGAGTATGTTCCAAAAGAGCCCACTTTAAATTCTGATACGGTTACTTTAGACAAGCAACAAAATAAATCAGGATTAGCGCATATAAGGACTATTTTCCACAAGGATAATGCACGCCCGCACACCGGAATTACTGCAATGGCTGGGAATAAGCATTTAAATCTCGACTTGCTTCTGCAACGCACTAATTCATTGCATCCAGTTCTCTCAGACTTCCACTTATCTACTAAGTTAAAGACTTTCTTGGGAGCACGTGGACTTTCAACTGAGCAGCAAGTCAAAGCTGGTCTGCATGTTTCTTTCGCAAACCTCCAGTAAAGTATTTTCGCGATGGAAACAAAGGCATGAGAAAAACCCAAGAAAAAATTTATTGCACTGTCGGGGGTCTATGTTCAATAATACAAGTCATTTTTAAAACATATAATCAGATTTTCATATTTAGGCTAACCTCTCGTAGGTGGGAAAATATACCCGTTGGTTGATTACGCCTGATTACTGTCTAAACGGATTTTCTCTGCTTTCTGCCATATTTACGTACTCGGGGGGCCGAAGGCGCCAAGATCTCAGGTTCAAATTCCGCTGATCCCCCTCCTTAGCCGAGGTTTTTTCCAAGTTTTCCTCAGTCATCAATGACAAAATTTGGAGAAGGACTATAAACTTTGGCCTGTAACGTTTCCTTCCTAAAATTGCTTTAGGAGTATATTACTTCATGTCTCCGCCTGTGTTGCTACAGTAGTAAAACAGGCGTTAAACGTTACTGTTAACTCCTCAACTTAGTTTTCTCAAACGCCATGGAATCGCGTCATTGTTCTCCCAATCACATTTTGATTTCTGAGTTTATTTCTCTTTACCGTTCCCCATATCGTCGGTCCTGGTGGTGTAGTGGTAACCATACTTGCCTTCTAAACCCAAGATTGCGGATTCAAACCCAGCCAGGACCGATGGGTTTTCTCGGGCGTAGAAATTCCAAGTATTGCTTCCTTAGGAAGGGAAGTAAAGCCGTGGATCCCGTGTCGTATATTTACGGAACGAAAAAGAACCTCAAGCCTGAAAGAAGAGACCTCAGAACAAAATTTGTCGGCCGTTTCTAATTTTACGATTAGAACAGAAAGAATGTTGCGGAAGAGTAGCCCAAGGAACAGTTCCAGAAAACGTGGAGGTGTCTTATTCCATGATCCTGCTAGGTCGAAGAATATCCGCCAAAAATAACAAGAGACCCTGGAGATGACCCGACACGCTGTATTATTCAGCAGATTGTTACACACTGATCGACTATTCAATACGGATGGATTTCAGCAGTATCCTAGGGGGGCTAAACTCTAAACATGCAAGTCATCAAGTGTTGGTGTGTCTTTTGAAGTAAAATTTATTTTCCAAGGAATCTTGAGTCTTCCAGTCACTCTAACACCCCTAGCGGCAATCATACAGGAAAACAGATCACTTTGTTATCCTGTGATTCAATAATTCGACTTCTTCGAACTCCTGCCTTTTCCCTAACCTTAAGGAAAAACGTTAAAGAAATAAGAGCTGCTGCGGAAGAATGGTTCAGAGCAAAAAAACATTTTCATGCATGTTAAAATAAACTCAAGTATGTGGAGCCCAGTACTGAACATTTAACGAGGGGGATTCAAAACATGTTACACCTGTAGTAATACTCTAGAAGCAGTGAGCAACAAGAATGGCGCATGCTTACAATGGAGTCCAAGTTTAGGTCCTCCTATAGGCCATTTTTCGTTGTAGTAGCGATGTTCATTTTCGCCTGAATACATAGAAAAAAGTATTTGGACGTTGATGGCGTATTGTCACAACGTAAACAACTGCGACTGTACCAGGGAGCTTTTAATCCTTGTAACTGGGTGCGCACTAATTTTTTCTGATTTTACAACGTGGATTTGTTCCCAACAGTTGGTCTGGCGGGCAACTTTAAGCGCTCAGATTACCCACCTGCAGAGTTGGGGAGGCTGATGCTAGATTAGGCTACTCAACCAATGGTACCGGTAATATTGCTGGATTGCACTGACGCGTTTAACTAGCATATCTAGATGCACCCTTGTTTGCAGAGAGTGTTCAGTTACCTATTGACCATATTGAGTATATAGTACATGTACTTAAAGGGCACACTCCAGGAATTATTTCGGAGTTTCATTCATTACACTTCAATGGAAACACTGGTACCGCTCATGAGACTGTATGTTTCATCCAATCCTCATGTTTGTACTTCATATAGAGCTATCATGCATATACAATTCAAAACAATTGTATTCGTGGATGCGCTAAAAATAACATTGAAGTCATGCTGGAGCGATGAAAAAAGTTTTTAACTGTATTATGTTGCGAAATTAAAAACATTCGGGGAAAAAAATGTTTAAAGGAAAACTGTTAATTTAACGCGGAAAAGCAACTTGATCAGAGCAAGTTCTTCTCAAGCTTCCAAGATAAAGTCGCATACAAAAGAACGCAGACCTTTATATGATTACTTCGATTACTTTGCAAACATGCATAAATTCTTCTCAACTTCCACCGTCTATTTTACAAAACAGTTTTTAAAAGATTAGTTGTTGGATGTCACACTCAATGACAGAACAGCTACTTTCTGAGCGAAAATGTCCGCCTTCAACACATCCGTATTGTCAGAAAATAAATCATTACCACCACCAACAAAAATTATACGTTAAAACAGGAACCCCCTGCTCTTTTCACAAGGTAAGCTCATTTACAATCACAACACAATTACGGCATGTCGAGCGTATGATCAAAGCGGAATTTCAGTTTGAATAACTGATGATCAATTCCAGGAGCGCACAATGAATGGTTAATGACAATTTGCGGGGACTTGCGGCTTCAGTCAGGAATTTGCTCCGAATACATTTGCATATGTTACTCCCCAGAAACTTAGCTAGTCTTCGTTACGTGTCCATTCTTATTCCCACAAAATTAAGGGAGGCGTGGCGTCTTAAGGCTCTGCTAACACGAAGAGGAAGACAAACAAGATTACGGAATAGGAAATTGGACAAGGGCGACATAACTCAGGGTGATGCAGGGAAACAAGTGACATTCATTTACTGTCAACTAACAAGTAAATACAAGTGTTACAGGATGAAGGTGTCAATTTAGCAGTTCACAAATTCGTTTACATACTTTACCTACCTGCCTTATATACCACTATCACAACTTCATAGCAAAGGTACAGTTGCAGTTATAGGTTCCTTTTGGGCAGAGGAAGAAATACTGACTATTTCTGCAACACAGATAATCCATTTGAACTGAAAGTTCAGATAATTACTTATTTCACGATTCCATGTCGAAAACTTTAACCTTTTAAACTCCGTTATCATTCATTCAATTCTTAATTTCCTGTCCCAGATATGTTTTTATGTTCCGGGAAGCTAAAGAAAATGCCTAGAATTAGCCGTTCTGCTTTGTGACGACTCAAGAGACCTGCGGTGCGCGTGACGTCACTGTGCAAAGCTGCTGGTCAACCACAGAGCGCTGCCAATCTTCTGCCGCTATTATTTCAGTGCAAATCCCATGATTTACTTTCCTCCAACCTCGTTCGGAGCTGCACCATTTCTGTGTGCACACAGCCTTCGTACCGAAACAACCAGAATAACGCCGACCTATACAGATGTCTGTATTACGTTAGCGGCTTAATTCTAAACTGAACTCAAGCTTGGTTAAGAACTTCAAATTTCTATTTGGAATAAGATTGCAAAGGTCACATGACTCGGCGACCGTTTCCTGAAGGGAAGTACTTAATGTATGTTTATGCTTTGTACGGAATGTCTTATATCATGAATGAGAGGACTTTATTGTCGAGAACGTCACTGCCGAATAGGTCACTCTGTATTCGTACATGGATTTAATCAATATAATATACCAGCCAGCTAACAGTGCTGTATACATTTTATACATTGTATACATTTTATATATTAAGGGTACAGGAGAAAACCAACACAGTACAAAAACAAATTTTACAGCACTTTCAAACGCTTAAATCTCGATATCTTTGTACCTTTCCAAGTGAAAATAGTTTTTTTTTTTTTTTTTTTTTTTTTTTTTAATTATAAGGGTACTAATTGTTGTTTCAATCTGAAACTACAAATACATTACTTTATTTTACTTCCCCAATTAGTTATTTAATTAACCTGTGGTTGAAAACCGTATGGTTTGACCCTGGATTTTGCAAGACAAAGGTACACTTAGGCCTATTAGATTACTTTTAATTGTATTGTGTAATTAAAAAAAATAAAAAGCGGTCTTGTGTTGACAGACATTACTCTCTAAGCCTAAAGGGAGGCATATATAGTTCTCATTGTCAAGTGTTTTTGAATGTATCTCCTATCATCGTTAGAGATATCATCTTGGTGTTCTGATGGCAACAATTTCGGCTAATGGACAGCAAGCAGTCGGTTGTAGTTCTCCTTGGATCCCCCAGTCTTCCCAGAATTTCATCAAAGCCATCAGTTCCTTATGTTTCTCTTTAGGCATAGGAATGGGCGAGTGACAGCGAATCCTGAATAGCTTGTGGCTATTTTCTTCCTTTGATCCCCTATCAATGATAAAAATGCTCCACTGTAAGTGTCCCTGTGCCCCACGGTTTTTTGATTTTGGCTGAACGAATCTTCGCTGTTACAGAAGCCTGACAGCAAAAGCCTTTATCTTCTTCTTGTAGTACTTGGAAGAAAGAAATATACTGCAGCTTTTAAACATTTAACACACACGAGACCACAACAAACGGGTCCAGGCTTGACTTAGGCTACTACCATTATTTCTGTCCAGCCATCAGGAGTTTCAGTCTTTGCAGTACGTTTTTGCCTGCCTCTATGAAAGAACGACCATGTACGCGTGAGTAAATGTCACTTTTACAAAGTTAAAGCTATTCAAATAAATTAATTTGCCACGAAACACGTTATTACATGATCGGAAACAAAGCAATAACATCAGCACATTCAGTAATTAAATTATTATAACTTTTCAATTGCTACATGAACTGTGTACATCAAGATGGTGGTGACTGTGTTGGTTTTTGCATTGCAAGCAGTTTCAACCGTAATGATTTACCATGATGAAACACTGACCGAAAAGCAAGCAGTGCTACCAATATCTCATTTTACGATTTTTTTGACTGTTGGTTATTTCCCCGTACCCTTCATATATTTTTACCCTCTTCAGTTGCCTTCTGTCCTTACAGAACACGAGTTGTTCGAAACATACCGAAATTTGTGTGACTATACAAATGTTTTGCCTGTTTCTGCTTCTCTAATTCTTATAATTTTAATTACGTTGTTCCAAGAGTTACTTTATTTTCATTGTTTATTCATGATGCTGAAACTTCAAGAGTTAGCTACAATGAAATGCACTACAAATAAAATTAATCAGTAACAAACTATTGCAGAGAGTTACACTGTTAAGCTGCTAGAACTGGGGAAGAATGCAACTGTAGCCAAATCTTCGACGATGCTGTGAATGAACGGATCGTGCGTTAGCGGAGTTCCAGGAACGGAACAAAACCCCCGAGGATAAGCCACCGACAGGAAATGGATGACAATATTCTCCTAGCGAATACTGAGGCGAACAACAGCCAGACTTGTGAGGACGTGTCTCAGCAATTCAATGTCAGTTCAGAAACCACACGGCTTCACCAGCTGGCAAAAGATGTAGACGTCGCTTGTTTCCACACAAGCTGACAACTGTTCAAAAGACTGGCACGTCAGCAGAGGGCTAGGCTGCTGACACGAGATGAGAAGTGGATCAACTACGACACTTCAAGACGCCATCACTGGTTGGAAGCCCAGGAATCTAATGACAAACAATCACAACGGCACCAAAACAATGTTTGGTAGATTGTGCATTATGAACCTCTGCCAGTGGGCCAAAAAATCAATGCCATTTTATTTATTTGGTTTATTCACGGACGCTCTTCAACAACTCTCCGGTCATAAGCGTCTCATTCAACTCAGGAGTGAAATGACCGATACATTTTGCTCAGAGGTCTGCCTCTTCTTTCAGACTTGACATTCTTTTACGTGGTGTAAATATACGATTCCTACTTCCCTTCTGAAAGAAGGCATAGTTAGGATTTTTACCCCGAGAAAATCCATCTGTCCTAACCGAAATTGTACCCGCGATCTTGGGCCTACGAGGCAGGTATGGATCAACGCCATGGTGTACTCAAATTAGCTGGGACGAGTTCATGAAAATCTGAAAACTAAAGAGCCCTGCAAAGGTGTTATTATTTTCCATGATAACATTATTCGTCTTGGTTCGGAGATTCTTATCGCACGCACCATATTCTCCAGACATTATCTTTTTCGTTCTTGGATAATCACTTCCGAGGACAGCAACTCCAAACCTTCGCCGATCTACAAACTTCAATGCATGTATTTATTTATTTATTTTTTTGCCATTATCCCTAAAGAGTTTGTATCAAAATATAATAACATTGGTTATTATATTTAATACTGAAGGTATTTCATTAATATATTTTTAAATGTCTACTCTGAAACATAAAGAATTTTCTTGGTTACTTTATGCTTTGCTAACATATTAGATAGGAGCAACTTTTTCGTGCAGTTTTTAAATAGCCGCAATGCATGCAGCAAATGTTTATTTTGTTATTAGATGTTAGATGAACACAACGAAGGTCTAAAGAGACGATGACTGATTACTATGTAAGCCCAGGGTCTCACAACGCTTTAAGTTACCTGGCATTCACCTTTAAGTGTTTAACGCTCGTTTTTACTGCTGAGGCATCACAGGCTGTGGACACTGATGATACATGAAATGATAAATTGGGAAAGGATTTTTTTTTAAGGAAGGAGACGTTCCAGGTAAAAGTTTAGGGTATCTTCCAGACATTTGCCATTTATGAGTACTGAGGAAAACCTGGAAAAAAACCCAGTCAGGTAGGAAGGACCTGGTGGGAATCAAACCCCAGACCTCCCGCTCACGAGTCTGCGCTTTAACGACCTCGGCCATCCGTGCCACGAAAAAAACGTAACCCAGGTACCTGACATTACGGTATCGTAAAGCAGACGGACAAGCTGAACACAATACCACGGTTACAATCCTGTTTTACACAGCTGCCGGATAAAAGGAGAATAGATAAAACAATTACTATCCATGTTTCAGCTTAAAATAATATCACAATAAATTGTATATAATACGCGGTCCCACAGGACAGCAATGGTAAACCACCCTCCGGCTCTTTAAAATGTGTTAATATGTTTTGTATTGCTCTGCATATAATGAAATGATAACATGCATTTAAAGTATTTCTGTGCGCGCGCGCGCCCACATGTTACATAACAACCCCCCCCCGCCCCCTTTGCAGGTCAACTGGCCCCTCGAAACTGCGCATATCGACAGTGGATCACCTTAAGAATGGGTTCGTTAACGGTTCTCCGCTCAATATGCATATGCACCAATTAAAAGGTGAACTTCCAAAATTCCGCTGCGCTTCTCCTATCACCAAAAAATGTTAAATGTCTAATTAATAAATAAAACTATTCACAGTAGTATTACAAGAATTCTACTGAAAGAAATGGAAACAAATCCAAATTAATCAAGACAAAACATACTATTAACAACAGTGACATCAGCATAATCGTTCTACAAGAAGGTACAGAAAAGTTCCATAGGCTCATGTACATACAGTAAAAGTCCGCTTATCAAAAACAATGGGGATATGCAATGTTTCGGGTTAGCAATATAACTACACAAATCTCACTTATTTGAAGGGGAAAATGATTAAAATATGTAAACATTAAACACAGGGTCGTTATAGGATAGTATGCTACCGCTATTGTAGAATCGAGAGTAGTGGCAAGAGGTCTAACGAGTTTAAAAGGTTCCGCCATTCTTCGAGTTTTCTATACACCGGTAGAATACGTTAGAGTGCTGTACAGCATAAAGCCCTCAATTATACGAGAAAGGGCACAATCCATTTTGGGTCTAAACGTCTCTAACTCCCATAAGAGTACATGTTAAGTTTATGTCGTTTTATTCGATTGTCATACAGTTAATTCCTAGAATATTTGTGTTACACTGTTGAATGATACCTTCTGCGTCAGCTCTAGTTCTTCTTTTTTGCATTAGAAGGCCTAGGTCAGACAGAAAATGCAAACTTTTGAGACTATGTAAGTTATAGTTACGGCACTGTTCACCTCACAAAAACATCTACTGATAATTATGTTATATATTTATTTATTTTCCAGCAGTCAAAAACTTTCTCTTCAATCTAGTCACTTACGCTCTTTAAATAGCAGAACCTTTATTACATAAAGGAACGCACCGTTACCTCGGGCATACAAATACCAGGAAATAGAGAGGTTGAGGGAAGTACTGTAGTTCTGAATAGACGTGGCGAATGACCTTGTATCGATCTGTACGAGATAATTCTAGGAAATTTGTGGGGATTAACTTCTCAGCTGTCTAAATGTAACAAACAACTACAGGCGAGAAAGGCGGGAGCGGTACAACTGTGCAATAAACCGTCTCTAAAAGTGTTCAGTACAGAAATAAGAGACATACCACCCTAATTCTCCTATAAACACATAAACAGAAAATTACCAGTAATCGCTGTGCATCTTTCGCTCATTCGCCCGGACAATTCAATATTGCTTTACCTTGTCTTTATCGACATTTTCATATCTTGTTCTGTTGTAAATGGTACGAGTCCATCCTAAATAGCTTGTCTTAAATATGCTCCATTCACTTCGGTGGAAGTAGAACGTCCTTTTTCCATGATGAAAAATGTTCTCTCAGACAAGCGGCTGACTACGACAGCTGATACCTTGATAAAACATATCGTTGGTTGTAATCAAGAAAATTAAACTTAAGTGTTTTATGTGTTAAAGAAAGTATTAATGAGTGATATTACAGTTTTCACTTTATTATAATGCTGCATATTTTCAGTATTTTAAGTGGATTTTTGCCTGTTTATTTCAACCAACTTCCGGGCTCTTGTGATGAGATAAGAATTGTAACCTCGCCTATAACGATCCTAAAATTTCCCAGCTGTACAGTTTAATCTTTCCTTCAGCTTGCTCTTTCAATTTTGTAGTTTCACCTCACTTCTGTGCTTTTAGTTCTAGACAGATTTTGTCAGCAATTCGCCCCTTTGCACGATTACCCCAATTTCTGTCTCTTCTGGTCTCGGTGACACTGCATATTTGAACAATTTCATTGAGTGTGTTTCACTGCACCCTACAATGAATTCATCAACTGTTTCAACAAAGTCAACTCTACCCTTTTATTTTGCAAATATTTCTGTGGGACACTTTTTCCATATGATATTATGGAGGGAGGCACTCATTGGAATTCTGGGCCTTACCTAACAAAAATGTTGAAGCTAGCCCTGATACACAGGGATTGCGTAAATAACGACTTGAATGGAAATGGGTGTATGGCCATTGTCTTTATGTCAGCCTAGTGTACTATCTTCATGCAGTGCACGGTTGTATAAGCACCAAAATCTAAAAGTATGAAAAACTTACGCTTTCCTCGTTTTTTAAGTAGCGTATACAATATAGCATCTGCAAAAGTGTAGACATTTTAGCATCCTGTCTGGACGCTGGACATCAGTAATAAAATCGGACAGGCAAAACATAATCAGGATACGTGGCAACTGTAGATGTAGCATTCAATTCCCTTCACGCCATATTTCAGATCTCCTATCCTCCATTAATTTAACAATGTTCTAAATGGTTCCGAAGATCTCCGTGTGCGAGTCGTCTATAATTTTTTCCACATTTTCAAGGTTTGTACTCCTGGACGGTTGCCCCGACTTCTCGTCATGTTCCAGCAATGCTCTGTCGTTCAAAACACTTTGCACGACGCATTGTTTCGTTGCAATTACTAGCCGAATTAGTTTGCAGCCCGTTGAAACGTGCCCCTCATGTGTAGCACAACTCCCGACGTTCACAGAACGACGCCACTTGGCATAATGACTAAGAAGGTCACATCTCATGATCCATGAGCACGCATCTCCGTGCCCCATTCTGTTAGCGTGCTATACGTCCAGGCTTGGAACTTTTTGATAATACCCCCAAGCAGGATTTTATTGAAAAAATTTGCAACTTTTTTTACACCTCCGATGAAAAAGCTTCCGACAAATAAATTTTATCCATTGGTATTTTTCTATTATAAGACTACAGCAATTAAGAAGCTCTAAATTTGTTGCTATCAGATACAGGATACATCGGTATAAACCGTACAGAGTGCGGTTTAACTAGAAGCACATTAACATTCTGTACGAGTGCAAGAATCTGAAATGAATCACGTTTACTTTCTTTATGTAACAACACTGCTTCATAATGGACAACATGGGGTTACTTTCTCCCTCTTAACATTCGCAAATGCGTAGACCAGGGAGTTTATCTACAGAAGCTTGAAATCGAGTTTAATTCAACATAATATCGGTAGCCGGACTGTGTTTATTGCGCACTTCCAATAGCTACGGTTCTGTTAATTTATCGCTTTCTGCCTGCCATGCAATCATTTTCCATCTACCTGCGCGCTCTTAAATACCTCTTCCTCACTAATGGCACCGTTTATGCCACTGCAGGCTCACTACTTCACCCAGAACCAGTAACCGAGTTATGTACCACAGCCCTGGAGGTTTTTATATTGAGAATACATCTTTCTTTTCCCTTCTATGATAGCAACTACACACGTTTCATTGCCACTATTTAAAGGGGTATTTTCACGTTCAATGATCTAGCCTAAGGAAGTGTTTCAACTGTTTATATCCTACTCTTTTAATAATTTTCTTGAAAATAAATATAGTTTCAAATCATTCGAATCTAAGAGATATTTTTCTAACTTTCCCATGAAGGAAACAACAGAGATAACTCATCCAATTTGTTGCGAACTATCATAAAATAAAGTACTTCATTTTGCCACTCAATTCGACAGCTCGAAATCAGTTACGCTAGTTCCCAAACATCGTAAATACAAAAGTTTAGCTCTTTCGTATTTCAGCGTCCCTTAAGTTTGCGATTTATGACTAGAAATTCCTCAATGTTCGGAAACATAAAAAGAAAACTTTAATAAAAGAATGATGCCTTCCTTTTTATGTGAACTACTTCAAGCCCTCCATTTAACATTCCGCACAAGCATCCTAGCTAGTAAATGAATTAATTTTAAACTGCACTAATCACTGCCAACTCTTCTGGCGAGCGCGTTTTACAAACAATTACAATTTGTATGTTGGAACGCAGCCACTGTAACCCGATTCTGTTTAAAAGACCCAATTTCTCAAGCATAGCTCCAGTGCAGGGTGATTAGAAGGGAAAAAATAGAAAAAATCAAAGGCATCTGACAGAACCTTTAAATTTCAGCAAAGAATATTTAATTATGTCATTACGTTAATAGGGTAGCCCGGATTGCTCAGCTGGTAAGACGTCTGACTTCAGCAGAGAAAAATTTCTCCGCTCCTTTGAGTTCAAATTGACTGACCCTATTAATTTACACAAACAATACTTGGGGCGGTTAGAATCGGCCGTGGGCTACGTACGCGATGGGCTGGCAAGCAATTTCAAACGAAGGTGGACCCGGAATTTCAGTTAGTGCTCTAACGGAAGAAAACACTCAGAAATTTTGAAAATTTCATCGGGTGCCACCCACACTTTGGCAAACTGAAAAGTTGCACATGAGACGTGTTTGTGCACGATGGGCTGCAAAACTGCTGCTTGCAGATTTGAATGGAGAGGTTACAGGAAAGTTTCTCTTAAAAGTAATCATTGTTTATGAAACTTGGCTACAGCATTTCGATCCTGAAAGCAAACAGCTGTGTGGAAATCTCCGGCCCCAACACCAAATGCTGGGAGAGTTATAGTCATTAATTTTTAAACATCCAAGGAATGGTTTACAAGCACACATGGCAGTAAATACGACAGAGATTTCCTGAAAACCCTGCAAGGCCACTTCTTCGTGCAACAAGTTGCATGTTGCACCATAATATGCAAGGCCACACATTGCTAATGCTGTTGCTAAATGTCTCACAAAAACCAATGCGAAGGGAAGCATTTTTCATCATTAGAAACAGTTGTGAAGACTGCGGAGGCGACCCTGAAGAGCCTATCAAAAAACTGTTTCCAGCATCTTTGAAGACTGGGATAGGTGAACTGCATTCAACGAGAGACTACTTTGAGAAAGATTATCAAAATCAAGAGGAAGATGCTGTTAAACATTTATAATTTTTTATCGATAACCTTGGGAGGACAGTATGAATGGGTGTTTGGGCAGCTGGGTCTGTTGTACTTACGCTTCCCACGGGAGGCACTTACGGAAAGAACGGATAAGATGAGGGGGACGCCGGATGACCCATTCCTGCATCATTCGCCCAGCCTTAAGGTATTTTAACTGGTACCTCTCGAATGACAGTCCCAAGTGCTTATCGCGGGTTAATAAACAATTACCTGGAATTGTAAAAATTCATTCGCTACAGAAAGCCCAAGAAATGGGAAACCAGTTCTCTCTCCAATTTCCGATCATGTGTGCTCCTCACATGTGCAGACCAAAGACTTATGAAATGCTGCGATTAAGTTGATGTTAAATGCTGACAGCTATTCAGGCAAGCAACTCTGGATTTTGCAATGGAAAGCATAATTTGCATTTTTTCCCCATGGGGCAGCACATTTCTGGGCTAGGTAGCAATAAAAACCTGCAATAGATGATCCTCTTAAAAAAAAAAAATTAATCGCTTACAACGCGCTATTGTAACATTAAATCGTGCAACAAGTGATTTAGGTTCAAACACTTGATGCGCAAACTCTTTCAAATGCAGTTCAACATCCTGGTTATTTGTTGTTGTATTATTCATTAACTAGAATGTTAAGTGTCTAATTTCTTGCGAAACATCTGAAAGCAATACTAAATGCTATTATGTAGCTGAACGATTAGAAAAAGCGATAAATACGTTTAAAAGCACAAGACATTAAGAGTCCAATCTGCTTGAAACAGTAGCTACCAGAAGCGTCTCTTCCCAGGCGGTTGGTGCACTAATTAAAACATGTTAACCATTAATTTAACAACAAGAGACCGAGATTATAAATTTAAAAAAAAAAAAACCGGATCTGGTCCACGAGTTCAGTACGCCCACTGCCTCCCAGGCTGAAGCTTGCGACCCGATCGGAACGCGCAACGAAAAGAATGCAAGGTGTACAGGGCAAAGGCTCCTAGTGTCGTAAAATTTAAAGTAACATACGTATGTAGGTTATTTCTCAGACAGTTCCCAACGCATTCTCTTCAGCACGACAAACCACAACAGTGGTGACGTCATACTGCAAAGGTTACAAAATCTAATGCTCTGACCTATTATGTAGAAGGCACTTTCCGCAACAAGTATCACCCTTACTGTGCAATAGCTTTCATCACTGTAAACATTAAGAAAAGAAAAAACTGCATTCATCACAAAGTTAATTGTACTTTTGTCTTCCTTTTCGTTCAGCAATCTCGCAAACACATTACGAAGTGCGATCCAAACGATTGCGGCCCGGCGTGATTGAGGGAATGGGAAGAAGAAAAAGAAAAAGAAAAAAAAAAAAAAAGGAAAGGAAAGGAAAGGAAAGAAAAGGAAAAAGAAAAGAAAAAGAGTATTTTTTCAATATAAGTTTCTCACATATAAAAAACTGGTGTTTCACACTGGCCGCATTAGGGCATAAATTGGAAATGAAGAATCAGGCTTGAAAAAATCGGGTCACGGCCGTGATTCGAATCACGGATCTTCAATCTTCTGGACTAACTGAGGTATAATATCCTCCTCCAAGTACGGAACCACAAACCTCTTTCATGTGATTCTATATACCAAGGAGGCGACTAGTGTACTTTGACCCAGTCTTCTAGTTTAACGACCAACTGTATAGGTTGTTGATTTGGATTATTTATGGGCGCTCTTTAACATCTCAGGCCATCAGGGTCCCATTCTGTTCAGGGCGTGAAACGGCCGACAAATTATGCTCAGAGCCTCTGTTGTAAATGTACAATACGCGAACCACAGCTTCATTTCTCTTACGAACGAAGCCATACTTGGGATTTTTAAGTCGAAAAAATCCATCGACCCTGGCCGGGATTGAACCCGCGATCTTGAATTTAAGAGACAAGTATGGCTTACCACTACACCACCAGGACTGGCAACTATATAGGGGTCAATCTATACATAGAAGTAGTTTTCGCACTTGCGGTGTGTAGCTGGAAATGAAGCATTAGACTTGAAAGTAAACTGGCATGTTGTTGTGCAACTGACGAAATTCTCCACTGCTTGATGATACTGCGCAACTGACGCTGCATTGTGCTACATCGTGTTTCATTCTTTGAAGTACTTTTTATCAGAATTCCTCTACAGTCTCATCAAAAGGTCGCCATGCTCTTCGTGGATAGCATGACAATGTCCGACCCTTCTAGAGTGGAGGGGGGTGCTTGGCCCTTTTCGCATCATTTCACTAATTCTCTTTTTGAAATGGAGTCACAGCAGAGGACCATAAGTTTGTACATTTCACACTGCCCTCTTATTAGCACGGCAGAGATTCAAAAACATCTAACAACATTCCACGCGTATTTGCTTTTGAACCGCCGAAAGAAGCCAGAGTACCCATCTTGCACTAAACCTTGTGCATATGGAAATGTTGATGAAGGATGCAAAGTTCTTTGCAACAACCTTGTAGCTCTTAATTCGTTTTAGAACAAGAGATGTTTTCTTGTGCCAATATATCCTACCTCGCGGATTCATCTTCAAGGCTGTCTCTGTTAAACCGAAATTATTTTGATCACTCCCTCACGTAGGATATGGAAGGGGAGCTATCTCATACACCCCGTCAAGGCGGTGTTTAATATCACTGGCTGAAAACTCTTCTACAGTTAAAATCTAATCACTACTCTGTATTAAATTTTGAACATCATGTTGTGTTATACAACATGTTTTACTTAAATGAGCTTCTCCAAGCAAATGAATGGGTGGCCATATGTACAGAGGGTATCTGAATTCCCATTAAGCCTTGTAGTGGGGAATGAACAGTTAACATTTTAAATAGGAACTCGTGTTCGAGAAGGTGCCGTTTCCGCATTACAAGCGAAACACTCCATAAATCTCGTTCAACTCTCCCGCGTCCGCTGCGTTAAAGAAATGAGCAGAGTGTGTGTGTATTCTGCTGTTGCATTGCTTCGCCTATTAGACAAAAATATTGTACATGCGTACCATATTTCGGTACATACGATCATCAACACCTGGTAGTCAAATATCCGAAAATGTCATAACGTACGCGTATAGGTTTTCCTCTAACTCCACAGATAAGGCCCCACAGGAAATAATCCAGGGGAGTCAAATTCCGCGACCCTGCTGACCATTCAATTGGGCCACTATGGTCTATCCACCTTGTCCGAATCGTTCTTCCAAATGAGTCAAATGAAGTGGTGCGCCTCGTGTAGAAACCACCGACTAATCTTGGCGAATTTGAATGGAACATCTCCCGAAAAACTTCTGAAGCACCTGCTGCAGGAAAATCAAGTACGCGCCATTTACAGCCTTGTTCCGACAATAATGAAAATATACGAATAAACGCCGTGTAATTCGCTCAAATTAAAGCTGGAAGATTGGGCTTTTCCACAGAAAACATGTTTACAATTTCATATGTATGAGGTTAATACAGAATTATATATAAAATCTCATGTGTCCCATTTCAGAGGGTGCGAGCTGTAACTGCTACCAAGTCCGCTGCAGCTGCTCATAAAGGCAATCGCTATACCTTAGTTCTTAGGCTAATAGATAAGCGGTATTCGGGAATTGCATATTTGTAATTGGTACCTACAGTCTATGAATAATGGTAAAACCACAAAACATATTTTGTTCTGCCTGTACGCAGAGATTTGGACAGTATATCTTTTTCGTGAATCCACTTAATATAATGTAGAACTCCATCCCCCCCCCCCCTCCCCCCGAGAATTAGCATTAAAAGAGAGGATATATGCAAGTCACTGTGATAGCACATACGGCCCACATTTGTACTTGCTAACCTATGGTGGTCTGGCCTCAGTGTTTCTCAAGTCTAAAACATTGTAACTTTTCCTGTGGGACATGGGGAAAAAGTATATAGATAAAATCCATGTGCAAAACTTTAACTCGCACAAGTAATAAAATAACTGGGTAGGTGGCACAGTTTCAAGAGCTGATGCAGCTAAATAGGCTAGAAACACAAAGTTTATCCTCCAGAAAAACATAAAATGTGTATGCTATTCAAATACGTAAATTCCTTGTGGAGCTCTTGCTCCAAAATTTGGCGCCATAGGAAGGCACTTTTCTTTAAGCGGCTTCCCTCGTTTCCGCTACATGCGCGCTCAAACACTGTTAAATATTTCACGCAGGTACTCATTGTTTCTGTTTAGTGACAGAACAATGTGCACATACCGCCGCCTAAGGAACATGTGAAATGCTATTTCCAAGTGAATTCAACTACGAATTTGCACTTCTACATGGTAACAGCGCAGAAGTCCGGACAGTAAAGGTCACATAAAAGATATATAATCGTGGCAATAATTACCCGCACTTTTCATAAAACTTGTATCCTTTTTAAATCTTATAAGATATACAAGGATCGTGTCTCGCTAAATCAACAGAGAGCGCTATTATTTTATCTATGATGCTTCTATACCATATATGTTATCTTTAAGAAAGGTGGTACGTGCTATGTTCTGTATAGATATTAGAAACAACTTTAATTAACATCATTCAGTAACTTCAATAATTCCATCTTAGTGCAGCAGCAACATAATTATTGTATTTTACACAAACGGAGATCTTGTGTTCGATTGTTGCATTCTCTCAGTACCTAAATCAAGTGTGATCATTGTTGTATAACATTAATTACATTTTGTGAAGTGAACATTTTCAGAGTAAGTTTAAAAGTGATGCTGTAACTGAAATAATGGCTCCTAAGACAAAATGCGCTGATTGGTCACCAAGCAAAATGAGTGCGACAGTAATACTTCGTGAAAAGGATTATTCCTATGAAGAAATGGTGCACATGTTGGGTGGTGGCGCTGCAAAACCAAGCATTAGGAATTTTTGCAACGGTACGAAGTAACTGGAAGCACTCCAAAAAAGTGGCAGAAAAATAAAAAAAACTGCCCCTTTCTCTATAAGATCGCAGAGGTACAGAAAAAGTTATAAATGCCATCTTCGAGAATTTCTGGGTTAGTCTCTGACCGAAAAAATCAGACAAACATTTTGCGAAAATGGCCTACGAGCGAGGACCCAAGTAAAAGGAGCTTATCTCAACCAAAAGCAGAGGTAAACGCGTGTGGAACGGGCTTTAGTACGCAAGGATTGGACGCAAGAAGACTGGAGTAAAGTCATTTGAAGCGATTATCTTTGGAAGTGATGTCATCACTGTTGTGTATCGCTGAACAGCTGAGGACATGTTACCTGAGTAAACCACTACCACAATGAAGCATCCTGTCAGCGCCATGGTATGGGGAAGCGTGGTAAGACATGGTGTTGGGGGCATTGCAATGTTAGAGGGCTAATTAATGCCAAAAAATACCAAGAAGAGGTCCTAGATTTAAAACATGTGCCCTACTATTCGTGATTTGTTTGGAGGTGGCAGTCAGCCGTGCATCTTTCAGCAGGGTAGCGCAAAGTGTCATGCCATTCGAACAGTCATGATTTCAACCCAATTGAACACTTGTGGCCAAGGCTGAAAGTTTTGGTGTCACGTCGGAATTCCTGTAACAAGAAGTACATGCTAGAGGCCAACATCCAATCGTGGTTTAGCGTGATAACAGCAGATCTCAAATGTTTGGTGGACTCGATGCCACGAAGAATCATGCAGTAATCAAATCAAAAGAATATTCCAATAAAATATTAACATAAAGCGGTTACAATAACCCGTATGAATGTGTCTAAAATGTACCATTTACAGTCATTGATAAGTAGTAATTGTAATTTAATTCGCTAATTTTTTTAAACACTGAACATTAAGACATGTTTGTCTAGTTTTCCTGAAATTTTGACTTTAATAAAACACAAATTTCTATCAAAAGATCAATGAAATATTTAATCAAAGTCTCTAAAGTGTCCAGAATTAACGTCACTACTGTAGTATGAAAATGTAACATCGCCATAGAAAAAAAGGAGTTCTTACAACTCAGTTGCTCGTTTCAGACTGATTTATGCACAAGTGCAAATTATAAATTTAGAAGTGAAGATCTTCCTATGTGGCCTAAATCACTGATATCTCATGTCATCTATCGCGAAAAACCAAGCTGCCTTAACTGTATAATTTACCATACAAAACTGGCCTCTATTTAGTGACGACTTTCCAAAGTGAAGCACGCAAAGAAACAATAACGTACTGATCGGAGGACTAGCATACACATTTTCCCCGAGAGGGTTAAATTACTGGAGGCGAAGGGGCAAATGAGATACAATAAGCAAAAACAGTAACAAATTTTATTTATACATTCATGATGATAAATTACTATAAAATGTTTAACATACTTGGAGTTTTTCTTTCTCGCATCAAGATTTTACACTGGAACAATTAGGACTGTATATCACTGGCATAAGGAGGAAACTTTTTAACGCTCGATAAAACAAAATTTAACCATAGAATTATACATAACCTTAAAGAAAGCAGGTATACAAGGGAGACTGATTTGTAGAACGAGAGAGTGGTAGTAAGTATTTGGATTTTCTTATTTAATGTATTTTTAACCAATCGATTCTGCAACGCGTATGCCTACTTCTGTAATTTTATTGATCCCCCCCCCCCCCTGCAAGCTGGAAATGAGAACAGCTGTTTCACTACAAAAATTGTGCCGGGAGCAGACGAAATATAGTTTGCTTAAAGGACGCGACCAAACAAAGTTATATGTTGCCTAAATTGATAAGCGCCCTTCCTACTCCAGGTTAAAACTGGCTTGCTACATTTCACACAATTATTCTATGATCCTGGATTGAAGAATGGCTGTTAAAAGGATAGCAGAGAACCTGATTATATCCCCAGAAGACACGAGAAAGGTCTCTGCAAATGCCTCTATGCTGACCTGAAGGATGGTAAGAATTCTGATTTTGGATCGATCTAGAAAGTGTCTTGTACTAAATTTGACGTGATTATATACGCTTGATCAACAGAATGGAGTGGCTTAGGCGTTAACACTGGAAACTCGCATTCGGTCAGTACCGGAAACCCACTGTGTATTGTCGTCCACGCATGTAGTTTTCTAATGTAATTCTCACCTCATTTCCTCCTGCAGTGCCCTTATCAGGACATGGATAAAAAATTCGCCGTCAGAGTGGCCGAGTGCCGAATTATGCTGGTCCAAATTTTCAAAATCCAGAAACCAAAGAACGATTTTATACAGTGTTTCAAGTGATCTGAGAGCAACATCTTCCCGTCCATGTCCGCAAGTTCTTACTGCGCTGGAAGAAAACTCCTAGGTTCAGGCCATGGAAAGGTGATTCAACAGTCCTTGAGAGGAACAGTAAAATTCACAAGGTTCAACATAAACTATTTCACTATAATTTGACTAGCAAAAAAGTATGTACAGAACACACAAAACATTTTAAAAAGTTTAATTTTTGGTCAAGGAAATTACAAATACCAAAATACCCTTGCATTTTAAACGGGAAGTTTTCAAATCTTGCCAAAAAGTATCATTACTTAACACCAGTAGTGGAAATTCCTTATCAAAACATAAAATGTAGTTTGAGCCAAATTAATAATTAAATAAATCTTTTGGTAATGCATAATACCTAAATCACTGTAGATACAGTGAAGAAGGCCCCAGCAGACTATCCCTTAAAGGAAGTCCATGTGTGTGCGCTCACTAGGCTGCAAAGCCGACAGACAAACGCTTAATTCTCCTAACATATCATGGTTGCAACTAGTAGGCAGGCAAGCTAACAATCGGGATATGGATAGTAGCAAAAGTGAAAAGAAAGGGTAAGAAAGGAATAAGGCAACTTAATGCATCGATCGCGGTAGAGGATGTGTGCAAAAACGGCACACGATCTAAAAATGGTGACATAGAGGTCATCAAGTCGAAATCGTCTGGTTTTCTGGGATACAGCCGAGATTTTGCTCGTAGGTTTGCAAAATGCGGGCCTCTATTAAAGCACAATACTATGTAGAATCCCTAAATATGGCGGCAAGCTTTCAAAAGGAGTAGTGTTGGGTAACGAGTATGCATCTACACATGAGCTGCCATTACTTCACTTTGAAATTATGAAATATCAAGCTGATTCATCTGATTTGGCTCTCTCGGACGACCACCTCTTTCCTTATCTCAAAAAACAACTGAAAGTAAGTTTTCAACCAGCGAGAAAGCCACATCAAGCAAAACTTGAGAAGACTAACCTTAAAACGTACATAAACTAGTTCAAATTTTTATGCCATAGAAACCTCCGCTATTGCCACATACATTTGGCGACCTGAACATCAACACAAATTTGGCGAATAGCTCCAAGCTACAGAGAGAGCAGATTCTGAAAGTGTTTTGTGTACTAAGGCGCACTTCCTTTCTTATTCATTAAATAATTTCCTATGCCAATAATGCATTTACGTTATTATTCTTATCTGGAAACGCGCCAGACTGCACTATCGCATTTCCACAAGCTTAAAGTCAGTTTCTTGGCGCGTTACTCCTATCGGTGATGAATGTATTTTAAAAAACGCGTTTCGCATAGTGAGCACGCACATTTGCTTGCCTTTTCGTACGGCAAGTCTTATGTGTCAATGTGCACGCACCTCAATTCATTAACATAAAAATCATGTCTTTGGCCTTCTACTATCTACAAAAGGAGTGAGAGCCGCGTGCTTGAAAAAACTTCTAACGTACTTCAAGCTCTATTTGAGGCAGTCCCTAAACATGCAGCTATTTTTCCACCCAAGCTAAAACCTAGGAGGATCAAGATGTGGGATGGAAAACAAATCGTACACAAGAACTACGGTTTCGAGGACCAAATCCACCCGCCCCATTAATTCATCGTTCAAAAGATATTTTTAATGCGTAGGGAGGATTCGAAACAGCACAACAGAAATATTACAAGTTCGCTATTTAATTTTCGGGATTTGAAGAAACTTTGAGAGATATTATTACTAGAAAGAGCTAATATTGATTAGTAAACTATAGCAGAAGTTAGTAGGCGGTACCCATTGTTAAATGTGGTCGTATTCTCGCTGTCTAAAATTCAGATGGAGGGGACTCGAGGACATTTTCGATTATTTTACAATCATAATCGCAAACTGAGCAAACAATGTGTGGAAAAACTAGTGAGCTTTTATAGACTGTTCCTGTACATACGATAAACATCTATAACTGATTTCCAGACGAGGAAGTACAGCCTTGACGAGGCGGAGCACAAGGGGCGTCCAGCAATTGGCAGTCACAGATGAAAATCTAGCTCGTATAGAAGCCATAGTGAAGAACGATCCGCGAGTGGCTAACAGCGAGACAGAATTTTTGCACAAATATCTTCAAGTGAGAAAGTTCAAAGAGTAGTGCAAGAAAATGGTTCTTTGTTGTGACAATAGAACCTCCCGGCTAATTTACGAGATCATCACATCCATTATATTTTTATTTATTTAAACGCAAAATTATAAAAAGCTTATATATGAACACAAAACTGTTAATAGATGTAAATGGGAAGTCAACAGAAGAAATAAAAACAAAGTGTAGTCTAACACAAGGATGTAGTTCATCCCCAATATTATTTAATATGGTATATATAAGATGACATTCTTAAAGAATAGAAAATGATTGCACATAAAGAAATAGACTTAGGACAAAATAAATCGCTAAATATTTTACTATTTGCAGATGATATAGTATTAATTTTTGGCAAGCAAGATAAACTACAAAAAGCAATATACCACATAAATAAAACGAATAAAGAATACAATATGACAATTTTCAAGACCAAAACAAAAGTAAATTGTGTTCTGAGGTAAATACCCAATAAGAACAAAAGTTGTGACAGCAGAAAAAATAATTGAACAATCGTCCTTTAAAGGTTGTGATATCACACACGAAGATCAAGATGTTAATATAAAAATAAAAAATTCCAAGCTGTGCAGCCAGCATGGCCTTGCCAGCTATTTTTTATGGAATTAAATGTGAGACTGAAACAGGCAGGACCTAATCCGTGATGATGTACTTCGGAACTCATGACAATTCTACTCATTTTCTTCTTGACAAGAAAAAGAAAAACCTGCAAAGGAATTTCCAAAATACAGTGTAATTGTTCTAGTAGCTCGTTCTTGCCCTGACCACTAACTTTACTTTTAATAAGTCAGTCCTGGTGGTCTAATGGTAACCATACCTTGCCTCATGGACCAAGATTGGGTTTTTTCTGGTGCTAGCTTTCAAAATATGGCTTCCTTCGGAATTGAAGTAATGCCGTGTGTCCTGTGTCGTAAATTTGTAAAAGAACCTCAAGCCTGAAAGAAAAGGCCTCTGAGCAAAATTTATCGGCCGTTTCACGCTCTGATTTCAATAAGATGCTGATGACTTGAGATGTTAAAGAGCGTCCATAAATAAACCAAAAATGTACTACTCTTAATAAGATGTATAAATGCATACACACTTGAGAGCAGAAGATATAATGGAAATTAATTTAACTGCCTTTTATTGACAGTTACCAAGCTCAAAACATCCTTTCTGAAAAGTATTACAAAATGTGTCTAACAGAATTTTCTCTTTGGTACCAAGTTTATCGTCTTTATCTTCAAGTTTCGGAAGTTAATGTTCGCCTCAGGATATTTCAGTTCTGAAATCGACTGCCGGGACCAATAGAGGTCGCTAAGGGTGACAGTAAATTTAGTTAGGATATCTTGAGGCACTTCAACGCTGAAGCAACATGGAGTCAAATACTTCGCTTCTCTACCTGTGGGGTGGGAACTTTTCTCCTTAGAACAGGTTCATCGATCTCACAGGGCGCTATAAACCCCACATCAACAAGCACGCTAATCATTAGCGCTTGGCACGGATAAGTTTCTTTTGTGCATGAAGTACAGTGAGATTATTTGAGTTGACGGCCGCCTGAGCGCCGCAAACAGGAAACGGGAGGTTTATAATTTTACTGACACTCATTTTAAATCTGAAAATAAAAAACTAACCTTATTATAAGAGATATTAAAATTGGTGCCCCTCAACGGCAATACATTGCCAGCCATGTGCATAGGGAACCTATCTTTTATCTAGCTTTTCTTCAGTAAGAATACGCCGGTTCGGAACACGTTTTTCGTTACAGAGAGATCCTGTCTCTTGTTAACTATTTAACAAGTTGAACAATTACTCTACCTGGGCAATTTATTGCATAAGACCTTACCATTTCTTTGCATCCGCTTTCATATACGACATTTGTGCACTGCCATAATTTGCCAATAATTTCCGTACAATTTACACAATTTGCTGAAAAAGCGTTTCTCAAATTAACTACATACTACTACCTGTACATGTTGCAGCCGAGCTCTGCCATTAACCTATTGTATGTACTAGTGAGTGTTAATGCACCTGTTGGTTAAAATCGAACATGTTTGCATTTATCTTTCATATCCTTATTCATATTTCCATAAAGTGACCAAATACTATAAGGCATCACTTAAATGTTGCATATACTGTCTGATCTACAAGAATGAAATAAAACAATATAAAATAAATATTTACACAACAGCTTTTAAGTGGTTGTTTAAGCAAATTAGTATTTTTTATCCTGTTGAACAAATCTTCAATAACAAAGATATAAATTCGCCGATTATAACAATGGTTACTAGAGATCATGGCTGTGTAATAAATAGAGAATAGACATTGCTTTTATGCTTTTTAGCATGAGTAGAATGAAATGAACTTTGAGAAAGATCATCAACATTATAAGGGTGAGTGAAGATATCTCATCAAAAACATTTAGATCACTCTTTATTGAACAGCACTCATGTGTCTTTCTGAAAGCAGAGCACTTCAATTTCATTGCAGAATACATAATTACACAACTAATAAACGTTAACATCAGCTACCAAGGAATTAGTAAAATATTACCTGCACTGAAATATAAGACAATTTTTTAAAAAATTTCTCAAATATCCTGAATATTTTAACTGTTCATCCAATCAATGAATATGAAGTATTCCTTCTGATAAGTATCATAAGATTTTCTCGATATTAGTGACAGTTCAGTATTTTCAGCTTGAGCTAAAATTTCTTACGGCAAATTCATCTTTGCTAATAACAATAGACAAACGAGGTAAACATCCACTGATAACGTGATATAAGTACGATGAAAAGATAGCATTGATTTCAAAGTTAACTCATTAAAAATCGGCATCATTATTAATGTTATTATTCTTTTATAATTCAGGTCTACTGAGAGAGAGAGAGAGAGAGAGAGAGAGAGAGAGATGATATTTATTTTTGATAAGATTTATTTACGGACGCTCTTTAATATCTCAGGTCATCAGCGTCCATTCAATTCAGGGCGTGAAAAGGCCCACAAATTTTGCTCAGAGGACTCTTTTTTCAAGCTTGAGGTTCCTCATCGTGCCATAAATGTACATGGACCCACGGCTTTACTTCCGTTCCGAAGGAAGTCATACTTACGATTTTTAGGCTCGAAAAAAATCCATCGGTCCTGACCGGGATCGAACCCGCGATGTTGGCTTTGTGAAGCAAGGAGAGAGCGGGGGGGGGGGAGATGAAGGAGAAGAGAAAGAATCCGTGTATGAAACTGGTTTATATAGTAGCACCATTATTGCTTTCCTTAACCATGCACATAACTCCTCTAACATCTCTTCCGAAATACTTAGAACACTCTTTATGGTTTCACTTATTGAAAATTCAGGAACGTTTCGTGAAACAATTGTCCACATCCTCGGCTGATAAACGATTGTTGGGTCATTCATAGAAGTTGGGTAGGTATGTGGGTTGACTCTGGTGGTCTTGTGATAATCACAGGATTGGTATTGATATGTGATAATTACAAGACCACCAGAGTGTTTCACTGTGTTCCATTCCCAATGGAATTAATATTGAAAAAATATAATTTATAAACTACATTATACGTGTCAATAATTTTGAAATTGATTCATTAAATTGTATAAAATACCACTTTTATTTAATAAAAAAAAAAAATAGCGGCAAAGTAGCGCTGCAAATTTACTTTGTCACGCTGATCTTTAACTGTTACACTGAAGTGCCGCAAAACTGCAACTTTCAATTCTAAAATCACACTAGGATGGTAATAATTAAATAGGCACCTCAGCAAATATATATATATATATATATATATTTGCATTAAATAACATAATGGCAAGTTTTCAAGCGTAATTGTATGGCTTAATTGCTAATTCAGTTTCTTCTTTCTTCAGTCCAAAAGCAGCAACGAGTCATATGTTGTCGGGCATTTTTGGAGCTCAGCGATGGCAACGCGAGAGAGAAGTTCTGCAAACCATTGTAACAGCAGATGAAACCTCTACTATGATCCCTTGTCCAAATGAGAATCCATGGAGTGGCGTAAATCTGGCAAAGCACCGCCTCTAAACACCAAGGTTACTAAAGTCGACCAAGAAGTACATGACCACAATCGTTTGGGACTGTGAAGGAATACTCTTCATTGACTTCAAAGAGAGGAACACCACCATAAATGGTTATACTATGTTGGCCTACTGCATAGACTACGTGCTTCCATCAAAGAGAAAAGGCGAGGAAAGCTGAGTGGTGGTGTGCGCCTTCTTCACGACAACACGTCTGTGAACACAGTTCTTGTTGCAAAGGAAGCTGTGAAGAAATATGCCTTCAAGGAGATCGATCATCCACCTTACAGCCCAGATCTAGCTCCCAGTGACTATTGCCTCTTCTCAAAACTCAAGAAGGACCTTCGAGGAAGGAAATTTAAGTGTGACGAAGAAGTGATGGATGCTGTGTACGCTATTTTGCAGACATGACGTCTATATTTGGGGGGGGGGGATTGAAACGTTAATTCAAAGATGTGAGAAGTGTATTGCAATAAAGGGTGATTATATCGGAAAGTGAAACAGAGTTTTTGTCGTTATCCCTAGAAAATGGTTAGGCCGGAAACTTATGGACTTGCCATCGTATCAATTATGAAAAAGTAAATGTATCACATTCCCGTTACGCAAGTAGTGAACTAGCACACACATTTAAATCAAGAACATGTCGTACCCACTAAACGGATATTTGTAGGTATTTAATTAGCAAGCGTGTCCAAACAGTGTGCAATGCTTGTGTTCTACTCGCTTGTTTATAAAGCAGACCGGCACATATAATTGAGAGCTAATGGCAATTAAAAGCACTAATTTGAATTTCTAAATTCGTTTAGCGTTTCAGACGCTAGCCGTTTACAGTGCTGTTTCTGTATAATGCAAACCCACAGGCACAAGCTCGGCTGTTTCCAAGAGCAATCCACCTGCCAATTCCATTAGTTTCTCTCTAGATTTCTTCTTCCGAGTTCATAAAGAATTCATGATGGTACCAGTTGGGGCAGCTTTGATCAGCAATGCCATTTCTCCTAATGCGGTCTATCTTGGAGGCAGCATGATCATCACCCACGCAGCTACGAATGTGCGTTACACAAGCACGTACACCACAAACAAGCAACGCTTCACATTTCAACCCTCCGTCGTGTAAATATGCCAAAAATATCAAATTTGAGTCATTATACCAGGAAGAGCAAATACGTAATAATAGAAAAGTTTGTAAAATGTGTAGAGCATGAAAACGTGCCAAATTAAAACTTAAGGACAAAGATAAACGTACCAAAACGCTATTAAGGGTCATTTTCAAAGAAACGGACACGTGAATTTGTGGGGACTTGAGAGCCGGTAAGAACACTATAGTGTAAAAAGTTAAATGCAAGTAACTAAATGTCGTCGTTACAGAGTTTCATTAATTTTATAGCGTTTTACAGATAACTACACGTGAACAAAGAACATCCAGTAGATGTGTAAGTGCAATAATTGGTAAGCTCGAGAATGGGCTTAATGTGATAAGTGGATCCAAGAAGTTGCTTTCGCGAACATAACAAGTCTTGAGGATGGCTACTCGAGGTGAAAAAACACTGTTCGACGACCAATATGTTACCCCAATGACACTTACCCATCAGATACAACTTTATAGTGGCCCAGAGAGCAAAGGTCTGCGCTGCAGAGCACTGGACAAAGATGTTCTTCACCGCTAAGAGCAGATTTAGCTTAACAGAATTAATCCGGCGAGAGTTGGAAGGCGGTACCGCATGCAAAAATCTCCGAAAGAGAAATACATGGTGCCTGGGGCGTTCCCATCTGGGGAGGCATGAACGCGGTACTGTAACCAGGGAACGTTAGTGTAATTAAATATCCCTACGCTCCCCGCTCTTGCAGGCCATTTCTTCAAGTACCGTCCGTAATTTATTCTCCAACGGGTTAAAATTGGGACTGCTGGAAGGTCACTTCTGAAGTAAAATGAAGTTAAATACATTTCCCAAAGCCACTGGTGGGTGTTGTCTTTGTGCCGGTCCTGAATCTTGAATTAGCTCAAAGAATTAACAGATTCCTAAAAGCATCTCGATGCACTTTGGCGAAGGATTTTTACTCCTTTTCCGAAGAAATACAGCCCAGCTGCGCCTTTATAAGAAGTAACCCAACATAATATGGTGTGCGCAGGTCGGTGACCCCCCGAGAACCCTTGGAGCTTTGCCTCAAGACTTCCTTAAGGCAGAGGATTAAACTCAAATCATTTTGGCGGTTGAACAATTCTTCAATTATGAATATTTCTTCATCACTGAAAAGAATTGCCCTGTGTCCATTGCCTGAGTAATGCTGAGGAACGGGTTTCTATTTTAATTCCCTCTGTACACAGCAGGTAAGCTTTCAATCCTAGGTCACTACTCAGCACATTTTGAAATTCTAAATTCACGAGCAGTCACGGATGTTTTCTCCCAGGATTTCTCCATTAAGAACCGCTATTGCATTCACCAGGTTCTTCGTCCTTATGGTACATGGGCTTACTTTGTTAAAAGTGGTGTTGACCAATCTGCCTCAAAGCTTGTAACAGAATTTACGATATGTATAGGTAATACATAGCCGTAAACGAACCTGTCGGCGCCAGTTACGTAAGCAGTACATTCCTCTGAGAGATGCTCTCGTAGTTGAATGACATCCGCTACTGAAGAACATCGCTTCTCGCCGTTGTACACGTGCCATAGTTTCAGGTATGAAACCATTTCTGAATGCGCAAACGTTTTGTTACTTACCTCTTCTTACCTATTGTTTTTTAAACTACCCCTGTATGTCATAAGGTAAATTAGGTATACCTTTCCTATAGACAAACGCCTCTTGTAAAGCACAACTAATAAAAATCCGTTTCGCCCCCAATATATTTTTAACTCGTTTATAAGGGTGAATCAAATATAAGGAGGGATTTTTGCTTTACCGCTACTTAATACAGAGCCAAACAAGTGTTTGAGACGATCTTCAATTTCTCACTGAGGATGAAAAGATTGCATGTGTGGGCATGGGTTCACAATCTTTTGGTTCAATAGATGGAATCAAGGAGAAATGTTTCTGCATCGAATCATAATCTGCTGTGAAACGCTATACTCCTGAGTCGAAGCAATCGAACATGGAATGAAGAAAAAGAGGGGCATTCGCCCAAAAACTTACTTGTCAGCTTTTGGCAGTTTTCTGAGACTCCTATTGCATTTTGTTCTTCCATTTTCATGAACGTTCAATCAATGCAAATTATCATTGCCAGCTTCTGTTTTAGACAAAACGTGCTTATCGGCGGCAAAGACGTCAACAACAGAATCGAAAAGTTCTCCAAGACAACGCCCATCCGCATACAACTGCTTTGAATAGGAAAAACTTAAGCAGAACATTGGGATACCCTCCCTTTAGTGCAAACTTATCCCTTACCATTTTTAGATCTTTGGGTGATGAGCAATTAGAGATTAGGAAGCATTCGTGTGCGACTGACTGGAAACCAAATGCACTCTTTGCATTCAATAAACTAAAAACCCGATTTATATTTTATTCAATTACGTATTTGTAGCAGTGATCACTATGCCTATGTACTTTATGTTCCAGGTTTATATCTACTCTTGGATTCTATTTAATCTAGTTCCGATGACCATTGGTTACATCAAGCGATAAAAAATATTCAACAATGTACACGGATTTCCAAAACGTTAAATTATCCGAGCGGACGAGCAGAAGTTACGTACACAAACCCAAAACTCTAGTTAAAATATTATTTACTTAAGCCTGAACTATAATATTTTCCTATGGAATAAAGGTTAAGCAAAATACAAGTAAATTGAAAAGATGCTATTAGGTACTGCGGCAATAAAAATGCAAACTATTTTTACTCACCTTTTCCTACGAGGCTCGTCTCCATATCCTCCATATTGGTCTGCATGGTTCTGAAATTAAGGAAAACAAAATGTTAGCGACTAGACACCCAAAGGCAATGCACTGTATGACCCATCCTTTGAAACTTTTCGCTAATGAAGACAGCCTTGCTTGTAAGGGTTAATTTCCTTTGATTAACTTGGTACTTAGAAGTTTTGTCTGTAAAGTACCGCATTTCGATCATCTCATTGTCATTAATAAAGATGTTCAACTACAGCTGAACATTTGTATAAAAAGACCAGCTTTAAAATATCCCAAAGAACACTAAAATGGTAGTTATTGGAATATATGCTGCTAGGCGCAAAAGTTTAACTGAAACTCCTGTCCTGGACCTCTGATTTTTAATTACTTACTGGTAGGAATTCATTCACAGCATACCACAAGCATCATCAAGCCGTGTGCAGATTGTTCCTGGGATAGATACTGTGGTAGTTTCCCGCAGTGGTGAGGTTGAGATGATGGAGCAATGGCGGAATGAGATGCAGGGGAAACCGGAATAGCCGCAGAACACCCTATCCCAAGAGACACTTTGTCCGCCACAAATCCCACTTAGGCCGCTGGGATAGAACCCGGGCCGCTTCGGTGTGAGGTAACCAATCTAACCATTCGGAGTGTAAGAATTAACTTACATTAAAAAAAAAGATATAAATTTAAACCAAAACGCAAATATCTTTTTTCAGTGAGAAGGAACATGCCTTTTATAACGTGATAGCATTACCAATTCCTTGTAGGCCCAAGATCGCCGGATCAATCCCGGAAAGAGTCTATGGATTTTTTCAGGCGTAAAAATGGTCAGAGTGTCTCCCTTCGGAAGGGAAGTAAACCGGGAGTCACTTGTCGTAGATTGACGGTAAATAAAATACCTCAGGAGTGAAAGAAGAGGTCTCTGAGCAAAATGTATCGACCGTTTCATGCCCTAATTGTATGGGATGCTGATGACCTAAGACGTAATACATCATCCGTAAATAATAAATAAGCATTACCATTTCATATTCACGACAATGTAACCCAGATACAAACATGAGAGGTTTAAAGACAATTAATGACTCTGCTGAAAAAGGACGCAGACTGCACGATAAGAGCTCGAATGTTGAAATGGGAGAACTAAAAGGAGACGTAACACAAAAGTTAAGCACATTGAGCGAGAACTGATTGGAGAATGACAAAGGAAAGGTTCTTTAAACAATTTCTAAACCGCTACCCTCTGGAAGACATAGCAGGCGTTGGAAAATGTGTTCTTGGAACAAAATGTCATCGATGCAGAATACGCAAAGAACGAAATTGCAAATCCCACAACAGCATTTTTTTTTTCTTTTCCTTTTCCTGAAAAAGAGTTAAACGAACAAAACCGAACATGAGGAAGCATTTCTTTCATTCTCGCGGCCGCGACCCACAGGTTAAGAAACACTTAATGATTTCTACTTTTGGTTTAAGTAGATTAATTAATAAGCAAATGCTCCTTTAGAAATATTATGTGACAGATCTTATCAACCGCACTGAACATTTAACGTGATTTAATCAACCTAGTAGAACAGAACGAGATTTTACTTCAACCTAATTGGAACATCCTTCAGCATCCGCTTTCGATTCGCTTAATTATAATGCATGTCCCGATTTCGGCATTAATTGTGAAGACGCTTTTAACTGAGCTCTAGAAAAGTAAATAAAGGGGATATAAATTGTTCCTTAGAGGTGTTCTCTTACACAACAGCCTTTCTGATGAAAGTAAAGACTGACGACCAATTGTGACAATAGCGTGTAGAATGATCTAATATAATTGCACTAGCGAGGCGCTCCCAGATATTGCTCAGCTGGCAGAAAATTTGTAGCTGCTGATGTCAGCACGGGGATTACCAATATATTACAATGAGACGAGTCGTCATTGTGGGAAGCTTCATGGTAACTCAACCCAAAAAGTATCATGCTTTTCTCACACACTTGGTAGTGGTGTAAATGTCAAATTTATGAGACTTCTGTGGCTCTGGGATTTGTCCGTGTGTAGGCAGGAATATTTTCAATCAAAAACGCGTCTAAGGCATTGTTATCAAACTGTTCGTGTAGAGGACCCTTCGTGCTTATTATTCAGCTCAAATAACGAATCTAGGGAAACTTTTGTCAATTCGCCATGAGGATTTCACTAGTCACATAACGAGTCTACGAAAACTTCCGTCAATTCCGCCACGAGGATTTCACTAGTCACATAACGAGTCTACGAAAACTTCCGTCTATTCCGCCACGAGGATTTCACTAGTCACATAACGAGTCTACGAAAACTTCCGTCAATTCCGCCACGAGGATTTCACTAGTCACATAACGAGTCTACGAAAACTTCCGTCTATTCCGCCACGAGGATTTCACTAGTCGCATAACGAGTCTACGAAAACTTCCGTCTATTCCGCCACGAGGATTTCACTAGTCACTTAATAAAACTAACAGATAACTTATATGAAGAATCTCTTGGTCATGCCTAGATCTTCCAGGCAACGGCTGAGTTGTTGATTTGGTTTATTTACGGAGACTCTTTAACATCTCAGGTCTTCATTGTTCCATTTCAGGGCGTGAAAAGCCGATAAATTTTACTCAGGGGCCTCCTCTTTCAGGCTTAGGGTTCTTTTTCGTGCCCTAAATGTACGACACGGGACCCACGGCCGTGCTTCCCTTCCGAAGGAAGCCATATTTAGGATTTTTATGCACCAAAAAAATCCATCGACCCTGGCAGGAATTGAACCAGCGATCTTGGGTTTGAGAGGCAAGTATGCTTACCACTAGACCATCAGGACCGACACGACGGCCTGAGGATGAAGACAAGCACTACATAAGTCAACAAGCAAAACGCTTCGGAAATATATCTATCCAATTTTAACTAACACTCAAATTGATAAGAGGCATAATATATTACCCAAAGTTCAAAGCAATGTCATGTGCTCTGCACATACCGATTCTTTACTTTAGTTCTAAAGCGAACAAGACTGTGATGAAATGCGGAAGTATTTCACTATTTTCATTAATTATGCCATAGAAGTGCATTTACAATGTAAACAATTTCTGCTGTTTGTGGAGCAGTGGCATTTGCTCCTCAAACAGCAATAAAGCATATCACGTCTATTTTGGTTCATAAGTAAGCGATTATAAGAAACCCTGGCTGCCCCACTATTTGGTGTAATAATAAAATAACAGAAAAATTACAAAATAGGGGAAAGTCAAAAAGTAAGTTTCCCTAATTTTTTTGTAGGTTGCGGGTAAACGGCTGGTACTCAGATACATAAAAGAAAAGCTTATAAAACTGAGTATTAATCTTCCTGTACTTTTGCTGCATTGACTTTAGTTGTTACTATGAAAACCGGGAATTTACAGCCACTTTGACATTTTCATCACTTAAAAATTGCTCTTCTGGAAGAAATTTCTTTAAAACTCCGAAGAGGAAATACTGACTTAGTCAGATGTCTAGGATGCATGGTTCAGCTGCTGAAACTCACTCTTATGACACCCTTATTTTTTTTAACATATATTTGTCGTACATCAGCAAAATAGAACCCATCTTAACTAACGCTGGAAATGCCCAAATTTTAATTAATAATTTCCCAATCTGTTTGCTGAAATGCTCAATTTGCTAATATTTGGGAAGCCGAAATTTGTTTGTCTGTCAAAATTAAATTCTAAACATACATCTTTCCACAAGTCGCCCATTGTGAGGGTCATCTTTAATGGACTGTCTACTCCACATAAACTTCCTTCACGATTTGTATTTTACAGTATAATGCTGCAGACTCATAAAATGCAGCAATGGGGCTCCTGGATCTCCTCCAGCATTTTCCCTGAGAAATTTTATCCCTGAACAGCGCTTTAAAATCACGCAGTTTCTTACTAGGTTTACACCAGGACTCTGCAGACATCTTGCACCGTCCAATTTATGACTTGCACTGAGCCGAGACTGTGCATGCATCATAACTTTGAAACATGTCACAGCATGCATAGGCTTGTTTCAAATTGCTCAGAGGTCTATTTCATGCTCGGGCAGATTCCTGAATGTCCTTTGTAGGTCAAGATAAAAAACTCTTTTCTTTCTGTATTACTCATATTTCGACGTAATCACCGAAGTTATTCAAACAGTTGTCAAAACATGAAAAGTGTTTCTATTTCCTGACAATTCATCGTCACTGTAAAATTGTCCGTTTATGCTTCTTTATGTCCTCAAACAGATGAACGATTAGTCCATTTATACAGATCCATTCGTCTCCACCTGTTTTACCTCATCATTTCATCAAAGGCATTGACAAATGCATCTGATGTTGATAGACGGTCATTCCAATCTTCGTTTTCACAGTAGTTCTAGCTGCGCAAATTTATAGCAGTTTCCACACTTGGCGTATGGAGCAGATTCTCTCCATATTCAGACACATCATCTTATGCATGTTTACAGATTCCGTGTTTTCTATCCAAAGAAAACGGTTGACTCCTGTGGCCACTCGTTCAGTACCGTCAATCAAAATATAACTTGGATACAACTAATTTTTCTATAATTTATAGCGAGCAATTAGTGTCTAATAAGGATAAATACGTAGTTTTAAAATACAATTCACTCAAAATAGTACGCAATCTGGATCATTCTCATCCAATATTTTGCTATAATTATGAGGTTCTTGGAGTGTGATTCTCAGCTTGCCCATCTTCTTTCTACGTGCAATTTGTAAATTCTTGGAGCATTTGTCGTCTCTTATTGAGATTAAATTATGTTCATAAATTCTCCGCATTCTCGCCTTGCCGCAAGTGCTTCCTGTTGCGTTACTGTTAAATGAAATTACTTGTTTATGCCACTTCACGTTTACCAAGTATGAAACAGACTTGGGTAACATATTTGGGTTTTTGATAACACCGTTAAAAACATTTATAACTGAATAATTTCTATGCAGTCATGGAAAATCGGTAAACTTCGGCACCGTTAGTTAAAAGTCGTTAGAATTCTCTCTTAGCGAGATAAAATTATTAGAACAGTAAAAGCGGTGGATCTGGTCGAAAAATTACTAAATTGGCAACCCTGGTGCCGAAGTTCTGTTTTACCTGTACACGGGACTACAAGTTAGTGCATACATAAGTTGCAGCGCGCTTCGTTCCTTTCCTTTCGGAGTACTAAAATGAGAAAACTTACTTATTGACTTACCTCGAGCAAACAGAAATAGCACGCAATAGCTTTCCAAACTGACTATAACTCCAGCCATTGAAATATCTGCAGCTTTTCTTAACACCATTGAAGTTCAATTCGTTTCTAACCGCAAACGTCCTCTACCTCTTGCAAGAAAGTTCCACATGGGAGGCAAGAACTTTTGTTATTAAACATTCAAATCCGCTCTAAGCCGTTTAGTTTATTTCGGTAGATTACCAAAGTGTTTCCTTATGTATGGAATTACAACTGCATTAGTAGGCATTCAAGAACCAGCTGTGGCTTTGACAGCTCTACGTAATGAATTCCTTCCAGCTGGATGGTTAAACCGAAGAGAATGCTGCACTGTCTTATTGCAGAGGAGCCACACTTACGACTATAGGAGGTGTCGTGTTGTATCACAGAGTGTCATTAAGAGATGTGATTTTAAAAAATACACAAAGATGCCGCCTACACAATATACACTGTCATTTGTTAACTGGGCGGACACTCACGTAGGCGCTTAGAATAGCATCTGGACATGAATGATTTGAACATTAAGTAAAAGAGCAAAGCAAGTGCTCTGCATGATATTTTGCTCAGGCCTCCTTTGTGTGTTCCAAGAGGGAAAAAAACCGTATAGGTTGAACGCGATTGCATTTAGACACAGCTATTCATAGATGCCCAACTCTGCTTTACCGATAAAAGCGGTATACGGCAAAAAGATTTACTACTTTACCTTCCCAGCGGTACGCAAATACATAAAAAGAATGAGGTTACCGGTAATTTCTTGCTGTAGCGAATGCAATGGTGAATTCGTTGTTAAGAATCAAGTATATTAAATGTTAAAATGTACTATAAACCTAAGCTGCATAATGCTTTTATCAATGTAATAAATGCACTAGCAATCTTATAACAATGCCTACTTTAGAGCATTATAGGAAAATGACGTCCTTATTTATAAGTAGCAAAATAATATGAAACAAAACAATTACTTAGTAGTTCACATAATGCAACTATTCAACGTTTATCAAAATATAACCCATATCACACATATGGCAATAATTACTATTGCCCAGAATGTAAAATTGGTAATTCAAATTTTATGAGTGTCTTTCTTACTGCCATGACACAAAAGATTATGCATGAATGTATGAAAAAGTTGGGAAATAAAGTATTTTATTGCTAAAACTTTCGAAAATGTTTAAGAGTATAACGAACGGTGTAGTAGTAGTCGAGGCAACATTTTTCTCTACTTCATTAAGGCGTCTTGTAACTGAATTATGTGCTGAAAAAGGTGATTTCGCAGATTTTCTCAAACGCCATTGGTGCTCTTTTATTCTCCCTCAATCAGGAACGCAGCTGTTAACAGTTCGAACCCAAAAAGTGTTATTATATTTAAATCAGGGTATTTACCGGACCAGTACAAGATATGGATGTCGGGATGTTGATTAGAGTATTTCTTCATATTCAGTCGTATTCATATTCTGTAATTTTTTATACAAGACTGTTTCTGCCTATTTATTGGCGAAAGTTGTGCAGTCATGCTGCTCTGAAATAATGAACTGTTTCTCACTGAAAAAGTATGCCAAAGCCATATGCTTACTACCCACTCCCCCAAGTGCGGTGCCTTCGGTTTGTCTGTGTAGTGAGACTATTTCAGGACATCGTTATTAAAACCAAATGGTGTGCTCAGCTTTGACATTTCACAATCTGTCAACCGAAAAATAGTTCCTAGAACTGACCGCAAGTTATTATTTAACAGGGCTCCAGAGGCAGTTTCACGTGCAGTGTTTTTCTTCCTATATTGCAAAGCTAGGCACTTGGCTTGTTCTCACTCTTAAGAAAATTTCCCATCGTGCTTTTGGGCGCCCCACAAAACACCTCCCTGTGGCTTATATATGAAAACTAGCTTTGTGGGTCTAGATGAGTAAGTTTTTCTATATGATGCAGCCATGAATTTCAAATTATATTTAATGTTTCCGCGAGTAACTTCTTTTACGATACTCCAAAGTTTATTCTGCAATATGTCCTAAAAAGCGCATTTCTGCAGATTCAATTCTTCTTGCTGTTCTATTTACAATTCAAAGTTTTCACTACTACATGCCAAGAAGAGTAAAATCTAATTATAGTTTCGTTTCTGCTTTTATTTCGTAACGGACAATTCCACAGATTTTCCCAAATGTCATTAGTTTTTTATACAAATCTTTATCCTTGTCACTTAAAATGTAGCTACCTAGGTAACTAAATTTTCTGACTCATTCCATTATTATTGTTTTATTCAACACAATTTTGGATCTAACAGGATATTTTCCTTCATAGATAATGACTTTAGATTTTTCTGTAGATGTTTGATATTATAATTTTGCATAACTGTTGTTTATATATTGCTCTTTAATGTTCCTCAGTTTTCTGCGGTTTCATGACTAAATTCACGTTAACTCTACTCAAGCACAGTCCTTCCCTTTCCGATAGTCACATTGCTTTTCTTTATTACTGATAACTGCCATTTTATTTTAACACATATAGTAAATATAATTCAGAATAAAGGTATAGAATATGTACAGACATGGTTTTCTTTTTGTAATATACAAAAAGTGCAGTAAACGCAATAAAAATTCTGGAAATGACTATTAGCTCCGGAAGACGCATTTCTTCTCTATTTTGCACAATAATTGTAAAGAATAACTGGTATACTAAGTTTTTCATGGTTTTGTCGCCCGTAGTATGCCAACTGGTGGGTCGGTAATGACAGCGGTAACTACCTTCAGAGCGGATGTAGTATTTGCATTACTGGTGCACACTACAAGCAAGTACCTTATGTAATACATCAGTTCTAGCTGGAAATACCCAGACTGGCACTCAATATCAGTCAGCTGTTCAAAAAATGATGCCACTAGATGTCTTTCCTGTGTTTTTATTATATTTATGCTATTCTTTAAAAGTTAGCCACTATTACAATGTAGGCACTTATCTTGCACCTCTATAAAAACGGGGTTTTCTGTACTCCATTTGCGTCGAAACATCATCACGTAAATGGAAACTTCGCTCATCAGTAAAGAATATTAAGCGTGGATACATTACATTTAATGTTCCGTAACAGGCAATTACAGAAATTTACCCCGATATCAGCATCTGCCTGCAGTTGTGGACAACAGTGACCTTGTATGCTTTAATGTTTAAATTGATACAATTTTCTACAAAGATGTCACAAATGTGCGGATATAGCAACACATTTACAGGATCATAAAATATGTGCTTATTTTCATTGTAACGTAGTGCAAGAACTGTAATCAGTTACACGGATATTCCATCCGCTTCTCCGGGAGTTACCGCTTTGACTGCCAACCCAATGTGTGTCTTTAACATTTTGCTTTGGATTTCAACACAAATGAAGAGATTAAGATGTGGTTAAACTCTTACAAATAAAAATAGTATTAAAAGCAATGATCAGCACACACGATATATTCATAATCCAAGTTAATCTATCACCAGTGAACGCTGTGGCGAGTTCTCTTGAAATTGAGGTGCACATTTGTCAAGCTTCTGTTGAAAGAGTATCAGGGCTTCTGTTGATAAAGATAAAACATGTCGGAAATGTTTAATCCCCCGATAAACAATTATAACTACACAATAGTTCATCCTGTACTTTTGCTGAGCTGAAGAATTTCTTTGTACAATGCCAACTACATTCCAGTTCAATGTCCAGAAGCATTGCGATCATAGCACACTTCGAAGGCCTGTAATGCTTCGGTGACTAGAAGCTTTAAAGTTGAAGATCGGGACAACCTGATTTACCGGAGTTCATGAGTAAACCAGCAAGTCGTTGAAGCAGAACTGCATGACACGCAGCATGTCAACGCAGTGTTGCGCAGTCAGGGGGAGAATAGGAATTGTAACAGGGTGAACGAATGGTAATGCCAACATACAGGATCTGGTTTTGAGTAAGCAACAGATCGCTGTGCTAAAAGATTATGCATATCGCGGAGCTGGGCGTAGTGGATGGTTCTGCCTACGGCTCCCGGAATTGAGTAGGTGATGGAATGCGGGATCTCTCTGCGGGCTTCACGGACATCAGCAAGGGAACTGTGCTTATGAGACTGTCGTAATTATCGCGTCCAGCACCGCCATTCCGTACAAGAAACCGAGACTGAACCGCGGTGAATTCTCGCCATATACACGGGTCAAGCAGGAATATTCTGTGTGTGAGGACTGCAGCAGCGCACGGACAGGCACTCTTGCACATCCAGACCTTGCAATTCTTCGGCAGCGGAAGTGGCAGCTTCCCAATTCGCTAGTAGCATTCCGTGGTGCATCTTACAGTGAAATGAACCTAACATGAGCATTTACTTGTGTACAATTATAATTGGCTATATTGAAAATCATTTCTCGAAGTTGATCGCGCTTGGCATTGTGGGGTAAATACGTGTGTAGAGATGCTTCTAGGCTGCCTTGTTGATTGACCGTTTGTAACTTTAGGAGTTACTTTTGTTGCCTCTAGATCGGGAAATGATGAAGGAACCGTTATCATTGAACAATACCTTCAAATGTCATAAAAGGTGTTATTTCAAAAGTTGAATATCGCCCTCGTTTTACTGACAGTTAAAATGGTAAAATGAGAACCACCTGATTACAGTTTCGATGCAAACAAGTACATTAACAGACTGGTCATGATGACACATGGATATAGAATGGATATCCAGGTTTGCGATCTCGCTTTGGGGCATCGCGAAAGATGAAGTTTTCATCAGAAATCACAGGATCTAATCACTTGCCAAAGCTCGTAGTACAGTCTTTTCAAAACTTGGATATTAATATTATGCCATTGTTGCTCAAATAATGTTGAATTGTGTAATTCACGTGGTTTTCAGTGCGAGCAAATTTTGTAAAGAAATGTACAACAGAAGGCCGCTATTCTTTGTGAAAGGTTTTTGTGGAAAATTACTTTTATCTGATACTGTATTATGTTTTTTGCCTCAAGTTTTGTAGAATAAAGAGCTAAGTGTCTATTGAAGTCATGCACCCACTAATATGTTACTGTTATCAATTTTAGTGACGTGTAACCAGATATTTTTTTAATTTCTAGCGTTATTTATGAACACGATTGCATTTGGCACTGGGTAGGCATAACTGGCCAAGAATGTTTAGGATTATCGTTCAAATATCCATGGATATTAGCAAGTACGACTGCTGTAACGTTTCACTTTATGCGATGCTACGCAATAATGGAAGGTAACACCCAGTTGGCTCACAAACAGACGTCAATCACTGGAAGTGACAGCTTATAAACAAAGATCCAGGAAACTGCGAATACTTCCGCTAGTATTGGCTTTTTTAACACCCTAAAAATATTTCAATAATGGGGCCTTCTATCTTCGACACCAACCTTAATGTGCACGTCCCAGAAAACGGCGGAAGCACCTCTTTCATGTTGGGGCAGAACCTGATAGAGCATGTTCATTCATTTCTTATTAGTTTTTTTATATAACGATGATGAGAGCAGATTTCTTCCTCCAGAAAACGAGGCAATTTCTTTCGCTAATGCCAAAGTATCTCTCTTCCTCTTTAAACTCGTTTAAGAAAGGGCTTAACAAGTTCTTAGTTGTGCTTTCTTTGATATTAATTTATATAACGCGACCAAAAAAGTTCTGTCAACTTCAGATCATACATTTCACAGCATCATATTTTGATCAAAATAATATCTTCAGTATTAATACAATACAATTTCTATCGACAATCTTGTGTCTACTTGATGGAGAATTAATTTTGATGCGATAGGACTCTTTGTGGTAGAAAGCAAAATATCCATCCAACGCAGTTTCCCAATCGGCAAAAGTTCGAAATTGTTGTTCATGGTGGTGATTATCCAAAGGAAAAGATGGCAGCCTGATGTTACAATATCTTGGGAATATGACAGGTGCAATAGTCTCCCAATCAATAGGGATAATGGTTCCACGAACCACCTTGGCTGTATGTGGCGATGACGGCGTCTTGGAGTGTCGTAGAGGATCCACTTCTCATTGCATACCAGCAAACAATCAAGCAAGGAATTCTTCTGATGACGTGGCAATACAAAACGTTTCGCTTTCTGAGCCAATGTATTTATGTCTTTTCTATAACTGACAGAGATGGCACCGTACGGTTTCTGCACTGACGTTGAATTTTTGTGCCACATTCTCATAAGTGCGGTTGTTGTTTTCCTTCTTGTCTGTTTTCCTGTGCGAGGCTCATCCTGCAGGTTTTCGTCGTCTTCGCGATACTTGGCCAACCATCTTTGCAGCATCAGCACCGAATACCTAGAATATTCGCATTGTTCTGCAGTTTATATTTATAGAGAATACTAGCTTGTATTATCTTTGGCTACAATTAGTTTGTTTTAGCTTAATTATTACCTATTTAATTTTTGCCAACGCATGATATTTGAGCATTGGGAAGATCCGGCAGAATTTTTGGCCAGATACAACAAGAGAATGTTGAGATTGTGTTTTCATAAATGAATGATTAATGGGATGCTGCTCAGCATCACAAACAGCAAAATATTGAATGAAAGTGTCGTTTAACTGCTGAGGATACAAATTTAGATTTTATTTTGCTGAGGTTACCTAAAGCATTTAATGGCATGCTCGGCAAGAGAGATGACGGCTCTCTTTAAGATTTGTCACACCACCTGACAGTCTTTCACTGCAAGAAACAGCGGGCAACAAACTTTACACCACTACCGTCCTTTTCAGCCAAGCCAACGATATGGGAATCTGACAATGTTGAATGATTTGTCTGTTAATTATTAAGTCTCCAAAAATATAAGGACCAAAGTTGAGCCGACAATCACATAGAGCAGGGAAAAGAAAGATAATCCCTCCAAGTTACTATACTGTCCGCTGCGACTTCGAATCCTGTCAGTTTCGCTCCATGCTGTATAAATCGCATCAGGTGCGCGAGAAGCAGATAATGTTATCTGCGTTATTGTGATAAATACACATTAACGTGCTGGAGTAGCCATTACTTAGCAGAATAAGAGTCTGAACTGCAATGTGAGGAACATTTTATAAACTGTATACATTTTCTCACTTCTGACATTTACTCTCATACCAGAAATCTCAAAGCGTTCTCCGCTCAAGAGGTCTGTTGCAGTTTTTTAATGTGCTCCTTTTTGAAAACACTTTTACAAGTTTTCTACGGAGACACAAAATTAATCTATAATTTCAACTACAAAAATTAAAACTAATGCAAGTTACAAGCTCAACGATGCTCCAGAAATACTCTAAACTGTTAATATTATTCTGAGTCTAATGAAAGCTGAGATACGATTTAACAAATGCATGTGGTTGACCATAGCATACAGATTTCCCTTCCTTTGTAAATAGTTCACAGAATATCCGCTCAGTTCAGAATGCTATTTAGGTTATTAATAAATAAAACGATCAATTAACAGCTGTAAGAGGCTTTCCAAACAATCATTTTAACTTTACATGAACCTGCTGAACTAATAACAAGCTATGACCATTGTGTGACTAATAGAGGCGTGTGCTTCAATGTATATGACTTGTCCAAATGAAAGTTACTCTTTTTTCTGTAGTGATTTATTGGTTGGAATACATGAACATACAGTAAGTTAGAAAGATACATGGGTGACATCCTTGCTTGTTCAAGCAAGTGTACCAAAGCGTCAAATAATTCACTTTCACTTAAGCAAAGAACACCCATGGATCACTGCGTAACTAATCTGGGTACCCAATGTGCGCAAACAAACCTTGTGATATTCCAAACGTCTATAGAGAATGACGTGAACAGTTCACTTGCTCAACAACAATGTATCTGCAATTTCTTGGTTGGTCATTCGGCTATTCTTTATATACAGTTGCAGCTTGACCAGGTCTAGGCTTGTCCTCGGTGCACACAGGTCCATCACTAAATTCGCCACACTATCTCAATACTGTGCTGTGTGACAGACAGGAATTACAATACACTGCACCATCAAATCACATCAGTCTGCTAACCACCAGAATAAACACAAAACTCTGAATAGTTAAACTACGACGCTACGAAAAAAGTCAGAAGTTAAATTTTGGAAATCCTTATACACGCCTAACTCCCTCCACCATTTCCAGTCTTAGTACCGATATTCTTGCTCTTCCCCACAGTTCCACACCAGCATAATCACGAAATAAAATATGGCACATAATAATAAATTATTACCTTTCTGCATTCTGAAATTAGAAGCACCTTCAGTTAAAATAAACTACGCAGAAATAGGGAAACTTGTTCGTTCTTACACCAACGGATATATGTATTAGTGGCATATGAAATTCAATAAGATTCCCTAACGAAAAGGAGACCACAGACTCACTGTCAGACACCAGATACTGGGTTTTATCTACTCCGCTCGTATTCTAACAATCATGGCACCCGAAGCATTTATATTTTCAAAACCATAAAAAAAAAAAAAAATAAATAAATAAAAAATAAAATTCACCTTTGTGATATGATCCTAAATCCGATATTTTATTAATGCGGTGGTTTTTCTTTCTATAGATAAAACCTAATATGCATACACAAATTACGCGGCGAATGAATGCAGCGCAGGTATCTTTAAAAATGTCAATAACAGACTTTTAATCAAAGCATATACGTAAATGAAAGAAAACCGTTTGGAGCATTGCATGCATAGTGTGTTAGTGAAAATATAAAATTGATGCATTAAAGGAACAATGGCTAGCGAGAGGGGGAAAAAGTTATGTAAGAAATGCCTTGAAAGGTAAAAAATGTCAATATGAGAGTTTTAAACCAAGATTTTTCATCGAAGATTATTGCTTAATTCGATTAAAATCACGTGACAAAACGTCTATCAACAAAAAATAAGTCATTTTTCTTAAAGAGAGAGACAAGAGTTTTTAAGCTTGCTGGTGCACAAAAACAAGATTCTATTATCATTAATGGAACGTGTTTACAAGTAACAGTAAAGGTGCGAGACAAAACAACTTCATCCCATTCTGGTGAGTTTCGAGTGTGTGATGTTATCGTTATTGTCTAAGCAGAAACACACTGCAACACCACATGCTTGGAAATTCTCCAGCATTGGCACGGTTTTATGTATATCAAAGATTGAGAAGAAACTATATTTCCTATGTCTTATATTATTAAGAATATCTGAGGATATCTTATTAAATAACGAATGAATACATAATTCACTTTCACTTAAGCAAACGATCTCTGTTAGCACTATATTTATACTTAAAGAGACTGCTCAGACGTTGCAATGTTGTTTTTTCTGAATTCTGCACTCCTAGGGCGTAGCATATAGAGGTAACAAATGAGGACTGTAATCTCAGTACCAGAGAAAAAAGGCCATCAACATACTATACAGACATTGCCTTCTAAACTCGACGTTATAGTACAATGAAACTTATTTTCCATTATATCAATAACGGCAGACATCCTTTGCAAATACTTCGTAAATAAGTTAACCACGATGGCAGCATGTTTTGGACTTACAGCATTGGTGGAAAAACTACAAGAAAAGAGAAGTGGTGATAACAGATTTGGAACAGAAATATCAAGAATCTCTATAAGATAAAACAGAACATGCTCAAATTTGTCATTAGTGCGCATAAGTCCTCTAGGAGGGGAAGAATGTCCCGCTAAATGGGGATTTGTGTGATCATATCGACCAAAACATGTATAAGCACTAAATGAAAATGACAGGGACGACTTAAGAGTTCTGCGGATGGTATCTTATGCGACATTAAATGGTCCTGACATTTACAAAATGATTTTAAGGGGCGTTAACACTGTGTGCAACGCCACAATTGTGTTTACTGGCATATGGTACTATCATGTAACACCTAAAATCTACTGGTGTGAATTTTGGCGTAATATTTGGAATGGAAGTGTCATGAGACCATTTACTTTTTAAGGAACAGTTACCAGCGAACAATATCTTGAATCGTTAAAAGATGAAGTTATTCCAGAACTTCAAAAACATCCACGTTTTGTCAAGATGCCAACTGGATGGAGAGCAGCCTCATTAGGATTTAGAGGTGTAGAATATTTTAAGCAATTTCACGTATGGCTTGGCCGCCTTGGGCACAACAGAATAGCCACGAAGTCATGTTTTTCTTTGATCTACCGGTGGTTGATGGGGATACCGTAATAAGAACATAGCCTATCAAATTTATTTTTGAGTTTGTACCTTCTACTGGCAACCTTACACGTCTGCACTAGCGTTAAATTCTAGTAATGGGGAAGGCATCAATAGGAGTCGATATTAACAGTACGCAGCGCTCTAACCAAATTCGGCAAACATAAAATAAACTAGCAATACAACAAGCTGAAAACACGATATGATCGAAATACTGAGGACTTTGTCAAAATGAGTACTACTTCCTCATGACAACGTCCACCCCCCATAGAGCTGTGCAATGGTTTGAAATTTGAAGTGTTTAATAATCTACCATACTGCCCGCGATTGAAGCAACCGTGCTTTCACTTATTTGGATTTTAAGAGCAATGGTGCTAAATTGGTAAAAGACAATGCTGAAAACCTCTCGCTTGAAGACAATGACTATCGAAATTCAATGTGTAAACAATTTCTGCTAGTACTCTTGCAGAAAAATTCATTAAAAAACTGTAACTTGGTGTATTTCTTTCATATTTACCATAAAATATAAAATAAGAATTTTGCGTAACATTTCACACAAACGTGTGACGTCATCTTAAAATCAACCAATAAAACGGGGAGGAAAAAAAAATTGAATTCTGAACAATCACGGCTGGATATTGCAGTGAAATTACCGGAAAAAAATTTATCAAATCCGTTTTATCACGCGACGTGCATTTGTCTTGTGGTCCGTGTAGCCAACCCTCTACCCCCACTTTATGATTAATTCCTAAGCATGCATCCATCACTGACCACTTTTCTGTGTTTTTAGTATTTGTAAATTTAACTAAATGAGTATACACTCAAGCAATTGTTTTTGCGTATTCAGCTAAACAATCCGAAATAATTTCTCATTTTTGTCTTTATCAATTAGTATTAGCAAACCTAACTGTAGCGACTATAATGGTCGACTCTCATCTATTTCATCCTCACATTCTCTGAATAGGTAGGTATTCATAATATAACATTTCATACAATTGTTAACAATACGTGCGCGAATTTCGTGTTTTTTTGATTTGTTTATTTAAGGACGCTCTTTAACATCTCAGGTCATCAGCGTCCCATTCTAATCAGGACGTGAAACTGCCAACAAATTTTGCTCAGAGGCCTTTTCTTTCAGACTTGAAGTTCTTTATCGTGCCGTAAATGTACGACATGGGACCCACAGCTTTACTTCCCTTCCAAAGGAAGCCATACTTAGGATTATTACGCCCGAAAAAATCCATCGATTCTGGCGGGGTTCGAATCTGCGACCTTGGGTTTAGAAGGCAAGTATGGTTACCACTACACCACCAGGACCGACGAATTTCATATGTGTGTGTGTGTGTGTGTGTGTTTTTAACTTTCATTCTTATTCTATTCATGGAATAGTCCCAAACACCTATTTGGCTCTTCTCTGTTGGCATTACTGACAATCGATTCGTCTGTTGTTAGATGACTTGAAAATGTTAGGTATTCCTGGGCTTTCGTAATAAATTCAGTACGTTCGTGAATTTATCGGCAATCTCAAGACCATCTTGTGGTATTGCTTGTGATGTGCTTAAAGTAACCAAAATTACTTCTGCACAAATGTGCGATGAGTTGGAGACATGGGGAAAAGGATTAGACAACTGTACATAATACCTATTTAATAATAATGATAATAACTTGTTCATATTCTTCAGTATAATTCAATAGGTAACTTTTCTAAAGCCCACAACTTTACCACCAACAGGTTTCGGGTTGGTGAATGAAATGCCCAAGACAGACATGCCACACACCAAACTACTACATATGCTTGGTGAATGATCAGAGATAACTGAAAAGTGATAAATTACTTCCATTTATTTTAGCTATAGGTAGTTATATATAATGAATTAAGCATTACCCTGGGGGTACAACCTTGAATGGGAAGGTGTCTCTAGGCGTGCATGGAGAAAAAAGATTGAATATCGCTGCATTAATACACCATGCTTAAATGTTCTTAAGGGTTGAATATGATTATCTTGTACTATAACTTTAATGCTGGTGATAAATGCTGAAGGAATTACTATGAGACACAGAAGAATTATTTTATTAGGATTTAGAATCAAAAACTTCAAACTATTACGACTAACTATGCGCCAAAACCCTTTCTCCTGTATTTTACAGCATTTAATGACAAATATACAACACAAGCTTTGCTGAGTTCTTCATTAAGTGTTATAATTTAAGCTGTCGTTTATATTTTCTGTATTGTAACTACTTCTGCCGTTTTTTAAAATGAGGATGCTAACTTCTATAATGGCTTGCACTAAGGCCGCTGCTACTGAATGTAGATTTATGTAGTTAAGAGAGATGAGGGATGAGGTGTAATTGTGCAGCTGCTGCCCTCACCTCTGCCTCCCTCGCCCAAACTTTAATGAACATGTTCTGGCGCACCTGAAACACTCCAGTGTTACTGCCAAGGTGATCGGGAACATTGTGCAAATATAAATGCCAAACAATACGTCTCTACGCATGATTGATGTCCAGAAGAACAAAAAAAAAGAAAAAGAAAAAAGAAAGAAAAAGAAAAAAGGGAAAAGAAAAGAAAAAAAGGAAAAAGAAAGAAAAAGAAAAAAGAAAGAAAGAACAGAAAAGAAAGAAAGAAAAGAAAAATTAATATCGCGTTGATATTTAAAACAAGAATATTCTAAAGGAAACACGCTTTTTGAGCGAAAATTAAAAAGCATTTTCTAGCATAGTCACTGCTTTCATGTTCAACGGGATTCGGTTGATGTGAAAATCCCAGCAGAATTAATTAAACATTAATCGATTTTGAACGTGACCTATTTAATTTGCCATTGTATATTTTGAGTTTACGTTTACCTTGACACATCTAGTGATCCTGTGCGCAAGTACATGGTTTGGATGCTGTGGAGGCGTCAATTTCGGATAGGTTGTAAAATGCATAGTGTTTAACGCCTGTTTTTACTACTGAGACACCATAGGCGGTGAACACTGATGATACATGAGATGAAATGACATATTGCGAAGCGGTTTATTATTAAGGAAGGAAACGTTCCAGGCCTAAGTTTAGGGTACCTCCCCGGCATTTGCCATTTATGAGGACTGAGAAAATCAGTTAGAGAGGACGGTCCTGGCGGGATTCGAACCCCAGACCTCCCGCTCACGACTTCGCACCTTAATAACTTTCGCCACCCATCGCGGTTGATAGGTTGTCAAGAAACCATGAACCTAATAAGAGCGTAATAAGGTGCATTTGTCTACAAAAAAGTCCAACTGTCGAATTCCTACGTGCTTGACAGTGTGTAAATCGGCGGTGTAGAGATAAGGGTACATGGCCAAAGATCCTAGTAGACCCAAGATCGCCATACTTAGGATTTTTCGGGCATAAAATTCCTAAGTATGGCTTTCTTAGGAAGGGAAGTGAAGTCGTGGATGCCGTGTCGTACATTTACCATATGTAAAATAACCTCAAGCCTGAAAGTACAGCTTCTGAGCAAAAGAGAATATTCATTGGCCGTTCCATGTCCTGAATTGAATGGACGCAGATGGCCTGAGATGTTAAAAAGCTTCCGGAAATAAACCAAATGGTCAAACACTTCTGTACACAGTATTTCACACGCTATATGGATTCGTGCGATAAGGTCCTCCTCTGATGTTACGGGTCTCGAGAGGGCATGGTTTTTTTTTTTTTTTTTTGAATGATTTATTTATGGACGCTCTTTAACAGCTCAGGTCATCAGCGTCCCAATCAACTCAGGGCGTGAAACGGCCGACAAATTTTGCTCAGAGGCCTCTCCTTCAGGCTTGAGGTTCTTTTTCGTGCCGTAAATGTACGACACGGGACCCACGGCTTTACTTCCCTTCCAAAGGAAGCCATACTTAGGATTTTTCCATCGGTCCTGGCCGGGTTCGAACCCGCGACCTTGGGTTTAGGAGGCAAGTATGGTAACCACTACACCACCAGGACCGATGAGAGGGCATCGTGAACTTGTACAACATGCATGTGTGGACGGAAGAAAATCAGAAAATGCAAGAGCCTCACAGTACTCAACACAGGTTCATTATTAGCATACGAGCTGGAGGAGGACCTGATCATATAATTAAAGTACGTATAAATTTGCAAAGAGCAGGAGGAATCTATACTTATAGCTACAATAGTGTTGGAAAGTACTGGACTGTGCGATGGATGGGCTGATGGGGAAAAAATAACGCAATGGGAGTCTGGAAGATTAGAAAGAGAAACGTGTTTTTATTTACAATTCGAAAGTGGGTACAAAATGGGATTGTACTGTCAAAAGATAATTCGAAGAAAAATTTCCCGATAATCGAGTTCAAGCTGTGCTGCGACATCCCATATAGCTAACTTTTCAATGGGAGCAATTGAAGAATATTTGATGATGGGATTATGAGTAAGAACTGGCCCACCAGGTCCATGCAGTGCCGCCCTCGTGCACGTCACAATCTGCTCATTCAGTGTTAAAAAATCACGCTTAGGACTGCTTGCATAGTTAAACATTTATGAATTCCAAAGGTGCCTCCATATAAAAACATTTATTTAATTACAGAACACTTGGACATCTGAAAGCTCTCAATGCTAATGAAATGTTTTGCCTTCACCATTCTGCACTGCAGGTTTAAACAAATATCATCCCTAGTTAAATGGGGTAAGGCATTTAATAAAACACAAAAAGCTTTGATATAACATAAAAACGGTCCTAGAAGCTCTAAACAACTGACACAGTTAATGATATGCAATCATTTCGAAAAATGACAAACAAATTAGCCCACCGAACCTTTGTCCATCACTGCAAACACTGTGTTTCTTCATTTCACATCATCATAGCACACCCCATCTAGTTAACTCTACCCTGTGCATCGCTTACAGTTTCAGTCTTAGTTGTCAAGAACGAAACGACACACCTCCAGGCTGACAAAATTCGACTTGCTACATACGCGATACTGGGCTACACAAACTGATACGGCAATGAACAAACAACACGCTTAAGCGAGTCTAAATCGCCCAGCTTGCAACACAATGGCAATAGATCTAAACGGGTAATTCTGGTCACGAACTGGGTCGCAAATCTCTTTCGGAGTAACCGGTAATTGTGGGTTATTGTGGAGAGGAACGGCCCTCACGCTCCCTGATTCGCGATAAGATGACGAAGATGTAGCCCGTCCCGATTTTCATCTGCGCATAAGTCTTGGTTCCCCAGGACTCTCCAATAAGGAGTCAGAATTCTTTTCCCTTCCAAACCTCCCCACGAAGGTACTTTTTGTCACCTCTCTTATTGTCCAACTCACGCAAGTTTTTCACCTTTACTTCTCTGTAATTAAACGTGTTATCTTCAACATAACAGCATTAATATCTCACCATTAATTTGTCTTATCAATATCAGGTGTTCATAAACCACACTGTAATATTTTTAGAGATCGTAGAAGGGACTTAAGACTAGCAATTTGAGACATGTAATCTATAGTCTGCTGTTCAACTTAAAAGTTATGGCAGTAAAGGCCCATGTGCCACTTGACATGTAGCATTCGCTCAACTATTAACACGCAACAATGGACGTATAATTTTAATAGAAGACAAAATAGACGCAAATGGCACAAATCTTGATCGTTTTCCAACTAAATAACTACGGAAATTATCACAACTCGTTAATATTTCAATGTCTTCTGCACCTAAAGCAAGAAATTCGTTAAAGCTATAACTTGCAAATGTGCATGTGATCATTGTGTGTGTAGGTCTTGGTGGTCTAATGATAACCATACAGACCTCGTAGACCTAAGATCGAGAATTCGATCCCGGCCAGAGTCGATGGATTTTTTCGAGTGAAAAAAAATCCTAAACACGGCTTTCTCGGGAAAGGTAAATACAGTCGGGAGTTCTCTATCGAATATTTACATAAACGAACCGCAAGCCCGAATAAGGGCCCATCTAAGCAAAATGTATCCATCTTTTATTGCCCTGAATTGAATTGAATGGGAGGCTGACGAGATATTAAGAGCGTCCGTAAATAAAACAAAAGTGCCTACTGTTTACAAGTGATCCCATAGCACGTGTACGCTATTGAGAGTGGTTTTGTTTTATAAGTGAGTAAAGGGATAATCCATTTACAACTTATGTTATTTTCAAGAGGCGTGGTTCCATCAAAGTGATCGTGTGAATACTCTACGCTCGTTATTGGTGTTTTGAAAACCTAAACTGTATGCAAGAAACCTATAAGCCGCGGCCGGTTCTGGAATGCCCTATGGCCGAGAAGCAAGACCCGTGTGCTAGAGCTAAGGGCATATTCTGGAGGACTTGTAGAATCATCTCAGCTGATGAATCTATACCCTATCCGGCATAGTTGGTCACTGGATATATTTTACTTGTTACTCAATGACAGAACCTTCGCTTTAAACGGAGAGCATGGCGACTCAAAACATTACCCTGTGAAGACGCTTCTCCTCTAGTACCTGCAGGACAGTTGTTAAAATGAGGTGCGTTGCCGCCAAGCAATACTTCATGCACAATTGCACTTTTTCGGGTTGCTTGGAGATTCTCGGTGTCCAAAGGCAGAACTCTATTGATAAAACAATCAAAAATGAAACCCAAAACTAGACTTGACTGTCAATACGTAACATTTCAGGATATCTCATACATATAAACACATTTTATGAAAAACAATGATAAAGATATTTCAAAAAATGTATTGACAGTTAACAAATTTAAATTAATATGTCATTTTTAATGCGTAAACTCTTACCGGGAGAAAACAACGAATTAATAACATATGTCGCATATGTTATTTACCTCTTGTTTCTATTATACAATTGCATTATTCTTGTTCAGTAGAAAGATAATGTCCTAAAACATAGTAATGATTCAAGTTGAAACGCGAAACTTTTTTACGAATGCACAAAACGTTTCCGAATCTAAGCAGGCAATTACTGGCTTTGTATCAATATTTCAATCTTGTTTAAAAGAGCGTCCATAAATAAATCAGTCTTGTTCAAAAATATCTTCAATGCAGAACAAATCTATAAATAAGCCAGGGTTTCAATTTATTCTTTTTTTGTGAAGATAGCTACAAAATTTTTTTTTTCCTCCGTGGCTTTTGAGTTAAGGAGTATTAACAGCTGCTAAAACTAAATACATTGACACGCCCAACCATTCCTTCCATTAAATAACTTTAAACATTATTTTTGTTATCTGTCTTACACAGTAGAGGCAATGCATAAAAGACGAAATAAATTAATTCATAATGTTTTGAGTGGTGAATCAGATTGAATTGTAATCGAACACAGTACTTTACAGAACAGTTAAGTGGCGACGACCAGCACAAATCGTTGCCGTCTTCAAGATTTATTGAAGAATTCACTGCTTCTGTATTGCTATTCCAACACGGCTATTCAATACTAGCGAGATAGGATTTTTCCGTTCCCATAATGGCGATTGAAAAGACAGGAAACGTATGTTATAGAAACGTACAAAATAGAGTAAATGTGTCATCAGGGGAGTGATTACTTATGCCGCAATAAGCAATATAAGACATTCCACTAGCCTAACTTTGGCTTTTGGCCCCTCTTGCTAGACTTGAGTTCCTTATCTTTAACTTCTATTCTGAACACGTTCCTGCAGTTCGTCAATAATTCCCACCGGGATAGAAGCATCACCTTCAAACAAATAAATCACCGCATACGGGTCAAGAGGTAATCCATTCTGCTAATTCTTCTGAAACGCAGTATGAAGCCTTAAAGGCACTCTACAGAAGGGTCATCTGGTCTTCTTTATAGCAGGCCCGAGAGAAACACGTCGCAGTTTAAGGATCATCTTTAAATAGAAAGAGCTCCAAAAGTCTTAGGAGCTTTGTTACAGTTTATGAGGCACTTCTGATCTGTCTAACTCTAAGAGAAATTATGCTAATCAAGTATAATCATTCTCACAGACAGTCAAGCTAAACTTGGTGCCCTTAAATTTCATCAGGTCAACTCTAGATTTGTGTGGGAATGTCTCCAAGCCCTTATTAACCTTTACAGAAAGAATCAACTTAGTTTTGTAGGATGACTGGACATCAGGACATAACATCTGATAGAACCCTAACTTTCTTGATAGGGAGGGGAGAAAAAAATAGGAACGCTTTTGGAGAGATTGGCCATTCCGGAAACATCTACGGAGAATTCTGCCACGGAAATCCCACATGTCGCCTATGTGAACAGTCTGATGAGAGCGGGGAATGTGAAAAGACAAAGAACATTTCTATTAGGATACAATCCTTTATAAAATGCATTTCCTTAGGTTGCAGGGAAGATTCTACAGCTCATTAACACAGTGAGCAAGTGTGAAAGCGTATTTACCCACCTCAAAGCTAATAAATAAATCAAAGGTATTACTGGTGTTTAATTTCATGAAATTCTTCAGTTGTCTTGATTCACATGAAGCGTTTGTTCTGCTTCTATAAAAACCTCCGTTATATCTCTGCTTGCTGAACTAAATGCGCAATCTAACAACAGTACCTTAATAGGCAACTCGCTCAATACAACGTGTCTTCTAACAATCGCTAAACATAATGTCGCATATACTGCTGAGGGGTGTAGCAAATTAACATCTTTGGAAGTTAAATTCGTTTGGTTTTATATTTAATATATTTTTAACGTGATCAGTTTAGGGATTTCAATGATGCGGTCAATCACTTCAGAGGCTGCTTACACGGTATTTTATAGTGACATTAACCTCTGCCTGGTAACGGCAAAACATGCTGCGCTTGGATCTGTCACTCAAGTGTTGGAAAGGGTCATACATCTACACACTACTTTCTGATTGGTTGGTATAACTCAAATCTAAGGCGGTGGCACACCCTATTTGGTATAGCTTATATCACAATGCAGAGAACCCCCTAGACAATCGTAAAACGAAGGGGAACCAGAGCTACGGCTCGGGGTCTTTGGTCCTTGTCTGCCCCTGGTCTTCGTCTTGAAGAGGGACCTGCTAACTACACCCTCGGCATTACGGCAACAGATCTTTGAAAGGTAAGGGCCCGTCATGGCTATCACTTAGCCACAATTCAGATTGGGGACTTGTCTCCTTTGATGGCACGTTGGGGTTTGTCTCTATCATCCTCCTCCTATATTTGGGAACATGAAAGCGCCAGCGATTTAGTCCAGTTTTTTTTTTTTTTTTATAACATCTCTCATACAACGAAGGTCTACAGAGACGATGAATGAATGTTGAAATGAGGCCAGAGTTCACAACATCCAAGTTAGAGATAGGTGGCAATTACCTCTTCTGGGTAACGAAAAACTCCACAAAAAGAAACCTTACCCAAATAAATGACCTGACAGGATTCAAACCCGGGATTTTTCGGATTTGCAAGCAGACACGCTGACCACAAGACCAAAACTGTAAATGTACACATTTCAATATGAAAAATATCTCCTTCAAAGCATTTATTATCAGAGATATGAGGACATTAAAAGGAACTTTTAAGTTCAGTTTGACTTCTTCAATAATGCAAGATGCTCAAAAAGTTCACCTTTAAGATCCAGACACTTTAGATTTGAGTGAACTACTGCACGACAATTTCCGTTGGGACTGTTTTGTACACATTTAAATTTCTTCCAGCGGTACTTGCTGGTTTCCTAAGATCTACCACACAGCTAAAAGTCCGGAAAGTGCAAGGAATTCAAAAGCACTTCTTGTATTGCAGAATGTAATCAAGATAAGCTCTATCGCAGCATTTCAAGATACAATCGGCCAATTAAACCTCTGGATGACCACGTCAGATATTCAGTTTGTGTAAATTGACTGCTTTGTCTAAGTGGAAACGAGGATTTGTTGGAGACCACATAAACATAATTATAACGATTTACTGTTTTTACGAGGTAATTTTTACGATGGTACTAATAATACATAGACATGATAGTGGACAGTTTCAGAGTGTCATAATATGCGTAATGAGTCATAAATTGTTGAGAAAACATTGTTTTTGGTTGCACTCCCACTCTACTTTCAAAAGGCTGCTTATGTAAGACTCTTATACGAGAGAGTATTTCTAACTTTTTAGCCTAACATAGAAAACGGAACTTTATTTCCAATTTAATTTATTATTCAACATACTCACCTTTCAACACACTACACTTAGCACAACGTTCTTAAAGGCTTTCTGACTCTTTTATTTTATTTATTTATTTATTGTGCTTTTCTTGCTCGGCAAATCATTTCCCCACAGTACCTATCACAGCTTTATTCGGTTTATTAAATGATGCTCTTTAATATTCAGGTCATCAGCGTTCCATTCAGAAACGGTCGATAAATTTTGCTCAGAGCCATATTCTTTCAAGTCTTAGTGCCGTACATCTACGACACCCGACCCACAGCTGTACTGTACTTCTGAAGGAAGTCACACTTGACGATTTTTACGTTCAAAAAATCCATCGACCCTGCGCTGGATTGAATCTACGATCTTGGGTCTTCGAGGCACGTATGGTTATCATCAGAACACCAGGATGGGATCGACTCTTTATTTGATGAAAATGTCATCTCATCAAATGTATTTGTATGGACATAGATTAGTAGTCTGAAGGGGCTATATATGCCGAAAAGATTTATCACACAAATCAAAACCAATTCAAATATTCTACATTGCAATCAGGAAGTTGTGCTGTGGGTGCGCCGCCTTGCGGGTAATTAAAAAAAAATAAATAAAAAAGCGAGAGAGAGAGACGTTTGAAAATATTTTTCAAAGTTTCACCGCCAACTTTCTACTCTGTGCTAAATAACCTGTCATTATAACTCCGTGTCTTAAAAACTGGCGTGGAGAACCTTTATTGCGGAATTTTGAAGATGAAAAAATTTTAATGCGGAGCAACCCATCAAGTTTCCACTCGTTTTGATTGTTCACTTGTTTCTGAATCATAGTAATGGATCCATGTTTTGTCCATAATTACAATACGATCCAAAGTTGGAAGAATAATCTTCAAAACAAGCTGTCACTCTGAGTCGGTTTTGATCAGCATTCGGGCACTTTGGAATCCATTAGGCAATTATTTTTTCTAGTACGCAAATCTTGATATACAATAAGAGACGTTCCAAGTTGTGCTATGAGTTTCAGTACAATTCATCGATCCTCTAAAATCATATTATGCACAGTATCAACATTTTCGGGAGTGAGGACAGAAACGGATCTTTTTTCATGATGCTCCAATGTATTTAATTAATCCACATAAATGTCGTTTCTGGACGAGCCTTTGAAAAATAAATACTTTACCAGAGAACGATGATCAGCCTTCTCAAAATTTACATTATTCTCTGCCATATTTCCTTTAAATAATTAAAATGTAAAAATAGTTACACTTACGATCTACGAAACTGGAGAAACAACATACTTGTCATAGTAACAGCTTTCGGTTTGTTGATGAGAACAGTATCCTTGTACTCGTCTTTCACTAGTAAAGAAAAGCCTTAACAAAGTAAACACCATTGTAACAATGACATGTGCCCAACTGTAAAAACGACTATGGAACACCATTGTCGTAATATGTATTAAACCGCAACGACCTTACTTTTGTTGAAAAAATACCTGCACTTCTCTCATCCTGGAAGATTTAAATAAACACTATATAAATGAACATGTAAATTATCGTTTAAAAAAAGTAAAACGAAAGGCAATGAATGTACATATGTATGTGCTACATTAATGTATATCGTTTTGCAGTATGCAATTTACATCCTCTTTTCTTCGAGTCTTGCAAGTTTTTTCTAAACGACTTTTAACATATACTACTATTCTTTCTGCTGCCAGGCTGATGTAAGATACGACAAAAAATCTTAGTAGCGACCTAACAGGGAAGCGAGGAAAAGAGGCAAAAAAAAAAAAATGTTGTTTGTATTCCGAGCCGTAAATGTATTCATGAAAAAGAAAAGAGGTGGCGAGCGGAAACAGACCTCCCTGGGGAGCCACAGCTCATCGGCGTATTTGTTGCTTCCTAGAAATGAGATGAATGTGAGCGTGATATTGCATTTTCCCTTCTTCTGCCGATGTCACTTGCAAACTGAGGTATCGGGCCAAAAGGGTACCGCGACATGGTGATCATCACATCAAGGCTCTTGCCTTGCAGTGCTTTCACAGGGGACAAAGAGCTACGGCGGTTCATTTTCTCCACGCAGAACGACGTGATTTCTTGTACTGCAAGTCTTTCATTTTCATCATTACAAGAGATCTTTATCTGTTCCCTTTGTTCGCATTATTGTTCCGTGAGCGTAGAGAGCACAGTGTTTACGAAAGCCACTTTTGTTACATTTTCTTTTCATCGTTTCTTTTCCAAATGTAACTAGCACATACCCGATTAACTTAAAACGCTTATAATTAGGGCTAGGATTTTTATGCTCTAAAAATTACGAAAAACCCACAATATATTACGCACTTACGATCTAACATTTCCAGAAAAGTGCTGCGTATTATTAAAGAAAATTCCGTAGCCAATATGATTCTTTGTAATGTACTTGAGATGTAAACTACTATGAAGAAAATGAAAAGGTGAAATTTAAAGAATGTCGAGGCATCTTTGTTTTTTTTCAAGACAGCAAATGCCACCAGGGATTATCAAACTGCTTTCATTGTGTCTATTTTATGCCTAACTTGGATTATACTATAAACACATTATGCAAATTTTGAAACGAAAATGATAAGCTTGTTGTCAGCTAGCAACCTTGTATATAAAAAAGCTACTGATAAATAATTAATTCTCAATAATGTTGTTCAGCTCTGGCATATCCCAATATTTTAGAAATTTTTTGGATTTCCTGCGGCGAAGATTGGGATGAGAGATAGAAAATCACGGGAACCACACAAAAAATTATCCTCTTTGTTTTTCATTTTTATGTGCGGTTTTTATGAGGAAAAAAATCAATTCCCTGTGTATAAATTTATTAATTTTATTTTTACAAGAACATTAATAAATGCCAACAATGTAAACATTGCATCATAAAACACAATGAATCAAACATGCCGAGTGTGTATTTGAATTATATCAATAAAAATTATACGTCAACATCCGAGTTCGAACCTTATTCTCGGTTAAAACGTTAAACTTCTAATCCAGCTGAGTAATTTCTATATCGGAAATTAAACTTCTCTGTTCATATAGCGAAAGGTTGGAATCGAAAACGTTTAGTTTGGTGATAAGTACATTTACATATTTTTGTGAAATTTTATTCCTGTGTATTCTGCAATATTTATTTTCAATTATATATTGTTTCTTAACTCTGAACATGTGTTTGATTTGTAACGTAACGCATATTTTCATCGCGTGCGTTTTCGTGAGGCCGAAGCGACACGTGTGCCCATATCAGAACTTGGATATATCGCGGGATCGAGTTTTTAAGTGTGCATGTCAGGAAATCGACTGCTACTATCTGTACTATCCTTCAGCTGGCTCTGCATAAATAAACGAATGACATTATCGCATAAAAATCCAACATTTATTGCCACTTTTTTTACAAAAAATAAACAGAAACCATGCGTGTGCATGCCATCAAAACATAATTGCCCAATGTAAGCTTTCCGAAATACTTATTGCTGAAGATAAAGATTAAGTCACCGGGTTGGTGGCGGTCAGCGATCATTACCTACTCCCATGAATAATTAAAGCCTGCTGCAAATAATTTTCTGGTTGCACAGTCTGAGTCGAATCTCTCTGAATAACTCTGACCAAATGAACCCAAAGTTCCAAGTTAATGCTTTTTTACTAATGGAAAATCTTAAAAACACTGAATAGACACCAAAAAGAAATCGAGTCTTTCTTCTTCGTTATTATTCTAGTTATTATTATTATTATTATTATTATTATTATTATGATTATTATTACTTTACATGTTACGCTGTTAATATGTAGTAAAATATAACCAAAATAATTACAGAAAAATTAACATTTGTGGTATTTGTGCTGTGAATTTTTCCTTGAATGATAGCTTCGTTTATATAGTAATTTTGCAAAACACCATCATATTTCTACGATATTCTTCTCTCCTTTCCCTACTTGATTATCGAGTTGATTTGTTGATTTGCTTTTTATGGACGCCCTTTAACATCTCAGGTCATCAGCGTCCCATTCATTTCAGAGCGTGAAACGGCCGACAAATTTTGCTCAGACGCCTCTTCTTTCAGTCTTGAGGTTCTTTTTCGTGCCGTAAATGTACGACACGGGACCCACTTCCCTTCCGAAGGAAGCCATACTTAGTATTTTTACGCCCGAAAAAATACATCGATCCTGGCCGAGACTGAACCCGCGATCTTGAGTTTAGAAGGCAACTATGGTTACCACTACACCAACAGGTCCGACTTGATTATCTAGTAATAAGTATAATACGGTAAAGCGCGGAAAACACTATATTGGATTTTGAGAAATCGTTTACGATTATTATAAAAGTATTCTCTACTCGGTAGCTCTTTAACCGAAGTTTTTATATCACAAAATGTCGCAATTAAAAAGCGAAATGTAGGAAATTAGGAGAAACATAAATAATAATAATGCTTAAAAATGCTGACCGTTATTCAGAGTCAGCAATAAACAACCAAACCGAAAACCAGATTTAAAAAATCAAGAACTACATGCAAATTTTAATTAATGTGTTGTTCTACTGAATTATCTTATTTCGATATCAAATACCAGAATTTACATATATTTCCATTACAGTCACAAGTTTTGATTAACGAATCCCTAACTGCCACATTTACAGTTTAGCTGCAGTTATAAGTTATGGATTCATTGAGAACTACGGTCAATCGAAAAGCGGAATGACATTCACAAGTGCTGTCTCTACTGTATATACTGTGCCCAAATGCACCAAGTTTAGTTTATATTTTCGTTGCACCAAACTAGATTTCGACAGTGCCAACACTTTACTGCTGTAAAATGTTAACCGATCGTTAATGAGCGGATGAAAAACCGGCGGATTTGTTTTCAAAATGGGGGGCTTAACTAGTTTAGGATTGCTGTAACTTCGGTATCTAACAATGAATTCAGCTTGAGAGGCACACAACAAACAGAAGTCATTTGAAAAATGGATATACCGATGAATCTTTCACGAAGATAGCGACTGAAATGCAAAACGGTTCGTTGTTTGGATGTCTCGGTATTAACAGCGTCCAAGATTGCAACAAAGCATGACATCTTGTAGGCCGCGAGAGCGGTGAATCACTGCAATTCAAATGGAGAAATTACCAACATATATGATATATATACACACATGCGCTTTCAACATATAAGAACATTTGTAAAAATAAAACACCTTATGGCAGCGAGGAAGTGCGGGTAGAAATAGGACAATAACCTCTGTGGGGCAGAAACCTTACCCCAAGTTTGGTTTCTGTCCCCATGGTAACAGGAGACATCACACATCCGTCACGCGTGAGCTCAATCATCCCGGGAAATTCGATGTCACTTGCGAGGTAGTAACCGCGTTGGGCATGCAAGGAAGCATAAACCGAATAAATTTTAACGCTGACATAGAATGAGTATACACCGAATATAAAAGATGAGTTCGAAAACTACTTCACCAGTAATATATGAGCCAAATCATTGCAAAGAAAATATGAATCAGATCATCGAAATGCTCACCTCTAGGAAGTACAGGTTAGGTGGAACATGATATATTATTTTTTTTTTTTAATGTTGGTATATAGAGTGTGACTTCCAAAGGAAAGCTTGCAACCTGCTTGTACCATAAGTTGTACTTACATAATTAGGCGATGCATTTAAGTTTTCAGTGTGTGCGGTGTATTTTCTGGCCAGATTACATGGTACAAATTCGATACGTGGCTACTTCGAGTTTTTCTCCTTGCAAATACCTAGCAAAAGCTCAGAAATGAAAGTTTATTTGAAATTGTTTTTATTTAATACGGAGAGTGGCATCTAAACTTTAATGAATTTGTTTGATAGTCCGGGAAAATCTGGGCCTCAGAAAAAGCAGACGAGCTCAGCTTACGTAATTTGCTGCCGTAAGAGGCGTATTTTGGCCATAGAAACTAGGAGTGTTTTCTGTGTTCAAATTTAAACGAGACCTTCGTCACTGTAAGTTTTCTTTTTCTTTTCTCCCATGGAACCGAGCAAGAGTTTTGTTCTTCAATTGTTCTACAAATAACGAATTTAAACAATATAATTCCATTTAAAGAAAAACATCGTGTAACTTTATTTTTGCCTAGTAATCAGCGTATCTTTTGCAAGAGTTTCAGAATTACTGGGGGAAAAAAATCTAAATCGATCAAAACCGTTGCCAATTGGAGGTAACTTTCAAGAATAAATGCAGTATGTCCTTTTGTAACACCTGTGATGTTCAGAGAAATCGTTCTCAAAAATTTAATGGTGTTTGTTACAATAAAAAAATGGATGTCATTTATTCCTGTTAAAGATTAAGAAAACAAAAGAACAGTATCCGATGTCAAAAAGGCATGTCCTACGACATTTACCTATCTCAATGGTTAAACTCGCTCCGTAATAATTTTACATAAATTTGTAGCATATTTTGTTATTTTGTAATTATTTGTATCTAAATGTTCCGGAATAAACGCCGTTAACTCTAACAACTCCCTGAATCGCGTGGGAGGGTCTGACGAACCAATGATCTAAATCATTTGAATCATACTACGTTAAAATTGCTTTATCTGCATTGGGTGGCAGAAGAGGTAAGGGCAAATTTCCAATAAAAAGCCCTCGTGTTGAGCACCAAGATTATTTTCGTCAAGGCTCCAGCTCGTAGAGAACAGTTGAAAGTCACGGGGCTTCCTATGTATTCCCACCCTTGTGCCAATTAACAAATGTCGGCAAATTGATTTATGTATATACTATTACAGTCGCTTTTAAGTAGCAGCTAAATGCCATCTTCAACCTTCCCTTGTTTGAACAAAAACTAGAAGATGATTTGCATGAGGTAGCGGACAAGGTACTTAGTAATGCTGCCATATAAATTGAAAAGAATTCAGGATAGTAAAGCAGATGTTCCATACAGAATGCTGGATGACAAAATTGTTACTTCAGTTACCATGAACATGTTACTGGCCTATCACTAAAAAGTTCTGCATTAAATTTAACCTGAAAACTGAAATTTAAAATAATTTAACTACTTAGCCCCTGCTGAGGAGTTCTATGGCATGAACAACAAACTATCGTGAGATTCGAAATAACATTCCAGACTTCTGTACAGTTTTTGCTACCCTCGATGTCTTTCGGCAACAAAAGTCCCCTGAGCATTAGGAATATAACTTCAATCTATCAAGCAAGATATATTTGCAACTTCAAGTGCTTTATAGGGAACAGAGTCGAGGTCTGACCTTCATGCCCTTTTCCTCAATCTCACAAGCAGAAATAACGAAGTGAATTGACATATTTATTTTAGAAGGATCGCCCTCACATAGCTAAGCTACTGCCTTCCAATTTATAAGCCTCTGGCAAGTGTAGTCAGACACTCTTCAATATTTCACCTTTCCTTGGAGCCCCCCAACGATAGTTGTCCGAAGAACTATGTTAACTATCGGGGCGCACACCATACAGAGTACGTGCGAAACGGAGCATCCGTGCCTGCAAAGTACTTGTTAGTTTTATACTTTAAGTATCACACCCTGAATCTTCTCCTGGGGACTTGCATAACTATTTATTTTGTAATCTCTTTCATTATTCTTCTGTAAATAACCTCTAGTTACAAAGGAGTCGATGTTGTGTTTCAACACAAGCGACGATCGAATCCTTCGGCCACCTAAACGTTCCTTGCCACAGCTCGACCACCACTGGCACTGAGATATAACATAGTCCAAATACCGTGGAATGCCACTAAACAGAGCGACACTGGAGGGTCGGAAGCCACTCAACAGTACCTCCGCGGCTCTTTGGTGAATGGTTCCCCAAAAGGGGAAGAACAATACGAAATCCATGGCCAGGATGTCCACAGTTCCTTATTGGTTGATAAGCCCTGCATTAGGCGAAAATAAGCAAATTCAGACTTCTTATTTGTACAACTTTCGGTGCTGATTTTACACATCGAAATAGTCATCATTCAAGAAGTTACTTATGAAACGAGCACTCAGATGTAGCGGATTCCTCTCGCCAGTGACCCACTATCATTGCACTGATCAACGTCTCGACAGAAGGCATAACATAGTTTATAAATGTTCAGATCTTGGACCGCTGACCGTTTCTACGAATATCTTTTCCTCAACAACCGGTATCTATTGAGAGTTAAAAATTCAACAGCTGCATGAATGCCTTCTCATTTGTAGCAACACCTGAATGACACGTATCCTCAAATGTCCTATACCATAAAAGTCTGAACACTCTACAAGAAATGAACAGAAGAGTTCGCTTATCTGCGAATTACTTCTCCACAGAATGAGGGGAGGCAATAGCTAACGCAGTGATTCCCAATCTTTTTTACGTTCGCGGTCCCCTTGGGTATGAGATTAGAAATTCGAGGCATCCGTTAATTTTTTAAAACTGTGTTAAATTTTTAACTTTCATTGTGATATATGTGTTTAATTATGTTTAAATAAACACTAAAAATACAGTACTTTTAGTAATAAATTTACATACAATTTATGTCCTGCCATTGGACAAAGCATACTATACAAATATTTAATAAAATCCGATTATGAATTATTAATTAAACAATACAAAAGTAGAAGACTACAATATAATTATAAACCATTAAAACAAAAGTTGTCTTATTAATATGAGAGTTGTGATTGTTTTTTTTTTATTGATTTATTTATGGATGCTCTTTAACAGCTCAGGTCATCAGCGTCCCATTCAATTCAGGGCGTGAAACGGCCGACAAATTTTGCTCAGAGGCCTCTCTTTCAGGCTTGAGGTTCTTTTTCGTGCCGTAAATGTACGACATGGGACCAACGGCTTTACTTCCCTTCCGAAGGAAGCCATACTTAGGATTTTTACGCCCTAAAAAATCCATCGGTCATGGCCAGGTTTTAACCCGCGTTCTTGAGTGCAGGAGGCAAGTATGGTAACCACTACACCACCAGGACCGACGTGATTGATGCTGAACACACAAATGTTTGATGCCCGGCCTAGCAGTTGACAACGAAACACACATACACACACTCAAGGCTAAGCAGTCTATTTCTTGCTTTGGATTTGGTTGTCTTTGTTGTGAGCTCGTGTAGTGTGGAGTGATTTCATTGTTGCAGTGTTTTCAACGTATCGAAGCTTAGTTATTCTTTGTATTATTGTACAATATAGTTTTGAATGTGATCAATGTGCTAGCGTGTTCTGTTTTTGCATGTTGTAATAATTCTAGTCTTGATCATCGTGTAGGATATTACCATTTTCCCAACAAGAAATTTTTCCAGCAGTTACATACTTAAAACGCGTTGAATTTATGAGGCCGTCTCTGTTTATTAATCCACGAGTTGGACACCTCATGAAACAATCCAATCAATGATTCGTGTTCTTCATCATCAATACTAGTAATTGATATACTGTAATATAATGTATATGTGTGGGTGTGTTTTAATTAGTCATTATATTTTTGTGTATACCCAAAGTATCTCGCGGTTGGGAATCCTGTAACCATACGAAGACTGCTACCAATAGCAACGGGTTAGTTACCGGTTCACACACATATCACTCACTGCTGCTGCCCCATCCTTAAAAATACACTATAGTTTACATTCAATGCTTAATTAGGCCGAATCGTCTGTTCAGACAATTCTGAGATCAAAAGGGTTAAAGAAATTGCTCCTTTGATAATTTGTTTCCCATTTGCATACAAATTATATATGAACACCACTGACGAACAGGTTCAACGAGGCTGCCAACTTGCAAACAGATCTATCGCCATGTTGGGAGTCCCATTTGACCAATAATGTTTTAAATGTTATACTATACAACGGTCACAAGCTCAACTAGCTGTTCCACATTAGAATAGTCCAGTAGGTCAGCACAGAACAATCCTCTACTGCAAGAAATACTTAATCTAAACACCGAAAATAAAAGAATATCAACAAAAGTATTATAATCGTGTACTACGACTGTCGATTACGTTTGTCTTAGGAAAATTATACTATTGGCGGTAGAGTCACTATGCATAGTTTTCTTGTACAAGATATAGGAGGATGGATATGTTCAACTAACCACTGCAGTGCCTAGCTTAAGAGGATGGTGTTGCCTTAAAGATGCTAAAAGAAATTTTATTCAAATAGCAGAGGCACCAGAGATAGCTGAACTCGAAAACGCTTGATCCAAGAAAGCAGGCAAACCGCTGCTTACTTCGCGCTGTATCAGTTTCCTCTTTTCTTGGGATGGAGGGCGACGCGAATTCTTTCAATATAAGAATAATAAGGTATGAGACATGAGTGATTAGACAACGTCAAAAACTACTGAATAAATGGAAGAGGAAAATCTTTGGTTCTGTGAATGAAGGAGGTCAAAAATCTCAATCTTGAATTCTGGTCTTTATGGTCATTTATGCGTAAAGGGTAGATAGCTGTATTTCCAGTATAGGAAACCCAAGAAAGTGATAAAGATGTGGAGGAATGTTTTCCAGCACTGGGAATATGCAATTGGGATTAGCTAGGGATCGAGTAGAATGGTGGGATGGTGAAGCAGGCCAAGGCCCTACGTGGGCTGTTGTGCCAACAGAGCAAAGAGAAAATTGAGAATGCCAGCCAGATTCACTTATCAGCAATATTTTAAAATACAAACCTAATGAAAGAGAAGAAATGGAAGACCCATGAAAAGATGGCTGGGAGAGGTTGCAAGACCTAATGCATTATGCTTACTATGTTTCTTTGAGGGATGTTCAGGTATCTTTATTACTTTATTCTTGTGAGGTAACACTTCTTTAAAAGCTCGTCTTTTCCTTTAATTTCCGAACATCATATCCGTATAGTGTAAATGGTAGGGTTTTAATAGTGTTTAACGCCCCTTCTACAGTGCATCATAAGTGATGGACACTGATGATACATGAGGTGAATGATAAACTGGGAAATGACTTCTTAAAAGAAAGAAATATTTCCGGCCGCAATTTATCACATTTCCCGACATTCTCCATTTATGAGGACTGAGCAAAAACCTGGAGAAACAAAAAACTATCATGGATGACGGTACGGGTGGGAATCATATCCCAGACCTCCCTCTCACGAGCCCCTTTCCTTAAGGACCTCGGTAAATCGTGTCGGTCAACTGTTTAGCCCCATAGCTTTATGGAACTTCAATAGAGTTTCGTTTTTATCTGCAAAATGTTGTGGAATCTTTTCTATGATATACCTGTGATGTGCAACATTCTCTCAACCTCCAAACAGGCAACCAAGAACATCTATAGATGCATCTGCTTTACATATTCTGACATAACGATAAAGTTTTTGACATTAATTGTGAAAGGTAAGGACAGGATAACCTCCCTCTATAGTCTTCTATAGCCATGGAATACAAACCCTGTTCCCGCGCACTGTTTTCGCTTCGTGCTTTCTGGACCAGTTTGTGACCATAGTTATTTCCCCTGATTATCATAACTTCACGACCCTGCAAGCAACAGCCCTCTCGACAAACTGTGTTCCCTAAGTCTTCCAGAAGCTTCATAGTGACGAGCGTCATTACAGAGGACTCAACTATCGCCGTACCTCATTACAGAGTTTCCAGAATGCCTAAGAGCTCATCAACCATAATGTGCTTCACTCTTAATGAAGGCTGACAGAAAACGAGTGAAACCATAGGTAGTCAAGGTTCAAATGTTAAGGCGCGGACTCGAGTGCGGGAGATCTGGGGTTCGATTTTCATCACGACTGGCCACCACGACTGGCCACCCTGACTGAGCGTGTTTTTTTTTTATAAAGATTTTCCTCAGTCCTCATTCATGGCAAATCCTGGTGATGTGCCCTAAACTTAGGTCTGGAACGCTTCCTTCCTTTAAAAAAAATTCTTTCCCAATATTTCAGTCGGTCCTGGTGACCATACTTGCTTTCTAAACCCAAGGTCGCGGGTTCAAACCCGGCCAGGATCGGTGGTTTTTTTTCGGGCGCAAAACCTTAAGTACGGCTTCCTTCAGAAGGGAAGTAAACCTGTGGGGTCCCGTGTCGTACATTTACGGCATGAAAACGAACCTCAAGTCTGAAAGAGAGGCCTCTGAGCAAAATTTGTCGGTCGTTTCACGCCCGGAATTGAATTGATCTAAGGTGTTAAAGAGCGTCCTTAAATAAAACCAATCAAAAAAAAAAATAATATTTCATTTCATGTATCATCCGTGTCCACCGCCTGTGGTGCCTCAGTATTAAAACGGGCTTTAAACACTATTAAAAAAAGTTCAAATGAACAAAATAAGAAGTTGCGTCTGTAATCAAAGCATTTTACTCTCAAATGCCAAACCATATCCGCCTAGAACACTTTGAGAAAGGCCCCCTTAGAATGCGAATATCAAGCCCAGAAACAACGCTTTAAATAGGTCTGGCGTGCTGTTTTTCGGCCATTAACAGATTTTTATTCACGCGTGGCCTAGCCTGTAGCGCTATAATACGAGTTGGAGGCGCAGCTCAAAGGCCAGTATAGTCGTTTTCGTGACATTCGCTGCGTCCTTAAAACATTCTGATTAAGTCTGTTCAAACGTACATTAAAAGTTTTATAGCCGACATTGCTGGTCTAATTAGAAGTTTATGAAGCACCAAACATTTACATTATCCCAAATGAGTTTAAGAATGTGCAAGTAATAAGTGATCCACGTTTTATAAACGCCAAATATGACCAGCTAAAACACAATCGCCGTGAAACACCGGATGTAAACAACAACGCGTGACCTTCGACAGGTCGCCGTCTAGGCTGAAACACTTGAAAGTGCAGTGCATATACTATGTTGAAATCGAAATGTGTTAACAAACTGTTGTCACTACAAGCAGTGGGAATAAAATGAAAAGTCAATGTAATGTGATAATGCTGCTTCAGATCAATGACCGAAACTCTGAAGTGAAAAGAACTAAAAATTCTTGAAAAATTACGGTTTCCATTTGTATTTAAGCGTTTTACAACAAAGCCCCTTAGCCTTCTCGTACATATTGGTGCATTTACACAGTGTATTCTGTAAACCACAATATACGGCGTAATTCTGCATTATATATGCAGAGTAAGACTAATACTACAACGGCAATGGTACATATTTGACACTATAAGTTTAACTTTGATTATTAATTATTTTTGGAATAACAAATGCCGCAGAATTACATCGGTATGAGCGGTAACAAAATAGCCAAAAATCTCTACGATAAATGTACAGTTAAAAACTTGTCAAACATTTTTGCCGCCATTATATTAACATTACTATTGACTCTCTATTTGGAAGAGAACCTTTTTTCCTTTAATTCCAATTTCCTACCTTTTATTAGGATTAATCTAAGACAAGGATATATTTAGTAAAAAAGCCCAAACTCCAATTTATGCTGTGTTGCGAATTTTTAGCAGCAGTCAAACATCAAACAACGTAGTTTAAACTGCTCTATAGTATTCCAAAGAAAGTCTTAGTTCCTTTGTATTGTACCTGAATTTTTTTATTATTCAACAGCATGGATTTTCAACCTCTTTTGTGTACAGCCCTGGTCCTTTAACCCCAACCTCAATAGCTAAGCCACCGCCACAATCTGCTCAATAAGTTGGATTTCCCATCTATTTTTTATGCAAGTGTATGTCTTTCAAATCCCCTCACCTATTAGTGTCCGAAGGACTCCAAAGTTACATATTCATGTTGTATTGTTTGTAATGTCGAACTGTGGCGTACATTGTGCTTAACATTACAGAGAAGAATAGAAGTTTGTGGAAAAAGGTACGAGGAAGAAATATATGCTAAAGACTATGGAATACTGCCGAATTCCTAATCGGAATGTTGGATAATTCGATATTTTATGGTATCTCCTTGGGAGTCCCAATAAAAAAAGTTCACTTTATTTCAATTTTGCCCATTTTTGCGATATCAGATACCTGAAAAGCTGGAATTCTTCACCTCCAACCGAACAAAATAGATTGCACTATGCCCCATAAAAGGCATTTTTGTATAAAGAGATATATCTTTTAAATGCACTCTGACAAATGGAACCCAGCTATATTTGATCACAAATGTATTATCTGAATACTGTAGAGCAATATTTGAAACTCGCTCAGTATCCCACACAGCACTTCTTTTGTTTACTTTTTATAAATATTACTAATTAAAATTAATTTCAGCTATACAGACTGCATGTATTTTATTATAAGCTAAGAATCAGGATAAAAAAAACATACTTTGCAGAAACATCATGCAATTCCCATGTTAAAAAGCAATGTTGTCAATGTCTCGTAATACTCATATGGATACAAAACATATGCTGAAGAACCAATAAAGCTAAACATTTTCTAAACTGAAGTTCATAAAAAAATTACATATTAAAAATGTACATTAAGAATGGAATGTTTAACTGCTGTATGAAGGAAACTGCAAAATAAATTTGACTCTCAAAAAGCTGTAAGTAACCAAGAACAGAAGCGTTATTTATAAAATATTCTGCATATTATTTAATCTTTATGGTACTATTTATATTATTAACCACACTAAATATGAACTACGGTAAACAGAACCATAAGTTTTATGCTATCAACACTTCTGAAATTGTAGTATTGGCTGGAGGGGAAAAAAATCAATAAAATGCTATTTTACAGTGGCAGTCTTTATTTAAATTAGTTAATTTTACAATAATACAATAGCTGCCTAGACTGACTTGCAAAAATTTTATAATGGATTACCGCTTTTAACACAGTAATGCACAATAATTATTAAAGTGATTTGTAACTTATGTGCCTTTTCTTACCAACCTAGAATTATTACCCTTTAAAAGTTATTTTCTGAGGGAAGCAGGAAGACATGAACAACAGTGAACAAATTAACAATGCAGCTGTGAAACTATAGTACCACACACTTTAAGAACAATTATCCACTCTCCTCGCAACAACTGCTCTTCATAAAGCAATGTCATCACAGAGTCCCCATGAGAAACATTTCTTTGAAACAAAAGCAAAAATATATTCTCTGAAGAGTACAAAAGCTGATTAAGAAAAGGGAGACAGCACAGCATTAAATTTGAAGGGAAATGTAATCAAATGTTTCATTTACCATTCAATATCACATATAGAGGATGATGTGTTAAACAGCAACATTATTTTCTGCAAAATTTACTACCAACTATGCATAAAAATATATACTGAAAAACATTTATAACCTACTGATTCTCTGAAAACTCCTCAATTAATATGTAAATGAGGGAAAATACTGTTGAAGTGGCAGAAGAAAGAACAGGAAGTGAGTTCTAGCACTGAATGCTTACACCAATTATGGTGACAATTCCCTCCCTAATGCCTATATCCATGTATTTGCTATTAAAATGCATTTGTTCATGCCAGGCTTTCCTCTGCAAAAAACAGTGTATACTAGTAGTATCATTACAAAATAGTAATGAAGTTTCCTAGCATGTCAATATAACAGTAATATTTCTACACAAAGTTCGACTTCATAAATGAAAATTTTTTGGAAAGTTGAAAACTAATTGTTAAATACAATGTTATTAATAGTTATTAATAAATATTATTAATATCTACCGCATAAATGAACTGGTTAATACAAGGCACTTCCTAACTCAAAAATAGAATGCTATGCAAAAATATACATGAAGACTTCATATCTTGGATCAGTGTAAATAGAATATGAGCTAAATTAAAAACAATACTATAAAACTTGTGTTTCAAGCATTAATTTCAGCTTTAAAAAAACTCTTCCCTATTATCAAATAAATACAAACCACCCTTGAAGAATTCAGAATGCTAATGCATTAAAATATTCCACTGTGTTAATGACCCACAAGGAGCAACAATAGCAGATAAATGCTTTAATCAACTTTTCAGCTCTGCACTAAAATATTTCTATTTTCATCTACTAGAAATGCTTGGGAATGTCTCAATATTACACAGCTATTGAGCTTCTAAAAAAAGCCTGGTTAATTTTGATTTTCATTCTAGATACTGTTCTCACAAACTTGAAAATTTTCTAAAATACACAAAACACTTCAATTCATTTGTTATTAATTTAAAACAGAAATGCAGATTGTTCCCAACAAAGTTCTGCTGCAATTAATCATGTTACAAAAAAATAACATTCTCTTAATGAATTACTTGAAACTCACCATTACAGTAGCAAAATTATCCACAACGTTATATTCGGTATAATAAAAACAATTGGTAACTACACTACTAATTAGGTAACCTCTAATCTGCTAGGTGTATATTCTCAAATGTAACTGCATATAACCATGGGAAAAGACAGCATAAACGAAAAATAGTTTGGCTTGGCGGTATAAATATTACAATCGGCAAGCAAATGTACAAAAACATTAAACTTGTTTTCTTACCCCACCCCCCTTTTTTTATCTTAACATTTAGTCCATTAATTTATTCACAAGTCGAGCATGAAAATCAAAATAGCTTTTTACACACACTTATTGCAGAGTCACTTGGAAAAATCTCGCACTGCACTACCAACTGTTGCTTGAATGCTTGGGCAATACGAATGATCTTTTTACCAGGATAACGATTCTTTTGTGCACATCCGTTCTTACTGCGAGTACGTTGTAACATTTTTGTATTCCATAGTTCATTCATGCGTATTTCTAGATACACAACGAATACTTGTCCATGTTGAAATAGCCATTAAGCTCAATCCATATGTATGGCATATTTTTCATAAAATGTTTTAAAGTGTGATTAATACGGAGTATGCCGAATTATTTTTTTCCTCAGAAAGCGAGGTTCTTTCAGTTGCAAGTAACTTACTGTTTAACATCAACAAGCGTAAAGCCGATGTTCATAACAAACACACACAAGGGCATTTTCCCCGGAATGTATATGCGGCACAAATAGAATTAGAATTTTTATCTTATTAATGTAAACTGAACTAGTGCAGTGAATTAGTTGTTTTCCAACGATACACTGGCTCAAAATCAATTATCGACTACTCTGCAATACAAAGATCACCCGGGAAAGACATAACCTTCATCACTTTTTCATGTCCTACAGATTCGTTACTATCCGCTTCACACGACACTTTTATTTTGTATGAACAACACCGTACCAATACACAACAATCACGGAAAATAATTCGACGCAAAATCAAAACCAAAAAACAATGGCGCCGGGGAACATACCGCGTCTTTCTCGGCTTCTAGTCTTGCTTAATAAACATTAGTTGTGAATTAGCTGTTCATGAAATGCATGGTGCCACTCAAACATCAATTTAACACCTTTATCAGAAAAACTCACCCTATGTTGGCCGGATTCTAGATCAGTACGCTGACGCTTGATCAAAGGTCCATCACCATTGAACGCCATGTTGAAACTAAACAAACTAAAATTTCGAACAGCGGGTAGTTGGACGCCATAGCATTCGACAGATAGCACCACTATCCTTTTCCTTTCAAAGATCTTAAGCTCTAAATATAATCCAATCTCACCGATACAAATAAGAAATCTGTGGAACGTATTACTTTACATAAAGAGGAGCGTATTCGTTTACGCGTACTTTGTAATTTGTAGTCGCGTAATAAGTTACTGTTGTCTAACAAAGAAAGGATCTTTAAAAATTCAACTTTTAAGGACACAAGGAGAATGCTGGAACTCCCGAATTTACCTGATATAGTTCTGGAAAAGATTTTATCATATCTAAGCTACGACGATGTCTCAAAGTATAGGATAGTAAGTTGTTTTGTTTGAAGGTTAAGGAATATAAATGGATTCTTTGAAATTATATACGATTGTCATTAAGTGAGTTCTGTTTCATTTGTGCCGAATTGCTATAGACACTCAGTTATCTCTCTCTTTATGTTTTTATGTTTTAGTTTTAATATATTGACTAGGGTGTAGTGTATGGGTATGTACGTTTTGGTTAATTTTTTTGTCGTATATTTTAGGTTTAGATTTTATATTTAGATGAAATTCATATTAAAGTATAGATTATCCCAAATTGTTGAGGGGTGGCTCAAACATTTACGTGAAGAAAAAGTTCAATCATGCATTAATTTTTAAGTTGCCTATTATAAAAAATGTTTATTTTTATATTTATTTCGCCTTTTCGTGGACAAAATGCATTGCTGCACGCAGTAAACATTCAGTGTTCTTTTTTCAGAAGAAATATATATTTAGTTTCTGAAAAGATATTTAGTGTTGTGGCGGAATTTTGTGTTATATCTGTAAATATCAGGTTTTGCAGTTTTAAAAATAAATATAACATTTAAGTGCTTCTGCAAATAAAGAGTACAGTGAAAGTGTTACATTGTTACAGGTTTGCAGACAGTTTGATACATTATGCAAACAGATATTGAACAAAGGTTTTATATTAGCAGAAAAACAACATGCACAATGTCTCAGGGCTGTCAAATCACAGCTTCCACGAAGGGAATCAGAGAGACGCAGTCATCCTTTGGCTCGCCATTGTGACATTCTCACTGCTGTTGAAACACGGCTTTCTATGTTAGCAATGACATTTACAAAATACATAGATGCTGGTCTGTGCTGCTTCATACCTGGGAAGGTAAGTGCACCTCAAGAATATCGTCATATATTAGCAATGAAAATATATTTATTTATTAATTAATTGACACCCTCTGCTGTAGGTGATTGATGAAATTTTCCATGTCTTACGTTGTCTGAGGAATTGTAAAACTCCACCAAGAGCTCATGAGGTGTTGCAGGAATTACGTGATATTTCTTCGATGGCAATGGAACATTTTGATGAAAAAATTGTACCAGTATTAAAACACAATCTGAATGCGTCATGTATTCATACCTCATATTCCCTGGCAGGTATGAAGATATTTTTATGTGAGAATGCAACGTGTATATCATTTAATTGATGTGTGGTTTACAGTAAACATGTTATTTGATGCAGGTTCAGGTTTGATCCGGAATGCAACAACTACTCGAATACTGGGCCAAGAAAAGCTTCGTCTAGAATTTAGCAAGATACATAATCGAGCAAAACAGAATAGAGAATCTGTAAGCAATCTCAAGAAAACTATTGACACACTTACTTTAAAGGTAAAAAGGTTTATAGGTATTAGTTCATGCTTTTATGCTCAATCAAGAACATTAAAAAAAGATTAATTTAAGTTGTATAATATTTCAGCAGAGCTATATACTATCTACACATATTTTCTTTAGCTCTCTTTCAACAGAGGTAAACCTTTTTACAAAAAAATGAGTCACCTCTCAAATTCAAAATTCCTCTTAAGTCCTACTCATTACAAAGCCAGGTTCACAAGGTAACCTGCAAGGCTGTGTAGCTATACAGCAGTTGAATATAATATGCACTAGAGACACTCTATTATGTCTGTTCTGTTAGCTACATGGCAGAGTGTGCAGTGATGTGCGTAGATTGCCTCCCAGCATGAAGCACTTTTTTCTATAACCCTGTGTAACATGACAAATTAGTTTTGTAATAATGTTTCCCATACACTGAAGGCTTTAACATTAACATATTATATACAAATGCAACATGCTGCACATGTATTCCCTGCACACGCAAGAAGGACAAAAGAAGGCTTATGGGAACAAATTCAAGAAGCCTGGGATATTGCAGCCTCTTGTCCACACTAGTGTAGAAATCTGACATCATCTATACTTTGAAGACTGTGGGCTGTTGTACATGCTAAGCATTTATATACAATATCAATTTTTGTTTTCTATGTGTTTTCACTTTAGATGATAAAGTTTTCTGTTCATGCATTTATTTAGTTATTTTAAAGAACACGCTAGTTGTAATTACATTTTTCTGTATGCATAGGTAATGTCAAAGAACTCAAATTATACATTAAAATATAATAAGGCAACATTATGTTCTAGTATACACTTATAAAATCAATAATTAAAAAAAAACAAAAATTTTGTATGGAATTGAACCCAGGAGCTTAAGCAGAACAACAATGCCTACTAAACCCTTGGCCACCACTAATTATACGCTAATGTTCTCTTTCTAGGTGCTTATTATTGTGATCATTACCTTTACAGGCAAAGCACCCACTGCAGTATGCACCCACTGGATGTGCTTGTGAATGCAGCATTCCCAAGTTCTCTGATCGACATGTAGAATTTGGCAATGACTCATTTTTTTTGTCAAAAAGTTTACATGTTACTTCAATGCAATAATCCCAACAAGATAAAATAGAATGTCTGTTTTAAATTTACCTAAATGGGAAATAAACAATTAAGAATGTTCATACTTGTTCAAAAGTAACTCTAAATATACTGAGAAACATTAATATGTATAATATTTTCCAAAGATTTTTGGTTTTCCAGATGAGGATTTTAGGTGATTGCTGTGATTAGCATAGAATTTTTTTTCTTTGTTAATTTTAGTATATAACTAAAGATAATTAAATAAAATAAGCTGAATTCTTTAGGAAAACATTCAACACTATGATGCAACATATGAAGTTCTGCAACCTTGCAAATAACTAAAGAAAATGTGTGAATATGGTATATTTAAAGAAAACTTTGCATTATATGACACTAATATCATCAGAAATGATTGTCTTTTTGATTTTATTATAAAATTAATTTTCTACATTTATGTTAATAAAAGTAAGAGGGAAATCAATGACTTTCCTTTTAACCTAAGAAAGGTGGTGACATTTCAAACATTATTTTTAAACAAATTTTGCCTAGTGCTCTTCATTCTTTAGATAATTACTGTTTTATTTTGCATGGTCTTTCAACCCAAGTATTCAACTGATTATGGTGATATAAGTCCTTGTCATCCCTACAGAGCAAGAACCTCCAGTTCTCTCTTATGTAGAACCAGATTGTAAGAAAGTTTAATAGGCATGCTTATATTGAGTGAGGTGGCAATAACACTTAGCATTTGAGAGACCTGAGTGCAGAAGTTTAATAATTAGGTCTGTTCAACTTTTTAAGGTTCAATTCCTGTTGGAACCAGCCATCCTAACCGTGGATTTTTTTGTGATTTCCATGGTGACTAAGGTGAATGATGGGATAGATATTTACATTCCACAACTTTTTTGCTCTTTTATTCCATTCCTTTGATTCTTCTCTTACAGGGTCAAAAGTGCTGAGGCAGGGTGGGCTGGAGCAATATGTTGTTGAAAGGTTTCTATCCTGGCATCTGGTATGGAATCAGGTCTTCTGTAGGATTCACACATCTTGGGGGGGGGGGGGGGGGCTCTATTTATAAGCATGGTAGGGACTCCATCTGCATCTATATACTTTTCTCTTAACTGATAGTGACGACATCAGGAAGCAAAAAACTGGCTTATAAATGGCCAAAGTGTTAGAACATGGAATAGTCACAAATGCCTTCTGAGTTTACGATTATATAGTAGCCTCGAACAAGGTCCTTTGTTAGACCCATAATATTATTGTACAGATAGAATTTTAGTGGCATTAAATGTAAAAAAAAATCTAATAGTGAAAGACCTTCAGATAATCCAATGATCAGTTAATCAATAAGCAGATAATCAATATTCTAGTGCACGTATATACTACACTATAACTATTCTTTTGCTATTCCTGCTTTTGCAGTTAATGCACTTTTATAATTTAATATTAGTTTCCACTAACACATCTATTTTTCATTGAAACAGTGCAGAAATACTTTTCGTAGCTGTTGCCAGCTTTTAATGCCTCTTGCTATTATTGTCCATGTATTTCCACATTCAGGATTGAAGACATCAGACCACTTTGCTCGGGCACCTTCTGTTTCTGTATCTAATCTGGGATGCCATATTGTTAGTGCATTTGCCCATTTGTCGTGATGTAGTCTAGCCACATAACATGAACAACTGTGTAAAGGTTGGCTGGCAGACAGGCTATCCATTTCATTTGTTCAGTTGATAAATAAGCATAATACAATTTTATACTAAAAATGGCTAATAGAACTACATTCTTATATATAGGCTTTATATCATGTATATGTATATTAACCACTAAGGATATTCAGTGGTAAAACTCCCTATATGGCTAAGCAGCTACCAGAAACCATGCAGCAGTAATTAATACTTCTTAAAACAAAATATAATTGTAACGGTTGCAGTGAAGCAAATCATTATTAATATGTTGTAGCCTGTCGAATTAAACACTCTTTTAACTTTACTAACGTACTTTCCATTAGAACATGTTTTGTAGACCCTTTTTCTGCATCAGCATGTACTTATCAACTTTGCGGAATAGGGCTAGGGAAAGTGAATTAGAATACTTACAATGTGATTTCAGATATTGTACAGTTTTTCTAGACTGTCTAAATATGGATAGTTATGTCATTTAATTGATATTATTGTATGATTTAGTTGAACTACACACTCTTAATGCTCCACTTGTCATAATATATAGAACTGTCAAAACAGTTGAATTTTAGCCTGGCTGATGATGAGAACAAAATGTTCTCGAAACCAGTTCTATATATCATGACAAGTAAGTGAAGCATTAAGAGTGTGTAGTTTAACTAAATCATACAATGATATCAATTATATGATTGGCTTCATTGTGCAAGTTCCAATTTACATTTTTATTAGTTATTATATCATTTGAAATCAGGACAGTTATTTTGAAAGACCCCTATATTTGCATATTACTTTAATGACAGCAGTGACTGAAACACCATGTATTGCTCACCAAAAGGGATTGGATTCTCAGTTAAAAATAAATTGCCTGAATGAGATTTTTTCCAGAGATACCCTTTCCCAAATATCATGCTTCTATTATTGAAACTGATCATTACTGGGCTATTTTGCTGTGATTATTGGTTTAAATTAATTTAAAAATTGTTATTGATCAACAAATGTCTGCTCTCCCAATGCTCCTACTCCCTCCCACTTCTAACATTTCTGTACCTCTGCCTCTCCGGACAATTTTAATTCAATGATGAAGCCAAACATGTCGGCCAAAGCTCAGATTTTTAATATAACAAATTATTATTGAAGAAATCACTCAAATTTCACTAATTTGGTTCTACTTACTTGGATATGTTTCAAAGACTGTTACCTTCATCTTAAGCATGGTTCCACTGATTAAAATTTGAGTGATTTCCTCAATAATTATTTGTTATATTTCTCTGTGAAAATCCCTGCTATTCAAAACTTCTGATTTTTAAATTAATTTAAACCAACTTTCACAACAAAACAGCCTGTTAATGATATATGTTGATAACAACACTGGCTGTGAAAGCCTAAAGATTGTTATGCTACTTATTTCCCTGCAAATTACAAATAAAGCCAAATTTTAACAATAAATGTTATGGAGCTAATTAAAACTTTGGATGAAATGTCACAGGTTAGACGATGTGAAATTGTTTTGAGCTATCAGAAAAACCGGATCAACACACAAGATAGTAAGATATCTGATCTCACAACAAAAGTAAAGGAACAAGATGCACAAATAACAGAATTGAAACGTCACTTAGAAGAATGGGATCACAAATTTGGTGACCTTGCTGCAGAACTAAGCCGTGCAAGAGAAGAAAGTACCTCCATTACAGAACCTGAATGCAACAATGAACCTACTAACAGAAGACAGCCAGCCACCATTGTTTCAACAGACTTTGAAAAGAGAGAAAAACAAGGAAATAAGAGGCCTTGTATATATCATACCTCTTACAAAGCAAAGAGGAAATGTACATAAAATGGGTTAGATTTAAAATGATTAAGAATGTAAACTTTAATCCTTTTTAAATCTAAATTTATCTCATTTACCTAAAAGACAAAATTAGAATGCTTGCGTTTTTTGTTTACATTGTGAAATTTTCCTTGGAAAAATGAAATATGGATGTTCATTGATTTATTACATGCTTTAAGTTCTTAGCTGCAAAAGTAACATTAATCTTCATGTCATTATTGTTCTTAATGTTTTGTTTTCAATTATGATGATGATTATTATTAGTTATTTAATTATATGTTGCAGAAGAGTTTTTCTTTTTGCATGTGTCATTTTGATGTTTTATGGCTGTTCTAGTGTATAAGGAGAGTTATATGTGTAATTTTTACAGAGTTATTCATTGCTGCTTCTGTACAAGGTGTGTAAAGTTCCAGCTTTCATCTTTAGTTCCAAGTATGGACAATTATTGTGGCTTAGCTACAAATATATATAACACATTGTTGCCATAAAGACATTCAGAACTAGCTGTTACCATTCATTACTATTCATGTTACTCTTGTTAATTCATCTATAATTGTCTCCTTTATTGGCATAGATAATAGAAAGTTGACTGTGCTACTTAAGGGACAAGTGTATTATTAATATAAAGGAAATGCATAGATTGTGCAATGATTAGCTTCTTGTTTGTTCCTTATTAATCAGTTCAGCTACAGACATCTTTCATTGCTCACACACAATTGAGGAGCATTTTTTTCAAAGCTTGGTAATTACTAAATAATTATTTTTCAGAAAATGGTTTTACATTTTATTTTGGCAAGAAGGATTTATTTCAAGAGAGTTGTATTTTCACTAATATAAATTAATTACTGAATTAATAATGTGTTAGTATGAAAATGTATTATAATATAAGGTTTGAAATGGAAAATATTTACAGTTATATGCATTTATTGGCTTTTGCTTTCTCTGTTCAGGATCATTTATGGAGTTTTGAAAAAGCCTAGCTATTTTCGCTATTTTTCAGTTTAGAAAATAACTTTAAAAGGAACTGACTATATGGAAGGTGGTATGGCTGCAGTATATATAGATAATTTTTAATTTTTTTTATTGTATTAAGTGTTGAAAAAATACTCCTCAATTGTTTCCACACCAAATTCATGGAATCTTTCATCTATGCAAAATTTAAACTGCAATACATGCACACTTCGTGATATTAACACTATATTTGTCATTCATGCTTTAGCAAGAAAGACCAAGAGAAACTATTTTTGATTTTGACAAAATCTAGCTTTGAAACAAGCAAGCTGAGTTCTAAAGATGCTGTATAAACTTTACATATAGCAGCATTTCTCAATCTTTTCCTATTTGCTAAGTTATCTTTCAGAATGTGGATATCTGTATGGTGCACATTGATCAAAACTGGATTCCTTTTCTTAAAACTTATAATTGAGCAAAATAGTTTTACATAATGTATACTGCTACTGGGATTAAACTTAGTTATTTTGAATATTTTTAATGCTGTAGCAGTCTAAGAGTCTAGGGCTCAGCTCTACTAAACTTAGTATAGATCAGTGAACATCCATATATTCTAATATTCCAAGGTAATACTACTATAGTTTTATAGTTTAAAGTGCTTGTTGTAAGACCAATACACCAATCACATTAATGGGCTAGCTATTACCTTAATAAAAATGAGTTAATAAGAGGGATATATCATTATGTCTATCTACCTGAATTTGTATCTAGATATATATGTATATAAGTTATGTAATTAGCTTTTAATGTACTTTACACTGCCATTATGTATGAAATTAAAATGAAGCTCAAAGATAATTTAATGGAAAATGAATCATTTATCAATATGTTCTTAATTATATAGTGAGTCGATTTGATAATCTTATCCTCCACTTACTGTTGAATTACGCAAAGGCCTGTGAAACTAGTTTTGCATAATTTAACAGTAAGTGGGGCATAAGACTGTCAAATCGACTCACTAGATAATTAAGAACATATTAGTCGCTTCACTGTATTGGTTCCGACACAAAATTAAATGTTACATTTATCGATATGTTTGTCATTTCTTGCTTATACATTATATAAACATTCAAGATGATGGTAATGTAATAGGTCTCAGCAAAAATATATTTATGCATATTTTTTAAACTTATTATTAAACATCAGATTTTAGGCACTAAAATAGCAGCTTTCAGTGCCAAAAATAAGCTCAAAACTTAGTAAATTAGGCCGTATTTCACTAGGCATTTTAGGCATATATGACCAAGGCTTCAAACCTATTTATTTCACTAAAATTAACAAATTATACACTAAAATACAAAGTTTTTAAAATTTAGTTGCAAGCTCATTCTCTTTTGTAATTATCTGCAGTACATCACCAGAATTTGTTTCTTAAATTCTCTACAGTCAATCTTTGCATTTTGTCGGTGAGAATTATTTTGAAAGCAGAAAAACATCTTTCTACTGCAACAGATGTCAGGAGAAAATTCTAAATTTGCTATAGTAGAAATATCAATACCTATTGGAACATTTACATTTTCCCCTAGTATCTCTCTTGATACTTTTCCCAACAATAAAAATCTTACATTCTTATTTAATAAATTGTCCCACTTTTAACTTATTTCCCAGTTTCACTCAAAGCAGAATGTATTTTCTTCTGGGCATCCTTCATTACTGCTTTTTGACTGCAAAGAGATTGACTTTTACGTTCTATTGGATTTGGGTAATTCTTTAATAACTGTGACCACTTCTTTAAAATATTTACAATAATACACCACTGACTGAATCCATGTTCCCCACTGTGCTACAACAGGCTGAGATGGGAGTGGAATATCTGGGCATTTATCTCTGAATGTTGAAATTCTGAATGAAGTTTTGCAAAAACATTTTTTTTTTCATATTGAAAATGAATGAATGATAAAAGGGAATCAGAAACCCTGTGAAGGGCATTGGCTAAGCAGATTACGTGGTTGAGGTTAGGACAAAATGTTTAAGAAGTGGAACTGCAGCAACCATATATGAAACAGCATCAGTACAAAACAACAGAACTATAGTATGATCTATATTGTCAGAGTATAATGACTGTAGGCCTTTGTTTACAAAGTAAGCAATGATTATGTTATTCATTTTTGTAAGTTTAACATATACAAGATGTGGAATGAAAGATTCATCAGGATCAAGTTTCCCTACTATCCTACTTAACCTACATTATAATATTAATAAATCTTACATTCATCTATACAAGGTCTCATTACACACAACCCCCAGGTTATCTGCATAATAAAACCTTGCAGCTTTCACGAAGCGAATCAGAGAGATGCAATCGTCCTTTGGCTTGCCATTGTGACATTCTCACTGCTGTAGAAACTTTATGTACAGAAACTCATATATAAGAATCATAATTGCCTATATATTTCCATGCTAAAATTTCATTTTACATTCTATCTCAATAATTTTTTCTTAGGGTAGATGCAGAGGAGATATTTTGTTTGCAGTATTTTTGTAAAAACTCTCTTTAAAACATTTTCAATTATAGTACATGGAATGTTGGCAGCAACAAATGCCCTGGTTATGTCTGCATAGAAATTACTGCTCATTTTGAGGGTCAGTAGAGTTTGTTTGCTTTCATTTTTCTGTTGAGTTTTTGCCTTATGTCCTGTCCCTTGCACATGCTGCCTCAAGTGGCACTTTTTTTCCTGCAAAATCTAAAAATTGTAGAAGTTAAGTGAATTAAAATCTTAAATGTTGTATTGCCGTATTTCTATTACAGAATGCAATTATGTGGTTCAAACAACCAAAATCTCAATGACTAGTAAATACCTTTAACTGTCAAAATATAAAAGCATAAATTGTAGTTGTCTTTACAAAAATTTTAGCTCAGGCAAATGTACCCTCATTAAAATATATTCAAACTATTGTTACACACAGTTTGCTACAAATCTTGCAGAATATTATTTTTCCATCATAATTGGAGTGCCATATCAGCATAGACTTTGCACTTTTATCTTTTGGCATATTAAACTGCATAGAATAACATCCTACCACTTCAAACTTCTCAATACAAATAAGGAGAGGGAAAGAGGCATTCAAACTAACCGTTATACAGCATTGTTGTTGAAGTTCTATTTGACAAAAATACATCATGAACCATGTTGCATTTCCTGGTAGTGTTAACACCTTTAATATTGCTTACATGTATAAGTATGTTAATAAATGTGAAATAATGAAATTTTACATTAATTTAGGCATTTTAAGCTAAATATTAACAATTGGGTTCTAAATAATCATTTTAGGGCAATGTCAAACTCTATGAATAGCTTTCAATTTTCAAGAAACATAAACATTAATGTGCGTGGTTTTCCTCTTCTTCTTCAAAATGAACAAACTACACATTTGCCCTAAAATCTGATGTCTACTTGTTACTGTACAATATTTTTAGGGCGTACCAATAAACTTTTAACTGCTCATAACTCTTAAATTTGACAAGGTATTAAAATGAAATCTTCTGAATTATACTAGAACATATATATCAAAAGTATAATTTAATTCAGAGTACAGAATCTCTTGCTTTGATCTCTTCATGTCAGGCCGATTAGTTTTGTATGCGAATAATGCTTGGAAATTATTGAAGACAAAGGTGTCCCTATTGTGAAACATCAACCAATTTTATTTATTCTGTGTGATGCATTTTCATTGATGGCTTAACTGAAGCACAGCATGCCCTATAGAATCATTACCAATAAGAAATGTGAATAATTTCTCACTCAGTTAAGTTAGAAATATGATTTTCATTTTATCTTGCATAGAGAGTTCTCTAGTTTTGTAACAATGAACATTATGATGCTAGAGACACCTGTGCATGGTATGACAAGAGTTTTATGAAATGGAAAATCAGCTTTTAGAAACAAATTATGTGTTAGGAAAGAAGGGAGGTGGCAAAAAAAACAATGTTTGCCGATAAGAAATTTGAAAATCCAGTGCACTTTACCAGATGTGTGAAAGTTGGCTTCATCTGAGAATGCAACATGATTAAGGAATCTGTTTTCATCATCAATGTGAAATACCATTGAATTGGAGGACTTGGCCCATCTGTGTTTATGATTTGGTGCATCTTCTGCATAATTAGGATGTTATATGTTGACATTCTTTTATGGACAATGTTGTGAACAGTGAACTTTGGAATACCTAAATCTGAACTGGCCCGTAGAATTAATTTCCAAGAGCTGTGCTGAAATACTTGCCTAACATCTTCAACTATAACTCCAGACAGATTTTTTTTTGGTATGTTTGTTTTTTTTTCACTTCCTTTCTTTTTTAACACAGGACCTGTTTCTAACAGCTTTCTTTTAGACATAGACGGATACGTCTAAAAGAACATATGAGAAATTTAAAATACAAACAAATAGAAAAATCACTTTTGGACCAAAAATCATGATATAAAGGAAAACATTGAATAATTGAGAGCTGTACAGGGACCGGTAGAATTGAATATTTGGGAAAATATTTACATCTACAAACATAAGAATCATTTGATGAATTTTGACACTCCGAAGGAAGAAAATATAAATTTTAAGTTCATAAAAGTTTCACCAGAGCAGAACATTGCTTCTGATACTACGTAACAACAGCCTTTTACACCAGTCGTCCACGGCCGAAGATGGAGATAACGTATCTTTGAAACCTGTACTGAATATTTTTAAGGTTAGTGAAGCATGAGAGTGTTAGACGACAGATTTAATGTGAGCTTCACTGTGTTAGTTCCATAGGAAAAATTTTTTTAAAGTTTTTACAATTTTTAAAAAATTTTAATAAGTGTTCTAAATATTTCAACTCAGATGAGATTATAAACAAAATGATCTTGTCCTGAGTATAGAGCAGGTGTTGGCTTCTCAAAAATTCAAGAATTGTGTTCTGATGTCTAGTTCCTATCTGCACACTCCCAGTTAGTTTAGCAAATCAGCTACAAGTGGCGATTAACTAACCTTCTGCATCTAGTATGGTGTCTTTGAGAAATGTGGAATAGTCTCAAAATGGCAGCTCCTTTCATAATAGGGAGCTGATTAATTATAGTTGAAAGTTAAGTTATACAAGACTTATAAGACCAGTCATTATAACCTATGGTTCAAAGATATAGACTATATCAACTAAAGATGAAAACTCCATGTATTTTTGAGAGGAAAATTTGAAGGAGAATTAATGGCTCTGTGGAAGATGGCAAAAAATGGAGATAAGATCATACTATGAAATAGAAGGTATTCTCAGAGTCCAAGACAGTGAGATTGATTAAATCCAGGTAGCTTGTTTTGCTAGGTCACATGGAGCAGATGAGTGAGAAAAGAATACCAAAGAAGCTACTCCATTGTGGGAAGCCTAAGAAGAGATGAATTTTGGACTTGGAAGCTAGTAAGAGAATGCAAAATAGAGAAGATTGCGACCCTTGTAAAGAGTTATGGAGTTGGAAGCTGGTGAGAGAATACAAAACAGTATGCTATACCATATATCTACATTAAATATTACTTATTTTCATGAAATTATTGACAGTGAAGTGGAAAATCAAAGTTTAAAAATTGTATTAGTTTTTCAATATTTATACTTCATTGCATTTTTTTTAATGGACATGTTTCAGAAACAATAACTTCTGTCAATTATAGATTAATTAAAGGAAAGCTCTCTGATGGTGACAAAAGTAATTAGTTCAAAATATCCAACTCTTGAAATTCATGGTGTGGTTCTGATCTTAATAATAAGATTCCCCCCCCATAAATGACAATTTAACTGTTGTCTACAATGACTTTTATTTTAAAAGAAATAACGCAATAGATTTCTGAAAAGGTTATGCATTGCCATATTTTAGGGATGGAAAGGCACTAAATTATTATTTGTTTATGGTTTTTTTGCCAGCATAAAAATTGTCTAGCCTTCATTATCTCAAAGTGAGAAGAAAAAAAATTCCTGTAAAACTTAAGTTTATAACCCGCAACTCAAGCCTAAAGCCATTAAATGTGTAAGCATTTCAAGTTTCAGTTTCTGCAGAGCTTAAGCGAATATTAGATACTTTTATTACTTTGGTCCCTGAGTTAAAATAGAGACACAAATGTATTTGATTTAGGAGAAAATAATCTCCAATTCTAATGTATTCAGGAATCAACAAGGTGAAAAGGAATATAAAATCTCCAGTAGATAAAATATTTTAAAATACTTAAGAACACCTTTGTGACCTCATTCTTAATGAATGAACCAGGAAACAGATGGAGTTAAAAACATTTAAAATATTGATATAATGATAAAACACTCTTAACGTTTCACTCTCAAAATTTAAAAATTCAGGACATATTTTGTGAGACCTTTGCTCACATTGTTAACAGTAAAACAACTCGTTAAGTTTAAGCATTTAAAAATATTTTATCTACTGGAGAAGATAATCTGTTTAACACTGCATATTTACATAGTATTAAAAAGTTTAGCTTCTATTATCAAGGAAAGGTGTGGTTTCAAATGTAGAGGTAATAACTGTAATTGTAAGAGGGTTTTTTTTTTTAAGGTGTTTAATGCCAATTTTTACTACTAAGGCACCCCAGGCAGTTATAAAATTGTGAGAGTTTCACAGAGAAAGTAACTATACTTGATTTTGACAATCACTCTAATATCACTAATTTTAAAGGAAATTACATTGGCAAAATGGTGGTTGTCTTCATCATCAGTTTCCCTTCACAGTCAAATTTAGATATGTCATTGTTGTTAGAAGATAAAAAATTAATCAAATTCTCTTTATTTCTGTGTATGAATAGGCTTTACCATACTGTCCCTCTTGGTTTTTAATTGTTTTTAGAAGTCAAAGCTCATTTTGGAATTAATGATGTTTTTTGGATGTAATATGGGACATAATCAGAGAAATCAAGTCAGTTTTGGTCTGAAAAATCAATTCTAAAATGAACCAAAGCTTCTAAAAGCAACCCATAAATCTGTAGAATTAACTGTGTGAGAGAAAGTATACACAGAATAAATATAATTTTATTAATTTGGATATTCTGAATAAAATGACCCCATCTTCAAATTCTTTACAGAAAGACCACATGTCACATTAGAAAGTAAACAGTGAATCAGTGCTGATGAAGGTAATGGCTTTAGAAGCTTGTTAACGTTATTTTGTTAAAAATCAGTGAATGAGTGATTATTGTCAAAATGAAATATTTAAAAAATGGAGTATTTGAAAGAAATAAAGACTTATATTCCATGTGGCATAGATGATATTTTATTTGAATATAAAGAATTTATGGGCATTCTTAAGTAGGATTTGAAGAATATAATGATGAGAGATATTAAAAAATATGAAAGAAAACCATAGAATAACTTCAATGAACTCATATATGAACATCTGAAATGTTCATACTGTAAGGTTAATATAGAAGATTAGATCTGTAAACATTTAAGTGCATTCATAGGTAATGGTGTGAAATTATAAATTACATATGGCTTGATTCACATAAAATTCAAAGCCTCAATAGATAGTCATTTTTATTGTAATAAAATGGCAGCACTTGCAATTATTTAAAACTAATATAATTAGTATGTATTCTTAAAAAAAGCAATGAACAGATGATAATTTATATTTAACTAATTACAAAATATAATTCTCACCAACAGGTCATTCCATTTATTTAATTTAATAGCATTATAGTAATTCATAGTTTAAGAAACTTATCCCTGTTTAAACTAGGTATTAGTGATTAGCTAGAAGGCTGGGATTGCTCAAGAAAGTTACCAAAGGATCGTAGATTAATTTGAAAGTTACATAGTAATATGTACATATATAACATTTGCCGAGTTGTAAGCCAATTTAATTAACATTATTTTTTGAAAAATTATCATAAATATTTCAGTAATATATGCTAGCACTTGTTAAAATCTGGCAATTATGATCATAATTCTTCCATGCCTGTAAAATAGTAATAATGTATACTGATACCTTAGCAGCTTCTTTTTTTTTTAAACCTAAGTTGTAATCTTTGACTGTTTGTTCTACTACTGCCAGCCATACAAATAAGTAATAAACAATACATACAGTCAAAATATAAAACAGGCTACTGTGAATAACTGTTGGCAAATGTGAGCATTTTCCAAACAATGGATAAATGTTGGAAATATTTTTAGTTAGCTCATTTTAGAGGGAATTGTTCAAAATTACCATTCATCTTTATTGAAAGCTGAAAATGTACAATTACGCTTTTTGACTTGACATTGGAGTGTGTAAATACACCTTCGCACTTAAGTCACAAGGGGCTTTTGGGCACTCATTCAATTTTAAAACTTTGTAGTTTCAGATCTAGAGCTTTAGTGAATTTTGGAATCTTTACTACAAGCTTAGTTACACTTGTTAGTTTACACATGTTATCCTGCTGAGTGAATCTATTACATAAACATCCAAACAAGAGAACAGCTAATTAGACATTTATGTCCTTTTAGTTAGATGCAGATTTGTGCAATTGAATGTTTTATTCATTAATAAGAAGTTTGTCAATAAAGATGTGTCTAAGGATTTGCTGCATTACTTATTAACTTATGATTGTTTCCTTGCAAAATTTATTTGAATGACATAATAAATATGGTCTTTGGTTAAAGCAATGAAACTCGGGATATCTTTCAGTGAACTTTAATTTTATATTAGTAATTGTTTCTTGGTGTTTTCACAATTTTTAACTAGCAGTCTCGTTGATTTAGACAGAATTAAATATGCTACCTCTGCCCAAAGAAATGTGAATGATTAGGTATGTATTGACGTTTCAACAATATCAAAGTACCTTTACATAAATTCAAAAGCAATAAAACAATCAACATTTGAAGGGAAATGTTGATAGATATATACCACATTGTCTTGAATACTTGCCAGTAAATGTGAACAAAGATGAGAAAATATTCATTGATTTCTGTAAACTAATTTAACAAGCCGAAGGCAAATGTTTACAATAACCAGTAATGTGAACATTTACTTTATTTCCCTCTGTGACCATAACACATACATCTGAAATTACAGAACAATGCTAAAATGACTGGAAGAACGATCTTCATAATTTAAATTAAATGGATATATTTTGCTACTGTATCATTTAAATACTGTAGAGTTAATCATGACTAATAAAGATGTTAACTGTATAACAGAATACCAACTGACCTATGTCTATTATGTTAACAACTTTTCTTATGCAATTCATAGTGTCACAAACTTCTTGTCGGTCCTGGTGGTGTAGTGGTTGCCATACTTGCCTCCTATACCCAAAATGCGGGTTCGAACCCGGCCAGGACCGATGGATTTTTTCGGGTGTAAAAATCCTATGTATGGCTTCCTTCGGAAGGGAAGTAAAGCCGTGGGTCCCGTGTCGTACATTTGCGGCACGAAAAAGAACCTCAAGCCTGAAAGAGAGGCCTCTGAGCAAAATTTGTCGGCCATTTCACGCCCTGAGTTGAATGGGACACTGATGACCTGAGCTGTTAAAGAGCGTCCTTAAATGAATCAATCAAAAAAAAAAACAAACAAACAAACAAACTTCTTGTGCTCTCAAGCTCCAAATTCCTAATCTAAACCATGATTTAAAAAATTGATCACTGTTCTCTGTTCTTCTTTGGTGTGGCAATGTTCACTGATAAACAGCAGCAAAGCTGGGTGAATGTCAAACATTTAACAAAAGCATAATAGTGACATGAATGTCTTAATATGCATGAACAGAAAGTAGGACAATCAACCTAATAGCAGCAATGCAATAAGATATTTAAGACTGAACTAGTAATAAATCAGTTTTATGGTGTTTCATAGATAATTAACTATTTGGTGCATATTTAAGGTTTGTTGTATTATTTTTCTTCAAAAGTTATAAGATTTGGACCTTAATACTGTATTGATATGTTACATATGTTTCTTTAATATTTCTTACATAATGTGTTATTATTGTACTTGTAAATATCCAACTTATAAGGGTTGTTCAAATTAAACCTAGACATGTGTTTTGAAATGTCACAATAAGTATTGGACACTATACACTATATCACAATACCAACATACAGATGACAATTTGAGAGAGTCTACAGATAATCGCCTCCACCTTTCAGGCATCTGTACCAATACTAAACAGATTGCTCTATATCCTCCATGAAAAATGATGCTGGTTGCTGATGAAACCACTTTTCCACACTATCATGGAATGTTTGATCAGTGATGAAACACTTAAGCAGAGTCTTCTTTAATTTACTTTACAATTTGCTCCAAGAAACACTGTCCATCTGCTTGATATTGCCTGAAATGTTTCAGGCATATTTCCATTGATACAATATTTTATTTCACATGAGGTGACAGGATACCCCAGTCATCTGCACAAAGTGCTGTGTATGGATCCAATGATGAGAATGGTAGCCATTGACAGCTCATATACTGTTATAAGTTGTCTTTCACCATCATGCCCACAGTAGCAGTCTTTTCCAGAATCAGTATAGGTTCCCAGTTGTGGAGGGTCCACTGTGCATATCTGCCGACCTCAAAACTTGGCACACCACTATGCTTTGTTTTGAAACATGCATATACATATACAACTTGCACTAGACCAAAGATTTCACTTGCTAAAGCACTTTCTTTGGACAAGAATGTAATCACACCATATTCTCAGTTGGATGCATTCATTACAAAAACTGTTGTTTCAGCTGTCTCCTCTATGCAGCAGACACTGACTTGAATTGCCCACATTCTGTGCTGTTACAACAGATACCAAGACAGCCAACCCATCAACTATTTGCAGTTTCTATATTTCTTTGGACGATCCTTATATTTGTGTATCATTAATTCATTGCAAAGGTCTTTAGCAGGGAGGGGGCTTCTGACAATGCAAATCAATTGTTATATGTAGAACTACCAAATATTTTTGTTACAGAAATGCAAAGTAAGAAGAAAAAACTCATATAAACTATGAGTAACAATTAAATTGTGAATTGTTTCATTTGTAGAGAAAACAATGTCCTTCAGAGACAAAGATATGTACTGAAAGAAGGGAAATAAGCCTTTTGATTGAGCAAAATTCTGCATAAACAATTAATATGAAGACTGTTTAGGGGTAGTGCTGCTATCTGTAGTAGGAAATTTACTTTTATAACAAATATTCAGTTAAATCCCAAAACTGAGAATATTTCAGATACCAGGTAGTTTAACACTTGTTTCTAAACTATTGATAGAAATAATGTCATATATGTAAATATAATTAGTGTGCATAAGTACATGTATAAGAAACTAAAAATAATATTTGCAGATATGGCAAATATAATTATATTAAGAAGCGATTAAATATGTAATTTTATGTAATAAAGGGGTTAGCAATTGATAATAAAAACAGCCAACAATAAGTTGGAAAGGTGAAAATATGAAATATCCGAGGTTAAATCTAGATTTTAATGTATCTTTGATTTACAGTGCCGAAGTTCTTCACAGATATAACCACCCAATTCCAAAATTCTAACCATGACTTAAAAACTTTTTCATTAATCTCCTCTTTCCAACCTTTATCTGTATAAGGCTTAGCATAAGAGAAAAAATATATAAATAATTTTACTTAAGTTCTTACACAGGTGATAATTGAAAATTCTTCTTCCAAGTTGTTAGAACTGTATATTAAATCCATAACGTGCTTCAAATATCTTTATGCGCATGTATGTGTATGCTATTTTTGTACAAAGTTATGCTGACTATGCTGCAATATTATGTAAATCTACTGAGTAATAAAGTTGGATTGAAAAGTTGTTCTGAACATTTATATGTCTTGCATGTTTTTTACATGGTGATTTGAAATATTTTCAAAATTATCTACAGGAGGCAGTGGTAATTTCTAGCTTGTTACAGTATTAAACTGCCATATTGGCTAGGAACATATGTGCAACAATATTGCATTCAGAACTGTTTTGTGTATAACTAACTAAATGTTATAGTGTAGACATATACACCCTTTGACAAAAATAATAAGTAATTCCCAGATCTGTGTGTTGATTGGAGAACCTTGGGGATGCTTATAAACACTGTATTTCAATGTGCATGCAGCAAATGTGAGGAATCCTCCACCATGAAAATGCATGAAAGAATCATCCACTTACTGGAATCCAAAGAGGCAAAATGCTGACCCATCCACTCCTGCATTCCTGTGGTTATTTTCTGTTTCCAACAGTGAAAAATTGCATTCATCCAGCCCTGAAGAAGCCGTCACAGCTTAAGAAACAGAACTTACAGCCCTGAAGAAAGTGATTGGGAAGAATATTTCCAAAAGTAGTTTGCAAGAATGAGCAAGTGCATGGTAAATATTTTGAAAAGTTGCAACGATCAGAATAATTTTCCCAGTGATAGTTTGGGTGAACCTCATATATACCATCTGCATAACACTGCATCATGCTGTGAAACCAGATTTTGCATAAATCTATTGCATGTCATGTGTAGAGAGTAAAGAATATTTGCAAGCTTTTTCAAAACTTGATAAATGCACTCACTTATTTAATACAAAGTCGAAAGGTGCTATTGTCTTATCTAATATACAATAAGTGAAATGCAGCATGGAGCAGCTGCATATATTAATTGCTGATCATTGTTATGGCTTGCTGGGTTTCCCACTCAATTCTGCAAGCATTAATAAACTGCATTTTATCTTTATTATACCTAAGAAGTAGTTTCCTTTCAAGGTGAATGCAAATAGTGTCATTTCATATACTAAACCATCAATGGAAGACCACAATGCCAATAGAAGTTCAAAATACTTATACAGCCTTTCCTGTGAAGGTGGATGTGATTAAATCTGGGAAAAAAGCCTGCAGCAAGGTTATGCCTCTATCTGTTGCTTCCCAAGATCAATATGGTAAGTAAAGAAAAGAAAAAGGATGTTCAAAATCTAATGAAGTGTTTTGAAAGTAAAAAAATTTTAAAGTAATTTGATATCATGGTACTAAAAGATATGCATTTAAATGGAAAAGAGAAGGTAACAAGTGTCGTAAATATTTCAAGTTATCATAGTGCTTTTTGTTTTGTATCCTACATTTAGTTATGCAATACATTATTTATAGCTTTATATTTAATAAAATATTAAACAAAAAATAAAGTATATTTACGGGTATAAAAACCATTACACAATAAAATAAATAGAAAACATGTCTTTCATATACAAATTACAAGGAACATTCTAAAAGTTCTCAGCCTGACCAAGAAAACGCAAGATTTATGAGAAATGTTTTCTTTTTTAACATACATTGTAAACCAATACATTCAGTCTAATGACTTTCCAACTTTTTAATACCCTATTTAAAATAAGATTTGTCCAATTGTGAAAAATAGGCATTTACCTGAGCTTCAACCTCATTTGATGTGAATCTTCATCCACCTAGCTGTTTTTTCAGATTTGGGAACAAAAAGATTGCTGGGAGCCAAATCCAGCTAACATCGAGATGTGTAAGGACTTGGAATGAATCATGCAGCAGCAACAATCCCAGACGTGTGTAGAGGCATATTATCATGATGAAAGATGTTTTCACAAGATGTGGATGTTTAGCCTCAATAGCATCTTTCAGTTTGTCCAGTAGTGAAGCATAATACTGCCGATGATGGTTCAGCCCTTCTGGAGGAGGCACCACACCATTAGAATCCCAGAAAACCATAGCCATGACTTTTCCTGTAGATGGAACTGTTTTTGCTTGGTGCATTTTCACCTATTGCCACCCACTTTTTTGACTGCTCCTTTGTCTCTGGCATGTACTGATCAATCCATGTTTCATCTACTGTTATGAAATGCAAGAGAAACTCACTGGATTGTGTTTAAACATGTCTAAACACTCTTGCAAAATGTTCATTCAAATGCTTTTTTGGTCCAGTGTTAACAAAAGCAACATCTACCAAGTGGAAAGATTTCTTATACTCAAACTTCCTGTAAAATGTAGTGGACACTTTGCAATGTCGGCCAACTCTACCTTCATTATGTAAGGCATTGTGAATTATTTGTCACAATCTCATCAGTCATAGCAGTTATAAGTGCTTAATTTGTTGAATGGAAGTATGAAAGTGCTTAAATTCAGCAACCCACTTTTTAACCATTGAAAATGAAGGGGAAGCATCCTTTAATGTGGAATCTACTTCCTTTGGTATTTATTTTTGGATTAAACATTTCTGCTTCTAAACAAAGAACTTATCACAACTTGTATTTCTTTTTATCCACTTTTAGAAAATGTTAACACTAGTTTATATGATTGTCATGTACAAGTGACTACACTTACATGTTTTAAACTTTACAGTGCTATCTAAAGAATGTTATTTAACAATACCATATCAAGAACTTTTAGCACATCTCTTGTAAAAAAAATTCAGTATTAAAAATTACCTTTTATCTGTTACACCTTAAATGCAGTAGGAGTAATCATTGAATTTATCAATTAAATGTGTTTGCAGATTAAAATAAACAAACAGTAATAATCAATGATAAATAAACTCACTGTGCATCCATGAAAACCATTAATCTGCATCTATCACATTTTGACAAAACTTTGAATTTTTAGGATTCATAGTTTAATAGATATATTATCTTTTCATTTTGCTATGCAGTGGAACTATTTTAGATAGGAGAATGTATGGTGGTAATAAAACTATACTGCTAATAAAACAAAAAAGCTGTTTTTTCTTTTATCGAATTTTGAAAAAATGCTCCTAAATTTAATGATTCTTGTATGATTGAGTCAAACTAAACCCTCAAGCAGCTTCACTTACTTGTTTATATGTAGACCATCTTCCAAATCCTCCATTACAAGTCGAATGCTGGAAGATTCTTAGTATTCTCTTGGAGACAGTCATTCTAGATGAACTTGAAAGTTCAAGTTTTCATCTGCTGGAGTGTAAGTTCATTAACCTATCCTTGTATTTTTGCATGTAGATTTTCTCCCAGAGAAAATATGTTCTTCCATAATCAAGCTTCTTATATACAGGCATATCTGTGTCGACATTTACTGAATTATTTTCATTAATTTAAAAGTTATAAAAGAAAATAGTTGAGAAGAAGAAAAACATTTGATATAACAATGCACTCTTGAATATCTTCAAGCTTCTATCACTTTACAAAGATTTGTATCTAACCCCAGCATACAAGGTAATTCAAATACCAACCAAACTTTTTAAAGTCCATTCTTTCAATAGTTTACTAATATAAATAAAACACAGTAGATTAATGAATATTCATTCTCTCTCTTGGTGCTGAAAGAAAAAAGTACATAACTCACAAAACATAATGTGGACCTGTACCAGAACTCCTTTTCTTCAAATTGTTGTTCCCCCAATTCATTGCCACAAACTTCAAATAAATTTTTATTTTCTCAACATTCTAAATTATTATACCAACAAGCTCAGCTTTCTTCTAATAAATTTGCTCAATGCTTTGCATATACTCACATTTTTCTCTAATTTTAACTAATGACTTTTTCAATTACACTTTTAAACAATACTTTCAACAGAATTGTTTAATAGAATGATCATAATTTTTTTGACAACATACCTCCACTCATCCTGATAATTTTGATGATCTTTGTCAAAGTAGGCCTCACTGGATGCAATACACCGATGATTTCCGTCATTCTTCAAAGAAATGCTATAAACCATTTTTGACAGGTCCTTCAATTACTTCTGATGATGGAAAATGGCTCCTGTGAATGTGTTTCTTCTATTTGAGGAAAAGAAAAATGTAATACGGAGCTAAATCTGGACTAGAGGGAGGCTGAGGGATGTACTTCACATGATTTTTGTGAGATATTCAGCAACAACATTTGCATTGTATGGCTGTGCATTAACAGGCTGCAGCATCCAGCTTGTTGCACAGAAATGTGATACAGCCTTTTACAGCTTTCGGGACATCTCTATAGTATTACCCAGTTACAGTTGGGTGTGCAGGTATGACATGCTAGCAAACCATTCATTCAGCATCAAAATATGAGATGACCATTATCTTTCCCAGCAGAAGCAACCACTTTTGCTTTTTTTTTTAGTGTTGGTGATGGAGATTTCCACACAGAGCTTTGCATTTTGCTCTGAGAATCAAAATGATGTGGCCAAGTTTCATCTTTAGTTATTACCTTTTAAAGAAACTTCACATCTTTCTGTAACATGACCTTCAATTGCATACACACCTGCAAGCAAATGCCCTTTTGTTTGGGAATCAACAGTTTTGGAGCCCACCATGCATAAACACGTCTCATATGCAACTTTTCAGTTACCAATCTATGGATGGCATCCAGTGAAGATTTTATGAGTATATCAGAGCATGGGGATCTGTTCGACAAAATTTCATCTAATGCGATGTGGCTATTTAATGACTTAGGTGTACTACAGCATGACAAGGTGTTTACAGACACATATTCCCTAGATGAAAATACACAAATACATGCATGCAAACTGTTTGGTGCTATTTCTGTATGTTGAAAAATAAATTAGTGTTGCCAAGTTTCAGTCATTCGTTTCTTGTGAAGCCAAAAGTTTACCTCCTCTGGGCATACTCTCTGCTCCATGACGTATTTAACTATGATTTATAAAATACACTTTAGCTGCATTCCCCACTAGTAAGCCCATTACAAATGTGGAAACTCTCGGCTGATCTGCTATATATAAATGAGCATTAACAATAACTGAACCTAATAGTGGCTGGTGTTACAAATAATTCAAGATTTTTAGTGGAAGTTGAAAATATTATTTCACTGTTCCTTTATTTCTCAGATTTACAGGAAAATTTCTGCCTTAACACTGAAAGATAAATTAAAATTAGACTTGCCATATGATTTCTTTTATTTTAAATCTTCCTTTGTTATGAATTTACAAAAATTATTTTAAAAAAGAAAAATCTTTTAATATTATATTCACACTCAACTGCTTGCAACAATGTCACAAAGTGAACTGATTTCTTCGGAGTTACAGAAACAACCATAAAAGCATACCAAGAAAATTTTTCGGACAGTTATGCTAGTCTGTTACAATTTACAAAAGCAAAATCTAGCTATGATAATCAATTAAAAATTGGTTCACCCAAAGATGAATGAAAATGCTACAAGAGGACATCCTAAAAACTGTTCACCAAGGACTGTCATGTGATTTTGCCAAAGCATGAAAGGCTTACCTGACTACATATAAACTCAATATCTTTCATACTTTCTAGCAGAGAAAAGAAGAGTTTTTTACATAGATTTTCTAATTCACTATGCTGAAATCAGAGCTCTGAAGAGTAGCTCGGTTCATAAATGATATCAAAACAAATGAAATTACAATATCAATCTCTCCTTTATGACATGAAGCAAACATGAAGTTTTATTTGCAATTTTGCTCATTTTTATATTATACCACCATTTACAGATGCATCTCAAGTCAGTCTTACAACACCAATTGAAGGTTGTCTTTCCACTGTACAGTGTCGTCATACATGTTGCATCCATATTACTTTTGTTGTTGTTCTTGCTGCTGCTGCTGCTGCTGCTGTTGTTGTTGTTGTTGCTGCTGTGAGAGCTGTTCAAGGATGCTACCTAACAGCTCCTGGTTTTTTGTTAGACGTTCTATATTTTCATGTAATGATGAGGCTAACACTTCTACAGAATCTGCAATGCGATGAAGCAGACCTAACTGTTCACTGTCATTTTTCTGAGACTGTATGTCAGCCATTTCTGCTCTGAAACAGAAATGAAATTTGAATGCTTTAAAGTTTTAAAGTACTATAAATATATTGTAATTTTCTAGTCACTTAGAAAACATTCCACTAGCAAGATGCTTATTTCTGCCAACTTATGAAGGGATATTAATAAGTTCTTAGCCTAATATAGAAAATGGAATTGTATTTTAATACAAAATTTTATTTATTCAACATAATCCCCTTATAATTCTATACACTTAGCACAAAGTTCATAATGGATTTCTATGTCTCAAAAAAAATTGTTTTTCTTGCTCTGCAAACACTCCACAGTACACATCACTGCAAATTTCTTCTGCTTTAAATGCCTTTTTAGTTTTGGAAATAGATAATAGTCTGCAGGAACTATATCTGACAAATAGGGAGGATTGTCAATCAATTCAATGCCAATTTCATTCATTTTCTGCAATTGTTGCAAAAAAAAAAAAACAGCTTTGGAAACCTTTCTCTGGCATTTTCTAAAATCTGTTACCAAAGCTTGGTCAATGATGCTGAATAAAATATATATATATAACTATGAGAGAATTTCGCTTCTTAAATTATGCTGCTTCATTTCTCTCAGAGTACATGCTGTTTGTGATTGCAACACTATAAAAGAATGATGCTGAAATTTACAAGAAATGCAAGGCTGTATGACAAAGAAAATGATTTGAACTGCTGAGTGAGTGTACATACCTGCGTACACAGAACCCTCTAATTTGCCCTGTTAGGCACACAAATAGATGGCACTTTCAAGCAGCCATATAAGCAGTCTAGCACATTAATGAGCAATAAATTTTCTTCAGGAGTCACTAACTATGCATTACTGACTTCAAAGGGCACAGTAAAAACAAATGACAAGAATTTGAAAGGCAATGAAAGATAGGCCATTATGAAGATAGATTTTCATGCAGCAACTTTGCAGCTTTTATGGGGCATATTATAAGTGCTGAAACCACGAACTGAACACCATTAACATAAGTATAGTATACATAACTATCACAGCTGGCACTGATCCAGTAAAATGTAATTTCTGGGCTTATAGGCCAAGGTCCAGTTGATAAAAAATCACCTGACATTTTTGCCCATAGCTCCATCAGGCATCTTCAAAGAAGTGTTGACTCCTGGCAGTTCACACTCCCATTCTGAAGAAACCTAACAGAGTTAGGGGTTAAACATTAGGTAATTTTTTATCAATTGGACCACAGCCTATAAGCCCAGGAACTACAAAAATTTACTGGACAAGTGATGTACAATGATGGAGCACTGCATTATTGTGATGCAACAGCCAGTTCCCTTGTCGCCAAAGTTCGGGTCGTTGCCTCCGCACATTTTCATGGAGCAGTCGCTTAAAAAGTCACAATAGTACGTGGAATTCACTGTTTGATTTGGTGAGACGAATTCTTTGTGCACAATATCCTTGGTATCAAGAAAATGAGGAGCATGCTCTTGACTTTGCTCTTCACTTGTCTCGCTTTTTTGGTCTTGGTGAGTTTGGGCTCTTCCACTGGGAGGATTGTTATTTTGTCTCACGGTCATAAGCATACATCCAGCTCTCATTGCCAGTGATGATCCTGAGCAAGAAGGTTGAGTCATCGGTTATGGCCTGACGAAGCTCTGTGCAAACTTCAATACGCTGCGCCTTCTGATCAGCAGTGAGGATCCTTGGCACAAATTTAGCGCCAACACGATGCATGTCCAATTCATAAGTTAAAATTCGTTGGCATGTCCCATAACCAATTCCCACTTCATGAGCAAAGTCTTCAGTGGTTTGATGCCTATCCTCACAAACGAGGTATTGAACTTTTGCAACAATGTCAGGCATTGTGCAGCTTATGGGCCTACTGGTGTGAGCATCGTCTGTATGATCGGCCTGAACCGAGCATGCCACTCAAACAAACATATGCGGCTCATGCTTTGTCACCCAAATACTTTTTGAACCATTGCGAGGTTCTCCATAGCATTTTCCCCGAGATTTGCAAAGAATTTGATGCACACTCTCTGTTCTAATCTTGGATCCATCATAAAATTGCCACACACTACACACAGAGTATCATGAAAAGTACTATAGAATCTCTACACATCTACCCAGCTGCACGAAACTTTAAACACTCACTAATCATATGTGCTAGTGTTGCCACCTAGTGGTACAGAACTCTACTGCAACTGAGATGGCAACATCAGTCCCCAATATTGTGGATACCCCCTCGTATTTCAGCAGGACTCTGTCCAGTTACATATTGCCAAGAAATGTTCAAGCTTTGTTGATAGCATGGCAAACACTGTTCCTTCTGTGACTTCCATATTTGTCACAGAGAAGTCCTTCAGCAACCAGTACCACATACAAGCAGCCTTGCAGGCAATTACCGAGAACACATACAAAGCCTGTATGAATTAACGCCACCACAGATAGAAGTTCTGATAGAGTTTTCACAAGATATTGATTTTTTTGCAGTTGACATTGCTGTATTTGTCTAAAACTTGAATCACTTATATAATGATTGTTATAAATTTTTAATTGTATCAATTCTTCATTATGTTGCAATTTTCACAAACAGTACTGTAGTATTATGGAATGTAGCATGCAATCCATTTTTAATCTTTGAATACTCACCCAATGCTACTTGTCTGTGTTCCAACTGTCACAAATGTTTCATAATCCTCTAATTCCTCTGCAATTAAAATAAAAACATTATAATAAATACAGTAGATTTGGAAAGTATATCAATATAGCCCTGTAGGTTTCCTTTGCATGCATTAGTATTATCAAAAAGCTCCCAAAATGATATACAACTATTTAAAAAAAAAATGAATAAAACATGCTGCTTCATTGGAGGATGTGGTAACTTTGTTTACCATCATGAACTAGGAGTGTATATTCCCTGTATATGAAAGAGTACCCTGGCCCATACATGTGGTAGAATCACAATTCAAGCAGATCTTAGATGAAACATCAAGTTTATGTATTACCTGGACCCTATTCCACAAAAGTATGGCCTAATACCATTACAAGTGCATTAGTACTAGTCCTTGTAAAGTAACTTCATTCCACAAAAAATATATATATCTATAAAGTGTTAAACCTGTGTCTCTTAACCTTACTCTTGTCAGTCCTGGAGATGTAGTGGCAACCATACTTGCCTCCTAAACCTAAGATCGCGGGTCAAACCCGGCCAGGATCGATGGATTTTTTTGGAGGTAAAAATCCTAAATATGGCTTCCTTTGGAAGGGAATTAAAGCCGTGGGTCCCATGTCGTACATTTATGGCACGAAAAAGAACCTCAAGTCTGAAAGAAGAGACCTCTGAGCAAAATTTGTCGGCCGTTTCACGCCCTGAATAGAATGGGACATTGATGACCTGAGATGTTAAAGAGCATCCAAAAATAAATAAAAAAAAAAAAAAAAAAAAAAAAACTTAACCTTACTCTGGATGTCAACAATACCCGGTGCTCTTCTCTTTACAGTCCCTCATTGGCTGATAGGCACAGAACTGTTTTTCTCCATACAAATTAGTTGATTGTTTAAAGTAATAATTTATCATTATACATTTTATTAACTTAAAAATCTCAGGAAAATTTCATTTTTCATCATCACATGAAGTACAATAGATGTTAGAATTGATGCATCTGGAGTTCATGCAACACATTATCATTAACTAGATAGAAAGTTAACTGTTGAAGTTTGCTTTATCATGACTTGAGCACATGCAACTTGATTACTGCATTTGCTTGTTGCTCAACCTTGCACAATAGAGGAAACACAAAGTCTTCATTTTGTTTGTTAACACAGTTTCCTATTCTAGGTTATACCTTTATTGTGAGTTAGCATGCTTCCAAAGCATTAATTGCATGTTTTTTCATATTCCTGTCATTCCTGTTAGGGCTTCCCACATGCTCACCTATGGTACAAACACAGTTTAGTAGAGAGTTGCACGTACATCATAAAAGAACAAGATGAAAGGAATAACTTATCATGAATTATGTTATGTCCATTTCTTACAAATTAATTTTGTATTTTTTAATGTCCAAACAGAATATTATTACTTGTATTAGTCTGATATTTTTACAGAAATAATACCCATTTTAATACCTTATTATGTATTTGTCAATATTCAAACATAATATTCCCCTTTGACATGAGCTTTGAAAATTTTCATGTGCCCCTACATTGCAGCATCAATTTCAATAGAGAGATGGCATATAGTTTGGAAAAGTATATATTGGTATAACCAGAAGATCCGTTAAAACTCCGGTGGAAGAACATAAATGACATTGTACCTTAATCGGCCAGAAAAATCTGAAATTGCAGAACTTGCCATTTAAACTTACCATGAAATAAAATATAAAAATCAGAAATAATTGGAAAAAACCAAATATGTTAATCTGGCTAGGACAGAGGCCTTAGAAATAGAACTGCATCCAGATAATTTAAACAAAGTGAGAGGATTTAAAATAGCAAGACATAGAATTCGTTATTAGTCAACAAAAAAACTACACCACATCTCTACCCTTTCTATGTTTCTGTTCCTCTGCCTCTGCAAAGACTTCACTCAGTCCATGATGATGCAGGCTCCAGTAGCCAGCAAAAGCTTTGGTTTTTTAATTTCATCTAAACCAATGAACATGGAAAAACACTTTGGCAATGATCAACTTTAATAATATAATAGTTTATTTAAAAAAGAACGAAATCATGAAAGTATCTCTTCAATTTCCATCCCTATACATTTATGAGGGCTGTTCAACAAAGAATTATCATAATTTTGAGAGCATTCCTTTACTCATCCTCATTATTTTGATTATCTTTCTGAAAAAAGTCCCTGTTGGATGCAATGTATCTGTCCCAGCATTTCTGTCAGTCTTCAAAGATATGCTGCAAATCAGTTTTTGACAGGTCCTTCAGAATTGCCTTTGTAGATTTCATCACTGCTTCAGATGAGGAAAAAGCTTTCCAAGAAGTTATTCCTCTAATTTGGAGAAAAGAAAAAAGTCACACTGAGCTAAATCTGAACTATAGGAAAAGTGAGGAAAACACTTCAAATTTCCTCCAAGACAGGTTTCCCTGAATGAGTTTTTTCCAGATTTTCCTTAGTCTTCATAAATAGCAAATGCCAGGCAGACAACTTAAATATCAGGCATGGAATGCTTCCTTCCTTAAAAAATAATCCTTTCCCAATTTGTGTCCAGCATCTTAATGCCTCAGCAGTACCAGCATTAAACAGTAGGAAAAATATATATATGCTTACCATACGTCTGGGATTAGACCTACAGTTCTGGTTTTTTATTGATGTTTGAGGTTTGAGCATTTTATGACTGGCAATTTTTTTTTAAAAGACCTATATGTTCGGCATCACATTTTTCAACTTTCCCCTATGGCCGTGCATCTCCCAGCAGACCATGGGCTGACGTCAATTATGACGAATACGTGGCTACCAGTCTCACCACAACTTTTTACTCAAGTCATTCGGCAATACAACAGGGGCAATGTGTTTATGTTGTTTTTGTGTATGAAGTAACTTGTCTACACGTTTTTAATCATTTTATCTCTATTCATTTTTTGTCTCATCATTTAGTAATGGGCAAAAGAAAATGTGTGTTTAATGCAACAAGAAGACAATTTTTTTTAAATTATGTAATGACAGTAATAATGAATATTAATTTTGTTGATTTGTTTTATTTACGAACACCCTTTAACATTTCAGTCATTAGCGTCCCATTCAATTCAGCGCAAATTTTGCTCAGAGACCTCTTTTTTCAGGCTCGAGGTTCTTTTTCTTGCTGTAAATCTACAACATGGGCCCCACAGTTTTACTTCTCTTCTGAAGGAAAGAAAAAATCCATTGAATCTGGGACCTTAGGTTTAGAGCGCAAACACTAGAACCACTAGACCACCAGTACCAAAACATAATAAGCATATTTATTGCACACTACATACTGAAGAATTTTCTGTTGCACATATATTGAAGACCACATGAAAACAGCTGAACATAGGAGTGCTATTAATGCTACTGCTTCAGCAAACATAGAAGAGAGCACATAAGTTCTTAATGAAATTATAAAAGATTCCATAAATATTGATGACCTATTTGATAAACATACATTTTTGAACCAGGTAATTCAAAACTAAAGCGTGGGTTGTGGTTCAAGTTATGAAAAAGTACCAGATACTATTGAAGAGAAGTGGAAAGCAATTTTTAAGGTGTTTCAAAAGATTGATATTTCATGTTGCAATATTTCTAAAATGGTTGAATTTGCAATGTCTTTGCCTGGACATTTACTCCAGTTAAGAGAGTTTTTTCAACTGTGGGGAACATTTGCTCTGCAGAAAGGGGCAGACTTAGTTTCTACTGTTAAACATCTGCTAAATGTTAAAATTATTCATAACTTCCTTGCATGGAAATGTGGCCTTTTGCATGATATGGCTTTGCAGAGCTTTCACAATCTCTGTAGTATTGCCCAGTTATAGCTGTGTGTGCAGATACAACATGCTGATAAACCAATTCTTGAATATTGAAAAATGATCATAACTTTCCCAGCAGAATTGCTTATTTATGTTGGTGATGATGGAGATTTCCACACAAAGTTTAGTCAATTGCTCTCAGGATTGAAATGATGTAGCCAAGTTTCATCAACAGTGATTACCTTTGAAAGAAACTTCATGCAAACCTATATGCAAACATTCTTTTGTTTGGACCGCCACGGGTGGCCGAGGTCGTTAAGTCTCGGACTCGTGAGCGGGAGGTCTGGGTTCGAATACCGCCAGGACCGTCCTTCCTAACTGAGGTTTTTTCCAGGTTTTCCTCAGTCCTCATAAATTCCAAATGCCGGGGAGGTACCCTAAACTTAGGCCTGGAACGATTCCTTCCATAAAATCCTTTCCCAATATATCATTTCATCTCATGTATCATCAGTGTCCATCGCCTGTGGTGCCTCTGTAGCAAAAACGGGCATTAAACTCCATTCATTCATTCATTCATTCATTCTTTTGTTTGGAAATTAGTAGTCTTGAAACCCAGCATGCACTAACAAGTCTCATGGGCAATTCAGTTACCAAGGTATGGCTTGCACCCAGAGAAATTTTCAGAATTCCTTAAAGCGTTTTTAATGTAATTTGACAATCCTATCTTGCAATGACAGCAGCAATGTTAATGTTTTTTCCATTAGAGCACAAACTGGAATATTTTTCTCTGAAATTGATTGCTCCACTCTTTAAACATTTTAAACCATCTTCAAGCTATGGTTTGGAACAAACAAACTCTCCATAATTTCCTGTAGCATTGCAAATAACCCGGCTAAAGATCTGTTGAGGCGAATGCAGAATTTAAGGTTAGCAAATGTTTTGCCAAGTGTCACCTCCATTATACTGTAGGTGGAACTGAAAATATCTCAACTTATATACCTCTCACAGGCAGGAATTCAAAACGACAAAATGAAACTAGTACCCTGTGTACATTACAGCACTTACCTAACAAAATATTGAAAAGTTAAACTTTGGGGCAAGAAATTGATCCTGTAAAAAAAATTTGTTATTGAACAGCTCTTGTATATACTGAGTGATCAAATTGATTTCACTTTACTTTCAGTCATTTTAAACTAATGGCGTCAATATTGCTGAATGAATTTCTCATGATATCAGTTGATCTACTTACGAGAATTTTCCGTGGAGGACAGGAGTGTGTCTTGCAGAGGGAAAGTGGGAGAGCATCATAGTTTGTTGTCAGTTTCTTTAAAAAATGGTTACATTTTTTAACCATTTGAGCAGAGTATCATTCTCTCAGCATTAATATCCTTCAAGGTGCAGTGACTAGCAATTATGTCATCCTTTCAAACTCATGGAAAAGTGTGAATAAATTTGATCACCCAGTATATAATATGCTTATTGGAAATCTGCCTGCATTTATGTGAAAAAGTAGGATATATATGCGACAACATGGAAAATAGATAAAAATGCATCTGCCTCATACTAGCTTAATTCTATAAATGTGCAAACATGTGGCTGCATATTGTAAATTAATTAAAAAAACTTCAAATGAAGAGGAAGAATCAAAACATTTTACATATGACATTAGGAAGAGATTCTCTTCTACTTGATATTGCCTGTGAACATTCTATGCTACATACACCTAATTTATTTTACAATCATGCTAACCATCATCAACCTTAATCTAGTCACAAGTTCTGTTACAAAGTTTTTATACATAACAATGTACTTTAAATTTGATATGGCAAACGGAATCCACATATATTCTGTGCTAAGTGCACATATCATTTTTCCAAATGATCCCCTTTTGCCCGGATGAAGGATCCAAGTCTATCTGGTCATTCATCAATAGCAGCACACACCACCTCCATTGGGAAATTTGCCATTGCTAACTCCAGGGACCGCTTGAGAGATTCAATATTCAGATGGCTTTTCTTACAAACAATATGGCCACAATTTGTAATCCAAGGGGTTGAGTTCAGGGCTGCTAGGGGGCCAGTCTTAGGTAGAAATAAAATACAAAATAATTTTCTCAAGCCAAGATTGAGCTGATCTTGCCTCACAGGCAGGTGCAGAATCTCACTGGCATGTCCAGTATCCATTCTTAAACAAAGTGGTGTTCAAGTTTTAACACACAAGCTTAAGGAGGATTGTTTCATATATTCTTGGCCATTGTGTTTAACCCCTTTTCACAGAAATGCAGCTTTGTGACATCATTGTAGCTCGCTCCCCACCAAACCATCACTGAAAAGGGATATTTGGGACTCTCTCATGAGCTTCCTGGCATGCACTCCGTCATTCTGGTAATTACAGCTCTCTTCAATGTAAAATTTTTTCATCTGTAAAAATGATTTTTTGTGCCATTTGATAGCGTAAAGCTCAAGTAGGCATTTGCATTTCAGCTCTCTCTGCTACTTTAAGTGTTAAGAGTGCAGTACCTTAGTGCAATGTGCAGTGCCTTAGTTATAAGCGTTCAGTCCAAAATCTTGTCTGAGCAATATGGACATTGATACCTTGGAAATGTTCATCTCATGAGCCATCAATTTTTGCTTTTACACTGGATTTCTCCTAATACAAGCCGCCACTGCTACCACCACTTTCCTGGTCCTCAAAGAGAGCAGATGATTTTGGTTGGTTAGCAACTGTACCAATTTCATTAAAGAGCTCAATGGTATCATACCTCATGTTCTGGTGATTTTCCAGCTTTCTAAGAGTCTGAAAAATCTTAGGTGGCAATTTTTCCGACCCTATATAGGGCTATCACAGTAACATGGTTTTCAGAGTCTCTCCAATCCATTACTAAACCTTTAACTATGTTCACTTAGCTGCAGTTGAAGTCAACAATGTATATGGTAGAGTTTGGCAGCAAGGATGTTAATTGATCACCCAGACATCTGGTTAAGTGCTTATCAAAAAGTTTGTAACAGAACTTATGACTAGATTACTTGACATTACCTGTGAACATTCTATGCTACACACACCTACTTTATTGTTAAACATCATGCTTACCATCATCAATATCGGCATCTTCATCCCATTCCTGCTGTTCTATCACCATCCTCTTAAGTGCTTCAACAGCCTTGTCATGCCTTGCTCCTGCGGCATGCTTCTCAAGTTCACTTTTGCCAGCATTTAGTACTGTGTTGCACGCTAAACAACGTGCCTTGTATGGACTATCTGGGTCTGGACTCAACCAATCCTTGAACTCAGGAATATCCAACCATTCTAACCGAAACGTCTTCCTCTTCCGTTGCTGGAGGAGATTCTCATTCATGGTTGGCTGCTGTGAGATGACATTCACCTTAATCTCCTCTTCAGCTTCTGCATCGTAAGCCTCTATCCTCTCACTGTATGACAATAATTTCTTTTGAATCAAATAACAAAGAAGTTTAAGTTGCTTTCTCCCATTTGATATGCTCAAACGAATAATCACCAGTTAGGCATAAAGCGAACATGTTCATAAAGCGGAATGTCTGTATGTTGTTCCCTGAGGAACCCTAGATACTATGACCAATCTGTATACTCTTTAGAACCACACAAAAAATATAGGCTACCTTGGACAAACCATCCCTACTCTAATTTCATTTTCTTGCCAAAATATAAAAATAAAAAGTATTGGTTCAACAGTTTAGCAAATCTGAACTAGCATCCACAATCTCATTTTTGATCTATGAAGGAGAATAAAAAACTAACTGAACTGTATTAATTGCATTTAAATAAACTGCCTTGTAGCTTGATCATTTTTGTTAGTGGAAAGGAACCTCTGTATAGCAAGGCTCTGAGTGTCACTCATGTGGAAAACTATTCATTTGGGAATTTGAAGTCAATAATGAGAATACATGTTTCTCTGACTAGAATGAGGATTTTAATTATGAAAATATTTTAATTGAAAGCATAAACATTGGTGATATTAGAGTATAGCAATTTTTCAGCACAAATTTATTCAGAAAATAAAATTTAATAGGAAATATACAGGAATATTTTCAGATTTTGTTCATTGTTTTTCATATAAGAGAGTAAAATTATTTTAAAGACTGCTGTTTACCCCTGACTAGAAAATAAATGAATTTTCAAAGTTCTTGATTAGCTCTAAAAGGTGAGATAAATTAGTTATGAAAGCTGTGAGAATAAGTTTGTATAAAGTTCTAACTATGTCAATGAAATGGTTAGAAAGACTATATGAGGCTGTGGTTGAATCAAAGATGGTGTATGCAGTATATTTTGCGGAGTGTAAAAGGGATGGACAAAGGTTGATGCAGTGCATAGAGAGGTTCTTGGGTCATCAAAAAGTTCACCAAGCGGGATAAGTATGGTAGAATTAGGAAGAGTAGGAAGGAATGAAATAATATGGAAAGAATCTTAAAATATTGGTATACATGTTTGAAACTAGACAATAAAGATGTTTTAAAAGAATGTCTTAAGTACCAAAGAGACGTACTGGGATGGGATTGTTGGCTTGAAGAAGTGGGAAAACTATTAGAAATTGGAATGGGAAATGTATAGTGATTGGGTGAAAATAATGTTTGTGGATTTTGGAAAGAAGTGAGACAGAGGGTAGAAGACATAGAGAGGCAAGAGATCTGGGCTAGCTAAGATGATGAAAGTTCCTTAAATTTATAAAAAGAGTTAAAAGAAATTGGGGACAGATGAAATATATAGACATTTATGACCAATTTGGAATAGGTTTTGCTTGGATGCATATAGGGGTATTATTTCTATGTGGATTAAGGATAAATTATAAAGAAGGATGCATTATGAGTTGGAAAATGGAAATTCGGTTCCATTTTTAATTGAATGCAAAATGGTAAAAAGATGGAGGTATACTATTTGGGATGGAAAATGGGACAAATTACTACAACAAATAGTAGCAACATAAATGTCCTCAGATACAAGAGTAGAGAAAATGAATAAGATAGGGGAAATTTTAAGAAAATTAAGGGATAAGTGGAGAAGAAGTATAAGGAAGGAAGTTGGTGGCACACACAGTGGTGAAAATTAGTAATTTATTTTAGGGGTACTTTACCATATCTATAACCTGGTGGTTAAGAGATGGGAGAACCTCAGTTCTGGTACTGCTAAACTTAGAGTCCTTGTATGTTTAAGTAAATTAAATTGTAATTAACAATTTAATTAACAAATTGATATAACTATGTTATGTAAATAGTTGCAAAGGTAGCGAGGAAGAATGTAAATTTATGTATAATTAATTGCTGAAATAAATAAATCAATCACTTATATAAAAGGTGCATAAACTGAGCAGGCAACCTATTAGGTATGTTACACTGTTTTGAAAACTAGGGGCGATTCTACACTTTTTCCTTATACTTAGCAACTTTAGTGCTCATGTTTGGCAGGAATGAAGTTTTCTCAGATGGGAAGAAATATGGATATGCAGATTATTCAAAATATGGATCAATTCTTTAGAATTATAACAGAGCTGATAATAATATGAGGAAATTAAAAGCCTTCCATAGCTGACTCCTAAGTCAGTGAGTGAAGAAGGATAGCTGATTAACGTTGTAAATTTACAACAATTATTTGGACAGTTTTAGGGAAATTTAGATGAATATTTCACATATTTTTTGAACATAAATGCTCATTTCTAACTATAATCAACATGGACAAGATGTTACAGCTGCACACAGCAATTAAGTTGTGTTCTACTGGACAAAAATCCCACAAAGGCCTTGAAAATTATGCAGAAAGATTATAAGGAGCTGGCATTATTCAGAAAACAAGTCTTAAAGTGGCATTAACAACTAGAGGGTTTTTAAAACCTTCAACATTCTGCATATTCCAAAAGACTCACCGTGTCGCAATCTGTCAACAATGGCTTGAAAGGTTTTGGAAATAGCCAGATTTTTTAAATGCTGCATTCTCATGAGACCTAGTTTCAACATAATGCAGAAACTAAACACGAGTTCACAATGGAAACACCCATCATACCCAAGCCCCAAGAAACGAAAACTTTAATCAGGTACAGGAAATGACATGTATCTTGTATGGCATCTATTCAATAATGACTGAGAATTATTTTTTTCTCATCACACAGTGGAGATATGATAGTAAAACAACTTTTCATGAGAACAGATCTTACATGATTGGTTGAAAAAACTGGCAGTAAATATATGTATGCGTCTTAACACAGGATGCCAGCATATAATGAGTGTTTGCCAAATCGGCTGCGTAAAATAGAGACCCTTGGTAATGAACAGTACGCTGCTCTGAAATTTTGATTCTACCTGCAGAAATCCGGTATACGTACGCGATGTTACAGCAAGCATATGGCGATCATGTTCTGCCACAATCAACCCATTTCGGTGGTTCAAAGAGTTTAAGGAGGGCCGTGTTTCAACAATAAAGCAAGGCGATCCAGGTGCTCCAACCAATGCAGTGAACGAGACATGATTAACACAGCTGTCGTCATTGTTCGGAAAGATCGACGAAAAACAGTGCATAGAGTGGCAGATATGTTACGGATTTTCCAAAGGTAGTGCGTTTACCATTCTGCACGATCGCTTACACATGAGACGTGCCTGTGCCAGACGGATACCGAGATTGTTCATGCTTGAATAGAAGATGGGGCGAGTGTATGTATGTCAGGATAGCAGAACATTCCTGAATTTCAGACGATGTGACTTGGCTTCACCATTACGATTCCGAAAGCAAACAGGCTAGTTCAATCTGGAAATCGCCTGGCTCTCCGATACAAAAGATGGCCAAGGTTGTTTGGTCGACAGAAAAGGTTATGGTGATTTCGTTCTTCGATTGTCGTGGAATTGTTTATTAAACAAAGGTTAATGGGGAGAATTTCAAGATTGTTTTTTAACGTTCTGAGCTGCATCTTTTTGGTTGGCGCCTTCACCATAACAATGCAGCCCTCAAGTTGCAACGTTGTTGCTCAACATTTGCCCCCTCCCCCCCAAAAAACAATGTGTCCCCTACCATCCACACAGTTCGGACCTAGTTTCGTGCGACTTTTTCTGCTCCCTCGTCTCAAAAACGAGCTGCGGGGCCCGCGTTTTGATTCATCAACAGCTGTCGTGAAGAAGGCGCAAGCAGTTCTTAAGACGATATTAAAAAACGTTTTCCAGCACATTCCAGGACTGGCAGACACATTGATCCAAATACTAACAATTCAATGGGGGCATCTTCGAAAAAGACCCTACCAACCTAGATCCCCTAATGTACTTGATAAATAAATATATCATTTTCAGTCTTTGTGGCTAGCCTTGTATTTTTTGACAAAGCAGGTATCTTGCAAGATCATGTGGTGCCAGAACAACATACAATTACTGCTTATAACTGTCATGGTGTATAGAAAAGAGGATGGATCTTACACCAGGATAATGATTTGCTGTTCATTCTCACTGAGGCCATGTTACACCCTAATTATTCCCCACTTGACTTTCACCAATTTTCTGCATTAAAACTGAAGCTTCATGGTGGTCATTTTCAAAGTGATGGGGAACTAAACAATGTTATGAATATATGGAACAAATTTTCAATAAAATGCCTTCACAGATTGTTCTGAATTTGATCATTGTATTTCATCATAGGGAGGTATTTAGAAAGAGTGTAAGTGAATTTAAATTAAATAAAGTCACTGTGTATTTTATACAAATAGTCCAGTTATTTTTGACTTCTCTTCACAGCTTAGCTTTACAGTATATCCCATGCTGCCACGAAGAAATTTCATGTTCTTCTTTTCCAATGAAATTTTATATACAGGATGGTTTTTCCAGACACAGAACATGAATACATTATATAATTAAGATTATTGTACAATTGAATCGAACCACACGCCCTTATTGGCCCCACTTACTTGTTTAAATATAGAACATTATTTGTAGCCCATCATCCACATCCTCTAGCAGACAACAGCTAGCTGAGGATGTGGGTGGTCAGCAAAACATGTCCTACATTTAAACAAGTAAGTGGAGCAAATAAGAGTGTGTATCAACTATACAATAATCTTAATTATATGATTAGTTTCACTGTATAAGTTCCAATAGGCATTTCAAGTTAAAATGATTATATTAATTATTTTGAGTTCACATTAATCCAACTCCAAAACAATTGAAAGCTGTATGGTACATGCAGCGCACATATGTGTACAAAGGAACAAAGCTATATCTGAAAAAGCTCATTCCAAATATAACAGATGACAATGTTAGCATATAAAAACAAAACATAATTCTTAACACAATATATAATTTGGAGTTTGAATAATGCAGAAACTAAACATGAGTTCACAATGGAAACACCCATCATACCCAAGCCCCAAGAAAGGAAAACTTTAATCAGGTACAGGAAATGACATGTATCTTGTATGGCATCTATTCAATAATGACTGAGAATTATTTTTTTCTCATCACACAGTGGAGATATGATAGTAAAACAACTTTTCATGAGAACAGATCTTACATGATTGGTTGAAAAAACTGGCAGTAAATATATGTATGCGTCTTAACACAGGATGCCAGCATATAATGAGTGTTTGCCAAATCGGCTGCGTAAAATAGAGACCCTTGGTAATGAACAGTACGCTGCTCTGAAATTTTGATTCTACCTGCAGAAATCCGGTATACGTACGCGATGTTACAGCAAGCATATGGCGATCATGTTCTGCCACAATCAACCCATTTCGGTGGTTCAAAGAGTAACAATTACTTGTATTGACTCCAACCTGTAAACATTTATACAGCTACACTTGCCTTCACAAGTGTCACATTATATATTTAAAGTATTATTAACAAAATTTTCTGTTTGTAAGTAAGCTTTTTGTAAATACTGAATTTATAAATACATAAATTATTTACTCCAATGAAAACAAAATTTATTTGAAACATTAATGAATTATCGCTATGCTGAAAATATTTTTAAAATCAATAAAATACAACATGTTTTGAAGTCAATGATATATAATGCAGCTCACACTCAATAAGGTGGCAGCCCTATATTCTGAATAATCCACTAACCAAAAGCATCCTTATAATCTTATCTGACAATTGCAGTTACTACAATAAATATGGATCCTCATTCAAGTACTCAATTAAAAATTATTTTGCTAATGAGAAATTATTCCATAACAGCCCAGCCATCTGCATGAAGAACTCATGTCACACGACTGAAACTCATAGCATGCATTTTTGTTTCTTTCGTCATAAATAGGATTTAATATTACACACACATCATAGTTATGTTTGCTGTTCAGCTGAATGAAGCTGATTTGCCATGGGGGATAGAGGGGACATCTGAAGACTGAGCTACACATGTCACTTACTGAAACTGAAGGGGTCTTTCTGCTGGGCAGTAAAATATTATTGCCTTCACAAAAGCCTATCTGGTGTCACATCTTATATGTTAAGTATATAATTGCAGCTGTAATTTCCTCTCCACTGTGTTCAGTTGTTCAGATATAGTTGCATAAAGAAGGCTATGTGTAGAAGATTGTGACACGTTCAAAATGGAGTATCGAGCTGTTATTAAATTCTTCGCAAAAGAAGGACTTACTCCAAATGAAATTAAACAGCGATTAGACAGTGTAAATGGGGAAGCATCCCTCTCATATTCTACCGCAAAAAAATGGCCCAGACTTTTTCGAGTGGGTCAAGAGAGAATTGAAGATGAAGAGAGTGCAGGTTGGCCCTTAGAGGTGATCACTCCTGAAAATATCACTCTTGTGGAAGGAGAGAGTATGATGGAAGATCAGCGGCTCAAGGTTACAGAAATGCCAGCAAGGTTGAGCCTTTCTAAAACAACAGTCCTTCAAATTATTCATGAACATTTAAACATGAATAAGATTAGTGCAAAATGAGTGCCTAGATTTCTTCCCTCAGTCCAAAAGCGGCAATGAGAGAGAAGTTCTGCCAACCATTGTTACAGGAAATGAAACTATGGTCCTATACTATGATCCCTTGTCCAAAAGAGAAACAATAGAGTGGCGTAAACTGGTGAAGCACCACACTCTAAAGGCCAAGATCATCAGTCGCCAAGAAGATCATGGTCACAATCTTTTGGGACTGTGAAGGAATACTCTTCATTGACTTCAAGGAGAAGAACACCCCAGTAAATGGGGAGTACTATTCTGGCCTAATGCACACAACACATGCTTCCATCAAAGAGAAAGGTGAGGAGAGCTGACTGGTGGTGTGCACCTTCTTCACTACAATGCACCTGTGCACACAGCTCTCATTACAAAGGAAGCTGTAAAGAAATGTGGCTTCAAGGAGATTGACCATCCCCTCTACAGCCCAGATCTTGCTCCCAGTAACTATTTCCTCTTCTCAAAGCTCAAGAAGAACCCTCAAGAAAGGACATTTAAGTGTGACAAAGAAGTACTGGATGCTATTTATGCCCATTTTTCAGACAAGACTTCTGGCTATTTTGGGGATGGGGGATTGAAATGTTAAAGATGTGAGACAAGTGTATTGCAATAAAGGGTAGCTATATTGAAAAGTGAAATATAGTTTTTGTCTTTATCATACCTAGAAAATGGTAAGGCTGGACACTCATGGATCTACCCTCGTATCCCCAAATCCTTTTAAAAAAATATTTACAAACTTGCTGCAATTCATCTTTCCACATATTGTAAACTGTCTGCTAGATATTTATATATTTTGTTTCAGTTCCTCCAAGAGCTTTGTTTAGAGTACTGTAGTAATTTTATATGCATGAAGATGCAGTAGCTCAGTGGCTTTATACCACCAACAACCACTTCAAGAATTGCTGTGATTTTGCAGATTGTTGCAGCAAGCTTACACTAAAATTATAGTGTGGTAGAAATGGAAGAGAGACTAATAAATGATCTGGATATCGTAAATACAAATACTAGCTACTTGAACACAGATAGTGTATGGTGATGCAAGCAGTACCTTGTGCAACATTTCCATTTTAATAACAAGCATAGTACATTCAAGCATTTGGAGATTATATTAACACCTATGTGAAACCATTCCATAGTTTGGTACAAATTATAGATTATGTTCCAGCTTCTACTTCTGCACTAAGAAAAGAAATAGTCTTTTGATAGAAAGAATTGCTAGACTCTTGTTCCCAATAATGTTGGACCACCAGTGTTAGCATTTAACCCCTTGCCTTATTAGCAATCCTGGCTGCAATATGGAAGGTTCGCCAAGACTACATTCTCGAGAGGAAGCATCAAAAAAGTAGTGCAATTCATCTGGAAATTCCAGACATAATGGCAAGTAATTTAAACAGTTCACCCTAAAAATTGTTTCCAAATAATTATCCGAAAATAGGTGCCAGGGGAATAACAGCTGGTAATTTGGTCAAATTAGCTCAGGGGAGCTTCTGGTCTAAGTTTCCCATACAATCACCTTAAAAACTGAGGGGGAAACCATGAAATAATCTCAGTCAGGAAACTGACCCAATCGGGAATTTCACCACAACACTGGTTGTTATTTCATATACATTATAAGTGCAATGAGTCACATTTATTTTTAAATCACCAATACAAGTAATCATTAAATTTCAAATTTTATACGATTGTACACATTCATATTTTACAGCTATCATATATTATTTAATTTCTTAAGTGTTATTTTAAGGTGTTCAGGAGACATCTGTGCTCTATTATCCTTGGTTCTGAAAACAGGCCTAATGTCATAATTTGAATATTCCAGATATAATTATGTGCAGTTCAAATATAAACTTTTCTTTGGGAGGAGGGGTAAAAAATACTCATTAAAATATTATGTTACAATACTACAATGTTCAAATGGACATTCATCTGTATGAGCATGACCTGTTGGCTCAGTCAGATATACATAGCCTCTTAACTCAAGCTCATTAATCTCTCATGCAAATTACAATACAATAACCACTATCCTCGTCATAGAAGGGGTTAGAAATGCATACTTGTGCCACCACACATATCTCACACATGCATTAGTTCTTCTTGTGAAATTGCGGCAATTCCCATTATTATATCATTTTCCAATGTATGAAAGTTATTTGGATACACTTAAATTTTTAAAGTTCTTCCATAAATAGAAATCTCATTGGTAAGATCAGGGCATTATGCAGCTATAATCTCTTACTAATGACACTATTCTTAAATATTTCCTCAATTAAAAATAATAAGAGATCAGCTATATATACTGTGGCGAAATCTTGTTGAAAAAATTCATGTTTATATCCAATGTCCGATAAATCTTCAAAAAATGGTATATTAGTTAACTCTATATCTCTGTGCATTCACAGTATTTTCATAATAAATAAATAATATATATAAAATAAAAATTAAAAAGTAACTCTTGGAACAATGTAGTTAAAATAACAAGAACTAGAGAAGCAAAATTAGATAAAACACGTAAATAGTAACACAAAAATTGTCATATATTGATTAGTGGTGTTCTTCAAAAGCAGAAGATAAATAAGATTGTAAAAGTAAATGTTGAATCTCTACGGTAACCTAATGCATGGAAACAAACAACAAACAACAGGGAAAAAAGGGCAGGGGAGGAAAAGTAAGAAAGAGAAATATAAACTGAAAAAATTTAAAAAATAAAAAAATTAAAAATTATAACAAAATAGAAAGGGAAATATTAACACAAGATTTAAACTTATATATTCAATATCTAGTATACAATAAAGGTGAGCAAAACAAACTCATGGTCCTGCCCTGTGACATAATAGCAATGCCAACACCATAAGGACTGTCTGTTGCAAACCCCAGGCATTAGAGCCCAGATGACCTGGCAAGCGCACACTTTAATGAATGAATGATTTTATTTATGGAAGCTCTTAACATCTCAGGTCATCAGCGTCCCATTCAACTCAGGGTGTGAAACGGCCGACAAATTTTGCAAAGAGGCCTCTCTTTCAGGCTTGAGGTTCTTTTTCGTGCCGCAAATGTACGTACGACACGGGACCCACGGCTTTACTTCCCTTCCGAAGGAAGCCATACTTAGGATTTTTGCACCCGAAAAAATCCATCGGTCCTGGCCGGGTTTGAACCCGCGATTTGGGTTTAGGAAGCAAGTATGGTAACCACTACACCACCAGGACTGATGCGCACACTTTATCAGGATATAAGGACCGGCAAGTGAAGCCTTCATTGAAGCCCGGACAGCCCATTAAGAACGAACTTTGTTAGAGCCCATGAGCTTATCATGTGTTGTTGTCTTCTTCTGTACAAATTCAAACATTCAACATTTTCTGTTGAATTTTATGTAACAATGATGAAAAAATATACCTCAATTTAAATAATTGCACCATCATAAGGCAATATGTTGTTTCTTACTTGGATTAGAGATTTAAATAAGCTGGACTTGAGCCTAAGTAGACCCCTACCTTGTCAGTCACAGGCACAATATGTAACATAGGCAACAGTTTATTGTTTTGCTTATGTTATGTGCAGTAGTGTCGTACATTCAAGTTATTCGTAATAGAGTAGTTATGTATTTCAGTGAAAATTTGTTCAAAGAAACAAATTTTCACTAAAATACATAACTACTCTATTATGAATGACTTCAATGATAAATTACATTCTATAAAACAGAGAAGGATAATTTCTGTTGTAGAAATAGCTCAGTACCATTAAAATTTATTATTACTTTAATGTTCATGAATGGTAACATGTTATCTATTTCTGTTTCGTATTATATTCTTTATCTTTTATATTCAGAAGTTTTATGGTCGTCAAAGTGTTTTTCATTAACTATGGCAACTATATCATTAACATATCTGTACCAGATTTTAAACATGTATGGGAATGCTGAGTTGATGTGCGTTTCAAATTCACAAACAAAAAAGAAACAGATGACATGCTACCATTCCTGGACAACAAAATAATAAAACATCAAGGAAATCTGGAATTTGGCATCTACAGAAAGAACATACATGTAGACAATCATATCAAAGTTGACAAATTTAACCCCAAAACACATAAACATGAGTGTTCAACAGCTTAACACTGCAGAATACAAATAAATAGAAAGAACAGCGATTAAAAATGGATTTAGCAAAGAACTAGATCGCAAAAAAGTACAGATATCTAAGAGTAGAAACTTATTAAAGGAACCACAATTTCCAACAGGAAAAGATAAGATAACTTTTAAAAAATTCACATGTAATCTAAGGGCTATGAAAAGTTTCAAATATTCTAAAAGATTTTAATATCAGATTGGCACCTGCAAACAGACTTAATGTTAAAAATTTCCTGAATACAATATTTATGATTAGTATTGCACTGGAGAAAAAAAGAGGTATTTATCAAAATGTTGTGCAAAATGTGAAAACACCTATATTCGAAAAACAAAGGGAAACATGGGCACTTGGTTAAAACAACATTTTATAAGCATGAAATACAAACAAATGGAGAAATCAGCAGTAGCATCTCATTTTTGAACAGCAAACCACCATATAGTGAATAAAGCAAAGTTATTAAAAGCAGTACAAGGACCTAAAGGGTTGGGAGAAAATCTACAATTTGACACTTTCACAGTTGAACAATCTTTAACCTCTCAGGTCATTAACGTCCTATTCAATTCAGGGTATGAAATAGCCCATAAATTTTGCTCAGAGGCCTCTTCTTTCAGGCTTGAGGTTCTTTTACATGCAGTAAATCTTGGGCATTAAACCCAGGATTTTACTTCCCTTCTGAAGGAAGTCATACTTAGATTTTTACGCCTGAAAAAAATCCAATGATCTGGCCAGGATTGAACCCACGACCTTGGGTTTACGAGGCAAGTATGTATGGTTACTACTACACTACCAGGTTCGACATATTAGCCTCACTGTACAAGTTCCAATTAGTATTTTAAGTCAATAAAATGTTGCTGAATATATATGAGAAAAAGTTTATTCAATTCAGAACAAAGAATATATATTTATCAGATATCGCAATTCATTATCAAGATCAGACCCTAAAAGAAATCAGTCATACAAAATGATCAAAATCTTTATTGGAAGAAACAATTTAAAATATAGTTCCCAAACTTACTTCAGCCTAATGTAGCAAATTATTTATGAGGAATTCACTCAAATTTCACTAGTTTTGTTCCACTTACTTGGACATGTTTCGAAGGCTGTTGCCTTCAATATCTTCCCAATTAAACTGATGTTTTAATATTGATGTAAATTTGATGATGAAGGCAACAGCCTTTGAAACATGTCCATGTAAATGGAACAAAACTAGCGAAATTTGATTGAATTCCTCATTAATAATTTGTTTTATTATACTATACTTCACTGTGAAAATCTCTATTTAATACGTATTAAAATGTCAGTTTAATTAGGAAAAGATGATGAAGGCAATAGCCTTCAAAACATGTCTAAGTAAGTGGAACAAAACTAGTGAAATTTGAGTGGCTCCTCATTATAGATTTCCAGAAGGGTGCCCTCTATTCTGCAATTCACATATACAATGTAAATTCATAGCTTTCAAAAATTCTCTTAATGAATTCTTAAATGAATGAATTTTATTTCAACATTATAATTAAATTTACATATTATTCTTAATTCATAAATCACCAAATACTATTATTAATTATTCTAAATAATTACATACAAAACTGTCCAAATTCAAGCCTCAGACCCCAGTTTATCAGCAATTGCCTACTGGAATACCCAGGGGACCGGGCGCCAATCCGATCAAAGGCACCTTAAGAAAAGCACCTTAATATCTCTGCATACTACCAAAACTAAGTTTCTCCCACACCTTATTCACATAGTTATGTGTTAGTTTGTATTACAAAATGTATGTTAACTTATTACATCATTTATATTATCCAATTTATCACATTTAATTAATGGAGTTGCATTTCTTCCTTATCCCTTTACAATTAACATAAAGAAGTCCTAATAACACATTTTTTACAGTATGGATGAATATTTTGGAGTTATTCCATCTCAATTATGTATATGTTTTGTTTTTTGTATTTTCTGACATGTTCTATATCCTAGTGCTCTTGTTTAACTCAGAATATAGAAAACAAGATATATACATTTCTTTATTGTGGCAGGTAAATATCTCTGGAATGAAAATAGTGCTCCAGGAAAACATAATAAATTTTAAATTACTTAATTCTTTGGTATTCATGTTGCACATGAACAGTGCTCCTTATCACAAAAGTACTTTATAAGTAGCTTTCACCACCTCAAGCTTCCCTTCAGTATGCAGCTCATGTGTTCAACCTTTACACATATTTACTTCTTACTATAATTTTACCTTATGAATAATTTCTCATTTATTATCATTTCTACGTTAGTATTTCTTTTTAATTTAAAATCTGACTATCTCTTACCTGGTTGCATCTGCCAAAATTTCACATTCGACCTTAGGTTGTAAATTTCGCCTTAATAAAATTATTTTCCTTGATGGACCTCCACTACTGCCTGCTGCTGCCGCAACGTTTACCTTGCCTGAGATAACAAAGTGTCCAATTAAGCAAACATTCATTCAAACTTGTCACTTAACCTAAAAACCAGCAGGTATTAAAATATTTGTCAGCAAGCAAATGAAAAGAAGAGTATAAGAAAAGTTTCGGTAAACCCAAGCTTCCTAATGTCAAAAGTCATTACTGCCGAAACAGACCACTGTCCAACAAATAGTCAAACTACAAAACCTGAATGATAATACGTCTCACCTATTATCTGCCCGCTGATTTTTCCAAGAGATATCTTTCTTTTTCTTGAACTCTGAATATTAGCTTCATGAACTGGGGATGAGGCATGCTTCATTAGCTCGTTCTTACTACTTTTTAAAATGGCATTACATGCGCTACACCTTGCTTTCGAGGGATCATCTTCCACAGGCTCTAGCCAGTCTTTGAAAAAGTCCATTTGCATCCATTCTTCTGAAAAAGGTTCGCCCTGACTTTGCACTGTTCCCAACATATTTACAACTTTAGATATGGGATCCAGTTTCAAAATTTTGCTCATAGTTTTAATATGCCAACAGAGCCAAGCAGAATCCCCCTCAAAGTACCCCAAATTTCTCTTTCCTGGGACGTCTCAGTTTCGCACTTGTACCTACCGACGTCCATTTATTCCCTCGCAAGTCACAACTATTAATTTGATTGGAGTATGTTTTGGTGGCGTCGAGAAATCAGTTTGACCAACAGCTACGTAGTGTACGTTTAAGGTTTCTAAACTTACTTAGAACTATAAAAATAATGTACTTTTTATAATAATTGTTATACTCTCAATTTTACGTTTAATGGGTGTGATTTTTATATTCTTTCTTTTTATATTCTATTATAGAATTCTCAAAACTATTTTGTCCTGCTTTTTCTTTCAGTTACTAAACATTACCACAGTGTATTTCGCACTAAAATGCGTAATGCCTAAGAATTCCTAAATTTGGAAAAGATTTGTAAAGCGGCACTTTACAAATATAAGGATGCACACGTAATCAATGCATTGTCTCTGTAAGAAAAGTGGGTACTTACAGAGAATATAATTCTTGAATTCCGTGCCGAAGACAATTTTCAATGGCATAGAATAGTTAAGAAAGTTATGTATACTATATTTACCTAAAACTAGTGTCATTAGTGGAGATGGACGTGCCCGAAACTTTCTATTTCTATTTGACAGCTTCAAGAGAGACTCGAAAAGTAATTGTTCAATGATGACAAACTAATTACCCTAAACCAACCTCAAAGCCTCAGGGGGTCGTGCCACAGACCATAATGCGCGTGTCAATAGAATACAAAATGGTGACAATCTAGGTTCAAGCATGTTGCTGCCATTAAGTACATGTGTTTATTTATTTGGTTTGTTGCAGTTAAGTGCTAGTAAATAAACAATCGCATGTTAGCCCCATTCACAATGAAAACAAAACGAATGTAAACTTAAATATAAAAGCTAGATGCTGTGTATTGTAATGGAACCATTCACATTTTTTTTTTTTTTTTTTTTTTGAGTAGTGTTTAACGCCCGTTTTTACTACTGAGGCACCACAGGCGGTTAATTCACAATAAATCACGTAAACTTAAAAAATAAGCATGTAATTTGCTGTAAACTTAGAAACTTGCAAGGTCCAAGGTTTTGCGTTTACATCTAACTTAAAGTTACAACATCAGCCAATTAGAACTGCTCTATTTGTAGAGCTCTGTGGCAGAGAGAGCAGAAGATCAATGGTTCTGTAGATGGAATGACATGTGGAAAAAAGATTAGTTGCATTATACGAAAGCTATCCCTGGTTGGCTAATACAACAGAACTTGTAAACTGTGGTGCCAAAATATGCAGCACAATTAACTTTTTCTGTTAGATAGTAGATTATATGTTAATTTAATAAATATAATATTCCTAAGTATCATACTTGTACATGTTATTTGCCCAAAAGCAAATATGTTTTAACCACTAGAATCCTCCACTTTTTATTTTAAATTCTTTTCCCCAATATTTATTATTAAAAGGAGATTTAACATACCTACCTGTGTGTGGAGTTACATGATCACACCAAAAGGAAACGTCGATTATAGACGTTATAAATAAGCAACATTTACCAAATTATATTTGTTCAAATTTAGCAGGCGTGTTGCACTTCTTCGTCGAGACCTTTCCATCTGGCTTCCCTCAAAATCATTCCTCTAATGGCAAGCGCGTCCTCTATATTGCTTTCCACATAAATCGGGGTAATGGGTCTCGGGGATGTTCATCACATGTCTGTGCCTCCTGTTCATTGTTCATTGATTTTTTATTGAACTATAATTCCCTGGGCTGGTACATGGGGCAGCCTTACAGGTACATAATATACACAAGTTAAGCATTTACATAGACAGTTTTTGAGTAAAAAGTTTTTGTTTGGAAGCCCATGCGGGGGCAATGAGCTTGCCCAGGGGAACAGCTTCCTGTGATGGTGCGAAGACTGAGACTTGTTTTGTGGCACATACATATAAGGTGAAATTAATACATAGTTAACCTAACAGACTTATATTAAAAATCCTATCCTGTGCCTCCTGTACAACTTCGTCCAGAAGATATACTTTTAAAGATAATCAAATAGTCTGGTTGCGTATACGGTCTCTATGTGACTTGTCTTTCACCCTCCGCATATAACGCATCTCTACTGCCTATAGCCTGGTATTATGTTGTGTATTTAAAGTTCAAGACTTCCAAGTGTAAGTTAGAATGGAGTGACAGCTTGAACGGTAGATTGCCATTTTAGTTCTTTACTGATTTCTCATTTACCTGAAAACCATTATTAATTGCATAAAATAGTTTGCCCATAGCAGTCACTCTATAGCTAATCTCCTGGTCATATTTCCCATTCTGGTTACAAGTTACTCCAAGATATACGAAATAAGTGACTTGCTCCAATTACTGATCTCTAAGTTTAATAATATGATGAACCGAATTGCGTGCGATGACAATTGGTTTTAGCTCTCTCAGTAATGATGACCATTTCTACTCCCCTTTTCTTACCATGACTTCAAACTTGCTTGAAGGTTCCTGGCCGAATTTGCCACAAGGACTAGGTCATCGCAAAAGGTACCGAGGTCTGCACTGGCATTTTCAAATGCCAAAAGTGAAACTTTTTGCAAGACACTCTTTCATTACAGCATTCATCAATGATATAAAGGTGTAAGGTGACAAAATGTCGCCTTCCCTCAAACCTATTGTGATTCTGAAATAAACTCTTTGGAAATTCTTCCCCATGTCCGCACTTGATTTCTGAAGATTTGGTTAAAGCTTCTAATGGCTTCTATCAAACTTTCTCTCAACATTTCATCTCCCTTCCACAGCTCTTCCTAAGCTACCCGGTCGAAGGCCTTCCTAAGGTCCATGGAGCATATGTGTGCTTCTGCTCTGTGTTCTATATAAGTTACTAATTTGCCTTAGTGTAAAAGTCAAATCTTGGGTGCTGCGCCCTCGGAATCCGCAATATGACTATTCCAGTTAATCTATACGAATTCTATCTGAGATATCCCTGGGTGGTCGCAGCATTCCTGGTTATTCCAATTTCATATAGATAAGGAATGACCGATAGCTCCCAATCCTTTAGGATGCTCTTCTATTTCCACACCAGCCGAAGAACTGAGCAGTAGTCGTTCTCCTTCTGAGCCCATATACACACAGCGGCACTAAAAACGAAACAGCAAGCTATTTACTATATTTTTTTAAATACCAAATTTAAGTATGGTTTTCAAGCTTTGTATAACGGCAACTTTACGATATTACAAAAACGTATCATATCACATGCTCCTTTCTTGAAACCTTCTTTTGAATTCGACAAACATACCGTTAATTTTGAGCGTAAGGCGGCTTTTTACAACAATCAACACAAAGCGATGTTTTAATGTTTAAAATTGTTGCTGTGCATTGTTGTGCCGTGTGATAATTTAAAGTATTCAGCTTAGGATCATTCTTAAGTCAATTTTAACATTTTGATATGCCTCATAGCACTGAAGATGCAGCAAGTGCTGTGGCATTTGTGGAGGATGGACGAAGTCTATGTTATGTTGCTGACGTCATTGGGATTTCTTATTGTAATGTGCGCAGGACCGTCTAGAGGTTCAGAGAGGGTGGTACCTACACCAAGAGACCCTGTTCTGGCCGCAGGAGGAGTCCTCTGATCGCGAAGATCGCTTTCTATTACTACAAGTTCTTTGCGATCAGCACATAACATTGCTGGAGGCCAGGTATGATGTTAGCATCAATGACAGAAGAGTTAAAGGTGGTCATATGAAGTGAATATACAGTCCAGAAAACCTGCAAAAGGACTACTGCTGACTAGGGAACACCATGTCTCTTTGATGCAGTTTGCTCGCACTCAACAAAACTGGACATGGAGCAATGGAGCATATTACACTTCACAGATGAGAGCAAGTTCTGTTTGAGGGCACCAGAAGGGATGGAGAGAGTTTGGAAAAGACCGGGAAAACGTTATGCACTCTGTTCTTTCTCTATAAAGACATCTCATAATGGAAGTCCGGTATTGGTTCTGACTGGGATCAGCATTGAAGCAAGAATGGAATCTGTGTTCATCGAGAATCAGTCACTGACAGCATACCAGTATATCGAGGAGATTCTTACTTATCATGTAGTGCCTTTCGCACCCATTATTGGCGACAAGGCTATCCTTATGCACGATAATGCTCATCACCACAATGCCCGGTGTATTTCTGAGTTCTTTGATGTGGTTGGGATTGAATGTGTGATATGGTCAGCACGTAGCCCAGACCTGAGTCCAATAGAATATACCTGGGACTTGCTTGAGACCACTAAGGGTAGATTCCCTGACTCACCCACAGATCTTCGGGCTGCACTTCAAGTGGATGCTGCAGATCTTATTCGGAGCATGCTTGACTGAATCGCAACCATATTAGGACTAGAGGAGGCAACATTCGTTACTAAGACCATGGTTAATGTAGAAAACCATAGAGCCCTTAAAATTGTCAATTTTAAACATTTTACAAATAGTTCTGTTTGAGCATGTTTTGATGTTTTGGTTAAAATCAATAATAGGGTAGAATTTGCGCTTAAAATATTCCTTATGTGTTGCTTGGATGATAAAACGTTAAATAACTGTTCAAGAAATTCTGATTTAATACTTATGTCTTCGTTTCATTAAACATAGCTTTTATTTTAAAATAAATTTAAAATCAAGTATTTGGTGCTCAGTGTATTTAATAATTTAGGCACTATACCATTGTGGCAGCTGCTTTCCCCAGTTTTAGACCCTTTATAGCTACGTAAAGTTCTACTTCCATAATATCTGTTCCATCGCCTTTGTGATATTCTTCTTGCTGTTCACTTTCTTAGCCTCCAACAGTTCCTGGAAAATTTCCTTCCACCTTCTAATTATCTCCTCATCCCTAGTAGCATTTTCTCATCTTTATCCTTTATAAACTTCAACAGGCAACCCTTCTCCTTTCTCATATTTTTCAACACATTGCAGACAAGGTTTTGATTTTCAGTTAATGAGGTTTCCATAAAGTGTCCAAGCTCTTCCCTGGCTTTGGTCTCGGCTTCCTTGACCGTATTTCTTGCAATAGTTCTTTGATCTTTATATGCCTTACAATCATCCTCTAAGTTCATGGCTAAGTAAGCTCTATGCAATTTCTTCTTCAGCTGCACTCCCTTCCTCATTTCCTCTGTATACCATGGATGATAGTCTTTGCCCTTTCTAACCTGCTGATTTCACATATGTCTTTCGCTGCTTCAATGATAATGTTTTTAACAAGTTACTTCTACATTCTCCATATCTTCAATATACTGTGTTCTCCCAGTATATTCAGATTTAACCGCTGGTTCACCAAGTTTATGCACCTTTATCTTCCCCTTTCAGTTAATCTTCTAGGATTTCTTCGTTTTTATTGTTGTTCAATTATAAGTCTAGTATAAGGAGATAGTGATTACTATCTCTGTACTGTCTCACTCTAAAATCTCTGACACATTTCATTTGCCTGGCCTCTATAATCATGAATCTATAATAGAGCACTTATTTCTAGTGGACTCTCCATTGTGTACTTAAGTTGATCTCTATAATGGATCTTTGTGTTTGCCAAAACAAGATTATTCATCTCACATAACTGTAATAGTTTTCTGTTGTTAAGGAATGCGTCACCATGTGACTATTACTCTCTGCCACCTAAATGGATTTTACATTTGCCGATTTTGATGGGAGTGCTATGAACTGTTGATTCAATCCCCAAATCTTGATTCAACACTAATGCAGCCATGTAGGAATGTGAGCAAAAGGCATAAAGGCTGCATTGTTAATGAGCAAAAATTAAATTAAGTTATCACTAATGACTCAAGTTAAACCAACAGAAATCTCCCTTACATATCTTGTTCTGGCTTGCCAGCTCAGTATTGATTATGCTGTGTGTTGCCGGTATCACGTGCCAATTCCTTCTTTGACCGTCACCAAACTTAAAATATACAGGTAATATGTACTTCCAGTACAGTTCAACAGAGTTCCTCGCCACACAAATAGGAAAGCTGCATTGTCATTCCCAAACCCCCCCCTCCCCATTTAACCCTCTCATGACCTTATACTTAACACTTTTTCTTTTCCGGGTAGTGAATTTTAAAGCCTACAAATAAATGGTCTGTAACTAGTGTGATTTTCTTAATCCACAAATTAATTTTAAAACAGAATATTTCGATATAACTACATGGTCTTTAGTTTTTTTTATCAAGATGGCCGCATGCTATTTTTATACATGTATAATGAACACTATTACAGTATCTGTGAAAGATGAAACAGACAGGTGAGCAACTAGGAGGAGAATTCCATAGAAGTTGTACTATAGTGATTACTGGTATTTATCATCTTAAGAAGACTTCGCTTAGGAAACAAAAGATGTAGTGATATGCAAACAGGATTACAATTATATAAAGCCTAATATTGCTCTGTTATCGTAACATCATTCAGCATGTTTGTGTATGCTTTCGACAATCTATAAAGTTTAGAAAATACAAAACACCAACATATAAATAGGATTAGGCAAGCAAACATGCTGGTATTGTTTTTTTCTTTTCATAATGAATGCTGTTTTCTTGCTTTAAAGAATTATTATGCTGTAATCTTTGTAAAAATGACATTTTCTCTTTAGTTTAATAAGTGCTTACAAGTGCTTTGCAAGTGTAACAATTACAAATATTTGCATATCCTAATATAAGATTCAATTCAAATAAAATAATAGTTAACACAAAATGTTGCCCAATGAATTGCTACCAAAAGGAACAAGTCTGGTCACAGCCTGTAATGTATTATTGTTATTTTCTTGAAGTCTTTCATAACTGTAGAATATTTTTTGAGTTCTCAATTTGCTCATTTAGATATTTGTTTTAAAATGAAATTAATGAAATAATATTTTTAATATCTTCAAACTACTCTAACCTGCAGAATGCTGGATTCTCAAGAAGTTGATATTATATCTACAAACATTAAAACCTAATGTTCCAATGCTGCTGAATCAATAAAAACAGAGATTATAAATACATTATCTATATACATTGTTTGAACAAAATAAAAAAGATAAAATCAGAGGCCCTTCTCACAAAGAGATTAAAAGTTGCTTCCTGGGAAAGAGGGGAATATAAATTATACAACACATTAATTTAAATGAGTTTTATTAACAATTAACATCGTCAAGCACATGAAAGCCAACAAAAAAAGCATCTCCATTTCAATACAGTAACAAACAATGGAGTAATTTCATAAAAAATGTGACATTGATATCACAGATTAGTGAATAAATATCTCAGTCTGAAGCTAAAATTTATTTAGATTCTGTTTCTGTTTAGTGAACTGTGCATCTTAAGCAATAGTATGTAGCCATTTACTGAAGTTTTCACTTTGTATTTTATATTAAAAATTAAAAATAAATAAATAAGTTTATACATCCTTCAGTTTAAACAATTCAGTAGGGAAACATTTATAAAATAAAAAAACTTAACAGTAGTCTCACTTTATGTATTCAAAACTAATATGCTTGTTAAGGAGAGAAAAGAATTTTAATGTGCTCAAAGACTAACCATATGTACAATACAAGAAGGGCAAAATATTACCACAGGGTGAGCAATGACTAATAAGGATCCATATTAATTTGGAGCTTTATTATATAATAAGTTACCATTGTCAGAGAACACCATAAACTCTAAATTTAAACCTATTCTAAAATGCTATCTAATAGATAAATGCTTGTATAATATAGCAGAACTGAGATAGATATGAGTGCATATATTTTTTATAACTTTGTTGTTATGCAAATAGCACATTCATTGAATTAGATTATTGATTTTTCAGTTTTTTCAGTTATTCATTTAATTATTTCAATCAGGAATATTTTAAGGATGACATAATATGATGTATTCTTATGGAAAGAAGATTTTTTTTTTATTCCAAAGGAAAATAAAAACAACTTATGAATTAAGTTTTTGACTCTCTACAAAAATTTTAACTAAACATTAAGAAATAAATTAAAAAATAGAATTAGTAAAGTGAATTATTACAATGATCTTGGACATATCTTACCCATTTTCAGACTTTGGTTACAGCAAAAGGGCTGCTGAAAGCTTTTTCCATTCTATGACTCAACATTGCAATTTAATGAAAAAAATGTTCTTTTTCATTTACACTGATGACTCGAACCAAAGAGCCTGGAATCCTGCAATAGCATAATCTGAATGTTTTGTATCTTCTATAAATCAATTTAATAATTTGATCCAAAAGAAAAAGCCAAAGGACCTGGGATCTGATATATTGTTGGTCAGGATACCTCATACACTTACATTGCTCCAAAATGACTAATTCAACAAATATTTATGATAAAAAAATTTAAGTTCAACAAATTTAAATTAAATTATTCTACAAACTAATAGAAAAGCTATTTCTAAGTTGCCTGCAATTATAGATATTTGAAATCATTGTGGAGTAGTAGAGAAGATTATATTGATCAGTATAGTATAAACCAGCAAGAGAAAGTTTTGCATGGGCTAGAACGAGGGTTATGAAATTGAAAGGGTTAAGAGTAAGAAGGGATTTAGAAAAATGCCCACTCTGTAAACAAAAGGATAATAATTGGCATATATTTTCTGAATGTGAAGAATAAAAAATTCTTGGAGAGAAACTAGGAATGAAGAAGTAGTCAAATTGGGCAAGAGAAATCAAGGGGAAAAAGATGATGATTGCAAAATCAAGAAAGAATATAAAGGAAATAGGAAACTATCTAGTTAAAGTAAGAGCCAAATGGCTCAGAAAAATTAGTAAGCAAGATAATGGTGAAAGTAAGTAATATTAATGGATAATTATAGTGTTAGAGTGCAAAGGGATGGGACTCTGGAGGAAAAAGTTTGTAAATGGGAAATGATTTAAATTAAATAGAAAAATAGCCTTAATGAAAATCTTTAGTAAGGATAGCAATAATGTAGGAGAATTCCTGAGCAAAGTTAAAAATAAATGGAATTAGGCACTAAGAAGGGAAGTAAATCAAATAAATTAAAAGGTTGCATTTGTTTAATCATATTAGGATACAGATAAAGCTGATTATGGTTGGGAGAGGGTTATAATGTTATTAAATTTGAAATCTAGCATTTAGTATGCATTTGAGAATTAAAGTCATTATTAGTTTGTAGAGGCTGTAGCTAGCTAACAAAATAATGGTATTTGTAGAGTAATGGAAAAATTTTATTTAGGACCTTGGATTGGTTGGAGCCTGGTTCCCTGGAATTCCAGTATGCTGCTGCTGATGAGCCGGGGACTGCGGACCAAAGCAATCATGGTGGAAATATTGTATTATTCAATAATGTTAGAACTCGAATGAAAGTGAGAGAATAAAACTAATTATTGTATTTATATTTTTTGTAATTGTAAGGGGGCATACCCTAAAATGGCTTGGGCCAGATAGTTGGAGGCCCCCTGGTAGTTTGTATTTGTGTTTTTTGCATTTGTCCTTAGCATATCAATAAATTTCAATTTCAATTAGATAATCTCTTCTGAATTGAATATTTAGAACACTCTTTATGGTTTCACTTATAACTGAGGAGATTATCATAAAAGATCATTCTAAATATTTGACTCAGAAGATATTATTAATGCATGCTTCGTTGTGTTAGATTCCAAATTGAATTAATATGGAAGATTATTAGATATAAAGGGAAAACAGGGCTAAATAGCTAGATAAAAACTATGTTAAAGGCTATTGGGGCCTCCATGGGAAATCAGCAACTTTGATTGTTGCAAATTGATTGATTACGTGAAATATAATAAAGGGTCTTTAAGTATTTGGTTAATATTATTTTGGGTAAAGTTAGATTTTTAGATGTTTTGTTTGTTTAGGGATAAATGGGTAATTTAGAATAATCTGATTGTATTTAGTTATTTTTTCATTAAGAGTATTATATATAATGTTGGTTAGCATTGTAGCCTGGCCCCTTAGATATTCCAGTAGGCTGCCACTGACAAACCAGGGACTAGAGTTTTAAATTAATAATAGTATTTGTTATTTGTAAAATAATGGAAATGTCAATTTTAATTGTAATATTGTTTGTGTTTGTTAGAAATAAATTCATACTAAAATTGCCCCTACAGTCATCAATACAGCTTAGGTCCAAGTTGATTAAGTCTTTAAATCCTTTACACTGTTCTCAATTACACTAATCAGTAAATCTTCCTCTCGCCTAATCATTTACAATGGTTGCCTTTCTCATCCTTTGTCTCCTAATCTTCCCAAATATTCTACTATTATTTTTATGTTATTTTCTCTTTCTATATTTCATATTCCTATCCATATTATTATCCCATTTTCTTAACCATATCTTTAGTTTCCAAGTTTCCATCCCTTAGTCTCTTCACAGTGTAACAAATAATGAAAGTTGCTATCTATTTCTTTATACATAGAACAAACATCTAGATTTTCACTATCTTTCAGATCTCTTAAATTACCTGCCTGCCTTCCTGCCTTCTGCCTAACTTTCTTTCTGTACCGTCATCTTATTTAGCTCATGCCATTCCCTGTTAGGATTCAATCTAACCTCGATATAATATTGTCTAACCACATTATTCTTCTCCTTCTTATTTCCAGCTTTCACCCTTTCTTAATATACAATCCTGAAGCCTATAATTTTAGATTCTAATTTACCAATTCACCAGTAAACTAAAGTGTATTTGAGTTTGCATTCTGCTATCACATGATCTGTATGCAGCTGATTAATGTGTTTAAGGAATTTAGTCATTTCATCCCAGAGGAATGCAATACATTCAGAGATATCCTTGAAAACAAATATCTGTCTGCCTCTTAATACCAATACAAACATTCAATGTCCAGGATATCTTTTACTCCATTTAAATATCATATTTAGATGTTTCTTTGTCCAGAGGAGTTGCAACCATCAAAGGGCATCCACAAATGAACACAACCATAGTTTAATATGACAAATTATTTATGAGGAAATCACTCAAAGTTCACTAGTTTTGTTCCACTTACTTAGACATGTTTCGAAAAGTGTTACCTTCATCATTAGCACAGTTCCATTGTAGTTGTCTGTTTTCTGTAAGGCATGCTGAAGATGTTTCATATTTTTTAAATAATTTTTAGTGCCCATTGATTGCACTCTACATGAGGAAATGTTAGGAAAATGCATCTTTGATCTCTGATCAACCTACCTCCATTAAATGTTGATGGTGATCGAATTTGATTCTTTTCTCTCTTTCATCCATAAAGTCATCAAAAGATGCTACAGCTTCTGGATGATACTGGTTAAGACCTTTATTGCATAATCATGCTGATTCTAAGAATAGAGCATAATCTCCAAAACTCCTCTAATCTAGATTTGTATTTTAAATTTTTTAAGATTTGCCAAGAGAGAGAGAGATTATAAATATTACAGAAAACTGAACTGTAAAACTGCAAATTCTTTGACTGAAAGTAGCATATAGTATAATGTTGTAACAGACAATGATATTTCCATAAATGAAAGATAATGCAGAAATTTAAAGATAAATAAATAGATATATTTAATTGTGTCATAAAATAACTAATTATTTATATCAAGCATACACGACTATTTAGATATGTAAATCTTCCTTTCCAATTATTTTTCAATATTTATTTCAGTAGATTCTTATATGTTAGACTTATTTCTGAGGGGATCTTTCTTCTGACTCTTCCTACTTGCCCATATTACCTTCCTCTTCTGGATGCACAAATATATCACTTGTAATAGATTCTTCTGCACTAGTATCTTCAGATTTCACAACCTTTGGACTCCCTGGGGCAGTTTCTGGTATCTCACAGCACTCTGGTTCATTGCTTGAATTTTGAGGTTGTGCATCTTCATCTATATTATTTCTATAGTTTTCTGAGGGATAAAAAATAGTATATTAGCAAACAGAATTGAAATTTTTGTATTTGCAAACAAGTTTTAAACATATCTAATAACAGGAGAGTAGATGGAATTATTACAGGATGATGTGAACAGTTTTGAGTCCTTGGTCCCATTCACTGCCCTTAGACTTAGACAGTGCATTATTAATACAGCACAATTACACACAGCATGTTTGCATATGTCTTTAATTTTCCCTATTTTTCTGTCATCACTTTCAGCAGTTGCAGTTCCTCATTTATTTTTCAGAGTTGCCAACTATTACATAATTTTACCATTACCACCATATAGGTAGTGAGCAGAGGCCATGAAGCTGCAATAAGCCACTGGATCCTGCAATTTATTTGATTAACTTGAGGTTAACCTTAGGTTACTGTATGTGTATAAGAATTGATTGCTTTCTTCCCTGCTTTACCCCCTTATCCCTCCTGCTGTGCACTGCTATATAATGTACTTCTTGCTTGGTATAACCTTGATCATTACATTATATTGCTATTTTCAACTTCTTTGATGGATTACTACTAAAAGTAAAGACAATTTTTCAGGATGGTGGGTGGGTTAATAGCTTTCAACATGTTCACATCATCCCCTAATAATGTCCTTAATAATTGTCCTTGTGGCTTCCAAATATGGAAGCTTCACAAAACAGATAGTGCATAAATAGAATAATTTTTTTAAATCTTTAAGCTAAGGTTAAAAGCAGCAAATTGAGCTGTCAGAGAACAGTGCAGAGAAGCTGGTTTGTATTTATGCAGTTTTATATCTCCAATAAAGTAAAATTAAATACAAAATGTATTCAGATACTTTTATGAACTATAAAAAGTTTGGAAGATATTTGTTTAAATGTTCCACATCTAATACAGAGAGTTACTTTTGACTTGCATCTGCAGCAGAATGCAAAGCGTGCAGGGCCAAGTTTGCAGTAGTCATTGATTCTGTTGTTGAACAAGCTACCCTCAGAATTTTAATCACCTATTTTAGATTAATAATAACATACAAAAATAGTTTTATTTCATAATGAGTACTTACTTGCATTTAGGAGCTGTTCAAAGAAATATCCACCTGCAGCTACATATTTCTAGCATCTTTTAATGGAAGCATATTTAATTGCAACAACTCTGTTTTTATTATCATTCTAATTTCTTGCTTTATATTTTTCTTTAAGTTTTTCTACAGAATGGGAGTTATGCCTTTGGACTTAAATATTTTCTCTGTTCTAGTGGTAATATATGAATATAATACATTACAGTAGAATTTATCTCTCCAATACATGGTAATTAACAACAGAAATATTTTCTCTGTTCTAGTGGTAATATATGAATATAATACATTACAGTAGAATTTATCTTTCCAATACACAGTAATTAACAACAGACTGTACTGAGCTTTACATTGATCTCTTAATTGCAAATTGAGTTATAATGACAGAAATAATGCTTGCTCTTGTTACAGCAAACTGTAACTGACTATTCGTATGTATCCATTTGCAGGGCTGCTAACCTCAAAAGTACGTTTCAGCAATCTTATAGTGTGCATATCGTGCCTTTCCAAAAGAAATCAGATCTAAAGCAAATGATATATAATGTACATTATCTGATTAGTTCGCCTGCAATAAAAATGCTTTCAGACATGTTTTGCACCTAGCAGCTGCTTTCTGAAAATTTCTTATCAAATCATACTTATTTCTGTGATATTGAGTGGGGTAGCTCAGATGGTTGCATTTGGAAGGTCCTAGGATTCAAATTCCTTGAGACCAACCATATTTTTTTCTTTTTCTTTTTTCTTTTCTTTCTTTTTTTTCCCCCTCTGTTTTCGTGTTTCCCCCTGGTAACTTAGGTGTATGTTGGGTTTGTATCTTTCCCTTCCACAAATTTTCCACTCTCCCATTTCATATAAATTGATTCTGCTACAAGTTGGAAGTATAAGAGGGAGGAGTAGTTTTTGCTGATTTGCCATTTTGTTTGCAGTTACTACATTGTTGTTGTAAATGCCATTTTCAGTATTAACATAGTAAAACCAAAACATGAGACTGAAATTGAAAATTTTCCTAACACTTTCACTGGTTCAAGTAAAATGATGTTCCACATTTTTCTCACATTGACCAAAACTGTCAGTTACAATGTTATTTGGGTGAGCCATTCAATTGAAAGATAAACACACTTAGAGAAGAAAGTACATCTATTTGTTTGGTTTATTAAGGTTCTCAAAATAATAAAATAAACACTTTGCATTCTACTTGATAAAAAAAGAAGTAAAATATTGAAGCATTGAAATCAAAAGAAGTATAGATGTCAAATATTAAGAACATTTGGTATCATCCAAACTCTAATTTTAATGCTACATGAGTTTCTATAAACATACCTTCTGAATCATCTGATGTTATGATTGTAGGTAAATCCTGAATACATCCATAAATGGAAGAATGAGCTTCTCTCAAGTATTTAGATTGCCTCTTCTTCACCTGCTCACGTATTATTTGCTTCTGAACTTCTGGCACCACAAAACTGTGTATTAGATCAGCAACCAACTCCTCCTTCTCCAGATCATCTTGCCTGGGAAATGACCAAGTGTTTTGTCTTAGTCATTTGCACTTAATGATATCACCTGACAGTAATCATTGGGCATTTATTCAATACACCCAAATTCAAATTATAATATAAATAAAAATGAAACATATAACAAATTATATATGAGGAAGTCACTCAAATTTCCTTCATCCTCAGCAAGGTTCCACTGTCAGCTTTTCAGCATGGTATTAAGATGTCGCTCTTTGGATTTTATAAACTTTTTGATGAGGTTGCTGTTGTTTGGAAGATTAAAATTAACTCAATTTTCTTTGTTTTCATTCAAGAACATATTTTCCCACACTGGTGGGAAAAGAAAATTTAGTTCATTTTGATCTTCCAAACAACAGCAACCTCATCAAAAAGTTCATAAAATCCAAAAAGTGACATCTTAATGCCATGCTGGAAAGCTGACAGTGGAACTGTGCTGACGATGAAGGAAATTTGCCTTTGAAGCATGTCTAAGTAAGTAGAATAAAATTAGTGAAATTTGAGTGACTTCCTCATATATAAATTGTTATATGATACTATATTTCACTGTGAAAATCCCAAACTATTCAAATTTTTATTAAAAATGCAACATATTTTAATGAATTAAATGTAGTGCTCTAGATGACTATCTTTTTCAACAACTTTTTTTAATCTTAACTTGTTTATCACAGAAACCTACTATCTTTGAGATAGACTAGTCATCATCTATGCCAGATTGAACTGTGCATAAATTTTTCTCTCCTGATATGCTTTAGGCTGGCATAATGTGTACATTAAAGAAAATTTTCATCACATAAAGCATAAGGTCTAAGACACTATGAGGGCCACTCAGAAAGTTTTTAGATCTAACTGTACTGTTTACAATAGAGAGAAAAGAATTTCACCAGTGTCTTGCTCGGTCCTTTCTTAGTCAATAGAGCAAGTTTCAGCCTGATTGCATCTTCATCCCTTGCCTGCAGCAAGTGGGACATTGAGGGTGTAAACTAGTTCATTGTGCACAATGGAGCTGCAAAGAGAACATTTTAAAAATGACTTAAATCAGAGTCAATGCCTTGAAAGACTCATACAGTCAAGAAATATTCCAAAGATTCGATAAAGGTAGATATCATTATATTTCTGAGATCATAACAAGTGATAAGACATTTTTCAGTGTGGGTCTCCTCTAATAATAATCTGCCTGTGAAGATCAAAAGGGAAAAAGTGTTGGCAAGAAATGGTGGTGACTTTTTTTTGGCACAACTGGTCATGTGGCACGAATACCTCTAGAGAATCAAAGAACGATAACTGCACAATGGTACACTACAGTTGCACTCTGAAATAGTGAGGGAAAAGAAACCAAGAACTGGATTGAGGGACATCTAGTTGCATCATGAAAATGCATCTATCCACACTACCCATGTGAGGTTCAATTTTCTCCAGTCAACCCTTGTTCAACTGCGAAACCATCATCTCTACAGCCCAGACCTGGCAGCTACTTCTTCCTGTTCCTTACAGTGAAGAATGGACTGCAGAGAAAATGATTTTCATTGCCTGAAGATGCTGTTGCAGCCTACAAGGAGGAGTAAATGTAGAACGACTGGTACCAGTGCTTTCACTCATGGTTCAGAGGGATAGGAAGATGTGTAGAGTCTGAGGGAGGGAGGGTACTTTGAGAAGATGTGATGTTAAGTTTTGAATTAAATATTTTGGGGGGGGTCCCATGTCTAAAAACTCTATGAGCGACCCTTGTAAGATTATCAGTCTACCTCATTTGAAACTCATAAGCAGCTTTGTCTATCTTCTTAGCAAGGTCCTGAACATATAGACGTGCTTCTTCATCAGCTGTCTGGTTCATAGATTCAACAATGATATCTTCTAGGTACATATCCACTGTGTCTTGATGCACTTTCAAAATCTAGTCAGAAATTAATAATAAAAATTGTCATATGTCATTTTATAATTTCCAATGACTTTGAAGGATTGGAAAACAACCAGAAAAAATGTGACTATAAAATATTTAGTACAAATATCTCTGAATAAACAATTTTCAAACACAGCATGCATTCAACACCCCCCTCCCTTCTTGGCATGGCAGTATTGTTTTTTTTTTTTTGTTTTATTTGTTTATTTATGGATGCTCTTTAACATCTCAGGTCATCAGTGTCCCATTCAAATCAGGGCATGAAATGGCCAACAAATTTTGCTCAGAGACCTCATTTTTCAGGCTTGATATTCTTTATCGTGCCATAAAGTACAATACGGGACCCATGGCTTTACTTCCCTTCTGAAGGAAGCCATACCTAGGATTTTTATGCTCGAAAAAAATCTATCAGTCCTGGCTGGGATCAAACTCGAGATTTTGGGTTTAGGAGGCAAGTATGGTTACCACTACACCATCAGAACCAACGGCAGTATTGTAATAGACTTATGATGCAGGGATGCTCTTAGAGCACTGCTACATTGTTCCAGTGTAGGTGATATAGTGCACCAAGGAGTCCTGAAACCTAGGGGTACCCACACTATCCAAACATGATAGCCACAGGGATCATTCTATAAATGGAAAAATCCCTATGACAGATTCAAAAATCAAACCCAGGTTCCCAGAAATAGTGGCCAGGAGCTCTGACCACTAGACTGTGGGGTAGGTTCTCTTGGGAAATATAATCATAGCCAGTCTGATATCCACAGTCCCTTAAATTCAAGTGCATAGATTTCTGTAAGCATTCACAGCAACCAAACACCAATTTCTTGTTATACAATGGCATTTCATAAATAAGATTGGGTGTTTCTGCACTCCTGAATCTATTGTTATGTGTCTCTACATGGCCATGCAAATGAAACCATGCTTCATGCATAAAAAAATTGAACTCAGGTGATTAGAGCAAACATTAACATTATCCAACACTCAATTGCAGAAATTAACTCTGGTCACATTATTGAGTAATTGTAATTCTTGAACTAGTTATCATATAGGGTTTTCATTTTAAAAATTTAGGGGCCAATCAAGCTGAGGTTAGTAAAATTCATGATTTCTGTGCAAGTTTTCTCAGAGATTTCTTTGGACTGCATTCTAACTTTTCTCGGATGTCACAAGTTTTTCCTCTAAGAATGCAGCATTTTACTTTCAGTTTCTTATCAAGAACAAATTCTGTTCCCCTATATGTATTCACAAGATTATGAAACAACTCTCTGTGAAGTGCACAAACAGCAAAGAATCTGCCTATAAATTGCTCTCTGGCTTCTCTAAAAGAGTTTGTTGTCAAGAATCATACATGAAGATTCTGTGTGCTAAAGTATATAGACTTTTTGGAATTATAACAGCACTAACATACTATAACACTGAAATATGTGGTCTCACAACATTCAACAAAGACTTCACATAAACTGATTAGCCGGCACACAGAGAGGAGGGAAAGTAAAGAGGGGAACAGAACTGGTTAGAAACAGGGCAGACAACCCCCCCATTAAGCTGCCATGCATCCAAATAAAGGCAATAATAATAATAATAATAATAATAATAATAATAATAATAATAATAATAATAATAATAATTGTACTCTAGTTCTAAAATTTAAGAGACCTGCTTGAACATCTCATCATGCTCCCGACGACGATGCTCCTGCTTTTGTCTACGTCCTGCCTCTGCTGCCTCCCGCTTATATCTAACTCGCTCTGCTAGAAGAGCAAAAGCATGTTCACGGCGTGCATCCTGTAGACGGAGAAGCTCTTTGGACAGTAGATCCAATATGAAACCAATAGACTGTCCTTCAAGGCATCCCAACATGCCTGCTACCTGGGAATCCTGCACCACAGTGTTTTAAATATCAGAAACAACTTTACTATAATAAAATAACTATTGTAGCTTATTGTATCCTCTAACTATACTTCTACATATTCACAAAACTACTATAGTAAAAATGTCATAAATATTTTGGAAAAAAACTTTAAAAATGAAAGAAGAATTTAAAAAGTAATTATATAACTTTTACATAAATAAAAATTAGGACATGTTTCAGGGGCAATCATTCCCATCATCAATTAAATAAAACATAATAGGATACATTAACATTCCATTTTCTATAGCTTCATAAGTACAATTTGAATAATCATTAATCAGTTTATTATGCATATCTAAATTGTTATCAAATCATAAAATATTTTCCATTTTAATACAAAAAGTAACACTTAAATTGTTAGCACTTCATAGTATGCCATAAATTATGGATAACATAAATGTATACCATTTAAATGAGTATATTGGTATTTTCACTCAAATGATGAAGTTATTCTTTAAATTTGTAATTCATTTTATAAAATATTGCTATCATTTTACAGGTAAGCTTTAATACATTTTAAGGTCAACAAAATCTGGTCCTTGGTCATAAGCGACATTGCTTTGAACTACATTGTATAAGGATCATTTCATAAATATTAATGCACACTACATTACTACATCACTACAAAGTGGATGATGCAATTTCAGCATAAGTAATGTCAGCTGTAGTTGAATACTTGAGGAAGCAATATGTATGCTTGTAACTTCCTTAATATAAGGTATTATGAATTGACAAGCGCTAGAATTATCATCTGAACACACCTCGGGTACTTTGACAGTTTAAGATCAAAGATTGTAGATCAATAAGAAGTTTTATGTGGCAAAAGCCATGAAGTCTTGAGGACTTAAAACAGATGAAATAAGTGGAAAACTTGTGACAGACTTTCATGATGATTGGGGAGTAACATTGCAAGAAAATTTCATAAGCTACTTTGATTTAAATATCAGTATTCTATAATTTTACAATTTGTGGAAAAGAAAAATTTATCCCTGATGGGTATCTGACTGTTTTATTGCTGTGGAGAAGTAAAAATGCCTGGATGATGCATTATTAATAAAACAAAGATTTGGCATTGAAGGTCCTTCATTTGAAATTGCAGTCGTATGAGTTCAGAATGACACTAAAATTTTGACAAGACTATCAAAGCTCAAGCATATGATGATCTATCCTTACAATCACTGAGGAGTTATGAATTATGCAGAAAATATATAAAAAAAACAATCTAACTTTCTCAAGGATTTATTTTTTTAAATAGCATTTTCTGCCCGTTTTAACTATTAACACATCGTAGGTGGGGAACACTGATGATAAATGAGATGAAATAATAAATCAGGAAAAGATTTTTTTTTTTAAGGAAGGAAGTGTTCCAGGCTAACTAGGGTACCTCCCAGGCATTTACCATTTATGAGGACTGAGAAAAACTAGGAAAAAACTTCAGTCAGGGAGGACATCCTAGTGGGAATCAAACTCTGAACCTCCTGCTCATGAGTCCGTGCCTTAATGACCTTGGCCATCCATCATGGTTTTTCTCAGGGATGGGTCACACCACACTTTGTTAAACAATTATAACTGGATATACCTTTTGTGTCATACAGTACAGATATAAAACCAGCAGATTTTCACTTAATCCTCAAAAATCCCTTATGGGATACTGCTTTTCCTCTCGGGAAGTCTTCTGCAGTGATTATATGAACCATTTGAAGAGTATCCTCAATGGGATAGCAAATTTTCCAAAACATAGAACATGGTTATTGAAAAGTGAGTAATTATATACCTTGTTAAGATCCATCTGAAGCAAATTAAAACAAAACAGAGTGTGCATTATTTATGAAATTACTCTGTATATGAAGAATTTAACAAAAAAAAAAAAAAAAACATACACCTCATGTGAATAAAATCATGTGATGTATGTCGTACTAAACACTCATATTGCTTCACTTACTTGAGTGATATTTGGAACCAGTTTCGAAGACCTTCATCTTCGTCTTTGGTATTTACAGAATGATATGTGCAGATTGTGAAAAGATCTATATCAGATAAACAAAGAGAAATATAGGCACACGTTTAGAAGAGCATTTCAAGAACATAAAATATAAACAGGCAGATAGCTCAGCTGTTACATATCATTTTTGGACAAAAAACCATGAGATTGTGAAGAAGATGGATTTATTAAAAGAGACTCAGGGACATGTAGAAGTGAATACTTGGGAAAAAATTTACATTCATAAATACAGAGATCGATTAATGAACTTTTATATTCCAAAGGTAGAAAACACCAATTTTAAATATATAAAAACACCACCAGGGCAGCGCTTCATCTTGACAGAGCCATTGGATTCTCCCACCAGTCATACCCTTGGCAGAGGATGAAGACAAAGGTCTTTGAAACTGGTTCCAAATATCACACAAGTAAGTGAAGCAATACGAGTGTTTAGTATGACATATATCACATGGTTTTATTCATATGACTTGGCTTCACTGTGTTAGTTGCATATATTTTTTAAAATAAGTTTCTTTTTTAAAAAAATGTTTTAATATACCTCATGTTCTGTCTTAGCCTGCTGATGCTGAAGTTCAAGTATTTGAGTTCTGTATTTATTTACAGTCTCTTCATCTGCAGGTTGCAATACATTTGTGCTCTTAAGCTCATTAATTAGTTCCTGGCATTTGCGTCTCCCTTTGCATATCTGTGAAAATGAGTAAATAAAATATTAATAGATAGGTATAAGAATTAATTTATTTAATTTATGACCTATTTCTTCTGGGAGTCCCACATTTGTGTTGTCAAGGAGCAAGGATGAACATGAAAATAGATCTCTAGCTTTGCCCTTGGTGCAAAAATTCTGTACAGATATATCTTGGTATTACAATGTAACAAATAATATTTTATTGTTAGTTCTATTATGATATTATTTTTATTTCACAGTATCATCTATATTACTACACTTATAACCTTTGGGACTGACAGGGAGAAATACTATGGGTTCGAGTTAACTAACCCAATGATGGAATTTGCATATCTTTAGCTGAGTTGGCAGGAGTAAACATCACTATGATATGGTTACCCATCACCATAACATGCAGAATTTCAACCATCAGTCAGTCACATTACAATACATTTATGAAGGTAACTGATACATACCTTTGACAACAGCTCATATTCTGCAACTAAAATCATAAAAACTCTTGCAAAAGGACTGTTATGATTTACAGTTCATAAATAACTTTTCACATCTAATATAAGAGGTGTTTGGAAGTGATTTACAATGCATTTGTATGTAGGTTGTTGTTGTTTTGCAGGATCATGAAAGAAAGGAGGAACACCTAACTGATAAATAATTCTTCAGCACACAACAAAAAGTAAGTATTTTTGTGGTGAACAGAATAAGAAATTTCATTATAATATATCTTTGTAATGATACATAGCTATTTGTATTCAATTTTAGAGATGTTTGCATACATGTACACCCTTTTATTTCTGCAGTTAATCCATAACCAACTCATTGTATTGTCAAAAGTCTATATACAATAATGCAGTCAACTTGTGTCATCAGTTCCCAAGAGCACAAGCCTAATTATCACTGTTGTTGTTATTTTCTCATTTTGATCAAATTAATTTCATAATATATTTGTTTTAATTTTGCAAAGTTTGTAATAACAGTTTAATATGCCCATTTTATTTTTATACCTTAATGCCTAGTTAGACACATCACATATACTATGACTATTATACTGCCATAACTTCAGCATATTTTAATAGTTTTATGTGCACTTGATATATTGTTCTCCCATGTATTTCTAATGTTTAGGAGCAATTAGTTTTAAAAATAAACTGCTTTTGCCCTGACAGATGATTGAAGTCTCTCTAGACATTCATTTATATCAAAATGCTACTTCCATTGGAAAATCTGCCATTGCTGACTCCAGGTCAGCTTGAGATTCTTAATATGGGATGTTTTTCTTAAACTGCACCCTCAAGCACTGACGATAGTGTGTAGTCAGTTTAATTCAGGTCAGAACTGCTAGAAGACCATTTTAAGCACTAATAAAATCTGGAACATTTCTCTCAAGCTAAATCTGGTTGAACCTTCCCAATTGGACTGGAGTGGAATTGCTGGAAGCTCCAATGCATGTGCTTCATCACAGATTCCAGCAGAGTGATTTTGTACACATTGGCTGTTGTCTTCAATCACTTTTACAGAAATGAAACTTGGTGACTGCATCATAACACATTCCCTGTCAAACCATTACTTAGGCTGGATGGTAGCTTTTCTGGATGTTCTGGACCCTCTCACAAACATCTTATGAACTTGAGGATTCCATACTATTGTTTTGAGATTACTTATAGCTTTCTTAAATATTGAATACCTTCTCATCAATATAAAGAATATACCAGAAGCTGCAAAAAGCTCTCAGTTCAAAGTCTTATCTAAGCATTGTGGACATGAGTCTTCCTGATATGTTCATCTTTGGAACCATCACTGTCTGCTTCTAAACTGATTCCATTGAACGTAGGCAGCCACTGCTTTGGCAAAAGCTTATGATCCTTACAGAACACAAGCGCTCAGATCTCAAAACATCGTCAACAGTATTGGTTTCAATGAAACATTTGATGGTATAGTACACAAACATCCTACAGATTTCTAGCTTTTAAGGGATCTGGAAAAATCTCACTTAGTGATTTTTGAACTGTAAGAAAAACTTATCAGTGTAACAGATTTATGGTTTTCATAATCTTCCCATTCCATGGTTAAACTTCAAGTAATATATTCTTTCTGCTGCAACCTGAACTCAAATAATGGGAGTCATAGTATTTGGCAGCAAAACTGTTATCTGATCACCAAAACACCTATATAATTTCCTTTTAAAAGTTTGTAACACTATTGAAAAATTAGGTATACAGTTTATTTAATTTTAGCTACATGCTTTCTATTAATTTCAATATATTATAATTATAATCAAATGTTACAAAAAAAATGTTGTATGGAAGGTGTAACTCATTGCTTGTTTTCTTCACGTGCTGGCAAATGAGAATTTGCAATGCTGTACTGAGATCTGATTGGTAGAGGTTATGAACCAAGTAATTTGAAATGTACTATACTTCATGTAAATGGTGTGATAGTATGTAAATTGTGTATTCTCTTAGAGTTAAATGCTCATTTTGTAGGAACTAGATTTTCAAGCGAATGCATGCTTTATTCCCGTGGTCAAATTATATGCTGTCATTTCTTTTCAATTCATGTCATTTATTACATTTTAAGTATAACTTTATGGCGTATATAAATGCACATTTTGCTAATATTATAAAAAAACATTATGTTTTTAATCAGTTAATAATTCATATTTACTTCCTTTCATAGAACTGATTTTAGAAATAAGATTGGAACAAGAACCTATGAAAGGAATTAAACTGCGGCATAAGGAAATTATTTAATTCCATAGGAGGTTGAATGCCACACTTTAGGTATGAATTATGCTCTGCAAAGCAAGAGCTCCAAGAAGAGGAAAATAAAAAATCTGTTGTAATTTAACCTCTGCTTCCAATGCATCATAAGTCACTCCGACAAAGCAAGAACTATGAAGAGAAAAAGATAAATCTCTCTTGCAATTCCAAACCCAAACCTTCAGTGCGAATGTGAAGTTTATTCTCTTTAAGAATGTGGTTGACATACTTTAAACAAAATAATGGATAAAATAAATTAAAATGCAAATGCAAAATTACACAATTTTTAAGAGGAATTTAGAAATGAAATGTTAACCACCGATAGAAAAGAGCATTATTGTCAAGAATGTGAAAAAATAATAGGTACTGGGAAAATTTTCCAAGTGACTCAACATTTCAACTCTAGTAAGCACAAGTAAATGATAAAGATGAAATTCACAAAAAGTATTCCTGTTTAAAAACTTTTTGGTAAATATTTGGGTGCTGTTCTTCCAATTTCCCCAAAATTTGTGTAAAGCATTCCTAGCGCTGATATTCCCCTATGGAATTTAACTAATCCAGCTGTATGTAAGCTCACCATTTAAAAGATTCAGAAACATGTTAAAGACATTTAAATATTTTCAATTAAAATCAAACACAGTGAAACACCCATTAATAATCTTCTGAGTAGGATATTTAGAGCACTCTTTATGATTCAATTACCCAATCAGAAGAGATTATGTTAAAGACAATTTGGTATGGGTATCCGTGATGAAACAAGAGATTGTATAGAACAATATATTGCAAATTTTATAATTGTTTTGATTAAAAATGGACCATCTGCTTCTTTTCTGCTCATGGTAGCAGAAATTGAAGTCAAAAATAGCTCCACAGTCACAAAATTTTCATTTGCCCAATTTTACTACGACAACATGGCATTCAGTACAACTAATATTATTTTTGTGACTAATGGTGATGATGATGGTGGCCAATAAAGGTTTACAAGCAGTATTTCCAAATATAATAAGTCTACCTTGTCTTGGACATGGATTACTTATATACCAGAGACAATCAGAGTTATGTAATTTCACTTTTTGATAAACTTATACCTTCTATGTTTTCATAAAAGCACCTCATAGACACAAGTCTTTAAAACAATTGCATTAGATATACTCTTCCCCCCAGAACCACTTTTAAATCCCTGTGGCATGTTATTGCTTGCTGCATCTACTATGCTAAACACCTAGAAACAATTAGAAATGTAATAATGATCCCAATGATACTAAATCAACTGAAGTAGCTCAAAAGATGTACTAAAACTTAGAAGTTGAGACTAACCTTTGCTATCTGATATTTGGTTGGATATTTTTAACACTAAAATGACTACCCTTTTAATGCTTGGACATGTTTCAAATGCTATTGTACTTATTGTCAGCTACTTTCTCCAACTGTTGTTCTGTCATCTTTCCTCCTTCTTGTTTGCATGACCAACTTCTTGATGAGGTCATATTTTGGTGGTATTTCAAAATTCATTGCCTGTTGTTAGTTTTTATATATGAAGATGTTTTCCCAGACAGTTAATTCTACACTAATTCTGTTTTTAATAGTATGATTTTTCTGTCTAATATATGTGTTGCCACTGCAGAATTCCCCCCCCCCCCTTAAAGTGTTTTGGTTCTATGTTCAAATTTTGTTTTGTCAGTCTTGTATAAACAATGTTATATTCTTTGCAATTAAGAAAGAACAGATCAAGTATATATCAAATTAATTGCAAAGAAGGCAATCACATTTATATAGGACAGACAAAATGAAATTTAAACATATGGACCAAAGAACACTTTAGAAACATAAAATACCAAGACACAGAAAAATCTACAGCAGCCAGACATTTTTGATCAAAAAACCATGAAATGGATAAAGAAACCAAACAATTAAGAATAGCAAATAATAACATATAATTAATCAACTGAAAAAAAAATTACCATATATAAAAACAAAAATTTGACAAAAAAAAAACAGCCAGACATTTTTGATCAAAAAACCATGAAATGGATAAAGAAACCAAACTATTAAGAATAGCAAATAATAACATATAATTAATCAACTGAAAAAAAAGTCACCATATATAAAAACAAACAACAGATAATAAATTTTGAAATACCAACAGAAGATTACCTCTTCAAGAAGTTTATTGTGCAAACTAAAAGAGGGAGGAAAAATGATAAAACAACAGGTGGAGTAAGTAGCCAAGGATGAATGTGGCTTTTGAAATGTGTCCAAACATTAAAGATTAATGAAATTCTAGAGTAAAATATCCAACCTAATATGATAATTTAATATAACTTCGCTTTTAAGAATTTTCCTATGTAATAAATATAATTTTTTCTTCATAGCATTACATTTCACTTATCTTTCTTTTGCCATCTCATCATTGGAAGTAAGTAGTAAAATGTGCAAATTGTTAAATGCTATTAAGACAATATTATCCAAATTAATGTTAGTTCCTTGTAATATTAGCAAAACTGTTAAAGAAAATATTCAAAACATTATTTTCAAAAATTCAGGATATTAGCAATAAAGTTTCATAATTGCTGTAATTAACAATGTATAAAATTACCAAAGTCTGAATGGCTCGGCCCTTGATAGTTTTCTGCAACAATACAGCTGCTTGATATTTTTGCTCTTCCTCTTCTGGTATGCCTTCTGCTTGAGGTATTTCTACTATAACTTCAGGAATGGCTTTTTTCCATACGAGCCTCAGAGGACCTTGCATTTGGAACTGCTTTGCACGGATGGCTAGGAAAAGAATACCATAAAATACAGATATACCTAATCAAAAGTAGTATTAATTAATTTAAAACCTTATTCTAGAACTGTAACAATTATGGTATTGTCAGATTAAATGGGCTGTTGTGCAGCCCAATTCCATAAATACATGGCACACATGCCCACTAATGGAGAGCAATATATTCAGTATGCAAGGTCAGTCATCTGAGTACAACATAGTGGAGAAGCATCTGTGGTGCTGTTCAGTTATGAATGTAAGTCATAATGCAACTTACCACAGAACATAGAAGTTTTATTTGTTGCAACTTTATAAAACACACATCACCAGCTCTATATCACAGAACATTTTGGGAATGATTTCCTCAAATTAAACCACCTACAAGCGCATAGTAAAATAATCAATATCAAAAAAGAAGTGGAAGACTTAAAGCACAGTTTATTACCTGGTACCCCCAGTTTGCAAATGGCAATAACATATACTAGCAATTAGTGTTATTCAGTGATGCACAGGTGAGTTGGCATGCAAAATAATTGCTACTGAGCAATACAAGACCAGAGATTCTTACATGAAAATCTGTTACATGATCCAAGGTTAGCATGTGGTGTGTTGTGAGTGCAGCTAGAATAATTGTCTGTATTTCACAAAACAATTAATGCTGATAGATACCAAGCCTTAATTTTGAAATATCCTTTTCCTAAATTTACTGATGAAGAAAGAATGCATGGTATGTTTTAACAAGATGGGACTACAGCTAATACAGCTTGGATTTTATTGCATGGAATTGCTGACATCTTTGGTATAGAGTAATTAGTTCAGGGCTGCAGCCTACTTAATCTCCAGACTCAAACCCATGCAATTATTATTGCAGGGCACTTTAACAAATAAAATGTATAAATAAAATTTGTGAACATTAGATGAACTGCTAATTAACATATGAGAAGAACAATATTTCACAAGGAGAGTTGCAATTTGCAAATGAGATATGAGATATGAAATATGTATATCAGAACTCATCTTTAAATTGATTCAACTGTGAATAAGGTTAAAGAAAGCTAAATTAAAAATAAAAAATGAATTACAATGAAATATTATATAATTTAAAATTACCATTCAAATCTTCATAAAGTTTCTTCAGCACTCCATCACTCCACCGTGTCAAACGTACACATAATTCATAGCTTTTCCTTGGCTCTACTGGACTCAGATAGTCATAATAAGGTGCAAGTTTGGGCACAGACTCCAGAATCTCCAGACCTTTAATATAAAAATACAATAAAAAAAGCACAGAAATTATTAACATGGAGCTTGAGGAGGACATTACATTATTTTTACACATTTATAAGAAAATAGATGTATAGTACCACTTCTGCAAACTTAAAAACCTTGCAGCAGCTTTCAAGAAACACTAGGAGATAAACAATGGGAAGAAAAAAGCATAATACTATATTTCTCTAAGTTACTCTTTGAATTTGTATAATTCAATACATGTACCTAAGAAATATACTGCTTTGAAATGCCAAACTGCCAGGTAAAACGTGTATATTGGAAGGAGTAGAAAAATAAGGAATTGGAAAAATAAGGATCTCTGGAACTGTGCTGGTCTGAAGCCATGAACAAATGCAGAGGCTTGATTCCTGTACATTTAGAGATAGCTACAAAAAAGATTCCTTCAAAAAATTTTAACATAGAATACAAAAAATATTGGGTGAAGCTTCTCCCAACTTTTTAAAATATTCACCCTAAACATTTATATATTTCTACATTTGATCATAACGCTTTGAAAATGACTCTAACCAAGCTTAGCATGGCCTCTATGTAAGCCCCAATGGTTTCTTGATGGGTTGTAAACTGGCATCTGCAAAGGTTATTTTTTTGGTTTTGGAAAAAGAAAAAAGCCACACAGGACCAGATTTGGAGAATAAGGAGAATGTGGAAGCACTCTTAACCTTAGTTGGCCAGAAAAAATCAAGTTCTGGCTATCATACGAGCAGATGCATTGACATAGTGCAACAACAAATGACATGAATTAAATGTTTTAGCTGGCGAGTTGGTCACATACTACAGGGTGTTCAGAAAGTCACTTTGCATTTACAACATATGTTGGAAATGTCATCCACAGGTGGATATAGAAGTCTGAACCCATTTAATTTTAGTGGCAAACCTTTCTGCAGATATGTTAAAATAACCAAAGAAGCGGAACCAATCTGTATAGAAAGTGACATCAAGAATATCAATGCTATTCCTTTCAATAAAATATGTAAACCATTCGCAGTAACAGATTTGCTTTTCATGACCTGCATCTTTCAATTCTTGCATTGTTGTCACTTTATACAAGAACAATTTCAATGTTTTCCTAACCGCTTTAAGCACAGTTACGAGTTTGATATGGGCTCCACTTCACAGAGTCAGAAATGTCCAACTTCTCTTTATTTAATTTATTCAGCACCTAATACTGAGCCTGTCTCACAAAATTTCTGAATAAGTCAATGAACTGCATTATGACGAGGTACAGCGTTTCTGGGAATTTTTCAGCAAATGCCTCCTGCACTAAATCTGTGTATTTATTGCCTTGTTTAAAGACATATTGAAAGCACAATAATTTAAAACTAAATTGAACATCTAAACAGTTCACATATCGCTTTTAATATCTTTTATTCACTAATAATTGAACTAAACAGTTAAATGTTATGCAGCAATGGAACAAATTAAAAACAATCACACATCTTTGAAAAATCAATTATGCCAACTTGTATTAAGATTGTATGCAGGAAAAAAACCTAACTTTCATTCCAGCTTCCAATGTAATCTACATCTGTAGTCTAAGGGTACAGAGACTTTCTGAATATCCTTTGCTATTTCTCCACTTAACATGATGGTATTTTGTGAACTCTTGTTCACATTCTTGGCTGCTAGTTGACTGATGGCAATTTGCATTGAATCTCAGATGCTTACCGCTGATTTCTGGTGATATTACAGCATCTTGCAATTAATCTCTTACAGCTGATTCCTGGTGATATTACAACATCTTGTAATTAATCTGTCATCTAATGGGATTTCATAATTCATTTGGCTCATATTTCCTGATGTAGATCTTTTCCAATAGTCGGCATGTTGATGGGCAAACCGAAAAGATTACAATTTAAGGAACACTTGAGAAATGTAAGCATTATTCTTTAAAAACTTAAAAACAAGGAAAATTTATAGTTAAGATTATTGTATGATTGAGCCAAACTACACACTCTTATTTATCCCTTACTTATTTATAATGTTTAGAACTAGTTTCACAAAACTTTTGTTTGCATCCTCGGCTAACCTTGTGTAGTTTGACTCTACCATACAACATCTTAATTATAAGATTAGCTCACTGAATAAGGTCCAATTAACATTTTTAGTTAAGGAAAATTGAATCAATTTCAATCTTCCAAACAACAGCAACCTCATCACCAAATTTGTAAAATCTACAGAGCGACATCATAATACTCTGCTTGGATGCTGACAGTGAAACCATGCTGATGAAGAAGGCAATCTTCAATCCTATCTCTTGCTTCTTTTCATAATCCTTGAACATTATATTCTCTTGAACTCCACACTTTACCCAATCTGATACTTTCTAAATCAGATTGTAATTTCCTTCCCCAGCTTTCTTTCCAATTTGAATTTTCTTGAGTAATTAAGTATTTATTCACAAGCTCACTATAAATTCCTTATTCTGTAATAAAGATATAGAGTTGGTTTGGTGAACTTTGTACTTTTAATTGTACATGTTTTGAGAACATTTGTTCCTATCATCATCAGCAGAAGACCAACAGGTAGAAGCTTACTCTGTAGGCAGTTAGAGAAATTTACCAAATATACCTATGGTGGTGTCATAGTTCATAATATGGTTTTTACTTTTGATGATGTAAATTTTACATTTTTGCTGATGTAAATAATGCTGATAGTTCCAAAGATTAGCAAGTGTGTTTCAATAATTTTGTTTTTTTATCAATTTATTCGTTTTCTGACCAAAAGTGGGCTACCACTGCCGATTACTCCATCTGTTTTTAACAAATATTTCTGAAATGTTATTTGGTAAGAGTTTCCAAATTTATTTTTATTTTTCCAATATATACCTGATAACAGTCTTTTACCACTGAGGCACCACGGGCGGTGAACACAGGTGATACACGATACATGATATGAAATGAAATTATTATATGAATATGAATTTTTTAAGGAAGGAAACATTCCAGGCCTAAATTTAGGGTACCTCCCTGACATTTGCCAGCTATGAGGGCTGAGGGAAATCTGGAAAAAACCTCAGTCAGGGAGGATGGTCCTGATGGAATTCGAACCTCCCACTTACAGGTTCATGCCTTAACGTACTCTGCCACCCGTGGCGGTCCAAGCTAGAGTGGTATGTAAATTTTTTTAATTGCATATCTTCTTTTATTTGTGATAGCAAACTTGCATCTTTGACACCTTTATTTCTTTTAAACTTTTTAATTATTTTATCTACTTATTTTTTATAGAAATTATTATGTAGTTCTGTGTGGATGATGTATTGGTATTCCTCTTTGTAATCTTTTCTACTGATTGAAACCTGACTAATCTGTATGCAAGACTATTTAGGATGGCATGCTGGTGCGTTTTGGGATTAAAGCTACTATTCTTAATGTAACTGTAACTGTGGGTAGGTTTCCCATATATTCCAAAGGCAACCTTTTATTGTCTTTTATAATCTTCAGATCTATAAAGGAGATCCAACTATTCTTTTCAATTTATAATGTAACCTGTATTGATCTTTCCTGTAAATTTAATAATTTTAAGGCATCACTAACCATATGTTTAGGTATAATGGCAAACATGTTGTTCACATATCTGTACCAGGTCTTAAAAATTATAGGAAAAGCATCAGTTGAGCAAATTTCAAATTCACTCATAAACAAGTCTGCCAAGAAAGGTGAAAGAGGGTTATCCATAACAAATCCATAACTTTGTTGTTAAAATTACCATTAAAACTAAAATAAAGTTGGTTGATGTATAGTTTTGTCAAACTGATAAGATCTATTGTTTCAGCAGGTGTATGTATGGATATGTCAGTTTTTTAACAATTTAGATGTTCTTTCCATAGGAATGCTGGGAAATAATGCAGACATGTCAAAAGATACAAATAAGTCTTATGGTAAAGTATTTTTAACTTTTTAAATAAAAGTAAAGTCGTTTTTTATTCCTAAATTTCTAAATTTTGTTAATGAATAGAATTTCTGGGAAAGCCATTTTACTATTTTGTAGGTTGGTGAGCCAGTGTTGTTTATAATCGATTTCAATACCTTTTTGATCACTTTATCTTTATTACCTAACCTCTCCATTTTGCTAATACTATCCCAATAGGTGATGAGCTAGGCATGCCTAGAATCTGTTTACAAAAGAACCTATTTATTATATCCATATTACCCCATTCTTCATTCATTCCCGAAATTTCAGTGTCATAAAACACTTTTGCCTCCACTATCACCCAAAAAATTTATTTTAATCTATTTTCATTTCTGGTATTTTTCCAATGCATAATCATATCATTTTTAAGTTAATTTTCAGCTAACACCCTTCTTTTCTGATTCAAGCATTCTTCATTGCTGCTTTTGTTACTCCCAAATAGCCAAATTTTTTAACTATTTAAATTTCTTTTTCATCCACCCTTCATTTCTCATCTCTTCATAGGTTACTTCCATTCTTAAAACATATTATATTTAACTAAAAATTTTAATTGAAACTTGTACAGTGAAGCTAATCATATAATTAAGATCATTGTATGATTGAGTTGAACTACACACTTTAATTGCTCCACTTACTTGTTTATAATATGTATTACTAGTTTCAAAAACCATTGTTCACATTGACTGTTAGCTGAGGATGCGAACAATAGTTCATGAAACTAGTACTACATATTATAAATAAGTAAGAGGAGCAATAAGAGTGTATAGCTCGGCCCGATCATACAATGATCTTCATTAAACATTATTTTTATTTTATCATCAAACCCCATTCTTTGCAATATTTTATTAAATTATCTATAGATTTTTGATAAACCAACAATTAAAAATCCTAAAATAAATCAAGCAACTATTTTAATTTGCAAAGGTCTTATTTCCAATTGATTCAGCATTAACTATTTTTTCAGCATTTAGTCATTATGAATTGTGCTTGCCTTTTATGTTTGACAGGAACTTGCTGCGCACTTTGATCACCTCATGACGGCGTTTTGGATGTACACCAAATCGCATCTGAGGTCCATACAGCTCTGAAGTTCGATCAATGTGCTCATCTAGCACATTCATTTCCTTGTATTTCCGTACAACTCCTTTGTGCCTTTGGTTCAGTTTTCTCAGTTCTGATAAAGAAAAATGTACAGTCCATCAAATTATACTGAAAACTATTTCAACACATATTCAAATTACATATGACTAGCTTTTAACAACTCCAGTGAAACATACAATTTTATTAATTAAATTGTACTTATGAAACTGTAGACAACAGAGTGGTAATATATTCTTTAAGAATATATTAAATATGTTCACACTAACTCCACTTAATTGTATAACAATAGGACATGTTTCAGGGGCAATCACTCCCAACATCAGCTGTTGATCAAATACTCGAATAGGTGGTAGAATCCCAAGGTGCTTCTGTGGCAATCTCTGATAGTTCCAGTAGACCAAATAAAAGTTTATAATAATAATAAACTTATTAAAATGTAAATTGGAACTTGCACAGTTAAGCTAATCATATAATTGATATCATTGTATGATTTAGTTGAACTACACACTCTTAATGCTTCACTTACTTGTCATAATATATGGAACTGGTTTCCAGAACATTTAGTAAGTGAAGCATTAAGTGTGTAGTTCAACTAAATCATACAATGATATCAGTTAAATAATAAATTTATTAAACAGCAAAAATAAAATAATTTGCTAAGTTCATCCATGGGTGGAACATCAAAATTCATTAAGTTTTTCTTATTTTTTAGGAAAAAATTTTCCCCCAAGTAGATGACTCCATGGGTTGTGAAGTTCTTTCAGCATCTTAGCCTCTGGTTTAATTTCATGATTTTGAATCCAAAAGTGAGCTGTCACTGCTGATTTATCAATTTGTTAAAACAAATTTTCCTAAAGTGTTCTTTTCTCCAATTTTCTAAATTTCTGTTTGTTTTTCAAATGTATCTTTGGTTATAACCTGCACATTTAATTTTGTAGATTCCTGATTTCTGTTCTATTGGCATGGTGTCTTTTACTGTGGAACTTAATAAATTTTTGATATTATATTTGTTTTTTGGGGCTAACTTTATGCCATGTTTTTCGAATATCTTATTGAATTTGTTGTTGAAAGTTGGATGGTATTTGAAACTTTTAAATTTGATCTCCTATAGATTTTTGTCTTTTAAATTTATTGATCATTTTTATTATGTCTTTATTGAAACCATTTATTTTGCTGTATTAATTCTCCTCCTCCTCCTCCTCCTCCTCCTCCTACTTCTGCTAAGATGTCCTAATGTTGTGTAAGTAGAGTTAGTTTAATACATTCTTATAGTTAAATAAATTGTACTTTCAAAGTTGTAGACAATAGAGTGTAATATATCCTACACTAATGTATTCAACATGTACACACTAACTCTACTTACATAAAACTAGGACATGTTTCAGAAGCAGTCAGCTGTTGACTGACTAAGTGGAGTTAATGTGAACATGTTGAATACATTAGTGTAGGACACATTCTCATAGGATACAATTTTATGTTACAGCAGTTGATGCATGACTGGCACTATTTTCAACTATACTTAAGTCAGACATTTTTTCTTGAACTGAAGGACAAAAATATAATTGATCATATAGTACAAATACAGGATTTTCAAATTTATTTTCAAATTTATTTTCACAGAGTGACAGCAGACAAATATGTGCTGCTATGATTCCTCTGGCTTCTAGTGCTCTCTCCTAAAGAGTTGGACCATTGTCCTTGTGTGATTCAGACATTTTTAAGGAGGTAAGTCATAAAACAATATTTTCTTTAATTGATATCATTGTATGATTCAGTTGAACTACACATCATACAGTGATATCAATTATATGATTAGCTTCACTATGCAAGTTCCTATTTACATTTTAATGAAAATGTTTTTGTTTTATTTGTGTGTTAGTGCTGTTATAATGCCAAAAAGTCAGTGCACTTTAGCAAAGTATAAGAGGAGTTGAGATAAAATGCATTTCATATAGTGCAGACTACTTTAAAAGGTCTCATGAAATACAGAGCCCTTGTTTGGACATATGGCCAGCTTAACAGGTATTTGCTTGTCACCAGGAAGCATGCTGTTTACCAACAGAATTGGATATTCATAGCCCCTTAAATTCAAGCACATAGGTTTTTACAGCACACCGAAAACCAATTTTTTGGTCATGCAATGGCATTTTGTGTAAAAGATTGGGGTTTTCTGCACTCCAGTATCTATTGTTTTGTGTTTGTTACATGGGCATGTAAATGAAACCATGCTTCGTCTGTAAAAAAAAAAAATTAAATATAGGTTATTCAGTAAAAATTAGCATTATCCAATGCCCAACTACAGTAATTAACTCTACTGATATTATCATGTGATTGATATTCCTGAACCCTGTGCAAGCTTTCCCAGAGATTTCTTTGGACTTCGTTCCAACTTTTCTCCAATGTCTTCGAATTTTTCTTCTGTAAGAACACAATGTTTTACTTTTGGTTTCTAATGAAAAACAGATTCTATTTCCCTAAATCTATTCACAAGAATGTGCACCGTTTTAATGTGCGGTGCATGAATGGCAGGGAATCTATCTATAAATCACCATTTCATTTCTCTACAAGAACTTGTTATTACATAGAAACCATGTATGAAGATTCTGTGCTAAAGTACACAGACTTTTTGGCATTATAATAGTATTAAAATACTGTAACACTGAAACACATAGTCTCACAACATTCAACTCCTGTACAGCACATGGAGAGGCAGGAAAGTAGGGGGGGGGAACAGAACAGAAACAGGGCAGGAAAATCCTCACTAAACTGGCCAAATGAAGGCTCTGTAGTTAATAAGAGAGTACAAGAGAAAGAGAAATTAATATAATAGTACCCTTCAGCTGGAACAGCTTACCTCTGTCAAGATTCTGTCTAATCTTCTGAATCTTTTTCTTTTTCTCTTCAGATCTAAAATCCCAGTACTGCTTAAGGCGATCATCAAGCTTGCTAGACTCCATCTTTTGAGTTTCTTTTATTAATTTTTTTGCCAGCTCCAGGCGCATTTCATGTATGTCTTGAATTTCCTTCAACATTGAGAAGATTTTGAACTTTATGGATGAGATATATACCTCGCTCAGTAAAATAATTTCATAAGCTGATGAAAAATTTGAACTAGTGCAGTTATCAATAAAAAATGATTGGGTAGAACTGAAATTAGTAGAAAACAACGTGTTTGCAGCTCTAGTTTTACAAGAAGTCCAGAAAGTTCATGAAAATTATGCATTATAATATTTGTATTGCTAATAAAGTTGCAATGTTTTGGAGATGAATTATTAAAGAGTGTGACAAATTCTGGAAAGACAGCTTCAGCTCTATCTCAATAAATTGAAAATGCATTTTGAACTGAAAAAAACAAAATAAGCAGATTTGCACCACCTTTGCTATGCAAAAGTCAGCAAAAATTCAGAATAATCTTGAATGACTAGACAAAACCCTGTGGAGAGATGAGGCCCATTTTGAATTAAACAGAGGTTTAACACCCATAATTGCAGGATAAGGGTGAAAAATAATCTGAACACAATTGTTCAGCAAGGATTACATGATGTCAGTGCTACTGTCTGGTGTGGCTGTACATGATATTTTATAATAGGACCTTTTCTATGAAGAAATGGAAAACAATAAAGGTAAATGGGAAGCAACATTTTTTAATGTTGCAAAACTTTGTGATACCAGCATTACAGAAGCATTATATATAAAGCATTAGTTTTATGGAAGATGGCACTCTACCTCACATACACAATATCACAAAAACAAAACACTATTAACTAATACATTTGGCAGTCTGTAATTAATAAGCATTTTCCAAACAGCTCATCTCCTAGGTCACCAGATATGAATCCAGCTGACTACTGGTTAAGGGATTAACTCAAAGAAAGGATATATCTTAGTAGACTTATTACTATGAGGAACTACAACAATCAATATTGGATGTTATTTAAAACATTTCTAGGAATGCACTCACGAATGCTGTTTATAACATAGAAGAATGACTTTTCATGTTGGCCATATTTTACTTTTTCTTATTTATTATTTTTATAATATTCTTATTTACTCTTCTTCTTTCTCTATCCCTTATGCCTCTTATACATTAGATTTCTTGTCACTTTCTAAACTCTCCTCTATCTTCCACCAATTCTTGCAGTTCTCCTAGCAACTTCCCATGACTCTGTGCCAATCTATCCATATAATATTTCCACTCCAAACTTGGTCTTCCCCTACTTCTTTCTCCTTCTGGCCTTCCTTCATATAAACTCTCCTCAGCAATCTATCCTCTCATTCTTACGATATATATTTTTTTTAATGGTGTTTAACGGCATTTTTAATACTGAGGCACCACAGGCAATGAAACTGGTGATGCATGAAATGAAATGATAAATTGGGAAAGGATTTTTTTTAATGAGGGAAATGTTCCGGGCTTTAGTTTAGGATAACTCCCCAGCATTTGCCAGTTATGAGGACTGAGGAAAACCTGGAAAAAACCTCAATCAGGGAGGATGGTCCTGATGGGATTCGAACCCTGACCTCGTCCACCCGTGATGGTCTTCTTACCATATGCCCAACCATCTTTGCTGCTTTCTTTCCATTGAACTAATTATATTTTCCTGATTTAAATTCTCCCTTATTATTCTCTTTCTTACTTCATCTCTTCTAGTCTATACAACCACTGTTCTTTAATATTTCATTTGAGCTGTTTCCATTCTGCTAGAATGTTTACCTGGAATGGTCCAGTTTTTGCTCCCATACAATAAAACTGCTTCATATATTGCTTTATATACTCTATTTTTGTTTTCAAACTAATTTCCCTTTTCCCTACTATTGTTTTGTATACTCAATAATATACATTTATTAATTTCTTTATTCTTTAATTAACCTCCTGACCTATTTTTCCATCGTTTATGACTAATACTCCCAAATATTCAAAACCGTCCACATTTTCCAACATCTCTTCCTTCCATGCTATTTTAATTACCTCTTTTCCCTCTTTACTTATCACTACTATTACCTTACTTTTTTCATCCCTCTTTCCTCTAACGTACTTACTGGTTATGAATATTTGTAATTCTTCATTCTCAGGCAGCAGCACTATATCTATCTGCATATACTAACGTTTGTACATTTACTGGTCTTAATTTCCAATTTCATATTTTCATTCTGGCTGTTCTCCTTTTACAGTTGAAAATAATTTGATTTATAAAGACGTTAAATAACAAAGAGCTCAGACTGTTTCCCTGTTTCACTCCTTTTATCATTTCAAACTCCTCTGTCATTTTCCCAAACAATCTCACTACATCCACCACTTTTTCGTACAAACTTATAACAACCCTAGTTATTTTCCTATTTACTTCTAGTTCCTCTAAAACTTTTCCTATTTCTTCTCTATGTACTGAATCCAATGCTGCCTTAAGATCTAGCAACACTGCATATATTTTCTTCTTTCTGTTCAATTTATAATCCGTTATTTGTCTCATTACTGATCATGTGTTTTGCATTCTCTAAAAGCTTTGTTCCATTTCTAGTTCACTGATGATTTCAAGTAATCTCTATGAACTGTCATTCCTACATTTCAGGATCTCTGGTGATACATTATCCCATCCATGCTTTCTTCAATTTCATCGGACCTAAAGCTTTTCCAGATATAATAGATATATTGGTTCTTCTTCTGTTTCTTCCTCTTGTCTCTTCTTTTCCTTTTTCTCCTTTCTCTATGCATATTCTCTCCTCTCTAATCCCAAATACTCCTAATATCTTATTTATCCTTTTTATAATAAAATCCCATTTTTTCACACAAATTAGTGTTTTTGTTTTTACAGAATCTAAAACATGCAAGTTATAGTATTTGAAACTGAGAATTCACTTTAGAATAACATGATATATTATGCATTTTTTTCAGTTTTGGCTGGCCCCTCTGAGGGTCATCTTCCAAATTTTTACAACCTCATTTAACTTTATTGTACATTTTGAAAAGTTAAAAATTATAGAGCAGGCTATTCCATCAATACTTTTTCACATAGGTATGAATTTGTATTATTTTTTACCAAGTATTTAATTACTGCAGAATATTTAATGTTTTTCATTTACCAACATGCATACATCTGCACTACAACAATTAGCTACACATATTGCAACTCCTTTGTCAAATGGGTTGTTATTGCACAGGTATTTTAAGGAAAAAGGTAATTTTGATAGAACAATAGGTTTTGGTCTATCACTGACATCTGTAGGTATTCCAAAACTTTTCAATTTACCCTCATATAAGCTAATTCTAAACATTCAGCCCTAGTTCATTACTGGTATCATGAAACATAGAAACCATGCTAAATACAGTGTGGTCAGTGATGCTTCCCCAGCAGAGCAGGGTTTTTCCTATGAGCGAGCCCCCACTCATTTGCAGCACTATGGAGGGGGTAGCAACCCTGCATGCTTACTTGTTAACCTATTGATTGTTGCAGTCATAGTTCAGCTGTTCCTGGGTGTACGTTCTATTGTTTGTTTCTTAATTTGACAGTAAACATAAAAGGTTTATGCCTCGTGTGTTTACAATGGCATAGCATGTTTTTATATATACTATTCATATGTGTTAACTCTGTGGTAAAAGAATTATAGGACCAATTTTTTTTTAGCATACAGTTGATTCTGTTACTTACGTGAATACTATACTAACCCCTTTTTTCAGAGCATTAACTGAAAGGGAGCATGAATATGCATTTTTAACAGGACTCTGCCACTGCTCATACTGCAAATAATTCCATGAGAACAATTCACAATGTATTTCCACAAGACAGAGTTATTAGTAGGAATTTGTGGCCCCCTTGGCCCAAGATCCCCCCGATTTAACAACCTATGATTATAATCTTTGGGATAAATTAAAAAATGCCATGTACAAGATGCACATGCACACCATACAAGAACTCAAAGATAATGTTCGTAAGGAAATTGTCTGCATTTCTCAAAATTAACTACAGCAAATGATTAATTATTTTCCTACAGAGAAGTCAAAAATGTGTGAAGAATGAAGACAGGCAGTTTCAACACCTCATTTGATAATTTGGTGTGTATGAGGCACTTAAATGGTTTGTACATTTCATTATTGTATGGTTGGTTTGTTTTATTGTGTTACCCTCCTGCTAATCACTGCAGGCTAACTGGCTAACAAGTAGAGTGCTCACCCATAGGCAAAACGCTCCAGGGGAATAGAAAACTAATTGCATGATATTTTCATAACATAAGAATTCTGCAGCAATATGGTTAGAATAAGTTTGAGCATGTTTAGCAGATTATAAATGACAGCATAAAGATTATGAATGTAAAATTAAAATCTGTCCTTGCTTCACATAAAATTAAAGTCAATGGTCCAATGATTAATAAGAAATTTGTTTTAGATGGTTTGATTGCCACTATAGATCCATAAATAGTAGACAAGAACACACAGAGAAAAGTGCAAAGTACTGTCAATACAAAAGATAATTGAAATGGGAAATAAGGATGGCTAAAGTATATTTCTGGAAAACAGCCTGAGGAGAAGTTGATCATACATTCGGAAAATAAAAATCAAGAGAAGCATGGACATTTATAAAGAATGTAAGATGAAATAGATTTAATAAAGGCATAAGTACCATCACAACAAATAAAAAATATTTTTGTAAACTGTTACATGGAAAATAGAGAAGGTATGATAGAAACACCAAGTGAAAATGTTAGGTATGGAGAATTTTGAACTAATTCAGGATTATGAGGTAGAGCAAAGTTTAAAATCAATGAGAAATGGAACAGCACCAGGACCTGATGGTACTGGTATTGAAATATTTAATTATGATGGTAAAGGAATTATATGGACATTAATAAGGATGTTTAAGGGCAGGATAGGGAAGGAAAGGTAATACCTAAGGATATTACAATATCTTACATATCAGCTGTGCATAAGGAAATATATAAGAAGGATCCACAAATTACAGAGGTGTTAATGTGATGTTATCAGCCAGAAGATTTTAGCAAAGATCTTTAAGGAAAGATTAGAGTAGATGACAGAACTACTAAAAGTCAGAGGAACAGGCAGTATTTACTAGAGACAGATAATGTGCTGACTATATTTTTACTATTCAATAGATGGCTGAAAAAATTATTGCAAAAGGAAAAGAATTGCATTTAGTATTTGAGAACTAGAAGAAGGCAAAGATTATGTTGCTACATGCAGACTATGGCCAACCCTACAACAAAGAAGAGTAGATGAAGCAACAACAATATTAATCCAGCATTTGTATCAGAAATCTTGAGCATAAGGGAAAGAGATTATCAGATGAATTCAGAACATCAAAAAGATTACATCAGGGCTGTAGCTGCTTGAAATATATTTAGAATGGGTTTGAGGAAATGGGATGATAATTGCAAGAGGATGGGTATAAAGATAGATCAGGAGGTGATACATTCAATATCTTTTGTGGATGACTAGGTCATTTCTAAAATATTTGAGAAAGGAGATCTAAAGGTTAACTTAGTAAAAACTGACAGCATAGCTGTTAGAGAATAGGGTCAAGATTTGATGATAGAAGAATGTGTTATAAAAGCACGATATCTAAACTTCATTATGGATAAGAAAGGTATGTGTGAAGCTGATATTAGGAGTAGGGTAATACAGGCAAGATCTGCTATAAAAGCATTAAATGGGATACTTTGGAGTAGGTATTTAACTTAGAGGATGAAAAGTATTATTTTGGAACATTGGTGGAGAGCATTCTTACATATGGGTGTGAAAGTTGAATTCTAACACAGAACTTAAAACATCAGATTAAAGGTGCTGAAGGAGAAATATGAGAACATTAAGGGTGGATTAAATCAGAAATGAAAAAATTAGAGGAGCAATGGAAGCCCAAGAGAAAGTATTAAAATTATGACAGAAATCCTGACTGGATATGAACATGTACAGAGGATATTGAAGGAAGGGTGTCCTAGAAGAGTGATGCATTAGTTATCTCAGGGATGGCAGAAGAAGGTTAAGACCAAGAAATACATGGAGAGGGAGTGATGAGGTCTTGGACTGGGGCAGACCAAAGACCAAAGGTGGAATAGAACAGCTTGACTTTTGGGAATAAGAAGCAACTGCTGAAAAGTGGAAATGCCTGATGATGATTGCCATTAACTTGTCGTTTGCAAACAGATGAGAAAATTGAAACCTCCAGCACAATAAAAGCAAAATATTTAAATAAATAGCCTACTTTCTCCCTAAACTGCCATTCATCTTTTTCTAATGTTTCAATCATGTGCTTAATTTTCTTGACAGAAGCAGCATCTCCTAGTTTTGGCATCAGCTGTTCCCAAGCTCTTCTCTTTCGGGCTCGTTCAATGATGGCAATCTCATGCATCCCTGCTGGTAAACCAGTGCCTACAACAGTAAATAGCTAATTAATAACTTTTCAGACTAAGTTAATTATAATAAGAACTTACAAATACTTGTTTGTTTTATCAATATCTACCACTAATAGCTATGGTACTAATTTCCACTGGCATTGACCAAATTCATTTCTCTTTTGGAAGCAAAAACCATGCATTCAGTAATACGAGGGTAAGTCATTAAGTTACAAATGAACACAGAACTTAAATAAGAGTACTAAATTGAAAAATATTTTTTATTTCTCAACATAATCTTCCTGTAGATTCAGACACTTGTCCTATCATTTCACAGGCCCCTAAACCGCCACAGGTGGTCAAGGTCATTAAGGCGCAGACTCATGGGTGGGAAGTATGGGGTTCAAATCCCACCAGGGCCATTCTCCCTGACTGAGGTTTTTTCCAGGTTTTCCTCAGTCCTCATAAATGGCAAATGCCAGTGAGGTACCCTAAAACTTAGGCCTGGAACGTTCCTTCCTTAAAAATAAATCCTTTCCCAATATATCATTTCATCTCATGTATCATCAATGTCCCCTGCCTGTAGTGCCTCTGTAGCAAAAATTGGTGTTAAACACCGCTCATTTCATTTACACACCCTAACATCCGGTAACATAAAATTCTTTGGGCTACTGTCAGAACCAGATGGTGACTTCACTTTCTACAGCTTTATCATCAGGAAAACATTCACTTGAAAGATGATGTTTAAGAGGGCCAAACAAATGAAAGTCACTTGGAGCAAGGTCAGGCTATAGAAAGGATGCTCAAGGACTTCCTACTTGAAACTTTGCAGTCTAACTTGGCAGTATGAGGATGCACTTTGTCATGCAAGAGCAACATGCCTTTGGTAAGGAGTCCTGGTAGCTTCTGTTGAATTTGGTCCTGGTGGTTTAGCAGTATCCATATTAACCTTATAGACCCAAGATCTTGGTTTCAACCCCCAATTTTTTGGGCATAAAAATCCACTCACGGCTTTCTTTGGAAGAGAAGTAAAGCCATGGGCCCCATGTCGTAGATTTATGGCACATAAAAAACCTCAAACTTGAAAGTAGAGGCATCTGAGCAAAATTGATATGCCATTTCATGTCCTGAATTGAATGGGATACTGATGACCTGAATTGTTAAGAGTGTGTGTAAATAAACCAAATCAACAGTTTCTGTTGAATTGCCTTACAAAGTTTCCTGTCAACAACCCGATGTCACAGGGACTGCTTATTATAAATGGGAAGCATTTCTTTATGAATATTATTATTAACTCATAGATAAATAGTTAAATGAGTGACATTTATTATATGAGGGCTGTTCAATAAAGAATGATCATAATTTTTCACAGACATAATCTTTGTGCTAAAATTTAATTTTACAATATTTTGTTAGCATAATGTGCAATGCACTCATAGTACTAGTTTCATTGTAGTTATGTCTGGTTCCTGCCTGTTCAGTTCTGCCAAGTGACACATGATGAATATTATGCTGCTCTTCATTCTGCTTTTATCTCAATAAATTCAGCTGAGGCCTATGTAATGTTATAGGAGATCTATGGAGAATTTGTTCTTCCACAGCTAGAAAATGGTTTAAAATGTTAAAGAGCCAAGCAATCAATTTCAAAGAAAGGTGAACCTGTACTCCAGTTTATGATCTAATGGAAGAAAACATTAACATTAGCAACACTGGTAAATGAAAAGTGAGTTGTATTTGTGCATGGTGTGCTCCAAGACTGCTGATGTTTGCATGTAGTGGAAGCAAAGCTCTGTATGGAAATTTCCATCATCACTAATACTAAAAAAAACAATTTTAACATACATGGAATGGTTTACCAGTGTGTCATACTGGCACACACACAACTGTAACTGGACAATGCTATAATGACTTATAACTAGAAGTTTCTTCCGGGCTTAGGAGCGGTGGTCTGTTGGAGCTAAGGAGTCCAACAGACCATGGCTCCTAAGCCCGGAAGAAACTTCTAGTTATAAGTCTGACTCCGGCCGTGAAAGCTTCCGATTACTCAATGCTATAATGTCCTGAAAATTCTGCAAGATCTTATCACATGACACAAAAGCCACATTTCTTGCAACAAGCTTAACACTGCACACAAAACAAATGTTGTTGCTGAATATCTCACAAAAAAAATCATCCCCCATCCTCCCTATAGTCCAGATTTAGCCCCATTCACCTTTTTCCCTTTTCCCATAGCAACACCTTTATGGGAGGCATTTTCAGAAATAGTGGTGAAGGCTGCAGAGATGATTCTAAAGGACCTGTCAAAAATGTTTTTGAAAACTTGCAGAAATGCTGGGATAGTTGCATTGCATCCAAGGACTACTTTGAGAAAATCATGAAAAGTATGAGGATGAATAAAGGTATGTTGCCAAAAAAATTATCACCATCCTTTATTGAACAACCCTCATAATTTAGAGTTAATTAGTTGCAATCATTGTTAAGTTTAGGGAGTAATAATATAAATGGAATTTTGATATGCTAATGGTAAATTAATACAGGCAATTTGTGGAAAGATAAAATATGGGATTTTGATATCCCATTAAAGGACCTTCTCAGCTAATTTTTAAACTCTCAAATATAGGAAATCCCAAACAACAATCCCTTTTTGTTTAGGGTATTCATATTTAATTTTGCCTAAGCTATGGCACTTAATGTCTCAATTATTTAATGAAAATATTGACAGAATGAGAAAAGCAACAATTACCATAAGAAAGATTTGCAAGTGTCATAACCTCAGGTGTTGCATCATTGTGGGTAAATGTAGGAGGAGCCCATGGAAGGGTTTGTGCTTCTGACTCTCTATACTTTGTCTGAGTTCCCTGGCTTTGCATAACTGTAGGACTGTAGGCTGCCAATGGTGATTTTGTAATCATCTCCTCCTGCTCACCAACTTTACTTGCTGTCTCATTGTCTTCTAATGATATAGCTGTTGGTGCCAGGAAAGGGGCAACAGGTCTGAAATATACAACTGCACTGATAAGTTGTTTTGAATAACAGAATTTTAACAATGAAATATAGTATAATATAGGAAATCATTTATGAAGAAATCACTCAATTCCACTAAAATTTTTCCACTTCGACATGTTTCAAAGACTGTTGCCCCCATCATCAACATGGATCCACTGTCAGCTTCCCAGCATGATATTAAGATGCAGAATTGTAAGTTCGTAAAATCCACAGAGTGACATTTGGGAAGCTGACAGTGAAATCATGCTGATTATGAAGGCAAAAGCCTTTGAAACATGCCCAAATAAGTGGAAAAATTTTAGTGAAATTTGAAAGATTTCTTCATAAGTCATTTGCCTTATTTAACTGCACTGATAATTTCAGAAAGATAACAATATCTCACCATTTGTTATGTTCCATTCACTTCGTTTCTGAGATTCTTCATCTCAGCTCTTCTGACATCCAAGGTTTGGAGGCAATATATAGAAACAGGTGGATATAACAGGCAGCCCGGACAAGAATGTAAGAAGAAGACAACAGAGATAGAGAATAGATGTCCTGTCCTATGAGTTTTGCGCAGATGCAAACTTACAGCCAGATATCTACAAAATGATGAACAAACAACAATTGGAACAGTGATTTCTGATCAGACTGTAAGAAACCCCCTTTCAAGCTCCTCATTTGATCTCATCAGCACAAAGAAGCCTGGCTGAGATTTGCTCGTAATCATCTCAACTGGCAGCTCTGCCAATGGAAGGTTGTTCTCTTCACAGACGAGTAAATATTTAATCTGATGGTTATGATGGTCATACACACGTATGGAGATATCCTGACCCAGTCACCAAGGTAGCTTAATAATAATAATAATAATAATAATAATAATAATATCTGGCAAAGTTAAGAGTAAGGTCCTGTATACATTATGATTATAATGTATACAACACATATACAATATAGTTAATGGCATTGACAATTTGAACATAGCACTTGTTAAATGCTGCATTCTCCAAATTAACAATCTCCAAATAATATTCCAAATTGTTCATATAGATAAATTTTGATGTCAGGTACAGTGAATGCTAAAGAGAGCAATTATGATACCAGTTAAGCTGGGACAATTTTGAATCACTCTCCCACTCCTTCCAGTAGGACATGCTTGCAAATGCTATTGCATTAGTTCATCAGTGTGTGCCTGCAGTCTGCTGGTACAGTCTTATGCAAATAGCAGTCTGTAATGATTTCAAAACTTGCTGATTTGTGATAGGATATATTGTTGGACTGATGCTAATTACACCCTTTTGATAGTAGTAGAAAGGTGTAAAGAGAAAGGTATTATCACAAGCAAATTGTGTGTGGGCTATAAAACACAGTGCACAAAAATGGATTTCCATCTGAGCCCCAATCTGCAAAAAATAATAACAGGAAAAAGTGCGCAAACACAACCTAAAGAGCTAGTAGCCAAGGCAAGGACAGCAGTGACACAAGAAAATCCTTCAACACAAAGAAGCATTGTAAGTAGCATTGGGAAATCTAAAGGGACTGTTTATAATATAATTCACCAACAGCAGTATAAAGCATGCAGATATGTCTGGAAAGAATAGCACAACAGAGAATGCTTTACTAATATAAGAAAACTGTATGAACATCACTGGAAGTGAAAAATAGCAATAGGTGGTTTCTTTGGAAAGCATGGATTTATCTAGATGACACAAACAAACCATGTGCTATTTACTACCGTCAAGTGAACCAAAAGGGGGCTCCAACTTCTATTGGGAAAACAAGAAAAAGTTTTTCAAGGAGTTCATGGTGATAACAGGTTTCTGCACTCAGGGGAAACTTAACATTCACAGAGTTGCAAAAAAGTAAAAATTAATACAGCACACTACCAAAGCAAAGTCATGGACCTAATTTTTGATGAAGATATTCCCTGGTTGTATGGTGAGGATTCCCCAAACAGTTGGATCTACAAGGAAGAAGTATCCAGCACCCTTCTAGATCATCCAAGGACTACTACCATATGAAAGCAGTGGAAATGGGTATAACATGATATGCTTTAAAAGAATCCCTGTGAAGTCACGAGATGTCACACCAATGGATTTTTGCGAATTTGGTCTGCTGTAACACAGTATTGCTTCTTGATGTCCCAGCACAATTGAGGGTCTGTGGAAAGTTTGCCAGGAGGAATGGGCTAACACCCCCTTCCTGTTCTAAAGCTCAGTTTTCTATAATGAAAATTTTAAGCCTGTGGACATTAAAATGAACACAATTGTTGGTGGATAAAGGGAATTTCACTATGAAAATAAATGAAACTAAAAACTCCTGAGCTTAACTGGGGCAACTAGCCATAAATGGTTAAGATTTAGTTTAAAATTATTTAAGTATAACTGACCCAAGCCTTGTGGATTCCAGTAGAAAACTGCTAATCAGTCAATGGCAATGATCCAGCAGACAGTTTGTTAAGAAAATCAAATAAGTTGTAAATTTTATAAAATTTATCAATGAAGTGAATTTTCAAATATTCTTTGTATTAAATTTAAGAAAATTCTAGTTAGGTAAAATTAAAGAAATTGTAAATAATTTATAAAATGATATTAGCAAAATAAATTCATTTTTATATTTGCTGTTAATAATTGCAAGATTCATAAGCATACAACAAAGATCATTTAACTTTACCCAGTAATATAATAACAATGTAATATAATAAAATGCACCCCTAGCAGGTGCCTCTGGTTTCATTTGAACAATAGTAAATTTAAGAGAAGAGCCAATTAATTAGTTGTACTATAAAGTCAACCATGCTTGTGAAGTACTCATTTGAAGATTGTCAAATCTCTGCCACAAGCCAAAAAAGTTGTAATCTCTCACTGCCCCAGTGAAGCCCTTTTTAACATAAATCAATGCATATGTGTAAAAGAGTATATTTAAGTAAATAAGCAATTTTAAAAATAAATATGTTGTCTTTTAACAAATAGCAACTTAACTTTAATCTATGTAATTATTACACTAAAGGTAGGAAAAGTAATTACATACCGACGAAAAAAGCGATATCTTTCCTTACTGACATCCACAGGTTTCTGTTGTTGCTCTTTCCATGCTCTGCAATAGTAGAAATCAGGAATATTAAATTATGATAAAAGAATTGCTAAATTCTTATTAAAATATGTATTGTGTAACTTAGCTTTTATGGATTATTCAGAATAGTAACTTACCTTTGTCTAGCTTCCCAACTTTTGTCATACCATGGTGGCACTCTATCTACACGGCTAAGAACCATGTCATATCTTGGCTTGTAATCACTGAACATTGTAGCAAAATTTGGGCATATTTTCTGCATTGGAAACAAAAATTATTATTAAACTATTTACATGCCAGGACATTAAAATAAGAATATTTTTAATATTAGTTCTACTCCAGTAGTTTAGCCAATTAAATTAGAATACAGTATATCCCAAAAGCAATTAACTATTATATTGTTATGATTTATACACATCCACCTTCAGAAATTGATGAAAATTGTTTCCACCTTTAGCTAACTATAGTTCATATTATATTTTGCTGTTTTAATAAGATATAGGTTCTGCTGCTCATGTTCATGGATAAATTCTTGGCTTTCAGATGTCTTAATATGAATGAATATTTATTATTATTTCTAACATTACAATAATGTTTTACAATATTTCTTGATCCTTGAGTGCTTGTTAATTTGCTTTCTCTTACTTTCCCTAGATAATTTCCAAACTGCTTCAAAAATTCTTTTCTTTTAATCTCAAAAATATTTAATGCCAGAATTTCTACTTGCAACTTATCCCACTTCGTTTCATATTTCTTCTCTCCATCCCTCAGTTTCTAGTGCAAGTTCTTGTCTATCTTACAACACAGTGGGCATAATTCTTTGTCAACTTTCACCCCACTTAACATCACTGTTCCTGCTCTTGCCCATGACATACCCTCCCTCCCCATGTCACAAACCTCAATATACTTTTCCCTGATCCACTCTTTCTTAAAACTCCTCAGAGTACTCTTTATCTCACAGGCTACAAAATATTTATTGTTTCTCTATATCATCAATCCTTGCTTTCACCTTATTCCATGCATCTTGCCCATTTGGTGGTTGTAAACTAACTAGCTCTCCCAAACCAATTTCTCTCATAATTTCCATTCAAGATTTCCTTTCTTCAATGATTGTATCCTCTACCAATATTTCATATTATGTTTTATTAATAAACCTTTTCAACCTACCCTTCCTAGTTCATAAGGGTTACACCATTGGGTTCTGCTTTAGGTAATTCCAATATCATTTTACAGAACGAATCTGATTTATACATTCTCACCCTTTTTTCTGTTCCCATATTTCTATCCCATGCATCATTTTCACTTCAACTATAGTCAAATATACTCCGTCTAACCAACTTACTCTCATATTTGGTATTTTCTTCAAGCTGTTCTTATACTATTGGTAGCTAATTTTTCCTTCCCTACTGCATTTTTCCTTTGTTCTGCCCATTTTCCATTACTTTTCTGCCTGACCCCCAAATAATCAAATTTCCTTGCCACTTCAATTTCACTCCCCTTTAGCCACCATTTCTCATCTCTGCTGAGTTTGTTCCCTTTTTTACATACCAAAATGTTTGATTTACGTTTTGTTATCTTTAAGCCCCATTTATTACAACATTTCTCTGATGCTTCTATTGTTTTCTTTAAACCTCCATTTGTGATTGCAGCTGCTACTAAATCATCTGCAAAAAGCAAACCTATAATGTCTTTATTATTAATTGATGGACTGTGCCTATTCTCCCTCCCTATTTCTTTGAATATCTCATTTATAACCAGATTGAATAATACCATATTTAATTTGCAACCCTGTCTTAAGCCAATTCTATTTGGTACCCAGTCTGTTATTTTGTTGCTTTCCAGCCTAATGCAAACATTATTACCTGAATACAGTCCTATAGACTTCCCAATCACTTCCTTTTCTCTCAACTTAATCCAAAATGCGTCTTTTTGATAGTATCAATGGTCTTTTCAAGATCTGTGAAGAACAAATACACCTTCCCTCTTTTTATACTCAGACATTTATCTATCAATATTCTTATTATAAAAATGTTATCTATTGTACATTTACATTTTCCTTTTCTGAACCCTCCTTGGAAATCTGATAGCTCCCTTTCTCCCTCCACCTATGACTGTAATCATTTTGCTAACACCCCTGTAAACACCTTATCTATCACTGATAAGAGACTAATGCCTCCATAATTGCTTGGTTTATTTACTTCTCCCTTTCTTAAAAATTATTATGATCACCCCCAGTTTCCAATTTTGTGGGATCTTTCCACCCTCAAACAATGCATTAAAATGTTTATCAGCAGCGCTTTCCTTTTGTTATCCTCATGCCACATTTTCTAGAATTCCCCTGGTATTCCATTGAACCCATTTGCTTTCTTACTTTCTAATTTTGTAATCTGTTCTGTTACTTCATTCTTTAATATTTCATGGTCTAGCTCTTCTACCTAATTGTGTATTTCCCCCATTAATTTTGCTTATCTTACCAAAATGTGTCCTCCCATTAATTCCTCAAAGTATCCCCTCCATTTTTTGGGCAAATTTTATTCTATATTGATCTTACTCTACACACTCTCTTCACCAATTCCCTTATACTGTGTGTTAGCAGTAAAACTGGTTACTGCTGACATTTCATACACATTGAGCTGACAGCTCAAGCAATTTTATGTATCAGTTCAAGGTGAGGATGTTGCAGTTTGTGTGCGGTTTAAGTTTTATGTTGTGTATATTACAATATGGGGAACATGGTGGAAACTGTTAAAGAGGCTTTAAAGAGGCTTTTTTCTATTAAAAAATTTGGAAGAAAAAGTGAAATAAAACACTTGAGTGGAACTACTCCTGATCTAAATTAAAACAAAAAACCATAAGAAAAAAATGGAAATAATACAGTTGAGTGTTAAAACAAAAAACTATAAGTGGTGAAAAGGTATGTAAGTAAGAAAATTAAATAGAAAAATGTATTAGAATAGTTTAGTGTATGGATGTGAAATTCAAAATACTCTCTTCTGTTTCCCATGCATTGTTTTGGAAACGGTGATGCTTGGAGTAAAAGAATTATGTTCGATCTTGCCTATCATAACATATTCATTAAAACACAAGTAGGAAATGAAAAAAAAAAAAAAATTTTAATAACGTCCTGGATCTCAGTGCTTAGGTGTGTATGGATTTCATTTTTTGACATTATGTGAATATTACATTTACAATATCTTCTGTATATTTGTCAATTTTCTTTTTACCCCTTTAATTGTCTATTTAAAAAATAATAATTGTCTATTCAGTCTATTAAAAAATTATGCATCAGATTTTTTGCATGAGCTGCCACGGTCAAGTATATATACATTTCTTAAGGTTAAGCTTAAAACCTTTACAATTTTTAAATAAAATAAAACAACTATATTTGAGGAACATTCAAGAGGTGAGAAGTACTACCAAACTATACTCAAGAGACTGATCAAGCATAACACAAACTGTGATTTTTCATAACTTTTGATTTAGAGGTTGAAAATAAGTGTTGTCACTAAACATACTTCTGAATTCATCTAGGTTTGAACATTTAAAATTGTCAAAAGAATGAGATAAATTGATACAAGTAAGTTAAAAACATACAAATTCTGCTGTAACACCAATTGCTTTCCTGACACTTCTCTCATAATCACGTTTTCCGGACACTATAAATTCAGGATCTGGAATAAAGATAAATACATTTTCAAGAGAAGTCAATAAAATGTATAAATATGTAAAATAACCTATTACCTAGCCAAGATATTCGAAGGGGCTATCTACTACTACAGGATTTGAAAGCTGAAGCTGCTACAGCCCCAAGATTTTCTGAAAGAACTACACAAAGGTTTAATTGGAAAAACAAAAGTTAAAGTACTCACTTGATGGTAAGATCTGAATATCTTACATTTAGCTTTAAAAAAATGTATGGCAGCAGGTTGAAGTATGAAAAATACTGTTGCATAAAGCAGCAGCAATTCCATTCACTTAAATGACAGAACATTTATACACTTGGTAATTTGAAATGGAGGTTAGTTGTAACATTTCTGAGGTCACAACCAGGACTTACATCAGCTTACTATGCCATTGCTTTATCTATTGAGTTAGCAATACCTGCCCAACTGTGACCATAAACTAATTCCATCTTAAGTCTGCATACCCTGCATATCTCATGAAAGGGATACTATATGGTATGGAGATTAGATGGAGGATGGGGTAGTATAGATGAGGCACACAATTTATTTATTTATACTGGCAGAGTTAAGGCCTTAGGGTATTTTCTTCCCCTCAACCAGTCTTAAATGGATGTACATATTAAATTACAACCAAAGGTATAAAATAAACAAAGAGAAATGATAATAGTAACTATAAACATAATACATGAGTTACAGTAATTGTCAATACAAATCATATTTAGCAGTTACATAAAAATTAAATGAAACAGATGGAAATACATGAGCATAATATAATATTTTTTACAGCTAAAATTGATCTATCTTAATATAAAATAATTGTTAATTAAGTATTTTTTTTAATTCCAATTTCTAAACATATATGCATATATAAAGTATATATTACTTAGTATTTATAATTCATCTATATTATAAAGATATTTATAAATAAGCTACTGCTTGAGTTCTATTTTAAATCTATTGCCAGAAAGTACCTTTAACGTTCTCCATAGAAAGTTCTGTAGAGAAATGTTAGGTTTACCAAATGCAACTGTGAGGCAAGTAGCTCAAATAGAAATGGGGAGAGTGACAAGGAAAGGAATGATTATGGAAAGAGCACTGAAATATTGGTTTAGAATTCTAAATTTAGAAGAAAGAAATTTGTTATGACAGTGTTTAGAATGTCAAGAGAAAAGCCTAAAGAATATTTAATGGGTAAACAGTCTATGAAATAATTTAGAAAATAATGGACTAGGTAAGATATGAGAAGAAGCGAAAACAATGAAATTTTTTTTAATAGTAAGGAAGATATTTAAGGACATAGGAATACAAAAAATATTTAGTGAGTTTACTGAAAAGAGATCTTTGGTCTTTTATATGCCAATGAAAAATACATGGGGAAGGGAATGCAATAGAGACATAGCAAATAAAAAAGTGAGAAAGTATAGCATGGTTAAGAGCAGAAGTTTGCAGATTAAAAGGCTTAGGAAAGGATATTCCTCAAAATCACTGTCCACTATATGGTGGAAAAGATAATGTGAACACGTTATATTTAAGTGCAAAAGAACACAAATTTGCAGATAAGAACTTATTAACAAGAAATGGTAAAAGATAGATTAGAAATATAGCTATAATAGAAATGTTTCATAAAGATAGTAAGCATATAGGAAAAGATATAAGTAAGGTGAAGAATAAGTGGATCTGGACTGTAAATAGAGACAAATCAAAATGTAAACTCAGGCTGAATACTGGTCATATTCACTTGTACATGGATTAATACAAATAAATAAATATATGTAATTTATAAAATGAAATAACTACAAAAACAAAAGATACATGTAAATACTTAAAATATAACCTAAAAGTTAATCTGAAAAAACAAAAGTAATCATTATTTAATTGTACATAGGAAGCTATAGACAATGGAGTGTATCCTATTGGAATTTATTAAATATGTTCACACTAACTCCATTTACTCATACAACATTAGGCCATATTTTAGGGCAATTGCTCCCACATCAGCAACTGAATACTAATTCTAATAGGATAAAAGTAATCTTGTTTCAACACCAAAATAATAGGTACACAAATGAAATTTTAAATGTGAAAAAAATTATTAATCTATTGAGCAAATGGAGAGTAACTGCTGATGAAAACCTAACATTTAAATTCCATATTGAATGAATATATAGAAAAAATAGTATTTACTTATATTTATTGAGAAATCTTGTAAAAATACCTAAATTTCAATATTTAAAAATGGTATATTATAGACTAATTCACCCACATTTTCAGTATGGAATTGAGGTGTGGGGTAGCTCAGGTATAAAAAGATTACTGGAACTGCATAAGAAATGTATAAGATGTATAATAAATGTAAATAGTAGAGTCATGTAGAGATATCTTTGTAAAAGCTGAAATATTAGCTATTGTTTCATTATATATAAAGTAATTATGTTTGTAACAAGTAAAAATATTGTACAGATAAATATGGTACAACAACCAAAAGTTATTATATAGAAAACATAAATAAAAAGCCACAGGAAAGAATCCTCTTACAATTGGCATGATTTTTGTTTAACAAACACCTAATAAATTTAAATAATTAAGTGGTAAAATATTTCAAATAAAGTTAAAAACATTATTCATAAAAAGGGTTATTACAGAATAGACAAATTGTAAGTAATTTGTAAATATTTACAAATGCTAGAAACTTGTAAAAAGTTTACAAGCTAATAAAGATTATTATTATCACTAATAATAATAATAATAATAATAATAATAATAATAATAATAATAATAATCTCATATATCATTAGTGTCCATTTCCTGTAATGCCTTAGCACTAAAAATGGGCATTAATCACTATTAGAAAATTATACTTGAATTTCATGATGCCTCTTTTGTTCACAATTTTGTATGGTACAAATCACAAAATGGGGATGGAAAATATTTGTTTGCTTTCTTGCTGCCCTTTTATTAATCTGAACTTGGCAGATATGAAATCTAACATGAATGTAAATGTACAAGTTGAAATAAATATGAATTTCTTTATATTGCAACATAATTTTGGGAAAAAATTTAACAAACAAGCAAATGTTTACAAAGAATATAAGAAGACACAAACAAAACTAAACCTAGTTATAAAACACTGTGATAATCTTAATATGAATCAAACTTACCATAAACATAATCCAGGGCTCTCAAATCCCTGAAAGGCTTGAAATTAGGAGCATGTTTTACTGCCGCAGTCATATTTTATGCTATAACCTTTAAATCAGCCAGAGCAGGAACAAAACATGTGAATAATGTTCTGCTAAACTGTGAACATCTTCAGGAAATGGAATAAATAAGTCAGTTGTCATGGAAACATTCGAGCACTTTCTTAATGTTAGAACACTGCTAGATCAATAAACTTACTTCAGTCCCAGTTTGCTTCAGTCTTTCAGGTTTTTATTTTCTAATGTGATGCATTTAACATTGAAGTAATCATGACTTGCCTTTGAATACCCAGGTTTTTCTTTGCCTTGTAATTATGTAATAAGATGTCATTTCCATGTTTGCACACTTTTAGAAATGTATTATAACACTATTATTCTATTTCTGGATTATGGAGACCAGTGAAACTTCAATTACAGAATTAAGTCTTCTCTGAAATTACATTGTACTGTCTTTTTACTACATAATATATGTAAGGAGATATTGGAAATATATGTTATTGCAAAACACTCCAACAATGAATAGTAATTTTGAAAATGAGTATCAAATTCTGAATTCTTATAAGTTAATTCAATTTATGCAATTTTGTATTTAACACAAGGGTAAGTATGTCTGCTGATAAAAAAATATAAATTTTTTTACTTCTAAAAATTCAAGCCTGCATAGAGTATTTCTGCATTGTAATTTTATCACCAGCAGTCTGGCTAGTATTATTGCTGAGATCATAATGTTAACATGCAGCAAATCAAAGCTAGTGCAATCAAACCTCAGCTCCTCCTCTTAGTGAATACACATGCACTATTGCCATGGTTTCAGATGAGAGGTGATCATTCATACATAGGGATGGAAATGGCTAAATTTTATGCTTAAATTTCCATTGTCTAATTAATTATTCATCTAGTATAATTAGTAGCTTCTTCAGCTATTATTTCTATTTCTATCAACCTAGGGCTACAAAATGCAAGCATTATGAAGTTAAGTCACTGTTTTATGTGCCTTAATTTTTGTCGTGTGTCCCTCCCTAGCACACATTATTATGAACTGGCAATTTTCATTCTCAAGATGCCACCACAGGTGGCTGAGGTTGTTTAGGTACTGACTCATGAGCAGGAGGTCTGGGGTTCGAATCCCACCAGGACCATCCTCCCTGACAAGAGATTTTTTTCCAGGTTTTCCTCAGTTCTCATAAAATGGCAAATGCCAGGGAGGTACCCTAAACTTAGGCCTGGAACGTTTCTTTCCTTAAAAAAAAATCCTTTCCCAATATATCATTTCATCTCATGTATCACCAGTCTCTACCGCCCGTGATGCGTCAGTAGTAAAAACGGATGTTAAACATCATTCAAAAAAATTCTCAAGATGCTGACACACCTTATAGACATCTTAGCCTCAGAAGTGCTACAATTACACCATGCCAAGAGGAATGCCGACACGTTCATGAGACAATGGACTGGCATTGGACAAAAAAAAAATATTCTTTCTTATCAAGAACTGTCTAATCAACACATTTCCTCCACAAATATTCCATCTATGTCATTCACCCAATGTCACAGAAGGGGTCACATTTCTTTGCCTGCTTTTTTGAGGCTGGCCCAAACCAGTCCAATTGGGTTTAAGTTGCAATGATATGAGGATAACCTCAGTAATTGAGGGCCAAGATACTTTGCAAATTTATAATGACAAACTCTTTTTGTAAACTTACTGCCTTAATGATTTCTAAAAGTACAGCTTTAGCTGGAAGTAAATTTAGAATGTACAAATTATAATCTTGAATTATAATTATAATGTTAATATGTTGTCCTTTTTTGTAGACTTAGTGGAGATACTATTTTATTACCAGCAAACCATATTAATCTCTTAATCTCCTCATGATTGTCACCAGAGCTGCCGATGTTCTTGAGGGAAAGTGCAGACACTCAGAAACTCAAACTCACTGCTTCCTGATTGAAGTATTATAATATGCTTCATGTACGAAATAAGTGTAAGATATTACAGTGCTGCTGCTTTATCCATATGGAATTGAAATTTATGTGTCATTATTTAAAAAGTTTTCTCATTGGCTATGATATTCACACTTACTTATGTCATTGGTGCAAATGCATTGAAGGTGAACATAGCAATAATACACCACAACTCAGTGGACAAGGAGTCGTTTCAAGGTTGCATTTTAAGGGATTTTGCAGAACTGATGGAAAATAATTCATGCCCAGTGCGTGTTCAATGTAATTATCTGAAATGTTACCTGCCCTTTCAAGAAATCTGTCTTTTAGCCTGTATTACACATCATGAGTGCTTAGTTTGAGTATAATGATCATGAAGTGTTGTTGCAGAAACAGAAAGCATATTCTGCCAGCAATACCTGAAAATCATTGATTTATGGATTCTTGGATGGAGAGACAGAGTGAATTACATAGTGTTCATCTTCCCCATCTTGCATGCCTACAAGAATGCAGTGGTTTAGCCTACACACAAAATGTATGGACCTTTTTAAAACAGTGAAAAATTAGTCTTACTATAGGGTTGTGAAGTAAGAGCAGTGTTTTGTATTTTTAAGTCTCATGAAATAAATTGCATAACTGGTGAGTGTTTTTCAATTTTTATTTAAAACTACAATTTAAATTGATGTATACACTAACTACACACTAGGTTACAGATTTTTTTTATACCTGCATATGACTGGCACTTTTAACACTATAGCTCTCTGCAAACATATTCCAATATCATGTCGTCACATTAAAACTCTCTTTAAGTTTCACAAACACACTTATAAAAGTAATTTTGGTACATGTTTCGTGAGGTACATTCCTCACATTGTCAACCAAAACGACAACTGAGGAGTCAATTTCAGCATAGTAACATACATACTTTGCTGAAATTGACTCCTCAGTGGTCGTTTTGGTTGACAATGTGAGGAATGTACCTCACGAAACATGTACCAAAATTACTTTTATAAGTGTGTTTGTGAAACTTAAAGAGAGTTTTAATGTGACGACATGATTTTTAGTGTTTTACTTTAAATCAAAATAAGATTAACAAAAGTTTCACTGTGTGGATTCCAACATTCCGTAAACTTATATTCCAATATATTTCCATTATGCTATAATGCAGGAGTGAAGTAAGTCTATCCATAATAAAATTAACATTGTTTCATAAAGTTATTTCATATATCCTGATGGTCTTTCCTGAAAGAGATTTTCATTTGTAAAACAATATTTAGAACCATGTTAGAACTTTTCTCCATTTTAAACAGTACAAGTTATTCATTTGTGAAGAGCCATTTAAAATGCTTTATCTATTATTTTTTTGTCCTAACAAACATATAAGAATGTGAATTTTACAGCAGTCTTCATTACGTATTTTCTAGATTTCTTTATCAAGGTACCGCCACGAGTGCCAAGGTCGTTAAATCGCGGACTCGTGAGCGGGAGGTCTGGGGTTCGAATCCCGCCAGGACTGTCCTCCCTGATTGAGATTTTTTTTCAGGTTTTCCTCAGTCCTCATAAATGGCAAATGCTGGGGAGGTACCCTAAACTTAGGCCTGGAACGTTTCCTTCCTTAAAAATAAATCCTTTCCCAATATATCATTTCATGTATCATCAGTGTCCATCGCCTGTGGTGCCTCTGCAGCAAAACTGGGCATTAAACACATTCATTTATCAAGGTATCATCAAAACTTATTCTAATGATGTCTTTCTTGAAAACTGACCTTGTTTCTAATGTGCACAATATCATAACTTGATATATTCATTATTAAGTACACGTGTGCACAAAACATTTATGTTGTAATACTTCAGAATAATTATTTTACCATATACAAAACTAAATTTTTCAATTTCTGCTTTACATATTAATTTATAATTCATTTTTAATGTGTATTTGAAAAAACAAACACTGCAGACAATATACTTTTTGCATCACTAGGCAATGGCTTTGAAAGATAGGAAGGAGAATGTGAATTATTCTTGTTATGAAACAATAAAACTTAAGAGTAAATGTGAAACAATGAAATATTATTAGTGAATGTATTCAATAAAGAATGATATTTTTTTTGTCATCATACCTTTACTCATTCTCATAATTTTTATGAACTTCAAAGTAGTTCCCTTTGGATGCAATGCATCATCCCGTGTTTCTGCCATTCTTCAGACATGCTGGAAACTATTTTTGACAGCTCCTTCAGAATCACCTCTTCAGCCTTCACCACTGCTTCTGATGATAGAAAATGTCTTCCACAAAGGTGTCCAATTTGGAAAAGGAAAAAGTAACATGGGGCTAAATCTGGAAGGAAGGAAGGGTGAGGGACACACTTCACATTTATTTTTGTGAAAGTATTCAGCAAGATTTGCAATGAGTGACTGTCATTATCATGATGCAGCATTTAGCTTGTTGCATGGAAATGTGATAATTTGCGTACGATATGACCTTAGAGTTTTCAGGATATTGTTGTAGTATTACCCAGTTACAGTTGTGTGTGCAGGTATGACACATTGATAAACCACTGAATATCGAAAAATAAAATGACCATAATTTTCCCAGCATAAGCAACTTTTTTTTTTTTTTTTGGGGGGGTATGGTGTGTGGTTTGTGGCATTGATAGAGATTTCCACAGAAAGTAATAATGAATTAAATTTATTGAAAATGCTAAGCAAAATAGAAACTATAAGGGGTTTCTACCTATCTGCCCCAGGCCATTTTAGGTGTAACTCCTCATGATTACAGAAATTTTAACACAATAGTGATTGTATATTAATCCATTATCTAAATTCTAAATAAATAAAGTAAAAATTTTCACCTTGATTGCATCACACACCAGTCCGCGGTTCATTAGCACCAAAGGACTAGGCTCCAACCCAACCCAGGGAACTAAAATAAAATATTTCAATTACTCTACCACAGAGTAATATAATAAATGATTATTGCGGAAATCACTCAAATTTCACTAATTTTGTTCCACTTGGAAATTTTCAAAGGCTGTTGGAGGATGCTGAAGATGAAGGCAACAGCCTTTGAAACATGTTCAAGTAAATAGAGAAATTCGAGTGATTTCCTCAATAATAATTTGTTATATTATACTATATTTCACTGTGAAAATTCTCACTATTAAAAATTCTACAGAGTGTTTGCTTTTGCTTCCTGGATTGAAATGATGTAGTCAATTTTATCGGCAGTGATTACTTTTGAAAGAAACTTCACATTTTCCTGCAACATCATTTTCAACTGCATGCAAACCTGCACACAAATGTCCTTTTGTTCTGGGATCAGCAGTCTTGGAACCCTCCTGTGCACAAACATGTCTCATTTGCAACTTTTCAGTTATTGATGTGTGGATGGCACCCAGTGAAATTGTCAGAATTTCGGAAAGTGTTCTTTAAGTATTCAACAATATTTCTCACAATGACAGTAGCAATGTTAATGTTTTCTTCCATCAGAACACAAACAAGAGTGCTAGGTCCAACCTCCCTTTTAAATTATTTGCCTACCCTCTTTAAACATTTTAAACCATCTTCAAACTGTGCAATGGGAAGAGCAAACCCTCCATAGGCCACAGCTGAAAATTTTTGAGAATGAAAGCAGCATTTCCGAACAGCAAATTGTTTGTTGCAATCACGTACATTTTACTGTAGGTGGAACTGAACATGTCTCAATTGCACACTTCCCACAAGTTGGAACCAGAAGTGACAACAATGAAACTAGTAACATGTGTATATTATGCACTAAGCTAACAAAATATTGTAAAGTTAAATTTTAGTTTCAGAAGCTACAAAAAATTAACTTTTTTTTACAGTTCTCATACTAAGTAAACTAATGGATGTCTACACATTCTGACCCTAGTCTTTATCTCCATAGTACATCCCAACACATCAAACAGAAAAAGAACTGACACAAAATAACTTAAATCTATCGTAACACTCTCCTAATGGATATCATTTTTTATGTATGGTGAAGTATGATAAAGAATGCAAGGTTGTACAGCTGTACAAGAAGGCATTCTGAGATCAAAGGAAGTCAAGTCATAAAACTTTTCCTGCAGTTCGAGTTGCTGAGGCAGGACTTGTAGCATCACAAACTGCAGATCAGGTAGAACAAGAGCAGCTGATACAGATGACCAAGAAGAATTCATTTTACAGGGTCCAGTAACCAGCACAAGACAACTAGCTGTAGCATTTGGTACATCTCATATGACTGCATGAATGATAACTCCACGAACAGATGTTGTTCCCTTAGCATCTTCAACTTGTTCAGGATCTTGAGTCCACTATTACCAGATCATCCAACCATCAAATTTTTGATTGCTCAAATTGCCAATCCATTGTTTATCTGCCTGTTCATAATATGATTATCCTGCCATAATTAGCTACTCAAATGAAAAGGAACTGCAGCACAAGTCAAATGTAAATAAGTTTTGAGGCCATCTAGGGTACAATTTGCATAAACAGATGGACTTTTATCGATGACCTTTCTAATTGTCTGTAAAAGCTAATTACTAGGTTGATGCACAAGTTGAAAGAATTTTTGTTTGTCATCACAACACTGCTTTGTTAGGGCACTGTTTACCATTTGTCATGTCATTTATTATTTGGAGCATTGTGCTTGTATATTCACCTTGAATTTTGCAAATATGAAGAAAATTTTCACCATTTGAGAGCTAAATGAGATGTAGTGTGAATTGGAAGAAAAAAAACCCAATACTTCCCACATATTCTTCTTTTTAAGTTTAATAGAGAAGCAAAACCAGTGGAGGAAGCTGGAAACATTTGTGCCATCTACAAAGAGAATGCTATTGGAAAAAACCTAGCAAGAAAATGGTTGTCATTTCAAAGAGGGCTATTTTGACATGAGCAATTTGCCATGTTTAGGAAGATTCATCAGGCTTTGATAAAGACCTTCTGAACTCTTTAATCCATGATCATCCATGTCAATCAACCCAAGATGTGATGAACTGAAGAAAAAAATTTGAGAAGACTGCATAAAGTGCTACTGCAAAACAACAATGCACATGCACACTCCAATAACACAACAAAAACAGTAATCCAGGAGCATGGTTGGGAGGGAATTCCAAATCCCGATATTCTCTTGATCTTGCGCCTCCAAACTTCCACCTTTTCAACTATCTATCCAACAATCTTTGAACAAACTCCTTCATGTAAATGGTGCTTAACAAACTTGTCTTGACTTATTCAGTTTCAAACCAGTAGATTTCTTCAGATGTAGAATCAAGACTATCCATGCATTGGGAAAGGGTCATAGAAAATGGAGGTGAATATATTACTGATTAATTTCTGTATGCTTTTCATTTCAAAGAAAATTTTTTTATCACATTCAAAAAATGCTATGAACTTATGCATCAACTCGATATTTTAATTAATTTAAGTTTTGGATCATATCTTTAAATGCACTGTTTATCTTTCAATAATAAATCATACACCATGAGAAGACCAACACAATCAAAGCAGGTGGGGGGGAGAAACTGTATTGATGCCCAACAATGAAATATTGTTAGCAATGATAACATCTATCTAAACTTAGAAACATTGTTGGTAATAATCTTTTATTGTTAATTGTAAACTATTACATAAATGTTGCTTGAATACGATTTTTTGCAATATACAACTAATCTATTAATCTAGCAATCCATTGATCCAAACTTTCTCATAAATACAGCAGTTAATTTTTTTTTTCCACTCGAAAATAGTTAACTAAATAGGTCAATCATTAATGGCTTTGCTATTTTCTTTACAATGTTTCCCAAATACAAGGTGCAGCAGTGAGATATGATGGCTTTTAGAATACACTTGTTTTTAGCAATTTTGAGTGATGTAATAACCAGCAGTGTTGCTAATGAGATCCCTAAAGCATGCATTTGTTTTCTCAGTGTTATGAAAGATAATATGGATAACTGGTCTGTTTCAGAATGTGTGTTCTCAATAAGAACTTTTTTTCAGTTGAAATCAACCACTCAGTGCACAGCAGATTTAGAAATGAATTTATATCTCATAGCACGAAAGAATTCCATCCTAAAACACTATCCTAAAGTGAGTGAGTAAATTTAACGATTCTAGCAATGTTTGTTATAACTTTGTTGATAGTGCAAAAATAGTTTGCATGCCTGAGAACATCCCGACAGTTAGAGAAGCTGTGCAACAAAGTACAAATCATTCTGGAAGGCATCAGTCGTTGACTTTGAATCTATCACACAGAAGTTTTCACTGCATCCTCACTGTGATCTCAAATTTCATTAGTACAAATGTCATTTTGTGCATTGAGTTAAACCAAATGATAAGCTTCTTTGAAATGCAATTTTGTAGGCAGTTTACTGACATTTTGAGTGCTAATTCAGATATTCTGGATGGACTCCTCATGTTGAATGAGGCAGGCACATTTCCACCTTTCTGGTTATGTAAATAAACAGAATTTTCACTACTGAAGTGATAAACAATCCTTAGAAGTATGAGGAAAAGCCACTGCACAGTCCAAAAGTAACAATCTGATGTGGCATCTCTGCCTTTGGAATTATCAGCCCATATTTTTTCAAGATGGTCGTACTTTGACCGTCAACTCAGAATGGTACCAACAAATGTTCAGTGTTGATAATTCCTGATGAAATTAATTTTAATATGAATTATGGTTACAGCAAGATGGCATCATAGCACACACAGCTCGTGGTTCAATGAACTCTGCAAAACATGTTTCCAGGATGCACAATTTCATGATTAGGAGATGCCCAGCCACCAAAATCTCCTGATCTGACTGCAGCTGATTACTTCCTATGGGGGCTATTTGAAAAGTAGAGTGTATCTCAAACAAGCCTCGCACCATCATTCAGCTGAAAGAAAATATAAGGAACAAAATCAGTGCCATCAATTCTGTTTTATTAGGGCAAGTCATGCAGAACTTTCACAGTAGATTGCAGAAATGTATTTGTTGCCAGGAAGCTACTTATAAACATGTAGTTTTTAAAAAGTAGTGAAACATTAATAAACTGAACTGTACGAGTTTACTTCCAGTATATGTGTTTTCTTTTAATTTGTTCTGAGTGTCCCACACCATCATATCCTAATGCTGCACCCTGGATAAACTGCTATATTTTTTTAATAATATTTAATGCCCATTTTAACTACTGAGGCATCACATATGGTGACACTGATGATACATGAAATGAATTTTTTTTTAAGGAAGTGTTTCAGGTCTAAGTTTTAGGGTACTTTTCCAGCATTTGCCATTTATGAGGACTGAGGAAAACCTGGAATAAACCTCAAAACCTCAGTCCTGGTGGGAATCAAATCCCAGATCTCCAGCTCATAAGTCCGCACCTTAATGACCTCAGCCATCTGTGGCGATAAAAATCTGCTATTTAGTAAGATAAAAGGAAAGAAATAAGAATACAGGAATGTAGGTGGCCACAACAAAACATGTTCAAATAATGACTGCTCTTCATTTGTTTTTATAAATTTATTTATAACACAACAAATTACAAATGCCAGTTATTCTCATCCTTCGCAATATAAATGTAAGCTCTTCATGTTTTCCAGAAACTAAGTATCTTCAATTCCTTAACATGCATCTCATGAACATGCAAAGTTTCTGCATCTAGGTAATTCGTATTTACATATTTTCAGCAATATTTGAAGACATGGTATGAGGTGGGCTGTAAAACGAGAAAGATTATATTACAAAATTATTTTTAATTGCTATAACCACCACTGCAAAAGTTCTGCTCACTGATGCATTGGTTCTGATAATCACATCAGTTGTGATCCAAACTTCAGTTCAGGACTTGTGTATTAAAATTGTATGTTAAGTTGTTGCTGTTCTTCAAAGTTGGATTATGAAATGGAAGAAAAAAATGGCTTGAATCAGATCTTGTGGAAAGATCACAAACATGCATAAGAACTGAAACTTTGCAAAGCAAATATCTAACTGAAATGCATAACACTTGTGTCTCACGACTAGAGGACCTGTCTTTGGTCACTTCAGATACTTGTTAAATATATGTCATTCATAGAACCTTTGTTTTGAATTGAGAGCATAGTGAGTGAAAACAACAGTTCAAGCTACAGTGAAGATGCCTTCCCTCTGCTATGTGCAGGAGAGCTATGTAAGTGGAGCAATACTTCATGCATAATTATATTGTTGCAGATTGCTTGGAGCTCCTTAGTGTCCAAATGCAGGACTCTACTCATGAGGCAATCTAAATGATCATAAGCATAAAGAAGACATCCTCAAAGAACTCTTGACAATCCTGAAGCAGGGATAACACCATTATTACACATTAGCAGTTAGGGACACATTTTAGTCACCGCAGATGATTGGTAAGCAGTACATTGTGTTTTTGGGATACAATTCTAGTCCACGATAATTTCCCTGATTATGCTGCAGAAAAATATCTGTCATTGTCCCAAGGAACTCTTATTGAAAAGCAAGTAAATTTCCTGCACTGCACTGCTAGAATGTATTTAAAGGATACAATATGAGCAAAAACAGTCTCTTCCCTGCACAATTACCTTTGGTGACATGCCTTTCAAATTCAGGTATTCAGTCACTGCCCAATGCCTGTTTTACTGATATCCACTGGGAAGGAAATTTCAGCATTCAGCATTAATCGTTTGAGGACCAAAATAGCCCTGCAGTTACAGTACTTACTGTAACATGTAATAGAATGTTAAATTGACTGAGTTCCTGTCTCTAGAACTTCACAGTCTCAATGTTGATCGAACTTCAATCTATTCTAACAAAAAGGAGCAACAGTGCATACTGTAAGTCAGTCATCATTATATTAAGAATGGTGTTTGGACAGAGTTGTTTCCAGATATTTCTTGTCTTTATCGATTCTCTAACCTAGATACTTTTGATTTTTTTTCTTTGAGGACTTTGTAAAAAATCTTTGTAACACAAACATCAGATTTTACATATCACAGCAGATAATTCAGTCAACCAGTAACAAACCATGCTATGTCCATAAAATTATAGTAGCTATCATGTTATCACATGTTTAATCATCCCATACTTTGAAACATTCAATAATTACATATTTATTAATTTTGAAGATGTTATATATTAATTACTACAATGAGAGTAAATTTCTTATACAATTAAGTTACTGTTTTGGGTTAGGACATTTTTGGGAACCAACATTCCCATTGTTTCCTAATGGGATCAACATGAGCATCAGGAAACAGTGGGTCAACAGTTGACAATGGGGAACATTGGTTACCCCCATTGCAGTAATTAATATCCAATAATTATTTCCAAAAAAGAGAACTAAATTTGGTTACTTTACCTAAATCTATAGGCCACCATGAAACAGGACTCATTTTGTTCATGGCATAACAAAATATATTATATCTGATACATATTTCGCACCTTCAAACCATCACTGTTTCAGACGCCAAGTCCAGCAATCTCTGAAAATCATGCTGGTGTTGCAGAATTATCTTTACATTTGCAACTTGATCAAAGTATATCTAACATTCCCTGTAATTGGACATTCTGAAGCTTTCTTAAAAAGTTTGGGTTATTGTATTTTAGTTGTATGCATACTAAGAAGATTATAAATTTATTCTGTCTTGACTTTACTCTTTTCCAAACTGAGCTGAAATTGTATGTTTTGTTAAATGTTTTCCATTACAGACATTGTAATCCATTGTAATCAGTATAACACAATTTTGTAAATTTTTCGAACATATACAATATTCCTAGTTTGTCTGCTTTTATGCAAACATTCATAACTACCATTATTACAGTACCAAAACCCTTTATATCTGTGCTTGCTAATAAAACAAAAAAAGTTATGTCCAATACATTACAATTTTTTAGTATCCCTTGCCCCAGGATTTCACACAACCACTTCAAAATGTGTAATTTATTAGCACAATCACATAAAATAAAAAGTAAAGCAATCTCTCTCATAGGAGTGCCAGTTTTCCTAATTTCTGGGGAAAAAAATGTTCTTGGATTTAGTGTGGTTTATAATTGAACAACTCAATTAGGAATGAAAGGTAAGCTATGTCACAAGTCAAAGAGTGCATGTCATGGCAAACATGATTAAACATTTACTTAAATGTAAAATTGGAACTTAACACAGTGAAGCCAATCATATTAATGGATATCATTGTATGATTAGTTGAACTACACACTCTTAAAGCTTCACTTACTTTTCATAAATGTATGGAACCGCAGTTGAACCTTAGCATGGCTGAAGATGGGAACAAAATGTTCTCGAAACCGGTTCCATACATTTATGAAAAGTAAGTGAAGCTTTAAGAGTGTGTAGTTCAACTAATCATACAATGATATCCATTAATATGATTAAACATGTACATTGTTTGCAATGGGCACCATTTGAAAGGAGTTATTTTCAAATAATGACAATTTGTTAACACTCTGATGAATGGCAAACATATATCAATGTTTTAAATAATATTAAGTTGTATTGCAAGCATTACAAATTTCTGAAAATGAGAGATGGATGCAGCTTCATCCTGTATTTTGAAAATGTAACTACTCCAAATACATGGATTCCAGACAAGGTACAAATATACCACATATTTCACAATATATTATGTTTCACAATAGCACATGCAAAGAATCTGATTGTTGGCAAAAGAGGATATCTTTGATTTTTCCCCATTTCCATTGCACCTTTGCACCTGGGACCATAATTTGTCTTCTTCTGTGAACTAATATTAGCACATAACATTCGTTGAATTTACTGCAGCTTTGCACAGTGCCCAGTCTGAGAAATAGCTGGAGGTTTTACCTGAAAGTTAACTGAAGCAGCCTTGATACTCCATTTGTACCTTTCCTGAATAGTAGCTGTAATTACAGAATGGCATTACAACACTCAGCTACCAGATGTTGCACCCTTGGTTTTCTATTCCTATTCAGCTGGATTAAATTGTTGCTGGGCTTCTACTAGAATATCTTTCTGGTGGCCGCTTCATTTCTGTTCATAATGAGCTATGTTAAAGATTGTGGTTTGATAACTCACAACAAACTAATAACATCTTACGCGTCTTAGTTTTATGTAAGTAAGTGGAATTTGATGTAAAAAAATTAATATCTAAGTTTAGGGTAAACTAATAACAGTTGCAAATTCATTTTCGATGCCTGAGTCAGTACTGTAAATAAGTTTTATCACAGAGCAAAATTTCTCTCTGCAAGCACAATAACCCTTTCATTGTATTCACTTCTATAATGTATTTTAGAATGGAGAGAGTTATTTTTTTAAGGAAAAAATCTTTAGTGCACAGAGTTTTTTCAATATCTTCAAAAATAATTACAAGATTGTATGGGCAAGAGCTGCTATAGATATGAAATATCTCTTGAGTTAAAAAAAAGGGAATATTCACAAACTTAAGGAAAATGAAGAAAGTAATGGGGAAAAAAAAAAAAAAAAAAGCATCCTTTTATTTTTAATATTAATTCAATTTGGAATCCAACACAGTGAAACACCCATTAATAATCTCTTCTGAGTCGGATGTTTAGAACACTCTTTATGGTAAAAAGAAACCATAAAGAGTGTTCTAAACATCAGACTCAGAAGTGATTATCCTTTTATTTGTTTTATACAGAGTAAACATTTAATACAGAGTAAACATTTATTTCTCAATTGCAGGCAGTCATGCCAGTAAGCAGCCAACTTGTAAACGGAAAGTTTTAAATGTGCCTCACTGTAGTTCCATTTACTGGAAAATATTATGAAATAAAATGATTAGATTATTACTATTTAAATGTTATATTACAGTCTCTCTTCATTTTTACCCTTACAAACAATATTTATGGAACCTGTTCTTTCAAAATAACAATTTAAAAAAACCAATTTTTCTGCATTTTTTTCTTTATTTTATGCATTTCTAATGCCACTGTAATCTTTACTGATATTTACACACATGAACATTCCTAAGTGATTTTATGTGTAATTTCATGCTACTTTATGGAGTAACTTTTCATACTTCTTGCTCACATTTTATAATTATTTATGATACCCATTCCTAAAATGTCATTTCTTTGGTCAAGTTTGAAGTTAAGAAGTGAGCAAAGCTGAGCTGCTTAAAAATACAAGTCTATTAAAAATAACTTTAGGAATGTACATCATTCTATGTTTTTTCTATGACAGCACTAAATTTACATTACATAAATATTTTAAGATGTGGAGGTTATAGGACTATGATTTCATGGTCTTTAAACCAACGATAATCAATAAAATGGTTAGGAAAAATTTAATGGTACATGCAATCTTATGTTTCTGTGTCCAAGGTGCAGATGAAAATGTAATTTACTTTCTAACATGTAAAAGCAAAGTAGCTCAATTTATGATATAAGTCATTCACAAAACAGCTTAAAACACATTATGTATGTAACTGCAGTAAAAGTTCATATTTAATATGCAATATATAAAACAAAACCCACATGGCAGTTGCAATAGAAAATGCATAAGCAAGATTGAGGTATAAGTTTGGCAGGTTCTTTTTAGAAAGAAAAACAGATATTTTGCTCTATTAAGGTACAAATACATTGATAGAATTTGCCACATGATAGGTAAATTAGTGCTGCAAATCATCCAATTACACCAGCACATGTTGTGGAATACATAATGCTATTAACTTGAAATGTTAATTGGAAACTGTACAGTGAAGCTAATCATATAATTATGATCATAGTGAAGCCATAAGAGCATGTAGTTTGATCCAATCATACAATGATCTTAATTCATAATGATATTAATCTCTTCTGAGTAGAAATATTTAGAACGCACTTTATGGATTCACTTATTAGAAATTTACTCATGACAGTGAAACCATAAAGTGTGTTCTAAAAAGTTTGACTCAGAAGAGCTTATTAATGCATGTTTCACTGCGTTAGATTCCAAATCAAGTTAATATTGAAAACATAATTATATATAAAAAGTTATTTATGAGAAAATCACTCAAATTTCATTAAAATTTGTTCCACTTACTTGGAGATGTTTTGAAGGTGTTGCCTTCATCAACATGGTTCAACTTCCCAGCATGGCATTAAGATGCTCTGTGGATTTTAGTTTTACATGTCCAAGTACGTGCAAACACTTTTGGTGAAATTTGAGTGATTTCCTCATAAATAACTTACTATATTATACTATATTTCACTGTGAAAATTCCCACTGTTCAAAACTACATGATGCATTTACATTATAACTAAATTAAGTATGAATGGCATATAGCGAATAATACAGGCTAAAATGTGAATATAATGATACATTTGTTATTATTTGTGTTATATGTACCATTAATGTCATGAAAGATCAAAGAAAATCATACATTTCTGATTAAATGAAGTTTGTGCACTGAAAATGGCAATTCCTTTTTTGTGCATAAACTGAATAGCAGTGCGCAAAGTAACTAATTGATTTCTTTAGGTATAGGAGTTTAAAGGACTCACTTTAGGCACTAACAACAATTCAAAAAATTGCAACTTTATGCACTGTCATGGAAAAAAACCTAACAATGAAAATATTAATCTAATATGCAATCCCCTATTACTACTGCTACTATTGCTACTACTGCTACCACACTATTATTACTACTACTCAGTCTATGAAAAACTCTTTTACTCCTCCTTGTATTTTCTGGGCTGGTATGCCCTGATAAGTCTTGCCAATACTGCTATATTTGCACAAAAGAATGCTATACCCTGTAGCCAGATATACAGAAATGTATCCTGCCCTCGGAACTCAAGCCAATAAGCTGGGAGCAACCAAGCTACTTGAGCTGCAAGCCAGAGTGCCAGTAGAGTTGTCATCTGGGCATGTGACAAATGTATACGTGGCATGCATGCTGGGATGAGTGAGAGGAACCACACCAAATATTGTGATGTTAATACAGGGTTATATGTCACCATTACAAATGCTTGAGCCATAAGGCAGAACACCAGATTTTTGCGACAATCATAAGCAAATGACAAAGCTAACAGAAGAATCACCTGTGGAAGGAATACCAGTGTTCTCTGTAATATTGCTGGAGGAAAGTTCATTCCAAGATACTGCAAATAAAAGTATACAGAGAAGTTATGTCTTCTATCCACTCTTGTAAGATGATACAGGAGACTCTCGTGTATAAAACGCTGGCCATAGAGGTAGTAACATGTGGTAGTTAGTATACCTAACGTAACCAAACATGATAATACAAGTTTTATTTGCTTGCCTGTGGGAATTAGAGCTCTCAACAACCTTCTCATAAACCCATTATCTCTGTTTTCAACTCTGTTTGAATATTCCTCTTCCCTCTGCAATGATAAATACATTGGCAAACTGAACACTATGGGGTACAGACGGACATGTATTGCCAAACCATGAAGTGCTCCTGCTAAGATGATGCATTTATTCTGCAGTAAGACAAGAGTTCCAAGTACAAGTGCCGAAGAAATAGCATCTGCATTGCCACGTGTTGAGATGACAATAGATAAAGGGTTGTACAGCCACAGCATAGCACTACATGTTGCATCCCGCTTGTTTTCACCTTCACTAACAAGAAGTCTATGTATTAACAAAGCAGCCACAATATCTAACAAGGAGAAAAGAATTTTGCCCCAAATGGGATGTAGTGTTAGGTTGGGAATAAGCAGGAAGGCTAGCACTGGAGTGTAACGATATGTGTGTCGTTCATAAGGTGACCTGCCTTCCAGCATATGCCTAGCAGCATCAGTGAACACACGGTAGTCTATATCTGTATATTTTACCACAAATTTACTATCATGCACTTCACCATATAAAATGGGTAGCAGACGCATTAAATATGCTAAAGCACAGTGACCTAGCATATTCTCCATATCAATTATTTCCCAATTTACTTACAGCAAATATCTTTATGTTAATAACGTCAAAATATCAACAAAATGTCATTCAGAGTTTTCTGTATAAGTTTACAGTCTGGTCCCAAGATGATGTGCAGCCTGTTGGAGGCATTTCCGCAAAGCTTGGAACTCTTCCTTGCAGTCAGCACGATTAACATTTTCTTTTGCTAACACACACCTGGCATATGTAGCTGCAGGACCATGACATTCTGCTAGCATCTTTGGGTAAAGTCTGAGGCGTTGTTTAGCTTTTCGTACAGATTCCATACTTCCACTGCTCCATTGTTGACAGCATGTGCAATTACCATGTAAGATACATACACAAAGTAGAATTAGTGCTTAATACTGTTTCACATAAGAAAAACAAAGGAAGAAATAAAAACAGAGAGCTTTAAAGTGAATTTTTAACATTATATGTTTTTCATTAAAGAGTAATTCCATAAAAAACCCAAATATCCTTGAATTTTTCTTAACTCAACTTTAACCAACACACCTCTGAATCAAATTTTTGTGAAAAAGTATGTAATTGTTTATGAGAGGTAAAACATATTGCAAATTATTATCAGATTTTAAGTTGATACAAAATACAGGATATTGCAAACTGTTTAATGGTATGAAAATTAGAAAATACGGGCAGATTGATAAATCTGATAAATTTCAAGGAAGAGTGAACAGCTTTGTTGAATGATGGCTTTTTGGAAATTAAACAAAATTCCACAAATACTTCAGGCTGTCTTTTAGAGTTGTTCTATATGGTGTTAAATCTTGTTCAGATAGATATTCCAAAAAAGTCTTGAAATAGATACAAGAACTCAAGAGGAAAAATTATATCTTGCATTTAATTAAATTTATATATATATATATATATATATATATATATATATATATATATATATGCATTTACAATTAGAAATTTAACTGTGAATAGATAAATGATTTTTAATTTTAAATGTTATTTGTTTCATTACCTGTTTTACAAATCATTTCTTTTTTAAATGCACAAAAAATACCATGTAAGATACTGGAATGCATTACATTCACTAAAAGTTTCAATGTTACAAAATAATAATAATAATTTCCTTTCCTTTATGAATTGTCTATGGGTGAAAATAGTCAGTATAGGCTACGAAGAATCCTTAGAAAATATGTAGTACAGATAAAAAAATATGCAAAATTGGGAGAAGAATACAAGGTGACTGGCACTGTTTGAGATCATTAAGTGATGACATTCCAAGTGTGATATTATTTTCAGCGCTTCTAATTTATCTTTAGATTGCAGCTGCAGATTAAATTTTGACACAGTTGCAGCAAAACTCTGATAAAAGAGGTACATAGCAAAATCTGTGGTAAATAATCAGCTCTTAAAGAAGAGATATTCCTTCTTCTTTTCCTTTTATCAATTCCTATATGATGAGACAATTATCATCCTTCTTAGCAGAAAAATTTAAGTTCATTTTAGCACAATAAAGGAATGGACGAGTTAATGTGTTCTGCTTGGGAACTAAGTTGGAATCCAACTGCAACTGATTCTCTGCAGACAGCTGGCATCCACTTGAGCCCAAGCTTACATGCTGTGGTGGGTGGAAGCTTAAAATCCAGTTCAATTTAAACAGCAAAGTTTTTGTATTCCTGAATTTTTGTGTAGTGCTGCAACCACTATCCGCCATGTGCTGTGCACTATCCTTCCTTTAGACACAGGCAGGTTACTAATGTTTTCCAGATCTTAGAACCCAGATGCAAGACCTGTGAAAGCCATGTGAGTCCACTCAATGGCAAGCCCTAAGGGAGTCCATAGGCAGAATCTACCAGGACAAAAATATTTTTCCAAGGTGCAAACTCATGCCACACTGCATCACTCACTTTGTTGCCTGGCATGTTTAACTCTGCGATCAGAACTATAGAATGACATGAAATGATAAGAGTGGAAAATTCGTGGAAGGGAAATATCTATCCAGCATTTGCTATAAACCACTAAAAAACCCAAAATAAGGATAGCTGGATTCAAGGGTTTTGAACCTGGGATTTCACAACTGCAAGTCTCAAATAATACCACCTGAGTCACCCACCAGGCAATGAAAACAATTGCATATGTTTACTTCTAAACCAACAAGAACATCATTTTACAGATCACATGTAAGTGATAGGACACAAGTGTGCCCATTCAATTTATTTTTTATGTAGATCATGCTATATTATTAGTTCCATTTTTAAAAGGCATAGCAAAAATGAATAATTTCCAAATATTAACATTACTTTGGTTTACTTACACTTTCTATTGTAATAGTACTTTATGCATGTGATGGCTTAAGTCTGGGTACCCTTGGTTCTGGTGGTGCCTCAGGAAGTTCTCTTATAAATGCATCATACAAAGGTCGACTGAAGAAAATAAGCATGCTAGTAGTTGTTGTAATTGCAATAAATGCACGGGGATAGCGATAGATCCATGAGCGGTCCTTCAGAACTTTTCGTCGAATGAAAGGCTTCTGAGAACTCATTATTTATCTGCAGCCTGGGAACAAAATAAAGATAAAGAGTATTATGTTTAAAACTCTATAAGTGGAAATGATGTCTCAAATATAATCTATTTGGAACAGAAGCAAATAAGAAACTAAAGAGAGAGTGAAGGAAATTCAGATGTACGAGAAGCAAAACAAACTTTTGTAATATAGCAGAACATCAAAACTACCTTTAAATCACAAGGTTAAAAGGAGGAAACAGAGAGGGGGAGGAGGGGGGAGGAGGGGAGGAGGAGGAGGAGGGGAAGAAGAAGAAGAAGAAGAAGAAGAAGAAGAAGAAGAAGAAGAAGAAGAAGAAGAAGAAGAAGAAGAAGAAAGTTGTATGCCCAGATTGTTTGACAAATTTTATATCACCACAATTAAATAACTGAAATTAAGATTAATCTAATCCCCTCTAAAGAAAAAATAAATAAGAGGTAAGCTAGAAAATGAAACATTTCCAAGTGCATCTTGGAAGTCATGTTCGAGCACAGTCAGCGTTTCTTTTTGAATCCTCTCAATTGTGTCGAACCCACGTCCTTTCAACTTGATTTTCACTTTGGGGAATACAGCAAAGTCGCAGGGTGCCAATTAAGGCAAGTACGCTGGGTGGGGGTCAACCATCATGTTGTTTTTCGTCAAAAAATTCCTGGTGAACAAGGAATTGTGACAGGGCACATTATCCTGATGCAACAACCAAAGTTCGGGCCGTTGTCTCCGCACATTTTCACGGAGCAGTTGCAAAACGTCACAGTAGTACATGGAATTCACCATTGATTTGGTGGAACGAATTCTTTGTGCACAATCCCCTTGGTATCAAAGAAAACGAGGAGCATGCTCTTGACTTTGCTCTTCACTTGTCTCGCTTTTTTGGTCTTGGTGAGTTCGGACCCTTCCACTGGGAGGAATGGTGTTTTGTCTCAGGGTCATAAGCGTACATCCAGCTCTCGTCGCCGGTGATGACCCTAGACAAGGTTGGGTCATCGGATCATGCAGCTGGGTAGATGTGTTGAGGTTCTATAGTACTTTTCATGATACTCTGGGTGTAGTGTGCGGCGATTTTACGATGGATCCAAGAATAGAATAGAGAGTGTGCATCAAATTCTGTGCAAATCTCGGGGAAAATGCTACGGAGACCCTCGCAATGATTCAACAAGTATTTGGGGGACAAAGCATGAGCCGTACACACGTGTTTGGGTGGTATGCTCGGTTCAGGGCCGACCGTACAGCTGTTGAAGACGATGCTCACACCGTACAGCTGTTGAAGACGATGCTCACACCGGTCAGCTGCACAACGCCTTACATTGTTGCCGAAGTTCAACACCTTGTTTGTGAGGATCGACATCGAACCATGAAGACCTTGCTCATGAAGTGGGAACTGGTTATGGGACATGCCAATGAATTTTAAATGAATTGGGCATGCATCGTGTCGCCGCAAAATTTGTGCCAAGGATCCTGACTGCTGATAAGAAAGCACAGCGTGTTGAAGTTTGCACAGATTCACTTTAAACACTCACTCATCAGATGTGCTAGTGTTACCACCTTGCAGTACAAAACTACTACAACTACTTTCGAGATGGCAGCACCAGTCCCGAATATTGTGGATATCACCTCATAAGTTCTAATTTAAAACAGAGGTTTGCAAATATTTAACAGAAAGCACATTAAAAAGACTTTTATCAGATTGTTCTTTAATTACCTTTGATGTCCAAGTATATTGAGGCTTGAAGTGCTAATTGTAGCTCGTACAGTAAAGCAAATGATATAATTAAGATTATTATGTGTCTGAGTTGAACTACACACTCTTATTGGCTCCATTTGTTTAAACATGTTTAGCAGATCATCATCTGCGACCTCATCTGTAGACCACTAGATACTCCACGGTGTTCCTTTGGGGATGCATATTCTGCTGCGGTGGAGGTGTGATAAACTTAAAGTTTACGTTTTCATCCCCTGAAGCATTAAAGTTCATTAACTTGTCTCTGTATTTATAAATATAGATTTTCTCCCACATTGCTAGCTCTGTGGGAGAAACACAACATTATGAAAAAAGAAAAATTATTAAAGACAGCACAGAGACCCATAGAGCTAGCAATTTATAAATACAGAAATAGATAATGAACTTCTATACTTTAGGGGATGAAAACATACACTTTAAATATAACAAATTATTACTCAAGAAATCACTCAAATTTCACTAATTTTGTTCCATTTACTTGGACATGATTCAAAGGCTGTCGCCTTCATCCTCAGCATGGTTCTACTATCCGCTTCCCAGCATGGTATGAACATGTCGCTCTGTGAATTTTACAAACTTAGTGTTGAGGTTACTATTGTTTGGGAGATCAAAATTAACCAAAATTTCCTTGTTTTTGTTAATGGATATGTGAAAATTCCTACTATTCAAAACTACTTATGAACTTTAAAGTTCATCACTCCTACCAGAGCAAAATATGCATCACCAAAAGAACACTGTATTATCCAGCAGTCGACAGTTGGCTGAGGATGGGGAAAATGGTCTGCAAAACATGTTCTAAATATAAATAAGTAAATGGAGCCAATAAGAATTCAATTCAGTCATACAATAATCTTAATTATATATTGAGGCTATTAATCTTTCATAAAAGAATTTGATAAAATATAGCAATACTGCTGCCATTAATAATTGAGAGTCAGATTGACATAGGATTTGTGGAGCTGTTAACGGAAGGTTAGCCAAAAGGAGGTGTAGTCAGTAGTAATGTTATAATGCTATTCAGTCAAATTAGTGATACATTGAAATACAGGAGAATAGTGCAAGTGGTCTAATACATGTTTATGAAAGTAGAACAATGTTTATGGATAAAAATTGAAGTTGCTTGGGGTTGTAATGCACATACAGATGTCAGGATTGTGTGAAGCATATGGTGATGCAATGTTGCCTTATCATACAATGGTGTGATGGATGAAAGTGTTTTGTGAAGGCAGGAATGCCATTCAAGACAGATCTTGTTTAGGAATATAACCACACAAATCAGCTCAATGCTTCCTTCCTGGGTTATGATTATGACCTCTTTACCAAAATGAAAGAACCGATTTGAGGAAAGCGTGATTACACAAAAGGTGCCATTTTACTTTTGCCATAGGGAGATCACTTCAGAAGATTAACAGAGATGGATGCACTGATGGTGTATAAACACCTTCTGCAGGTGTGGGAGAAGGTGGTACATGGGGGGGGATCATTGATAGAATGTTAATAGTTTTCCTATGATAATAGTCATTTGTTGCCATTACTTTTTATCCAACTCTTATAAATGCTTCTTTGGCAACAAACTCATAACAGCAATATATACAGGACTTTCATTGAAAACTTGCCAGTCTGAAAGCAACATACATAAAATAAATTTAATTTAAACAAAAAACACTTCAAATTAGAATGTGACAATGACATTGTCAGTGTTAAATGCACTCTGTCACCACTACCACTGTCAATGCCTACAGGAGATTATCTTCCTTTGGAAGTCATGTGTTTCCTGCCATTCAGCTTGAGAGCTACTAGTCCACACACAAGGAAAGAGTTGTCCATAGCCTGGGTTTGGGGGCAGTTCTCTTGTGCTCATTGGAACCTTCCTACTGCTTTGCTGGATGTGAGGTAACATATTTTTGGCTAGTCAAAATTCAGAACTATGTTTCAGTATTCAAAATTTTCCTTACTACTTTTTACTAGGGCCCTATTTTACAAAACTATGGTCTAATACATTATAAGTGAATTAGTACAAGTTCTTGTAAATTATGGTCTTGTAACTTTTTGTTCCACAGAAGAATGTACAGCACTTGTAAAGTATCAGCAAAAAGTTACAAGTGAAGTCATATAAGAGTAAGATGGAGCAAGATGGTTGAATAGCTGTTTGCCATTTATTGCTATGCTTTCAATTAGGTTAAATCTACTCCTTGGTAATAAATTTGTATTTTTAATGTAAAAAACACACTATCATTCCTGCTAAATACGTCTTGTGTATTTTTTCTCAGAAATAATATTTGTTTAAATACTTCATTATGCATTTATCAATATTCAAGTATATTAGTTCATTTTGAGATGATTATCACTTACATAGCAGCATCAATTTCAATTGTCAAGAGATGGTAGAGGAATTAAGCTTCCCGATTGTGCTCGGTCATTTATTTTATTAGTTCATTTGATCATTTGTTTTTATATAAATGTATTTATATTGTTTGGCAATCACATTTTCATTATAACCAAAAAATTGGAAAAATGGTGTCAAAAGAAATTATTTTAAAAGAAAATGAGGAATGGAAAGAAATTATTTTTGTAGCATGTAGCAAGAACCTTAAAAAGATGCTAGATTGAAATACACATTTGAAACAGGAAAGGCCAATATCAGTCATAGGTTATAGCACTTAACCAAATTTTTCATTATACTCAAATACTGAAATATTCTTTCTTTTATAAACATTCTTACTCTCATCATTATCATCACTTTGGTAATACTTCACATATTTAAGCCAATTGATTCCCAAAATTATTCAAAAGATATTAAAACTTGCACAGTATTTGAAGTTAGCAATATTTCTACACTTGTAGAGAAATCTATACAAATTACAAGTGCCCAAATAATCTGTGAAACATAACAATGAAAAATCACTTGTGCATTTATAAGTATGGAGTTGTAAAGTCCAAGTGTAGCAAAAAAAACCTTTGTGTAACAGAATTCTACCAATAACTACAAGTTACAAGTTCAGCACTTGTAATGTATTAGACCATATTTTTGTTGAACAGAACCCAGAAGTAAAATGTTCCATTCAGAGAATCCTTACGAATGTTTGTTAATATATATGATGTGAGTTTGTTTAATTTAGGGTGGCAGGAAAAATGTTACCTGGGTGCTTTGATTGTATAGTAGCCGTCTTTATCAGAGGAATAACTTAAAACTTTATTGTTCAAGTAATTTCTGGCCTTTATTGACAGTCTATATATTAATACTAGTGATTTTTCATATTTAGCTATTCAGGCGGTAAGCTGCACTGATTTCTGAAATGTTAATAAAACTTATTATAGGCTATTATTCTTGGTGTAATTTATTAAAGGCACAATTTCTTTCCTTTATATGTATTAAGCAAGGCCCTTATTATCTATTCACTATTATTAGGAGTGTGATTTTTCAAAATGCAATATAGCATGATGAAATGTGAAATTCACTATACTAAAATACGGTATAAATTCAAACTTGACATTTTTTGTTTCAAATAAAACTTTTTTCTTCGATTTTCTTCAGGAAACTTCAAGTGAGCAGTTTGCACATCTTAGGAATGTTTATGATGCACTTGAGCACCAGTTCTGAAATGTGGAAAGTATTTCCTGCAAAATGTAAACCCTTCAAAACTTCATTGTTGGACCGTCACAAATTTTACCAAGTTTTGTATCTTTCATTCCCTTCGCATAAGTCAAGTCAAAAGTGCTAAGATGGTGAGATCAAAAGTATCAATAAAACAGTAGGCAGAAAATTATAAACTGGAAACTTTATGTATCATTATGATGAAATTTTAATGTGTAAATTGTGTAATCAGTGCCTGGATTGGCAAAAGAAGGAAGTTTTAGACAACCATGTCAAAAGTCAGGGATATGTCAGTGCAAAAGATAGTTTCAACAATAAATCAGAAAAATAACGAGGAGTAAAGCAGCAAGCCACCATCCATATGATGCATGATAAGGGAAAAAGTGCAAAATCTTGAAAAAGTGCTTTTGTTCAAGACAGTGAAGATGTTTTTGGAGATTAACATCTCTCTTCACAAAGTTGACCATTAAGCTTTTTGGGAGTACATGTCAAAATAAGTACCTTATTTTACAGTTATACACTGTGTATTTCATTGCATCTGATTCTTAAAAATGAAGAGAGAGCCATAAATTTAATGCCGTTTCCAATTTATACTTTAGCAAAGACATTAAACAACATAAATAAAATGAGAACTAAAAATTTAGATAAATTTAGGGGTGTAAAATAATACAAAACCTTAAGTGCCCAATATTAAAATTATTAATTATTGCTAATTTTTATTTAACATTAATGCTATTTCAAGACTTTTTTTTTTAAAATCAGAATTAACTAAAATTATGTTTTTCTTCAAAATGCTATAAAATGCTTGATTTCCAATTTTAAAACACTAAAAATCACCACCCCTAACTATTGCTTCTAATCTAATGTAAGCATAACTGCATTACAGCTCTCTTCTCATTGGCTCCAGGACAACTTACATCCCTGATGTTACACAAAGCAGTCCCTAAAGGACATTACAGCTTATACAGAGTGCAGCAGAAACAATGACCATTTTAAATTGTGAGTTATTGTTGGTCACGTTTTCCTAGAGAGTGGATGCTTGTACCATTGCATAGTGCAGTTCAAAGCACTTTCTGTATAAACTTTGGCACTTGCTCCGCTGTACAGTACTACTTTGCAATCAGTATGGAGCTTCAAATTGTACAGTAATTGTGTCCTAAGAACATTTCAATTGCAAACACACAATGTTCATTCAACCATAACACCATACTGACTACTAAGTAGTACTGTGCAGCAGAGTGAGGGGCCAAGGTCATGTAATGTGACATACAGAAAATGGTTTAAACTGCACTATGCAATGGTACAAACATCACTTCTCTAGGAAGTCATGGCCAACAATAGTGCAAGATTTAAAATGGGTCATTGTTTCTGCTGCATTCTATACTTTAATAAGGGCTAGTTTTAATTGAGAAAACCATATTAATGAATATTGTAATAATCTTGAGAGATACCAATCATTATGAATACCTTATTATGCATTTAAATGTTAGTCATTTATGCGCATATTGCAAAGAGGTGTCATGAAAGCAAGTGCTGGTCCTGCTACTGTTGTGAAACACCATGAAGGTAAATCACTGAAAAGTGGCAAAAAGTTTATCAACCTAAATGCTTGAATAAAGTTTGTGAAAAGTACCCAGACCAGGCAAGATTGTTGATCAGCTCTTTCTATGACTTATAGTGCTATTTAACAAATTTGGAGCCATGCACCTCATAATTATACATTCCCATTTGTTTCCATGTATAAAAGTACCAGGGGATGCAGTTTATGGATTATGGGACATCTCCAAATGAGGTCCCTGAATATGTTAGACATTACACATTCTAAAGAGGCAGTAATTATGGAAGACAGCCAGTCAATGGGGCTGTCATGCAAGATACTGTGGGGGCAATTTAAAACAAGAATTGATTACATTTTAGGTTCACCTCCTCACATTCAGGTACCCTCTTCCCTTTTAAATTTCAAATGCCACCCTGCCTTATGATATTTCAATTTTAAACTGTTGTCACTTTGAGACCACTAAAATTACAGTTTGTGAACTATATATAGAGGAGAATAAATATGACCTTTGTGTTACTTTTGATACCATGTGCTCATTTAAAACACTTTAGTAGGCACTGGAAAGAATGTTCAGCTAGTATTTTGTAGAAATAATACATTTAATAAAGAGTAATTCTTTATTAATTTCATGTTCTACGTGTTTAGGTATTCAAGAGAATAAATACAGAATTAGTTTTGGAGCAATATAATGTTCTGATGTATATTTGTACCATAATCATTTAATAGCTTTATTATATCATCCTATTTACCATATTATTACAGCTAATATTGAAAAATATGGAAAACGTGATAAGCAATGACAATATAAATTCATTTGTTGTTCTTAGTCCATAAAATTACATTTCAGTTTTAATATACTTGTACTACTGCAAGCTATATAGCCATAAACACAAAGATATATTACCACTTTTATTGGCCTGACATTGCTGTGACAGCTCTCGGATAGTTCAGCCCATACTTGACAGCAAACCTTCATTTCTTCTAAGTGTTTATTGCATGCTGATGGGTTTTTGTTGTCTACAAATTAAATCAAGTGTTTCTAAGCCTAATTAGACATACAATGAAGCAAATAAAACATTCCATTTGCAAGTCAGTCAGTTAATGACATGACTTCCCCCCTCCATTGCCGGTTGTTGATTTGGTTTATTTACATATGCTCTTTAACTTCTCAAGTCATTAGCATCCCATTCAATTCAGGGCATGAAATGGCCAATAAATTTTGCTCAGAGGCCTCTTCTTTTACATGCCATACAACTGAGACCCACAGCTTTACTTCCCTTCTGAAGGAAGCCATTCTTTGGATTTTTCTGCCCAAAAAATCCATTAATCCTGGTCAGGACTGAATCTGTGATCTTGGGTTTAGGAGGCAAGATGATTACCACCAGGACCGACCATCAATTGCCAGCATCTGGCACCACAACACTTCAACATTATAAAACTTGGATACTAGAAATAAAACAAATGACTTTCTGTACTCACTCTTTTACAGAAGATGCTGGAAGTCTGTATATCACACACAACCTATGACTTCTACTGCTATTTACACTGGTCATTTTCTCTCTGCACTGATGGACCTAATTTCTGGCAACATTTCAAACTTCTTCTGTAAGAAGGGTGAGCACTAAATTAATTAATTTTATTTTTAATACACAAGTATTTAATAAAAGAAATGTTTTGGCGCCTTGAGTTCAAAGTGACAGAGAGTCTGGTGATAGTGAGAATGATCGCACTGGTAAGCAGTCAACTTGCGGATGGAATAGTTTTAGTACAAAATGACCCAAAGAACTACAAACCAACTTGTAGTGTTTTGCCTACAGGCAAAAGTGGACTCATTGCTATCTGTGGGATCGTAGAGTGGTGCTGACATAACCATTCAACAGTTTACTTACATATTTTAAATTGTTTTACTTACCAAATTTATGGAGATGCTGAAACTAGCCATCATTTGTACATTTTTGGCACCTCTTTAAAAAGCTATCCATCACTTGCTGTATTTCACATTGAGTTATGATGGCCATTTCCTGGCAGATATTTTGTTTCAATTCTTCTAGGGTATGTGGGTTTGTCTTATATATGCTATTTTTAATTTGCCCCAGAGATAAGTCACAAATGATTATGTCTGGGGATCAAGAGGGTTAAAAATCCTTACTAATAATGCTGTCATTCTGAAACATTCTTTCAATTTCTTTTATCGAAATATCACTAGCAAAGTGTTGTTGAAAAATAGCTAAATCACACTCCCTTTAGTAAAGAAAAGAAAAAAGAAAAGAAAAGAAAAAAGGAGACAAAATTATATTCACATATGCTACAGTTCATTTATATGCTTTTAACTTCAACAATTTAATAGCTCTTTGTACAGAGCCGTAAGAAAGATCATTATGAAAGTGATTTTTGAGAAGAATCCTCTAAACAAGACCGATATCATCTAGTTTTTCTTCAGTAAGAAATCTTAACTGTTATGTGGCCTGAACTTTATTACAAAGATTATGGATTTTTTTTTTAGCCTGGAATTTTTAAACCTGGGAATCTTTCTTCAAATGATCTTCGAACTTGATGAACTGATTCAGTTAACATATAAAAATCATAAATACACATTGTGCAAATAGAAAACATATAAATGAACTTAACTCGACCACTATCAAATTTACACTGACAGTTAGAAGCTAGCATGGCCGTATTTCAGTCAATGTATGCACATACTGAAACACCACAAGTTGGTTCACAGTTCATTGGATTGCTCCATATTAGAGAATGGAGTAATTTTACATCACCTTACTCCTTTTTATAATCTGTCTACTATCCTTTTCAAGGTTGGTTTGCAATTATCTAACATTTAATCTATAATCTGTTATAAATATAATTGCATAAGAAACTTCTTGAATTTATCTTGGTTAGTAAATATGTATACATTTTCAAAAATGCATTGATGGCTTCAATGAATATAGAATGAGGATATCAAATTTACCTCATTAATGCTCTTATGAGTAACATACATGAAAGGTTCTGGCAGGAGGTTTTGGAGTTTTACTGCATTCCTAGATCAACAATTATTAGCACTCCTTTTGGAAAATTACTCAAGAGGTTATAGAATCAGGACAGAATCAGAATCACAGATTACATTGCAGAGATTTACAATACACTTACAAATTGTTACAAAATATTTTAAATAACATGTACTATATATTTATGGACATTACTATAAATCAAGCAATACAGAAACAATATTAAGTACTTATTATGCATTTCTGAAATTCACAAAGATATGATTTGCATGGGTCTCTTTTAGGAAAAGACTTTCTACCACACATTTAAAATGTTAAAACTCAAATTTCAATTATTCTGAAAAGTTGAACTTTCTTCTTGAGCACTGTGAATTTAATACATATACTTCAATTTTACAAAATTCAAAAGAAAAAAAGAAAAAAACAAAAAAGAACAAGAAACAAAAACAAATGTGAGAGAAAAGAAAAATGCATTGCTATGGTTGCAGCTATTGTAACAACAATGACACTAATGATATGAAATATTAGTTTTATTTAAAAACTGTATATAGGTTTTAAAAAAAAAAACACAGCGGTATGTGCTATCCTCATCATGCCTACAGAGAAAGACAAGTTTCTTTGATATATGACAGTTTTTTTTTTTGCCAACCTCCAAAAAATGTGAACTCAGAATTCAATAGGTTTCATCCAGTTGATTTTATATTATCAATGACATACCCATTTACCAAATAATGAACCCTCTGGTAAGCCACCCTCCATTTTGTTGTCAACATAGATATAACATAAAAGATAGAAGTGTGATCAACATAAACCTCTAACTTCAATTATTATTTTCCTGGGATATGAAAGAGGTTATGGAATGAGTAAGCATAGTTTTAGTTTTATAATTATTAATATTAATATATTAACAGCTTTTTGAAGCAAAACAAAAAAAAATGCTGAAATTATTTTTGTTTTATTACCAAGCTTTACATTAAATGGAATGTTATGTAAGTAATTATGAATATGACTAAATACATTTACTAAATGACTAATACATTTTACAAACTTCTATTTATGACAATTACTATGCAAATTAATAAATAAAAGTAAAATATCATGTCATTGAAATTGTGGCCAATTGTCCAGGAACTTGCTCACACACTTCACTATACCATAATGAGATGCTCCTCCATAACCAAAACTTCTGATCAGAAGTAATTTTCAAGAATAGATATTTAATACAAACTAGAAATGCTAATTGGAACTTGTACAGTGAAGCTAATCATATAATTGAAATCATTGTATGATTGAGTCAAACTAAACACTCTTATTGCTCCACTTACTTGTCTATAAAGATAGAATCCTTGTTCACATCATCAGCTATACAGTCGACAACTGGAAACTTTGTTATGTTGTGGGAATGTGTATTCTGCTCTGGTGGAGGCATTTGAATCTAAAGTTTATGTTTTCATCCCCGGAAGTATAAAAGCTCATTAAACTGCCTTCGTATTTATATATGTAGGTTTTTTCCTATGTTGCTAATTCTGTAGGTCCTTGTACTGAGTAATCAACACGTGAATAAATGGTTTCACATTCTTGACAGCACACAATGATTAAAATCATGAACAGACTTTCAAAAATTGCACACAGAAAGAAGATTTAGAAAAAATTCAAAAAATAAAAACCTAAAATTGCCATCATACCAGCTGGCCCTTTACAATATATAGATATAAATATGAAATTAAATATGAGTATAATGATTTCTATGAAGGATGGCCTACCTGAAACATTAAGATTGACAGTATACTGCATTGAAGAATTCTCTCTATACCTTTGGAACAGTACACTAATAATTTTGATGGTGAAATAATGGCCATTAGAACAGCATTAGAAAATCTATTGTATTGTCTTAATATAAATAAAACAATTGTTCTCTAAAGCAGCACTGCAAAGTACAATTTTTTTTTTTTATATTTATTTTTTGATTAGTGTTTAAAACCCATTTTTACTACTAAGGTACCAAAGGTGGTCAACAAAGTACAATAAATTACACTTTCCCACAAACATAACTATAAGTGAAATTAGAAAACTATGTCATCAATCCAATCACATATAAAGAAATAGTGTTACAATGGATCCTAAGCCATGATGGATTAAAGGGGAACTAGGTTGCTAATGCTTTAGCAAAAAAAGAAGCTACCATAAATTTAAAGCCAACTTTTGAACTAGAACTTCCTTCTAAAGTGAAACTCCTAAAAAGATTAATTACTGAACAAACAAACAAAGTATCCAACAAAATTCAAAATAAATTTTGTGTCGAAACTAATGCAGTGAAGCAATTAATTTATTCTCAATTAGACAGTGAGTCAATTTAATACTTTTATGCTGCACTTATCATTGATTATACAGAATATGTCCCACATGCCTTCGCTCACATCATCAGCTGTGTGTCTACTGTTGGATTTTTTATTGGTTGAAAGACTTGGTGTAGCTCTCACGGACATTTTATGAACTTTTGGATTAATTTGTCTTCTGTTGGGATCTCGAAGTCTATAACCTCCCTTATCTTCATTTTTTTTTTTTTTTTTTTTTTTTTTTTTTCCAGCTCCAAGGGTCTATCTATGAATTTCAATAATTGCAATGATAAGTGGAGCATAAGAGTATTAAATTGACTCACTGTCTAATTAAGAATATATCCAACAAAAAACTTAAAAGGAAAACCATATGAAGATCTAAAGACTTTCAAACATCTTTTATTGAAACAAGGAAAATTGAAATTGCCCAATTCTGCTTAATTTAAAGGCATGATTGCCCGTCAGAACATCTCTTCAGGATGAAATTAATCAAGGACAGCAACTGTCCATTGTGAAAGGACATGAATACTATCCTAAACAAAGAACACAAATCTACTGAATTGCAGTCAACTTGATAGCAACAAACAAATGAAAAATAATATGGAAGCTTCTTATTGGGAAGCTAGGGAAAAAATTATAAATAACAGCATCATTTGTGGCCACTAGCAACCAATCAATCTATACATTATTTTATTTTTAACTTGAAATGTTAATTGAAATTTGTACAGTGAAACTAATCATATAATTAAAATTATTGCACAACTGACTCAAACTATTCTCTCTTAAGGCTCCACTTACAGGTTTAAATTTAGTACATGTTTCATTCAAATAAGTGTACTTACGAAGCTGTTGACAATGGAGTGGTATATATATAAACAAAAACTGTATACATTGTTTATATTTATACATGTTTCATTGACTGTTTTTCGTTCGCATCATCAGTGAACATGTTTCATTGTCCGTAAGATGTATTAACATTTTCTTATTTCTATGAATTAATGACATTAAAAATATCATATTTTTTTTATTAATTGTAAAAATGAGCCCATATGCAAGAATTTAAATGACAACACATATACGATACTGATTATTTCATTAGTAAAGCTGCAAACACCTCCCCTACATGTTCAAATAAATATTAAAATTAGAAAAATAAAAGAAGGAAATAAACTACATAATACTCTTTTAAGATAGTTTGTGTTTTTCTCAAAACATTGGTTTGTAACATATCCCCTTTTAATTCTATCCAATTCAATTTTGAAAGGATGAGTAGCTTAAATATCATGTAGGCAGAGTCGAATATTACTGCAAACTTAAATGTAAATTGAGACATGAATTGGCAAGAGATTTTTAATAGCGTTTAAAATTCGTTTTAACTACTGAGGCATCACAGGCAGTGGCCACTGATGATACATGAGATGAAATGATATAATGGGAAAGAATTTTTTTATTTTAAAAGAAGGATGCATTCCAGGTTTAACATACCTTTGACATTTACCATTTATGAGGACTGAGGAAATTCTAGAAAAAAACCTGTGAGAGGATGATTCTGATGGGAACTGAACCCCAGACCTCCCACTCATCAGTCCACACCTTAATGACTTCAGCCACCCATGGAAGTAAATTGTAAGAGTTAGGACTATATACATGCTTTTAAATGTTACAGTTCCAAATAGTTCATCCAGTAAATATGCTGCTTTTGCACACAGTAATAGTTCTGCCATAATTCAGGCACAATAAGACAACCCATGGTAAAAAGTGATAAAATGTGAAACATACTTGAAAAACTCAATTTTGTAATAAGGAACAACATATTGCAGCCAGAAAGGTAAAAACGGTATATTCTTATAATTATAAATATGTTGTTCAAATACTTCAGCCTAGTAGCTAGTAACCTCCCAACACAGTCCCAGCCAGCCTACCTAGGCAGTGTATTACTTATATAACCACAGGCTCCTCCTACTAGTGATGACTGCAATGGGTGTAAAGGTAGCTAAGGCGCAAATTCGTGAGTAAGAGATCTGGGGTTTGATTCCCCTCAGGACAGTCCTTTCTGACTGAGTTTTTTCCAGGTTTCTTTCCTTTAAAAAAACCCTTTCCCATTTTGTCATTTCATATCATTTATCATCAGTGTCCACCACCTTTGATGCCTCAGTAGTAAAAACAGGCATTATAAAAAAAAGTGATGATGCACCACCTTCAGTGCATATATAAGAATGGGCAACATAACTAGGATTCTAGTGCAATTTTAGCAGACAACTCGGAAAACATAGAATTCACAATTTATTCATGTAAATGCCCACACACTAACCTTAACCTAACCCTGACTAATCCTAGAAACAGTGGACTCAAGTGGTTTGCTGCAGTGAGCTACAGCCTGATGACCTAAGCTTGCCTCCTTTTCATAAATATAAACTGATAACAGATTGTATGTTACAATGTTACTGGGTAAATCATTGTAGTGGTGGCAAATCTCCTTTAACTCCAACAGAGCCTACATAGTGTCATCTAAATGCAGAAACCATAAGCAACTTGTCTTGATAAACAAAATAAGTGAATGCAACCAGAACCTAAGTGCTGCATGAACAATTACCAACTGAAAAATATGTAATGTGATCCACATTCATCTGTCAGATATAAAAATAAAATTACAAATGTGGATTTATGCAAAAATAAATGGATGCTTGCTTGCTTACTGTTTTTGGAGTTTTGATGTCAATTCCTGAACAGCAGATGGAAACGTCACCCCACTTGCGACAACAATCTCTAAGAAGCTCAACAAACTGCTGACAAGGCTCTATTTGATAATTGTGTTCTGAAATTAAATAAATATACAGATTTATTTTATGATCATTAAGCAGAATGTAAAGAAAAAATGTTTTTTTATTTGCTTAATTTTGTAATTTAATTCTTTATACTTTTTCCTGAAGTGCTGAATGGAAGATAAATTGAACACATCAAACACGGCTGTTGTGATGTCATCAGTTACACAATTTTGTACATCATAGCTCTTTCCATCAAACTTTTTAAAAATAGACCTATTAAGGTTTAAGAGCCACAGACTTTATTAGATAATTCTTTATGTCAAGGTTCTTTTGTTTTCTTATTGGCATTTGCTCAGGCTTTATTAACATTGATGCTTTCTAAAAGTATGCTCTGAGCTCTGAGAAGAATTCTAAATTATATGAAATGGGGCTCTATTTCAGTTCTTGAATATACTGGCTATTATGATAAAGTGTTATGAGCCAAGTGTAATTAATAAAGGAAATTGGTTTGAAATTTGTAGATTGTGTTTTGTCAAAGTTTTCATATGCATTTACTGCAGGTGATGGGAATTGAATTTGGTGAACTTTTAAACTTCTCTGGCCATTTATTTTTTAAATTACCAGTATAGAAAATATTAAGTACTAAAATCTTGATAGCATTATCTTCCTTTCTGATAATAGGTTTGGTTACCAATAATTTGAAATTCTCTGGAGAGTTGCTCAATTTTTTTAACTGCTATTTTTGTTTTTGTATTGATTATCTTAATGTTATATTTTTTACACAGGGGCTGTTTCTTTAGAAAATTGCTGGTTTGGGCAATCACCAAACATTTCATTGTGCCATTTTCTATAACAAGTGCATTTCTATGCATTAAAAAACAATGGCTTTAGGGGGCTTCTTTCTTAAGCCTGATGTTTGCATTTGCAATTATTATCTGTAGGGGACTTGATTCCCATGCAACTGTTAAATATTTTGATCAGCAAAGGTGGGAGGAAGAGGTTGGAAGAACCTCTTACCCAAAAGAATCATCATGTTATTCCCCACCTGAAATGTCAATTCCAAAAAAGTTTTCCCCCATTTTTATACGACTGATTTGTTGTTGTATACCAAGTTGAATGAAATATTTTAAAAAATTATTACATAATTATAGTGAAGCAGTATATTAGAAGCAACTATGCTCTCATGCAGACACTGTCCATCATTGATATATATCAATAGTTTTTGTTAGTTATTAGCTGTTGCTAAAAGACAGGCCATTGAAGTTTGGTGTAAATTTATAAGTAGTTGCTTTATTATGTTTTGTGTTATCATATCATGACTTCAATCTGTGAATCCTATAATGTGTTTAGACAACTCTAAAAGAGTTAGTAAAAGTCCAGGATGCAGATTTCATCAGAACATACACACATTTTATACACCCTTTGACAAAAAATATGCGTCATCTCTTGAACGCAGAATTCTTCTAAGTCCTACTTGTTACAGCAAGAGGTTCACCAGTCCATTAGCCACTGCAGCAGTTGCACTACATAGCATGCACTAAAGATGTTACTGATATATGTGTTCTGTTAGCTCTGTGGCAGAGTGTGCAGTGATGCCGTGGTTTAGGGTACAGCTTTCCTAATTAGATTACTAATTTGAAATGCAAATTGGAACTTGTACAGTGAAGCTAATCATACACTAAGATTGTTGTACGATTGAGTTGAACTACATACTCTTATCGACTCCCCTTGTTTAAATGCAGTATATGTTTTATAGACTGTTGTCTGCATCATCAGCTCACCATCGACTGCTGGGTATTTTGTTATGCTTTGGGGATGTATATTCTGCTCTAGTGGAGGTGTGATGAACTCAAAAGTTTATGTTTTCATTCCCACAAATGTCACAGTTCAATAATTTGTCTCTTATTTATAAATGCATATTTTGTCCCATTTTGCTAACTTGTCCTTGTACTGATTTTAATAATTCTCTTTTTTCACCATGTCATTGTTTTCTGTACAGAAATGATGTGCTACTGCTGATTTTCCCATTTGTTTATATTTTATATCCCTGAAGTGTTCTTTTAACTGTGTACCTACGTTTCTCTTTTGCCTGTTTTTCCAATATAGACCTTTTCCTACTGTGCACATCTTATTTACCATTGCCTGTAAATATTATGCCATTTTAAGTGTATTCATAATACATTTTAAACTTTTATTATAAAATGTATAATACATTTAATATAAAATTTATTTTACGGATTTCCAATCCCACAGCCTATGGTTAGCTGAAATTTATGAAGCAAAAAGTATCAACTCACCAATATCATAATTTGGTATGTTATATTCCCTTCTAATGTACTTATAATTGCTTTAAACACTCATATTATCTATCTACGTTAGAGGAACGTTATAGCAATCTTCACTAATCAGAGAGTGCATTTGGTATTACGCTGTTAACAGAAAACGTTATGAACTTAACGAATTTTTAGGTAAATCCATTCGGCCTTTCTAGAAATTAGGTTTGATTTACTTTATGCAAAACTGTCACATCTAGAATAACGATAGGGAATATTTTAACTCATATTTTATAAAATAAGACTTTATAATGAAGTTCTTCGTTTATTTATATTCTAAATTAAAGAAGACAGCAAAATGAAACAAATTAAAACCAACCTTTTAAGCACTTTTGAATTTCACATGCATGAGGCTTACACGGATCTTTCTTCATACCATGTTCCAAATTTAAAGTATGGTATGCTCAGTTAACACAAGACATTTAAATTTACGTATTCTGAATTGTGGCTTCAAATTTTGGAACAAAATTGCATTAGTTCATGACCTTTAATTTCGTCCGGAACTACCATTAATACCGAAGTCAAGATCATAAATGTGCCTGTTCCGGTTACCATAGTAAAAGAGGAGCTAGTCTTGATCGTAAACGTTTGGGCTGATGGGCGCAAAGGGGTGAGGGCGAGGGATTTTAAAACATTTGAAACAAAAAATATTTTGCAGTGGTTCGTAATTATCGAAAATTCGAAATTGACTGGAGCAGCACGCGCATGCTTATGATTATGATCTTCGCTGAACAAAACATGAAAATGAATTCCCTCCATATTCCATTAAATAGTACGCATTATTAAATGTGAATGTAACACACTTAGGTGACACAATTAAAGCAACATATCTCTCAATAATGACCATCCATAGCTAGAACAAAATCCATCGCATGGCATTGGCATTTCAGCGAATGAGGCAATAATTGCCAGTCATGAAGGCCTCTTGTTCATGGAATGATTTCTGTATATGAAACATATTGTTAAATTAAGGATTTACGTAGGTTTACCGTATTTTCCCAAGCATTTTTCGTATCCGATGATTAAGTTCAAACTCACTCATACATTCACATTGAGAAATAACAGTCTATATGACAAGTAATATGACTTACTAATATAAATATTTCAACATATTATTAATTTGGGCAGAACTGTATAAGAATAAATAAATTGGTGTATATGAATAGCTTTGTTTAATAATTTCTTAAATTTGGGAACACATTTAAATTACTGTATTTTGGTACTGAATGTTTGAATTGGCAGAAATCCCTTAACCTACTGAAAATTTTATTTTAATGGCAACTGATGCTAATTCACATATATGTCAAATGTGCATACATTAAAGGAATTTTATTCCAAGATTATGCTTGTTATATGTCTTGCATATTTACTGAGGTACTTCATTAATTTCTCAATATTCTTCTTCAAAAATATTCGTAAAGGCACATCTGTTGATTCAAGCTTGGAATTCCTCTGCCATTCAGCACTCTCTGTGATTAAATGAATTTCTTTGTTACATTAGAGCACTTTTTATACCATAAACAGTTATATTACATTAGAATTATAATACTGTTATAAAAACAAAATAAATGTTTGTACATTTACAATGCATAAAATTTAGAGTTTTTTTTTTTTTTTTTTTTTTGAGTAGTGTTTAACGCACGTTTTCACTACTGAGGCACCACAGGCGGTGGACACTGATGATACATGAGATGAAATGATAAATTGGGAAAGGATATTTTTTTTAAAGAAGGAAGCGTTCGAGGCCTAAGTTTAGGTACCTCCCCGGCATTTGCCAGTTATGAAGACTGAGGAAAACCTGGAAAAAACCCCAGTTAGGGAGGACGGTCCTGGCGGGATTCGAACCGCAGACCTCCCGCTCACGAGTCCGTGCCTTAACGACCTCGGCCACCCATGGCGGTAAAATTTAGAGTAAAATTGTTTTAACGTTCTTCTGCTAACAATTTGGAATTTGAAACTGTTATGAGGTGCTTAAACTGTAATATTCTCTCATTCATCTATCTTGTGCAAAGTATGCACTTTGGGGAAATATAAATACTTATTTATTTTGTAATGGGTACAGTTAGGCAATCATGTCCTGCATACAATAATCTAGAGGTTGGCATAGAATTTGAATAGCAATATAGGACAAAAGTTTTCGCTTTGAATAGATGGCTCCATTTTTGTTTTCACTTTCATTATGAATTTCTCTGGTCATGTTCTTTTGATAAATAATTAGTTTCAGGAGTGGAATACTGGTTTGTTGGCTGTAATCTGTTAGATTTTTTCTTGCCTTTTTTGGCTATGAGGTTTGCCCGTTCATTGTAGTAATAGGGAATCTATTGTAATGTTAGCTCTTCTGTAGTTTTTGGAGGTGTTTTATATGTAAACTTATGAATTTCTAAGATATGCTTGCTTGCAGGGTGCTGATTACAATTTAGAGTTAATTAGTATGACAGCAGTTTTAAGGCCTTGTAATGATTGAAGAGTTGTTTTAGAGTGCGATTAATAGCTTTCAGTTTGCCATTAAAGTGTTTTGAGTTTGTGTCTGGAGATATATATTAATGCTAATAACTTAATATTTATACATATAAAATCAATATTATTTACTACTTCACATTAATAGCTTCAAGAGTATAGGTTCATACGTGATAACTAGTTGTATGTTTCTTCTTCTGCCATATTATGGCCTATCAGAAATTAAAAAATGTTCACAACCAAATTATAAATTTTATGCATTTTCCACAAAAAGTAGTAGTTAGTCTTTTGCTTCTACATTTTTATATTGCAATACTCTGCTGCATTTTGTATTTAAATAACTCCTAATGATTTCTGTTTTAGCTGGCTAGTTTTCTGAAATAACAGAATTATTATTTTTGAGTACGTACAAGTACTCTTAAAAATAAGAATATTGACTTCTTAACAATAATAAGAGTATTACCAATTTCATATATACTCTGATTATATTCTATGATCTAGTAATGATTTTCAGCTCACATGAATAGATAACTTTCGAAAAATAAGACATTTTTAAAAAATTATGTTTGAACTCACACAGTGAAGCTTGTTAATTGTAAATTATAATTAATCTGTCATCTAACACACTCTTATGCTTCACTTACTTTTAACTACGGTTGGACTGGCTTCGAAGAGACATGCTCTCCATCTTCAACCAACTTGACTATTAGTCACATTTAAAAGTAAGTGAAGCATATGAGTGTGTTAAACAACAGATTAACTATAACTTACATTACAAAGATTTTAGTGTTTTTATTTTCATATTTTTTTCCCCGCAGAAAGTTTCTGTACATAGTAATGATAATTTATTAATAAAAGAGAACAGTGCAAAATAGTCTTCTAAATACATTGTAAGAAAGTATATGATCACCAGCCTCTATATTTCATTAGTCATTTTAAATAATTTTTGATTGGGACAGACTTTGTATTTTACACATTTTAAACTTTAGGAATTGAACTACATAACCAATTGCAAAAACTTTTTGAAATAAAACAGCAAGAATGCATCAGTCCATCTTTGGCATGAATACACTGCTGCTCCCTGGTATTGGACATTAGTTCTAAGCTTTGTACACTCAAGAGATGTTTCATCTTACCTTAAAAAGGATGGTGGAATTGCCATCCTCCCATCGCTAATCAGGCTTTCTATTGAGAGAGCACATTCTTTATGATATAATAAGTTCAAGCCACTACAATGCTTTCTTTTATATTGAAAAACCATGATTATTGACTAGTACTAATTTTGTTGGCAAATTTTATTTACCTTTTATCTGTTAAAATGTACATTTGCAATCATGTTTCAGGTTTTGCACTGAACCTCCAGATTCAAAATGTGCACAATATTGTGAATTGTAGTTCCTGAAGGAGGCCATTGATAAAACAAAGTTCTGAATAAATTCCACACCAAATGGTGAGCCGATCCATTTTAAAAATAATCGTCACTGCCAACAAGTGTACATGCTTGTTAGTACAAATACTGTATTTCTCTTTCTTTCTCATAGTTCACAAAATATCCATTCAGTTCAGTTATGTTACTTTGGTTATTAATAAATAAAACAAATAAATAAATGTATGAGGTTTTCAAGTAATAGTCATTTTAATTGTGTATGAAATTGTTGTAATGATGATAAGACATTCTGGCCATTATGCAACTAAAAGAGATGTGTTTACTTCAATGTACATCCCTCCACCTCGATCCATGTCCAGTCATAGTGTCTTATTAGCTGTGCTCTGCCCCAGCATAAGTGCAGAAGGATGTTTGTTGACAGTACATATCAGCTTTCAATACAAAGGCTTTAGTGCATTTCTTGCTGTTGGCATAACTATGACATCAGCACACTAAATTGACCTTTTCTCGTTCTTAATCCAATTTCAGATATAAAGTTCACATATTTTTTTGGGCTGGGTTATTTCAACACATTTGCATCATTTCCTAACAATGTTTATATTTACTCTCCCCTTTTATTCTTGTTTAAAAAATTTACTTGGTTTACAAATATGGAAGCTTCACCACAACAATGATTAACTGTGAAGATGCTGTCATGAACATGTTCAAATCGTGTAAGAAGAAAACTTTTTTCCTTCATTGATTGGCGAACTGGAGCACCATTGGGAAAAGTGTATCTCACTTCTGGGGAGACTACACGGAGAGGTCCTAAAATTTCATCTTCCTAGAACAACTTTTTCATTTGTAGGTTCACAACTTTTGAAACAACATTTGAATAGTGGTTGAATAAAAGTTTAAAATTTCCCTTCTGATTTTTATTTTCAACATATTAAAATACAAGCATCTTTTTCCTCTGAAAACCTTTTTATACAACTCTGAAATGATTGCAGAACATACCAAATATGATATTTTACTTTACAGATGTACAGAAATTAGCCTACTATGGCAAATGATGCACACTTTCCAATCAGGTAAATTTGTAAATAAATGCTTTTCTTCTTTATGGAAAAGTATTATAATTTATCATCTATGTATGCTTTGTCCTGGGATCTGTGAAAAGTGTTTTCATTCTTACCTAGTTACAGCTGTTTCTTAAACTTTTTTAAGCAAGACTGGAATTACAGCAAATTGAGTAAATCAGAAGTAATAAAAAGATATAGAAAAAAAGCACCTATAAATTGGTTTCCAGCATTTCATTATAAACCATTAAAATGTAGATGCAGTTATCATTTTACCTTATGAAACTTTGCACATATAACTTGATATTTGTCATTATAATGGAATAAAACTGTTTTGTTATAAATACTAACCAACAGTTTATTCCTTTACCAGGTATTCCAACATTTTAAATTATTATTTATATACATATTATCACTGCAAATCCAGGAGTGCATTTTAGCAAAAGCTTGAAACATGGCTTTACAATTTCCGTTTATATGTTAGAACCATTTCAGCTAACAAGTTAGATAGGAACCTTCTATTCAATCTTTGAAATACATGTGGCCTGGTTACTCTGATGAGACAAGCTATGTCAGCATGTATAATTATACAAAAACTTAATTTGGATAATACCCAAATAACACTTCATGTTAAAATATTCCTTCTTTGTAAAACAATCCAAAGAATAATAACCTTTTTTTAAAAATCTTAACATGTGAATTTATGCTCTCCTATTTAAAATGTATATATGTACAGGTATTGTTTCTCATAAAGGATATATTTGCTGTGCATGTCACATTTGCAAATTCAAATAAACTATTTACCATGCAGTTAAATTAGGAATATAATTAATGCTCTTTACATGGCACACTACCAAGGTTTTCTTCTACTGCATAAGAATGAAACTTAGATCATGTTCAACTGTTGACAACATTTTTAAGAATTTCTGTTGATTTGATTAAAAACTTTTAACATTTTGTGGGAAAACACTGTTGTAATGTTTTTGATCAATTAGTAAATTTATGACAATTAAAACAAAATAGAATTTAAATTTTGAAACACCGAAACAGAGTAAAGACAACATGTGGACATCTGGGTACTACAACTAAAATGTTCATGTATTGAAATTTGTTAGTTTGAAATCATTTGACATTTACAACCAACAAGATTTCAAGCTTGAAAATGAAAGGAAAAAACTGCACAATCAATTTGATTTTATTAAACTTCAAATAACTATAATTGTTGAAGCTGTAATAAATTACAGTTTTACCTTTGTTAAAACTTGATGCGAAGATTACAATAAATTCTGTGGCTAAAGAAATGCATTTGGATACATTATCTATTTTTGGCTATTATGTTTGATATAAACAGAGATTAAAGTAATCAAGCCACTTGTACTATGCACCATTAATAACACAACTCACTCAAGTTTCTCCATATGTAATTTATACCCTTAAGTTTGGGCGGGGGGGAAGAAAAAAGAAAAGAAAAATGAGAAAAAAGGAAAAGAAAAAAGAAACATATACATGCAGGAAGCAAGCAAGCTAAGTCAGTGTACTTATCATGATTTAAAAATAACAGAAGAAGTTATAAAACATTCAGCCTATGTACCAGTTACGCTGCTGAATCTTTCTTCCAATTGGGTTGCTGTTTTCTTCAAAAATATTTACAAAAATCATATAATGCAGATGTTTTCATATTATGCTTCCCTTTCTTTAAGTCAATATATATATATATATATATTCATCTGCAGTTTTACAAGAAATAAAATATTAAAGATGGACACTTAAAAGTATCGAGAATATCAAATATTCATTGTCAGGAACTTGTTCATTCCTTCATGTAAATAGTTCTTATTCGGAGTTCTTGGTACCTGTTAATGTACTTTACCTTCAGTATTCCTTTACTAGTAACATTATTCCAAAATAGTTCAATTATTATTACTAAGTTTTATGCACTCCAGTAGTGGTCATTATTTATAATTGTCTTTGGATAATTGCATACTACACAGTGTTTACTTTGGAAAATTTTTAATCTATTTAGTTGAAAGATTGTTGTTGATTCTATTCTCGTTTTATTGTCCCTGGAGTCATAAATGCTTTTCTATATTTTGTTATTTGTCATTAATTAAATTTTTTATTGAATTTAAGTTCATCATTGTTATAGTGGGTTGGATGTGTATTCCTTTCTTGGAATAAAAAAAACTGAAGATAATCTCATTAAGATAATAAAATGAAGGGCTGTGTAAGTTACTTATTCCTCATAGCTACAGGCAACACATTTTTCAACTTGTGCGAAAAACAGCCATAAAGAATAAGTCAGACTATAAGTAACTGTTAATCTAACATTGTTTATTTTTCATATCAAAATTCTTATGGTTCACAATGTTTTTAAAGCACTGCTCCTACTTATCTTAAGCTTTCAGGACTGATTTCACAATGCTAAAATAAAAGCTTTTGGGCTGTTGTGCCATGGTCTTTGTTTTAAAAACTGCTGGAAATAATAGCCAGACAGATTAGTTTGTAAAACAAAGCCCAGGCCACAACAGTCATAAAGTTTTAATTTTAACATTACTGCTCTCAAAGTAATCAAAAGGATTTATATGGATCTTCCCAAAGGTTTCTCCTTGTATTTCACTCTTGTTCTTGGCCATCTTTAAATCATTCTATTGCATTCTTCCTATACTTTTGTACATTTGTAGAAAGCAGGGTGATCAACTTTCTTGCACTTCCTGATAGCTCCTGTGTTTGAGGTAACTTTTCTGAAAGCTTGTACATTAATTTCCTTACTCTCCTTTATTTTCAATTTCAGTCAAGATAACTTTTCTGAGTGCTTCCAGCTTCGAATTTAATTTTCTTACTTTCCTTTATTTTCTATTTCACTCGAAGTAGCTAAGCTAACTGTACAAATCCAGCTCTGTGAAAACACATGCTTGTCAGTTTATACTATTTCTTACAAAAGCGCAATTCTAAGAATTTAGACTATCTGGGGTACATCACATTAATTCAAGAAATCCATCTTAATGTATTCAAAGAGTATGGTATTTATTAAGAGTTTGGTAATTGTGAATATGGCAAAAATAGGAAATACAAATATAGCAATGATAGTTTTCAATAGCAGAAATTTTCACAGTGAAATATAATATAACAAATTATTATTTAAATTTAAATATAACTCAAGTTTAAGGCAATAGCCTTTGAAACATGTCCAAAAAAGTGAATAAAATTAGTGAAATTTGAATGATTTCCTCAATAATAATTTGTTATATTATAGTAATGATACTTTACTATTAGAAGGTATTACATATATTCATACTTACTTACATTACATTAGTACATGTTTCGAGGACAACTGCTCCCATCATCAGCTGTTGACTGAGTACTCGATTTGGTGACTGGATCTCTCAAGGTGCTTCTCTGATGGTTCCAGTAGGATCGAGACCCATAAAAGCACTTTGGGATCCAGTCATCAAATCGAGTAGTCAGTCAACAGCTGATGATGGGAACAGTTGTCCTCGAAACATGTACTAAGTACTAATGTTATGTAAGTAAGTGTGAATATATTTAATACCTTCTAATAATAATAAAGTATCATTGCTATAATATAACAAATTATTATTGAGGAAATCATTCAAATTTCACTAATTTTGTTCACCAAATTGAGTAGTCAGTCAAGAGCTAATGAGAGCAATTGCCCCCGAAACATGATCTAGTGTGAACTTGTTAATACATTAATGTATTGAAATGATTCCTACTCGAACCATCAAAGTCTGCTACAGAAGCACCTTATGATCCAGCCACCAAATCGAGTAGTTGGTCAACAGCTGATGATGGGATTGATTAACCCTGAAACATGTCCTAGTTTTTGTGCAAGCAGAGTTAGTGTCAACATGTTTAATACATTATTGTAGGATATATTACCACTCCATTGTCTACAGCTTCATAAGTAAAATTTATTTAATTAAAGATATCAGAAGTGTTACAGAAAGAAAACCTAATTCAGCTAGATGGACACCATGGACTCCAGTTATGTTAAAGGAATCTACTGCAACTGCTTGTTCACCAATGCTGAAACTGAAGAAGTGGAATTTGTTGAAGTTGACAATGTTATTTTTATTACAAAGAAATTCTGGTAATGAAGCCAGAATTTCAAAGAGAAGAATTAAAAATTACTTAATGGACTGCAGGATCAAATACAACAAATTATCAGATGAATGCAGTGAATTCATACAGTTATAGAAAGGAAGTGTTAAATGGATATGTACTGAGAGAAGAGCAGAAAAATGAAACAAATTTATATGAAAAAGGTAGGAGAATTAAAAGGGAAGTTGAAGTAAGAAATTTTATTATTAAAATAAGTTACATTAAAGCTGAAATCTGTGTTGTGCATTGTTATAATTATTAGTACAATAAAGAACAGTTCACTGCATTTGCAGTTATTGTAAATTTGAAAAGTGATCTTGTATTAGTATTTCTTCAACAATACCACCTCCTCTGTTTACATCATTCTCCTCTTTATTTACCCTTGATTCTTCATCTCTACATGTTTCTTAGTCATCTGGTTCTGGATTGTCCATTTCTATGGCAATGTTATTAAAAAATGGCACATTCTACTCATGTTGATATCACATTCTTAAGTGCTGAAGCCTCTTAATGATTTTCTTTGGCCACTGTGCTTTTTCAGTTATATTAACCACCATCATTGCTGAAGAATGAATCTGCAGCAAAGTTTAAGTGTATAGCTGGAACTACTATTTTGTAATATATTTGACTGTTTAGTTGTAAATTATAACTTAAACAATAGAAAATGTCCAGAAAAGTTAAATTTAGGTTTAACTGTACTTTTGTTACTTATCACAAAATAAAAGGAAATTCATTTCATCCTTTCACAATACATATAAATTTATTAAAAGTAAGAAACTGCAAAATTGTAAATCCAATGTATTTCACATCATGGCCAATATGTTTATATTGCAATTTTAGTTCTAAAAAGATAATTCATTCCCTGAATATTTATTCTAGTTAAGTCTTAACTCTTTGCAACTAAATTTTCTCCAGTCACCCTAGTAGGAAGGTAAACAAGCTTGAATACTTAGCTCCTCTAATATATCTAGAAACTAACTTAAGACTTTATTTAGTTGTAGCTAGTTTGTTAATAAAATTTTAATGTTTTTAATTAAAACTTGTTTTAGGTTTGACATCTCAGGATGTTCTGCTTAAAGTTCTTGTAGAACAATGCAGTGTGTCAGCACAAAACAGTGTCATTGTTCCCTTGTCAATGTGTTTATGCTGATTAATAATAACAAATACCTTTGCATTTTTAAAGGCATCATGCACAGACTACAAGAATGATCAATTCTTGCTCTGACATCTATGAAGATGAATCCTGTCCAGTTAGATGAAAAATGCTGTTAAATATCTCTGATTTGAAAACAGCTACATAGAAGTCTCAATTATAGGAACATTAAAGTAAAATTAAAAACAATGAAAAATTAAAGAGTTAATATTATTTCCTTTATATGTACACATTATTAAATAATGAAACAAAGTTTGGACTTTTGAGAACATTTTACATACATGCAGTATTATCAAAATCACAGGTAAGGTTTCTTAAGCAGCCTGTATATATGGAATTTCATAAAATAAAAAATAAACTGATGGAGAAAAATAGAGTTGCTGTTTTTATACATTTAATAATGTAATAACAAAAAAATTCAACATTATAAAAATATTGATTTAGCAATCTTTTTATTTCTTTCTCACAAATATCATTACTATATTCACCCTTAAGTTGCTGATCTACCATTTATAAGCTTTTTTTCAGCATGTTTCCAGCCTGATTCTGTATGCACTTACACTGAGCCCATGACCTGAGTGAGTTGTATAACAAATAATGATTTTAATAAGCTTTCCTGACAAATGATTTAAATTTCAATCTGATGTCATTTCAATGTCTTGTAATCCCTCTGCTTTGCTTTCTTCAGGTAAATCAGAGTCCATAGACTCTGCTGCATCTGAAAGTTCATCCCAAACATCTTCTGATTCACTCCTGCTTGCTGCATCATTCAATACACTACCCTCATCAGAGTCTGCAAGGAAAAAAAAAATAATAATTTGTAGACTCATGGCTATATAGAAAGGATAAGGGAGAAAAAAAACATGAAATATTCAGTTAGCATATAGTGACACCATACTTAACTAACTAGTATTTTGATTGAACATGTTTAAAGAATGCTTGTTCTGCTGATATGTTATAGAGTATGTTGTTGCGTTGTACTGACTCATAAGGTTACATAATGAAATTTATAAACATAAAAAGACAAAGATTTGAATGAATCGCCTAAAAAAATTTTGTACAACAGACCTTCCAAACACACACACAAAAGTGGAAACTAGCATAGTGGCCCCATTCTATAATAGTTTCCCAAATGAAACTAAGATTGTTGTCACAGCTGACCTACACAGAGCTTTGTGTTTGTTCTGGAAGGTGTGTTGTATGTAAAAAAGCAGATTGGGGTATGGTCTGAGAGTGCAATATGTTTGTTTACATAAGCAAAAGAATGTTGAACTGAATATGTTCACTACAGGGATTCGTCCAAACTGGCCTAGAAAGCAGTAATTCATATTTGAAGGCAGAAGGTGTTAGTGAAGCAAAAATTTTGTCATCGCTTAAATGTGTATGACATCAGGACAGTGTTCAGATGGTGTGATGAATTTCGTGACAAGCGTGCATGTATTCAGGACATGTCTAGACCTAGTAAAGCTCACTTAACTATCATCAAGAAATAAATAGATAATCTTGTAAGGGAGAATTGACTAATCACCACTTGAGATTGCAGAAATATTGTCAATGAACAAGGGAACTGTTCACACCATTTTCCATTTGGCTGGGATATCACAAGGTTTGCATGCAGTGAGTCCCCAAGTATCTTTCTAAGGAGCAAATGGGTGCTTACATGGCGCAATTACTGCATTACCAAGCAGTGAGAAATCTGTTTTTTTGAAGAGTGGTTCTGCAGTCAACTATGGACATTCACTCAGGGTATCTATAACCTCACGATGCGCTGGGACACTTGCTTTAATAGACCAGGTAGTGGCTATGTGTAGTGGATGTCACCCATGTATTATTCTTACTTTCCATCAATATATCAATTTACAGTATAAAAGCTTTTATTTATAAGATATTTACATAATGCTCAACAAATTATGAAAATAAAAAAGTAAACTAATGACTTGGTGCATTAATATTTGTCTTATATCTGAAAACTATCTTTTTAGCACCCTATAACTTTTCAATTTCAAATAGGAAAGTTTTTCAAGATTTAATTTTAAAAAGTTACAAGTAACATATAAAAACAAGCTGGAGGAACAGGTGTTTGCCAAGCATCATGTTTTTATTCTAAGCGACTAAGGGAAACCACAAAAAATTTAGGCCAGGACATTTGTCCTAATGGGAATTATGCCCTTGGCTTCCTGAATGCAAGCCTTAAGTGTTGCTGCTTCAGCCCCTTGCTCAGATATATATAAAAGAAAAATAAAAATAAAGTAACACTATTAACAATTAACAAATTAACAGTAATTATAAAAGCAGAAAAAGATAAACCACTTAGCGAAAGTCACACTTAGATCACTATATTTCGAACTACTAGAGCAAGAAGATAAATCTTGCCACAGAAGAACTCTAGTAGTTCAAAACATAGCGATTTAAAGTGTCTTTCTCTTAGTTTTTTATCCTTTTCTGCTTTTATAATTACTGTTAATTTATATATATATATATATATATATATATATATATATACACACACACACACACACACACACACAATAAAAATGAAAAATAAAGTAACCTTAAAACAAAGTAAAATAAAAAGAACTAGAGAAGAAGAAATAGATAAAACACTTAAATAGTCACACAATTATTTCTATATTTTGAATAATTTGAGTTCTTCTTTAAAGGCAGAAGAATGTATGTATATATTTTATTACAGTCCTCGCAATTAACTTGAAAAATTTTGGTTTTAATTATTTAACATCATACTCTTTAGATCTTTAAAGAGCACACCATTAGTGGAGAGTAATTGCTTAAATCCAATTTAAATTCTGAAGTTTTAAAAGTCCAATCTATTTGATACCATTTTTGTTAACTTTTTGCTCTTATACTGGTAAATACCAGATCTACAATTTTTACTTCAGAAGAAAGTTGTTTTTATGAACCAGAATAATTACTGCACTTTCTTAAACACACATTTAGTATATAATATTATGAATGATACATTAATTGCTTAATATTATTTACCATCAATTTATTCCAGATATTTTTATAGTTATCACATTCATTTTCTCTAATGATTATTTACATCCAAATTTTGACCCCCCCCCAAAAAAAGGGAGAGTGAGAAATTACAAAAGTACATTTGATATGAAATACATATCTAATTTATAGAAGCAGACTTTCTCAGAGGTGTGTTCAGTGTGTGTGTGACAGTGTGTTCAGGAAGTCCATATACCCCTATATGCTATATATGAATTTAATTTAATGAATTTAGTAATGAACTTACTGCTAGTTGTCTAAGGGATCTATATGTGTTTCTTCATGTTGGACACATAATCTAAATTCTTTGTGGCATTTTTTCCAAAATTGCAGGTGTGATCTTACCCAAGGCATACTACTGCTTGTCAAGTTCAGCACTGGTTCCATATCAACATGGGACAACCTTCATATCTTGATAATATCCCACAATGAGTTATCAGGTGTTGTCCAGTCAGCGCTATGTGGAGGCCATGGGAGTGGTACTGGAGATGTTGGAACCCATGTCCAATCCAGCGCCCATGGAATTTATTGTTTAATAAATCACGAATCGTAAGAGCTCAGTGTGCTAGAACTCCGCCTTGCTGTATCCACAGCTCTTCCATTAGTCCCCTGTCTTCCAATTCGGAGATGCAAGTTGTCAGCATTTGTGAATATGATGCAGTATTCACAGGCTCATAAAAAAATATGGTTCAAAGAAATGCTGCAATGTCATTCCTGCTCACATTATAACATGTGGTGGTTTGTGTTCAGAAGTGATGAATACTACAATATATGACACATTCATCTTGGACCTTGATATGTCAGTTTGGAATGTTGATAGAAGAGGAGGTCATAGCGTAAGATACTTAAATTAAAACTGAATGTAGGAATCAACACAGTGAAACTATGATAAAATCTGGTTTAAACTAAAACTACTTAAAATCATGTCATCACATTCAAACTTTCTTGTTGTTCCACTTTTTAAAAACTTGAAAGTAAACTAGGACATGTTTTTGTTGTAATATGTTTACGGAATGTCGGAATCCACACAGTGAAACCTTTGTTAATCTTATTTTGATTTTTAGTGTTTTACTTTAAATCAAAATAAGATGGGACATGTTTTATGAGGCACTCACTCACATTGGCAACCATTCAACAACTAATGGATCTAATCAGGTGGGAAATGTAAGTAACCAGACTCAAGATGCTTGTTCATACTTGCATCAGACAGCTGTCTGATTGATAAAAGTCAAACAATATGGCCTAACCTTTTAAGTCCTTCTTCATGTAATTGAAAAGAGTAGATTGTGGAATTCCAAGCTAATAAGCCTGTTTACAAATGGATTTTATAGGGGAGTGCTCAACTGATAACTTCAGCAAATGTCTCCTGGTGCATCTTCTTTCACTCCTTGATCAGTCTTTCAAACTTCCTGTCATAAATGGCTTTATTTCCTAGGAAATCATTATCCTTGTTGTCAGAGGAGACTTATTAAACCATTACTTGAATTGCTCTAGTAAGATGCTAATTATTTCTTCGTGTGAGGATGTTCATGTATCCATACACTTGTGATTAACCTCTCAACAGAAAATTAACCTGTGTCTGCCATTTCAACTCACAGAATGATGATTGAGTGATACTAAGGCCATAATATACAAATAATAACCAACAGTACACTAACAATGTTACTAATAATTACAATATAATCATGTAATATAATATTATATGCTAATAAGAAACTATTAAAGTACAGGGTACAGCGACTTCCCAGACATAACTATATATAGAGAAAAGTCATAACATATAATCAAGTGTTGCGCATCTTTTTAATTATTACAAGTAGCATTTGTAGATTTTGGATAAATATTGCTGTGCACTTTCCTATGTTTGATTTTTCTATAGAAAAGGAGTTAGAGAGAGCTATCCAAATGGAATCATGATCTGATGCTTTTAAATGGTGTAACAAATTAAAAGACAAATTCAATTGCTAACTGTTGCAGAATACAGTGATGCAAAAGTGAACAAGTGTTGACCTACCTTCATCTTGATATACAAGAACACTATCACACATTTCTTGAGTGACATTTGCTCGCTGGCTGCTTTCCTTAATTTGATCCACCAGAAGATCTAGCCTGCCACGAAGTCGAGAAATCTGAGGTAAATGTCCCATCAACGATTCTGCCAAACCAATTATTGGAGCTAGTGTTTCTGTAATTTCTGGATTTGCCAGCAGTTGACCAGCATGCATACTCAGGACACATTTTAGCCAAAGCACAGCTTTAGAACTCCTGGAAGAAGGAAAAAAAAACACTTTTTAATTTCTCTACTTTTCTAATTTCAATTATTTAAAATTATACCTTTCTGAGCATTAGTAGTTACTGATGTATGTCACACACAGATTGGTGCAAAAATCACTTTATGCTCTTATAGTTCTACAAATAATGATTTTTAAGAATTATCTACAAATTAGATAAAACAATATCTGGGGGTATTTTAAAAGACACAAAATTATTTAACTATAGTTTCGCTATATGTATACTAAAGGTGGTCAAATGCCATGTTATTATCTCTCGTAAGCGAGAGAGCTGTATGGGAGTATCGTTACGAGTTTCACATATCTTAGGAGTGCCTCTCAGTAACGAGGTGACCTGAGAATTCCTGCAGTCAGTACACAAGTGATCAAAGCATAATAATCTTTTACTGTGGATAATATCATACAGGAAGGAAATTTCTATACAGTAACTAAAGAATATGAACACAAAAACATCGTTTCTCAATCAGTTTAGGCACTCCTCTTATTTGTGGCCAGACCTAGCTGCTTACAAAAATGCAGACTGTTGTTTTGAAGCAAGCACTCAATCATGCAGGTTTGATTGGGCCATACTTTTATTGATGGTAATCTCAATGCAGATGTGTATTAAGATATACTTTGAATGTACTAGGACTTGGGATGTTTGTAAAGAACTTCAATCTACTCTATTCCCAGCTTGATGGAGCTCTAACCATCAGAGATTCATGAGTATTAGGATCAGGATTTCAACCAAAGAGTGATAGAATGGCATAAAGCCAATGAAAAGCCACCTCACTGACACAATCCATCAGCCTCTTCTTTTGGAGTAGGGCGAAAGACTTGGTGTCTGGTAGAAAACTACAGCATGAAGGGTTAAACTGAGGATGCATTTAAGGTTTTGGGCAGCAATACTAAATGAATAATTCTCGAGACAAATGTACTCTCATAAGCTACCATTGGCAAACCTTTCTCCTCACACCTCATGCCATGCCATGCTTGCAGTAGCAAGAGTGAGCAAGTCAGGTGCTGAAATTGAGTGAGATTGAAAGCTTATTTAACCATTTAATGTTTAGTATAATCCTAGTAGTAATGCATTCCAAGATAAAATGTAATGGCTATAATAAGAAACATATGATTATAATACTAGGAGAAAAGATAAACTTAAATAGATTTGTATAAATAAGATGGCCACAAAACATAACACATAACCAATTAGTCAGTGGCAAACAATTTTATAATAAATTACTACAGAAAATAAAAAATATGCACGTTGAGAATTTTAAATTACAATTGAAAAAATATTTATTTCATTGGACTTATTTACAGGATGGATGATCTGTGATAAAATAATGAACTAGCAATTATTGTAAATCATATGTAGTATTTATACTGTGTGTTGACATATTTGTATAACAAAACTCAAAACTGTAACAGTCCATAGGTTAATAAAACCTATTATCATCAATCTTCCAACAGCCCCCACTAGGCAAATGATGTACACTTTGAACTTGTAATCATACAAAATCGTTTAGATTCTCAGATATAAAATATGGGAACCATGGCATGCCATCATTATGTATATTTTCTTGTACTTTTTCAGCTCACTTTTGGAACAAAAAGCATGAAATTAAACCAGAGGCTAAGCTGTTGAAAGAACTTCACAATCCAATGAACCTATCCACTTGGGAAAATATTTTCATCCTATAAATAAGAAAAACTTAATGAATTTTGATGTTCCACCCATGGATGAACTCTGCAAGTTCCTACTAGAACCAATCACCACAGAAGCACCTTGGGATCCAGTCGCCAAATCAAGTAGTCCACCAACAGCTGATGATGAGAGCAACTGCTTTTGAAACATGTCTAGTGTTATATAAGTGGAGTTAATGCAGACATGTTTAATATATTAGCGAATGGTTTATAATTGTAATATCCTTGAGCTTTGCTCTCCAGGAGATCCAAAGAGCAAGAACATCTACCCCCCCCCCCCCATTTAAGGTAAAAAATTTAAGTCCCTATAATAACGCTAAATAAGTGTTATACTGTTTATAATAATTAAATATATTATATACTGTGTACAATAAATACATTACAATGTTCTATTCTTATTAAGATCATTGTGTGATTGAGTCAAACTAACACTCTTTTGCTCCACTTATTTAAATATGTAGGACAAGTTTCACGAACCCTTTTGTTCTGTAAACAGATTTAATGTTAAAAATTTCCTGATTGATAATGTTATGACAGTATTCCACAAGAGAAAAAAGCAGGTATTTATAAAATAAAATGTGCAGAATGTGAAAAAAATCTACATTGGAAAAACAAAGAGAAACATAGCCACATGGTTAAAAGAACATTTCACAAACATAAAATACACGCAGCTGGAGAAATCAGCGGTGGCATTTCATTTCTGGACATATTGAATAAAACAAATTGTTAAAATCAGTGCAAGGACCTACAGAATTAGCAACATAGGAGAAAATGTACACTTACAAGTACAAAGACACTTTAAGAAACTTTGACACTTCCGGTGATGAAAACATAAACTTCAAATTCATCACACCTCCACCAAAGCAGATCACACATCCCCAAACCATAATGGTTTATCCTTCCATTGACAATGGGCTGATGATGCGAATGAAGGGTTCGTGAAACTGGTCCTACATATTTAAATAAGTGGAGCAAAACAGTGTTGGTTTGACTCAATCATCAATGATCTTGATATATGATTAGCTTCACTGTGCAATGTTCTAATTAGCAATTTTAGTTTTGTTCTGTTCTGTTCTTATTTAAAACAATGTGCAAAAATTGCATTTCAAAAGGGAAACTCTTCATTATCCTACTAATCAGACTATAAAACTGTTAAGAATGGAGTCCTAAAGGAAAGCGTTCTAGCTGCATTGTTATTTATCAGTATATATAGGAAATTTTATCTACACCAAATAATGCAATAATGACATTACAGATTACACCATAGCTATATGCACTGGCAAAAAAACGACGATACATAAATACTAAGTTTGAGTAAGGTAACAATTCACTGAACTATTTAAGTGCAAACAACCTCAAATACAATATGGATAAAACAAAACTATTACATATACACTCATCAAACAGACATTAATTCTTGTGAAAATATCTAAATAACACATTATCTTGATCAGATCACTTTGAATACAATGGAACCTCGATCTATCGTTTCCAAATGTATCATTCAATTTATACAGTCCCAAATGTTTTACATTATATTTTGGTAAATAAAACCTACAGTCATCTTTCCTTAAAGTATTGTTTTCCCGTATTATTCATTCAAAAAGTTCAGTACTCCAGAAATTCCATCCTCAAATGATCATTTTCAAACTGGAATAGTAAAGCAGCGATTGTTGAACGTACAGAGTTCCTGTCACATTTGATCCGAGAAAGCACGACTCAAACTCTCTGTAGTTGCTGATACTTTTGGAGCTGCAGTATGATAACTGTTGTGATGAATGAGCCAGAGTTGCTGTTAGATTCAGTTTCGATGCCTATGGGGCAGTGGACGAAGACATTGTCACATGTGGCATTCAAGTGTTGATGAAGTATGCGACAAAGTGAATACTGGGGAGGGGAACATAGCAGAGGGGAAATAAGATGCAACAGCTGAAGTTGTGCCGATGTTTGCTGCAGTTCTGAGAGCATGTGAAAATGTATGAGCACATTCTATGCACATAACAAGATGGTATGGATGGTAGTGAGTTACAGAATGTGTTGAATTTGAAAAATTCGTTTTGCATGAAAAGAAAAGCAGCTAAGAAGCAAATGCCAGTTAATAACAGAAAACCCCTAGCCGATTAAACCAAAAAGTACTTTGGTTTAATCAGCCAACCTTTTTCAAAGAAAGTGACAAATGTTTTGACTTCTGTTGATCTGCTTTATTTATAGATGTTCAGGTCATCAGCATCCATTCAATTCAGAACATGAAACAACAGATAAATTTTGCATAGAAGCTTCTGCTATTAGGCTTTAGGTTCTTTTAAGTGCCGTAAATCTACAACATGGGACCATCACCTTTACTTTCCTTCTGAAGGAACCATACTTAGGATTTTTATGCCCAAAAAATCCATCAACCCCGGCTGGTATTGATCTGCAATCTTGGGTCTAGACCACCAGGACCGACAAGTGTAAAATACATATGTGGTAACATGTAAAATTGGCGCAAAATATAGTATTTGCTTATACACTGGTTTTATTTATTTTTGACCATGATTTATGCACTTCCCGTACCTATGGTTTCTCTGCATCCATCAATTTTTTAACCTGGTCCCTCCAAAAAAAATATATATATAAATAATAAAGTAGCAAAGCAATTTTATACCGAGATATTTCAAACCCATAGGTGATAAACAGTTACAGAAAATATTTTATAACGGAAACACATCTTATGTTATAAAAATTTGGGGTAGTTATATAAAGAAGTACATTGAAAGAGTCCAGAACATGAGCCCACAGAGGCCTGTGTAGGATGTTTTACTGAAAATAACATGTTTACTCATTATTTTTTATATGCATACAAAGCAATACTATTTGCTGTTATAAACACCCTTTGAAAAACAACAATATTCCTGAACAGAGGAGGAGTAGGAAGAAGAAGGAGGAGGAGGAGAAATAAAATAGAAAAAAATTATTACAGGTCAAGAACAAACACGATGATTACAAAGATCCAAATATACAAGAACTTCTATATAACAGATTACCAAATCATATTAAACAATTACAAGGAAATAAATAATTCAAATACAAATTGAAACACTATCTGATACCTGTATGTGTTATATGGTTAGTGTAAACATGGAGATCTACACATACCTCTAACCTGGGGGTTTATGTATGACAGATTCTGAGACAGAGTTGTGTCGGATTATTTATGAACTAGAATAATGTACAAGTTGATTGGAAATATTATAACACCTACTAATATAGAGTAGGTTGGCTTATGCATTTGTTTCCCTCTGAAATTATATTTAAGATATACTTACATCGCAGCCTTTCCCTGTGCAAGGACCACAAGTTCTTTAACTAATGGCATCACAGCCTGAACTGGTAACCTCAGAACAGTGTTAGTGATAAAGGCCTGGTCTTTTCTCAACAGCACTGTTTGAAGAATTTTCTTGTCCTTACTACGTAGACCCTATAAAACATCTGCATTATTAAAACATACCAGTCTTCACAAAATAATACATATTCAATTTACAATTTACTGAGATAAAAATGCAGCTCTCTCAAATAATGAAAACAAATGAATAACTATAAAATCATTTGAATATGTCATTTACACACTCTTTATGCTTCACTTACTTTATGAAGTATGGAACCAGTTTCGAAGACACATCATCTTCATCCTCAGCCAACTTGACGACTTCAGACTCTTGAATTGTCAAGATGGCCCAGGATGAAGATGTATCTTCGAAACCGGTTCCATACTTCAAAAAAGTAAGTGAAGCATAAAGAGTATGTAGATGACATATTCAAATGATTTTCTAATATGAGCCTCCACTGTGTTAGTTCCATATATCATTTTTAAAAAAGGACAACTTTTTAAAATATTTAATAAATGAATAACTGTTTTCTTGGAGATGTACACATATTTTATGAGGGCAGAGTGATAAGTCCGGTAAAAACTTCTTCTTCTTCTTTTTTTTCCATCTGGTCCAATGAGATTCAATTTTTTTTATTCCTTCAGATAAAAAATATCTTTTGAAATGCATTAATGAGTATTGACAATATAAATCACTATGTTGTGTATGTGTATATATATCATCTAGGGATGCTGATCATTTATAATAAAAAAGTTATATTATATTTGGTACTTTTTATATGTATGAAGATGACATGTCTATGCTACATTTGCTACATTTTCTTAATCTAAAGAATATAATAAAATAAGTTACACGTTTGGCATCATGGTTTTCATTAGTTTTTAAGCTTCTTCTAAAATTACACCATTGGGACACAACATGTAAAATATATTTATTTGTAAAAAAACAAAAAATGTAACCTTATAACATATGCAACTTTTCTCTTTAAAAATCAGATTGGGGGGGGGGGGAGAAACATAAATAAAGCAATGTTTCTCAGTCTATAAGTATAGTTTAAAATATCAATAAAAGATGCCACCACATAATGTATAATATATTAAGCTTTTCTCAGTAAAAATCAGGAGGGGAAAAAACCGGGACAACCCACTGGTAGGTCCTGAGGGTGTTTGGAGGGTTGCATAAAAAGTTATATTGTAGCATATAAATGCAATAAAAATGCCTTATAAATATATTTTTTATATTTACTTTTAAATAATTTAATTTCCTTACAATTTTAACATAATTTTTAACAACTGCCTTGATTCAATAATAAGTACAGTAACTTTATCAGGCATTTGTTGATTTTTAATTTATTTACAGATGCTCTTTAATATCTCAGGTCATTAGCGTCCCATTCAATTCAGGGCATGAAACAGGTGATAAATTTTCTCAGAGGCCTCTTCTTTCATGCTTGAGATTCTTTTTTTTGTTATAAATCTATAACACGGGACCCATTGCTTTATTTCCCTTTCGAAGGAGGCTATACTTAGGATTTTTGTACCTGAAAAAATCCATTGACCCTGGCCAGGATTGAACCCGCGATCTTGGGTTTATGAGGCAATAGAGGCAACACTAGACCACCAGGACAGACTTATCAGGCATTGATTATTCATTTCTTTCACTTGTATGGCACAAGCTATATGTATACCTGACTTTGTCCTTGTCTTGTAGAAATGCAATAATGCTATATGGAATGGAAACATGTACTTTTATATGATAACAATAATAAATTATAATCTAATTATTCATTAAATTTATGCCTAATTCTATATAAATCCATGCTTCATTTAAACTTTTTAAAACTTTTACATGAGTTATTTATGCTACAAACAAAACATATACATTATCCCATTATTGTTGCATGATCTTTGTTTGACATCTAGTGAATTTTATTTAAGTTTATAACAATGGATATGTGGCTTAAATTGGGGACATTAAAACGAAAAGCAAACTTGAGTAAAACAAACATTGCTTGGAGAGATGGTAAATCGTGTTCCTGCTTCATCTTCAAGCTCTCTGACACATAACAGCTTATCAGAAATGGCAGTCCCAACCTTCACATTAGTTTGATGAGTACAAAATAATTTAATAAAATTTTAGCAAGTGCTTAATTAGAATAATTCAATTGTTTTTAATAATAATGAGTGATCCTTTGAGATGCCAGAAAGATAGAACTTTATAGCACAGAGGTTATTGTACATATCTCGGAGAGGTTTGCTGTTATATAAGCAGAAAGGATGTAAGTTTTGAGTGGGCACTGCTTCCAACCTCAACAGCTTGCTGTCTTAGTGCTAATGTACATGATAGACAAAATGGTGGTCATGCCACAACAGTGTGCTGTGTGTAATATGGTATGCAAGATTTTCCAGTGTTGTTAAGGACCCAGCAAGCTTCTAGACATGAGTATAACTGTCATTATGCCCCTTTACATCAAGACGATTGTTAAGTGGTACATGTTCCTAACCAATAGTCTGACACTGACTTCACTCAGGTGGAAGGGTACATGATAGCAACATGATAGAGTAAGCCATTTGATAAGTCATGTTTCAAAGCCCATGGAAGTCACTCTACCACTTTCATTAGAGCATAGTACTCAATACACAACGTCAGGCAGTACATCAAGATGTGCCCATACCATATTCAATGAAAGCAAACAATGACATAGCTTAATTTGGCACCCATCTCAACTTTACTGTCATGATGCCTCCAGATTTTTTGTGTGGGGACATGTCAAGTCAACAGTGTATGCACAAAAACCCCAGAATGAAATTGATCTGTGACAGAAGATTAGAGTAACCTTTGAACAGATCACCCCAGAAATTGTGCTTGCCACACAGCACAATGTGTCTGCGTGGTATGAGTTGTGCAATCTGCAATGTGGTCATGTTGAATACTAATGAGAAAAAAAAATTATATATATATATATATATATATATATATATAATTCTTCTACACACTGTATACATTTCAATGTATACATCATTTCCTATTAGTTTCTTGTACTTATGATTTTACTTTTCTGACATTCCAAATGGATCATCATTTTACTTATTTAATTATGGTTCTCATGAAGTTTAATATTCTTCAAGATGCATCCCAGACTTTACAATTATTCTTCAGTGGAGGACACCAAAATTGATACCGCATGTGATAAGGATTCTGTAAGTGGTTTCTACACATTACCGTAATAAATTCAGATTATGCCTTGCTCAGTTTTAGGTTACAATGGGCTGCACTTTTGCTTCATTTATACCTTTGCATTCTTTGATTTTGGTAATTAGTTTGTAGATATGGGTTGATTCATGAATGAATCTTCATTTGCATGAATCCAGATACAGAATCTTAAGAATTGATTCCTCCACACCATAATTCAAAGAATTTGCATGTCTATGGATCGAAATATTCCGAACTTGCAGCTCAATTCTTGTGCTTGCTGCAGCTGTACAACACTTATGGCCATCAGCAAATTCTATTAAGTCCTGATGAATTATTCTAAAGCAGTATTAACTTGGTAATATAGACGCTAAATCAAATGGTAAAAACCATAATCTTTAATTAATGGCAATCATTTATCTGTTTCTAGTTCCATTTTTAATAAGAGGTAAAAGAATGCACTTTACATCAAAGGCAGTGATGAAGCATGAATTTTTGTATATGGTAGGCTGGGACATGGCATGTTAAAATTAATTTAAATTCAAATTTATGCTAAATACACTTATACCACCATATTATATTACATAATACTCAAAATTGCATTGTGGCTATCAATAACGTAAAAGACAAATTAAATTACCTGCAATATTCAAAATAAGTTCATGCTTTATGACTTAAACTTAAATCTGTTTGTGTCTATATAAGCTCAATTTCTGTGCATATACAATCACTCTTGAAATGAATTCTTGATGTTTTGTTAGACTTTTTACCATTCCTTTCAAGATACAGTACCTTTCCATTGGAGCTGTCAATTATGAAGAAATAGAGAAATGAAGAGTTACTAACATATCATACAATCTCCATGATCCCTTATGAACTAAATACAAATAAGAATGGGTTTTAAATAAAAAACAATGGTAAACAAAATTTACTGTTAAAATAAAATAATTACATCATTCTATATTACGATGATACGAACAAAAATAGCAAAACATATTTTAAACTGATATTGTCTGGATCCCAGTCATTCTACTTGGCTTAAAATTTTAGAAAATTCCAAAAGAGGGCAGATAGATCAAACAGGTTGAAACCAAAACTAGTCCATACAGTAAGGAAAACTCTATGAAAGAAACCCCTGTTCACCAGTGAATCAGAAAATCACTCTATGCTTGTGCAAGGCATGTTGAACCGCATTATTGATCATTTATCTGCATCACAGTCAGTGCACTAGTTCAAATAAGGAAATATTTCAATTCGTCAAGAAAAATTAAAACATACGAGCCAACACAGTAATTTTGGGTAGGCTCAACTGTACAGCCTTAATGGGAACTATAATGGAACCTCAATCTATTGTTCTTAGAATCATCATTTTCCGCACGTACCGTTTAATTTATAAGATCCAAAATGTTTTACCTTATATCTTATGTAAATAAAACCTACATTCATCATTCCTTGGAGTATGTTTTTCCACATTATTCATTCTAAAAGTTCAGTACCAAAGAAATTCTATGCTCGATTGTTTTCAAACTTAAATAATGAAGCAGCAATTGTCGTATGTACAGAGTTTGCATCACACTTGATCTAAGAAAGCGTGACTCAAACTCTCAGTAGATGCCAATACTTTTGATGCTACAGGATGGCTATGTGACAAATGGGCCAGAGTTGCCATTGCCATCAGTTATGACACCTATGAGAGGAAGCAGTGGATGAGGCCGTTGTCATACGTGGTGTTCAAAGTGTGAGATGAAGAGGGAAGAGTCGCAAGTGTTTTTGAAATAGGAGACGGGAGTGAGGAAGAGGGGGAAGAAGATGCAACAACCCAAGCCATGTTGATGTTTACCGAAACTCTGTGCTTATGACAATGAGTATGAATGGTAGTGAGCAACAGAATGCATTCAACGTGGAAAATTTGTTTCTATGAAAAGAAAAGCATCAAAGAAGTAAATGTCAGTCAAGTACCTTTTTTCAAAGAAAGTGACAAACATTTGGTATTTTGTTCATTTGTTTTATTTACAGATGCCCTTTAACTTCTCAGGTCATCAGTGTCCCATTCAATTCAGGACATGAAATGATCAAGAAATTTTGCTTATAGATCTTTGCTTTCAGGCTTGAGATTCTTTTACATGCCATAAATCTACAACATGAAACAAACGTTATTTTTACACCCAAAAATCTATTAATTCTGGCCAGAATTGAACCTGCAATCTTGGGTCTACGAGACAAGTATGGTTACCACTAGATTGCCAGGACTGATGACAGTGTAAAATATGTACATGGCAACATGTAAAATTGACACAAAATATGTATCTGTATATACTGGCTTTAAATATTTTTGAACATTATTTATGCACTTCCCTTACCTATAGTTTCCTTGCATACATCGTATTTTTAACCAGCTCCCTCCAAAAATGATGAATCAAGGTTCTATTGTACTTTAAAACTGACATTTCAGTTTGTTTGCTTAAGAAAAGAACAATCCAAGTTCTACAGAAATCAGCTCATGATTCAAAAGAATAGTAATGAAAAAATTGTGAGCAAATTGTATGAATTGATTTGCAGAGTATAAGTGAATTATTAGAACCAGCCCATCTCCTTTTATGCATTGTAGCTATAATTCAATACATATTCATCGGAGACTTCGAAGTTGCTGTTTTATCAACTGTTCAATATTACTTGAATGTTAAAATTTGAAACCAGCTCAGGACATGCTGGAGAATGTATGGTATTGGCATAAATGGTATTCAGATATTTCTCCCCTAAATTTTTAATAGTTACATAAAATAATGCAGGATTTCATTTCATAAACTGGAGAAAAAGTGCATCTTTTATAAAAGTAAATATGACAAAAAGAACATTTTATGGTTGCAATATAAAGTTGCCTTTGATGAACGATTCAAAAGTAAAGTCTGACAAGAAGTAAAATGAGGAATATGGAATTCTTATATAATTCTTATATAAAATACAGTAATTAAATAAAAATGAATTACGATGTTTTACATTCTTCAATAAACATCTATGTAATATGAATTTCAAATAGCACTCAAGAGTTGCTCCTTACTTGAACCAGCAATTGGGCCATGTTATCACCCCGAGGTGGCCCACTGGACTCTGGCTTGGTAAGGCTCAAATTTAAAAGCCTTTCTTCCATTGGCAAATCTGCTCCTGGTTTTCTACTCTTCTTGGCATGTGAAACTGCTGCTCCTAAAGGAGTAACATACTCTACATTTTCACTAGCCTCTGGAATTTTGACCTGTGGAAAAAGAAAGAAAAAAAAAACACACTTAAAATATTTTCTGGCAGATACAGGAAGCTGACTTAGATGTCAGGAAGAGGTAATATGATGCAACTGTTACCATCTGTGATATGTTTAAACTGTAAAGATTACTTAAAAGAAAAGCACTTTTAGTTTCCGTTAACATTGATTGCTCTAACTGGAACATGCAACAACAATTTCCTTTACAAGTTCTTTGCTTCCAATGTTCATTTCCATAACATTAATCTTTTATTTCTGATAGTTCATAGTAGCTTCCAAAGGTTTTCCAGATAATTAAATGAAATTTATTAACCTTGTCACAATATACAGAGTTTTAAATTAGTAGGCCTTGTAAAACAGAAGATTACAATAATTTAATCATTTTGGGTAATGTCTATTTAGTATTTCATTTTCTAAAGTATTACTTTAACAAATGTAATTATAACCAATGCTTTTACCCATATTCTAAATATTACAAACAACACAAAATAAAATCAACCTATTCTGAACTACAATTAATTTGTTAGGCGTTTGTAAAATTCCTTTCTGACAATGGATAGCTGGTTCATTTGAGAATAGGAGAGTTTTTAGATGCTCCCAAAGAGCATGTTATTTATCATTTCTATCATTTTTTCCTAGGTCATTCTATGAAATGAATCTCCTATTTTAATTCTTAAGAATTATAATACATACATGATGTACAATAACGTTTTCTTCAAAACACATGAATTCTGAAGTGCAAAGCATCTTTTGCAATTCTTCCATTGCTTATGTTTTTATTTTCAAAACTTGGCTTTTGGCTTCAACCACAGTTCTCAGAAGCTTTCATACCTTATATATATGGAGTGGTATATATATATATATATATATGTATATACCACTCCATTGTCAACAGCTTCGTAAGTACACTTGGAGTTTCATACCTTAGTTTTTACTTTTAAATTTCTGCCAAGATAACATTCATGAAAACTCATTTTCAGGCATATTTTAATCTATGCACTAAGCAGTATAGTTTGACAAAAATCTAAATTGTTTACTACTAGTTTATGTATGCATTACATGCATTTTTAACATTTAATTTTTATCAAATATAAATATATTTTTCTTAAATATAAATAAAGTAACAAATACCTTAGAAGCTGCTTCATGCTTTGGAACAGCTTTCCTGGTATCTTGTCTTACCAGAACCAACACTTTGTCTTGAAAACTGGGAACCTAGAAATAAAAAAAAAAATCATTAAATAGTCTTGAATGGTGAGAATTTTCACGGTGAAATAGAACAATAATCAAATAATTCTGATAAGGAAAGCATTCTTTTCACACTAGCCAGTAGTAGGACATTACATGCAAAGGAAGAATCAGACTTGAAAAATTCAGATCATGCTTGGGATTCAAACCATAGATCTTTAGCTGTACTGATGCTCTAACCAACTCAAGCTCTGTGTCCTCCAAGAGCAGACCCATGAACTTCTCTCTGGGATTGTATATATCCCAGACACCTCTCTAAGGTTTCCTCTACTACAAGAGATTTCCTCCTTAAGAGGTGACTTTTAATGCTATAAGTACTTTTTATCCAGGCTTCTAGTTTAACAACAAACTACAAAGGGGATGGTTTACATAGAAATAGTTATTTTTACACTAGTCAAATGTAGGACATGGGTGAGGAAAAAAAATCAGATTTGAAATATTTGCATCACAGCCAGGATTCAAACTACAGATCTTCAGTCTTCCATGTTGATGTTCGAACAAACTGAGCCAGTGTTTCCATCCAAGCATGGAACCAAAAATATATTCACTTATAAAAAGTGTGATATTGCATAATAAATTACCCAAGACACTATAGCATGCAATAGAACAATTTTAAAAAAAGAATTTACAAAATCTATAATACAATGGTGTCTAAGTATATAGCAGGCATTTCAAGCTCAGGTTTGTCCAATATAGACTGAGCAGTAGCTGGTAATGAAGCTAGCGGGTGCACTGGTTGTCATGAAATACTTATACATTATACATAAGCAAATCTATGCTCTTGTCTGCACTTATTACTAGACTTGATTTTTAGGTAAATAAATAACTTTATATAAATACATATTTTAAACATTTGATCTATCATTAATATAAATTCCTATTTTTCAGTTATTAGAACATAATTTATAACATTTTTGACTAGCATACTAGATCTTCCAGTTTATTGCATTTTTGATTTGTGCTACTTAAATGGGGAAGAACTTGTGTCTCTACCTTGTACGCTATTTACTCTTAATATAAACATCTGTTGCCCAAAATGTACAGTGTTTGCTATTTAGTGTTCTCTTTTCATATATCAGTTTGCAGCTGAAAAGGCAGGGATCCTTCTGGCAGAAATAGTTTGCATATTCATGATAACAAAAGAAAACTTAACAGTTTTAGTGGATCTACAGCACAAGTATTAGAAAATAAATTCATAAGTTGGTTTGGAAATAATAGTGAATTTCAAACTATGAATGTTAGACGGATATCAAGACGAGGATATTGATATGTGGGTGTGGTGAATGACATGCCCTGCTATAAATTTGCCAGACTGACATCTTGTGAAGTAAAGCATTCATTTTCCTAGTGTTTCATGATAATCGCCAGTCATTTGTGATGGACAACTTAAAGATGAATTTATTGTGTGTAATTCTTCAGCATTCAGCAAGGCATAGCATAATTTGCATAGTACAGCATATTGTTTATATTCACATAAAACAAACATAATTAAACATTTTTACTTTTTTATTACATTATTTTTAGCATATAAAATATAAACATTTTCCTGATATTTAGGACCTAAAAATTCAAGCCCTACTTATTGCTCACGTCAGAAAGTACTATACTGCAATTGAATAATTAGAAAAAAACTACACAATGCACTTGTGTAATGAAACTAAATGTAGCAGTTAGTAATGCAGCACAGAAATACACAAAGCGAATTCCTCCTTAATTTCTGCTCCATGCTAGGTACCACCACAGGTGGCAGAAGTTGTTATGGAGTGGATTCATGAGCAGAAGGTCTGCGGTTCGATTCCCACCAGTGCCATCCTCCCAGACTAGGGTTTTCTCCAGGTTTTCCTCAGTCCTCATAAATGGCAAATGTCAGGGAGGTAACTTAAACTTAGGCCTGGAACGTTTCCTTCCTAAAAATATCCTTTCCCAATTTATCATTACATTTCATATATTATCAATGTTCATTGCCTGTGGTGCCTCAGTAGTAAAAATGAAATGTTAAACACTATCAAAAAAAAAAAAAAAAAAAAGCTATGTAGGAGGAGCAAATGATGATATGTACGTTTTGCTCATATCTGGCCCATTTGAGACCCTGGGTATATAGGATACACACATTGTAAAAGGTATTTCAAATACATTTCTTTACTTACCACTTTTTCAAAAGTCAGGAATGGAGGAATACCATAAGCAATAAGTATTGCATTGTCTTGAAGTTGTGCTCCCAAAATGGGTATGGGTTGTACTGTATCTGCATTCTGAGTAGCCTCTGATGCTATGCTCACAGTTACCTTTGGTTTCAGAGGCTTATGGCACTTCCTGAAACATTACAACAGACTTTCTCTCTTACAATCACATTAGTTGTATTTTTTACCAATATTGTTAACCAGAAATTTAAAGAAATATATATTATTGCTGTTATATTGTTAAAACTATTATAAAAAGTTTAAAAATAATTACAGGTATAACTATGATATACAATTCCAGGTGTATATTTTACTATATTATTATGACAATCATATGATTTTGTGGACTTTTTTTCCAACTGCTTTGTTTTCTTGCTGTTTTTAATAATTTTGCTGCAGTATCCATTTCATGTACTTTTTGGATTAAAAGTGCATGTTTCTTTGTACTTAATGTATAAATTTTCGAATTTCATTTTGCCTACCCAACTGTACAAAGATTATTATAAAGTTCTTCGAACAAAACACACCGATATGTGGTTTTTAAAATTACTCCTATTTTCCAATACAGTTTTTTTCGACACTAATGCACTTTGTCCAGAAATTTTCCAAAGATCTTATCCCATCAAATAAGTCTGATTACTCCAGGCCTGCAAAATAGACCTCAACTGATGATTTAAGTTCTTTATCAGACAAAAATTGTTTTTCACAAAAGAATTTTCTCCATTTTAAGAACAGATGGAAGTCTGATGTAGTAAAGTCAGGAGATGTGGCTGAAAATCATACTCCAGTTCATTGATGATGCAATGTGAGGGTGAGCATTATCTTGTGGAAGATGACTTTCTATTTTGATAAAACTTGCCTTTTCTCATGTATTTTTGTCTTATAAAGGTCCAAATTCATTTATTTGGCTTATTTACAGATGCTTTTGAACATCTCAAGTCATCAGCATCCCATTCAATACAGGGAGTGAAATGGCCAATAACTTTTGCTCATAGGCCTCTTCTTTCAGGCTTGAGGTTCTTTTACAAGCTGTAAATCTATGACATGGCACTTACTTTCTTCCCAAAGATAATCAATTAGGTACATCTTTGGTTTCCCAGAAAACTGATACCATGACCTTCCTGGCCAATTTCACACACTTGGTCTTCTTTGGCAGTGGAGAATTGTAATTCTTCCATTGTTTCAACTGCTGTATCATTTCAGGTGTTTATTAGTGCATTCATTGGTCACAAATCCATGTATAGAATAAGTGGGATCTCTCTGCAAATGGATCAAACTCTGCTGAGAGATTTGCACTCTTAATTGGTTTTTGATCCCGAGTCTGTAGTTTGACATGAATCTTGCCATTTGTTCAAGTACACCCCTTGCCTCAAAATGTGAAATATGTGTCCCCATGAAATGCCCAGAGTGCAAGTAATTTCGAACACCTTCACTTTACGATCTTCGAGAACCATGTTGTGTACCTTATCGATAATTTCTGATGCTGTAACAGATTTTAGTCATTCACTGCATAGATCATCTATAGCTGTTTATACCCCTTGGAAACAGTTGAAAATGATACTGCACAGTTCCCTAGAGTGTCTGTGTTTTTAATGCATTTTTGTTACCCTTCGTTACCAAGTACTTAATAACTGCATGATATTCAATATTTGCCATTTTCCCATATATATATATATATATATATCTGCACTGCAACAAACAGCAACAGATATTATGATTCTTGACAATTCATTTCTTATTACACAAATGTTTCTATGGAAAACAACAGGTTTTGATATCAAAACTGATGCTGCAAACTGTGGGTCATCCCAAGAACTTTTCAAATGACCCTCATATGTCAGTACATTCTTTGCAATTATTTGATTATTCTTCAATGGCATTCTGAATTTATTGTCCTGCCAAAAGATAAAAGCGTTTTCTTTGATTCAAGATGCTTGTGTCTTTTACATATTTCTGTCGGTATTTTATATTGGTTTTTCTATTAGCCCTTTTTTGTTGATACATGGCTTCCAGAATATACCTTATCGCTTGCTAAGGTTTTGCATCTCAGCAGCTGGACATACTAAAAACGACCGCATGTTATACTAAATGCACACCAAACTCATATTTCCAGATCATAAAAAGGGGTTCCTTGTATACAATTTGGATTTTCAGAGCAAGAACAGCAAGTGCAAAAAGGACATTTTGGTGGAACCATACATCTGAAAAAAACATAAAATTTGTGGGTCGATTAATCCTTCAGCCACCGATGAAAGAAACCACTGACAACAATGTACACATTCTATAGGATCACCTTATTATTGACAATGGACACATGTACACTTGTAAGATTTAAGTTTTAACAAATTTGTTGCATATGTGCAGAGAAGATACTGAAACCCCAACTTGTTGAATATTGGTTGGGATTTTATTGGCAAATATTCAAATTATGAACCACTTTGTTTAATTTGTCTTCTGTTAAAACTACATCTTTGCATTTGTTTCTTGTTTTGCACTGAAACAGCAGTATAAAACTCATTCACAAGACTATGAAATGCTGTTCTGAAAGAAGGCAATTGCCCAGGGAACTTCTAAATAAATTTCTCATTAATGTGATGAACTGACACATATTTATAACAACAATTACACACAAAAATATGTTACTTAAAGTCTTCGTAACTGAATGTAGACTGATGACTACTTGAAAGTTCAAGGACAGGAGGGTGGGCGGGCAGGCAGCAGTAAGTGAGTAAGTAAACTAGCCTTGGCCAAGATGCAATGCCCCATGCGAGTGGTGAGGACATATTTTGGAAGCCCAGTATGCTATTCTTTTAGCTATTCCTCTTTGCTGAGAGGTTTGTTAATTAACCTATCTGTTAAGCTGTGAAATGCTGCACTTTGGTGTAATATAGGGTTGAAGCTCTACCTTTTTATGTAATTTTGTGTGTGTTAGTTTTCTGTATATCCTGGTCTTTTCTTTTATAATTATTTTCAAATCTAGGAAAGGCATTAGGCCCTCTATGGTAAAAATTTAGTAATTTTTTTTTGTAAATGAAACAATGGTAAAAAAAGGTAATAAAAATTAATTAAAAAATACAAAAAACAGAAATACACAATAGCCATAAGCACTTTAAAAATATAAAGTAAAAAGTTTTCATGCTTTGATAGACTATATGCAGAAAGATATCCAAAGAACAAACTTTCTGATTGCTCAGAACAAATATAGTTTAAATAGGTTATTGAAAGCATGCATAAAGGTAAAACTGAAAAAAATAATAAATAAAGCAAATAAAAATATTTGCAAAGAATTAAACAGATATATTGAGCAACAAAACAAAAATCAAATACAAGAGCAAAAGTGCCTTATAGAAAAATCTTATAACAAGAAACAAAAAATATTTATAACATCAACATTTTTGGTCAAAAATCATGAACCAAATACAGAAACAAAGGCCGCACCATGGCTCAGTGGTTGGACCACTGGCCTTCTGTTTGCAAGGCCCAGATTTCATTCCAGCAACTGTGTGGGATTTGTGGTGGATGAAGCGACACTGAGCAGATTTTCTCCAGGTACTCTGGCTTCCCCTGCTATTCATTCCACTACTGCTTCATTAGCATCTCATCCCCATCTTCACATCAGTTAGCATAATGTAATCCATTGATTTTGGGTGCATATGTTACAAGTAGATTATGCTACTGCCCTCTTGTTCCTGTGTGCAGAACTCCAATGAGCAACTAGCAAGCCAGATGGCTTTAGAACTCACCCAGATACAAAAACAAAATTATTAAAATCAGCACAAAAACTGTGCAGAACTAACCATCTGGGAAAACAATGTTTCTCACAAAAACAAATGTGCAATGAATTTTGAGATCCTACCAGAAAATGACCTCATCTAACAAATCATAAAAGGGTGAGGAAATAGCAATGGTGAAACAACAGTTGGAGAAGGCAACTGAAAATGAATGCAACTACATTTGAAACATGTTCAGAAAATAAAAATATTAGTTAAGTTCCAGTGTAAAAATCCAACCAATTAAAGCAATTTAAACTATTAAAAGACTACTAAAATAATAAACAAATTGAATAACACATTGAATAAAATAGGTTAAAAGTAAATTTTGCAATCCACGGAAATATTTCAAACAGACATTTTTTGTTGTAAAAATTAGTTGGCACAAAAATATTTAATGAAATAAACTCTTGAAACTATATGAAAATGTCACGGTCCTTTACTAGAAACATGTTAAGTTATGGCATTATCAATACCAAATTAATTAAGCATTCCTTCCATCCTATAACACTAAAAAATGAAAACAAACCCATTAAGCTGATGTCTGTATAAATGAACAACTCCACTCCTTGTTACAGCAACCATAGTAGATGGTTCACCTTCACCACCATTGAAAACTGAGATGCATGTTGCCACATCTTCCATAACAAAAGATACAACTGCATTCTTATCTCTGCTCTGGGACTGTAGAGACCTGTATGGCAGAAATTTAAATACACTTCATTAGTCTTGTTTTTACAACCAAATGTGCAGATAATATTCTGACAAATGTTTAGATAATATGAAGCCATATAAGTTTCCCCATTTTTTTAACTGTGAAAAATAATCTGTAACAAGTAATTCAGTGGGCCACGGCATTTTGTTCGGTTGTGCTGCCAGCACTCAAGCAATTTAATGCACTTGCACATACTAGTAATGGGCATACTGAATGTTTGTTACTATTGAATGGTAAACGATAGTGAAAGAATATAATCAAATGTTTTCATTCGAATGACTTTTTGTTAAATGCTTTATCCAGTTATAAGCATTAATATGCTTTGATATTAATAAATATGACCTGCATATGCAGTGGAACTAATATAACATACCTAACATTTATTATGAAACAAAATGAATGACTTTAAAACTAGTATTGACATATTAATATCTAAGAGAAAGTCATGGATTCTGTACTGTTAATTGCACTTTATAGGCATTACAATAAAGAATTAAGCTCAGAACAAGACTGCTGGAATTAATTGAAGAATAAACTATGCACTCCATTCTATCAGATTAAAAATGTCTTATTTAATAAGTTATGACATTAAAGTAAATTAAACCTTATGTACATCAGTGTTTATTAATATATAATTACATATTTAAAAATTGCATCAATTAGGCAAGTTTCACTTATCAGAATTTGATATGTCTTTTTAAAACAATGATTGTTGAGGTGAATTTCGAGAATTAGATTAGATTAACTTTAACTACCTAATATAATTTTCCAACTAAGGTATATAATTTATTTGCGAACAAAAATGCAGTTTTTGAATCTTTACCAATTATGTAGAACAGTTGGAGAAAAGTTTAATTTCCATTATTTCACCGGGTTAAACATTTGTCTTTTACAATTTACAAGTACCCTAAATTTGAATGGCACTATTTCCATTTATACACGCATTATATTTTAATATGTTGTGATTTTAAATTTAGTGTAATGAAGATAGAGATGTAGACTTTAATATAAGATAAAAATAAATAAGCTTTCAGCAGTATTCTCCACTAACTTAAAGAATATCCTTAAGCACTTAAATCATAAACCAATTTCATATAACTATAAAAATTTGCAAAATTTTCTGTCCTTAAAATTTATCTAATTGTCAAGAAATTATTTAGTGTTTACCATTTCATTTTTTATTCTAATATTTACTAATTTTTAATTACTCGAGTTTTGTACGTTGTTTTCATTTTAGATTGATTCATATAATCCATCAAGACCTGTAAAGATAATGACATTTTCTATATTTACACATTTTCTTAAAAATTAAGTTTTGTTCAATAACATAGAACAGCTCGTACATCTTGTACAGCTTTGAACAATGATGATAGTATGTAGTAGTTAAATAAATAAATAAATTCGTTTCAAAATTTTTAATAAGAAAATGACTAAAGCTAAATTAATAATGAAGATGTTGATTGTGATACAAGCCTGTATCATACCTATAGGGCAAGGGCCTCCTACTATAATAGAGTTGGCTCAACATCATTAAATATTTGAAAAGACATTTAAAAATACCCGGGCAATATCTTTCAAATTATAAAAATGCATGTCTACCCAAATTAATTCTCTGCTCTTATGAGAAAACAATGAAAAATCAATGATTGCCCAGCTGCTTGGAGGGATGATAAATTATCAGAAACATTATTGGCTTATAGAATTTATTGAAAATTGTGCCATTGCTATCTATCATTATACGTTATTGTTCCCACCTCCTGTTATTGCACATCAGCTAGCTACAAATTCAGTTGCATATGCACTGCCAGGTAACACTACCATTGCCACATCCAAGAAAACATGTTTTGGTAATATACAATAGGAACCATAGAATCATATAACAACTAATGAGGAATTCACTCAAATTTCACTAGTTGTTGCACTTACTTAGATATGTTTCAAAGACTGTTGCTTCATCAGAATGTTCTGCTGTCAGCTTCCCATAGTGGTATTACTATGTTGCTCTGTGGATTTTATGAACTTTGTTGTTTGGAAGATCAAAATTAACTAAATTTTCCTCATAAAAATTAAATGTTAATTTGAACTTGAACAATGAAGCCAATAATTTTTAAAAAAATTCACATTATCATTAATAGGCTACAAAAAATTTTTACATATTAATAAAGATTTTAATATCAGGTTCCCACAGATCAACAAATTTAATGTTAAAAACCTATTGATAGACAAAGTTAATGACAGTATTCCACAAGAGACAAAAGCAGGTATTTACAAATTAAACAGTGCAGAACGTGAAAAAATCCACATTGGAAAAACAAAGAGAAACATAGGCACACGATTAAAGGAACATTTCAGGAACTTAAAATACAAACAAACAAAGAAATCATTTTTGGGAAGAAAATCACGACATAGTGAATAAAGCAAATTGTTAAAATCAGTACAAGGACCTACAGAATTGGCAACTTGGGAGAAAATCTACATCTACAAATACAAAGACAGCCTAATGAACTTTGACATTGCCAGGGATGAAAACATAAACAACAAAACAACAAGTTTATCACACAGCCACCAGAGCAGAATACAGTTTTCTAGGGCTTAATGAATTATCCGACAGTTGACTTTTAGCTTAGCTGATGATGAGAACAAGATGTTCTTGAAATTGGTTCTATATATTATAGCAAGTAAGTGAAGCATTAAGATTGTGTAGTTCAATTAAATCATACAATAATAAATTTTTCTTGTTTTCATTTATGAATATATTTTCCCACACAAATAATTCTGTGTGGGAAAATATATTCATAAATGAAAACAAAGAAAATTCAGTTAATTTTAATCTTCCAAACAATAATAGCCTCATCTCAACGTTCATAAAATTCACAGAGTGACATATTAATATCACTATGGGAAGCTGACAGTGAAACTGTGCTGATGGTGAAGGCAAGAGCCTTTGAAGCATGTCCAAATAAATGGAACAAAACCAGTGAAATTGGAGTGAATTTCTCATAAATAAGCTGTTATATTATACACTGTGAAAATCCCCGCTATTTAAATCTACAATAGAAGCATATTTGCTATTGGTTCTTAGGGGAATCAAATAAGATTGAATGAAATTGTTTGGTAAAACAAATGAAACATCGAATGTTTATATAAACAATCAAGTGATATGGTATAATAATTTGAAAGTTTTAATTTGGATTAACCATCATTAGTGCATTCTATCACGTGTTTACAATTGAGTTATTGTGATTAATTAAACTGGTTTAATTTTTAGGATTTAGAAAATTACCAAAGAGATAATTTGCAGTGATTCATAGATTGATACCCAATCCTTTTCATCAATATATTATTTGGATGCAAAATGCTCTTAGAGAAGGCACATATTATAATGGTTCGAAGCTTTTTTATACTTAAAATCATGAGCAAATACCTCTCACTGTCAAAAACTTGATCTTTATTAAGTTTACATGATTATCTAACAATTCAATTTTGGCAATAAATGATTCCAGAGCAAAGGAATGTATTATTACACATACTTAATATATATGTTTACTAGGCAAAATTGCAACCACTAAAATACATGAATTGATACTGCTAAGTGCAATGTTTCGGAGGCTCAGGTATACAGGCTACTGGCATTGGCACTCAATTCTGATTTCCATCATGTAAGAAATGCAAAAGTACATTTCACGAGTTCTGTATAAGACAATAAACTAAAGTACAAATAAAAAGTGGATAACCAGAGTGCATCAAAGACCCCATTTAATGCTCTGAGAATTTCTTAATTTTTCCTCCTCAAATACTGTATATCCTGTATTAAAGAGGATATCTGGCAAGTCTATTGATTGGACAGTGCTATACTGGTTCTTTGAACAGGCAACCACAGATTGCTTGCTTGTCTAAGATCCATCTACAATCTTTAAAAGTTTCCCATTATGAGGTATTAATTCAAAGTTATATGTAGCCAGTGCCTTCTAAATATTTGCTTGGACATAGCATCCATGCTGCACTTATACAAATTGACTTTAATAATGTTGTATATGTTGATGGTCTCAGTACGTTTTGAAAAGGCCATAGACTTGGTTCTCATGACACTTAAAAAGATCAACATACTCAAAATGAATAAATACTCAAAATTTAGGCCAATAAAATCAGTGCCATCTAAATTTCCCTCATTATATCTATTAAACATTTTTATTCTTAGCTTTGAAAAAGTGTAACAGTATGTGTTCCAGAGGGTGCAGACAGAAAATTATTACTGATGCCAGTGATATGAACCTACTTGCAGTAGAGAAATAGTTGAATCGCTAAAGAACACTTTCTTTACCTACCAAGCACTGAGAAGTCGATCAGATCGGGAAGAACTGATGAAATACATATCCCCACAGCCTGGAACTAGTGTGAGGCTTGTAACTGCAGAGGCATGGCCAGTAAATTTGCGCATCAACTGTTTGTTCTCTACATCCCATAGTGCTATTGCATTGCCAGCTACCAGAAGTGTCTTCCCCTCCGGCAGTACCAGGAGGCAGGTTATTCGTTCTGTACCACCTTTCCATTTGCTATAAAAAAAAGAATACATTTTAAATATTAAGCAATTTAAGTAAGTCTCTGAAAAAACTTTTTACAATTAAGGTTAACATACAGTTTGTTAACACTGTAACAAAAGGTGAATAAGAAAGCGCAAGCTCCTTAGATATTAATATCAAATCATCCAACGATTACTAAAATATCTTTTAGCAGTATTTAAATCATTAACAACACACAACAGCAAACAATTCCATGTATATAATTACATGATTACCAATTAAGAGTTGTCAAAATGAGTAACAGCTGATCTAGTATTTAAATTTATTGAAATGTTAAGAAAAATACAAACTACAAAGGGGTCTCCACCTACCTGGCCCAGGCCTCACAATTACAAAAATGTTTAATACAATGATGCTTTATACTAGCACCTTTATGTAATTCTAAATAATTAAAAATGTACAAAATCTCCACCTTGACTACTTCAGATCCCAAAATTCCAAGGGACAAGGTTCCAACCAAGGGACCAAAATAAAATATTTCAATTACTCTATCTATACCATTATTTTATCAGCTAGCTACAGTCTCTATAAACTACCAATCACTTTATTTCTTAAATATCTACTATAAAGCTATGATTAACACCTTAAACTATTCATCCACAATACAATGCAATATTCCTGATTATTACCCAATTCAAACAACTTCAGGCCATAAATCTAAATCTCTAAAATCAAAGATCATTTATTTATTAATCACCCATACCTATTTATTTATAACTTTATACTCTATTCCCCTAAATTCCTTAATTGAGATTTGTTCCTAAAATGTTCTTTACTGCTATCTCAGATCTTATACAAACCCATTTTACTTTGATCAACAGACTCCCCCCCCCCCCCTTCTCTTGTTTCTGAACATTCAAACAGAATGTGAATGGCATTTTCATTACGCCTATACATTGGACATACACTCTGTTCCAAATTTGTTCTAATTCCCTTTAGTCTCCTTATTCCTAATCTAAACCATGCTAACCCCTCACTCTCTTTCTTATTACATTTATCAATAACACCCTCATTCTTACATTTCTCTTTCAATTTTTAATATAGCAGCAAGGAACTTTTGTCTCTTATACGTGTCTATATCCTCGAATCTGATTCTAATCATTTTCCAAAACCCATTCAGCAAATAATCCTTTCCTAACCAATCCTTCCCTCATCACATTACAGTTCATATGCTTCTTTCTCTATCCAACTAGCTTCTCTTAAAATGGATTCCTGAAATTTTAAACATTCTTTCAAAATATGACCATATGGCATCTGTTGTACTCTAAACCAATACTTTAATACTCTCTCCATCACCCATCCTCTTATCTTACCCTCTCATGTGTAAGGCTAAGATTTTGGAATCTGAGTTAAATAAGAAAAACTTGAGGCTATGGCCAAAGCTCAAGCCTTGGATCTTTGGTTTACTGTGCCAATTCTTATTCTAAGTTATCTTGCTTTTTCCAACCCTACTACAAGAGGCAATTTGAAACCTTCAAACTATAGCTTAGGCCTCATAATTAGCCCCAATAGTGCGGAACAATGTCTGGTAATGTTTGGGAATAGGTCATCTTATTCATTGCTTTTGTTTTCCAGAGCTGTCACTAGGGTGCAAAGCATGAGGTGGGTTTGCAAGAGTAAAACCACCGGAGCAATTCAAAGTTAATGTTCATATGCTCAGGAACTTGGAAAATTCAAGTGTTTGTGACATTGTTGGGGAAAGCACATTTTTCTTACTTTGCAAAATGGGGATATAAAAGGAATAAGCGCAATTTCCCAGAGGTATTGTCGTAAGGCTAAAGGCAATTATCATGTGAAAAATTTGTAAATTATATTGTTTGTTTTTGAGTGTGCATAATTTTTGTAATATCATCATCAACAAGTAATAACATTATTTTCAGTCAGGAAAGAAGTACATGGTCACCTAGAGGGCAGGAGATTTAATGGCCAGAATCAAAATAGAGGAAGAAAAGATCAACTAGTTTGACCTTGTCAGTAGATTGGGGGACACAATTTAATCAGCTTGATATACTGTCTATGCTGTCACTACTATTTACAGCCCATGTATTATATTCCTACAAAGTAAATAAAATCTTTAAATTTAATCAATCATAAATTACACAAAATAAAACAGAATGACAAAACTTACACAAATAAATAACTACCTTTTCAGAAATAGTGGCCAATTGCGAATATAGCTAAAATATTCCATAGTTACCAAAGGCTTCTTTTTTTAAGTGAATGTGCCCTTTTTTTTTTTTTTTTTTTGTGCTTGTTTCCTGTAATCCTGCTCTCAGCATCTTTTGTCAATATCTAGCAGTAGCCTGCAAATATGGTACAGTTCCACTGAACCTGATAGTTTTCAATTGTTGAAATTTCTTATGGAACCACTAACTTATGCTCTTCATTCACCCTGTGCTGCAGTTTTCTAGGAAGAAATCTAGATGAGAATGGAGAAAGTGCATTTGGATGGACATATTGCAGTCTAAGCAATACAAGCTCAGTATAATTTCCAGCCATGGAAATTTGTCTCTCAGGTACTTGAAAGTCTTTCCATCCCCTTTACAAAGTATTTCTAAGGGCTGAGTTGGATGTATGAAGGGGGGAGAAGAACTTTTTTCAATGAGCTAGGACTGTGCTGGACATTCTCTTTATAGAGGTTTTAAACTTATATTTTTTCTTTGTGGTATACAATATAATTTTGAACCATAACTTAAACTGAAGAGTAACTTTGAAAGTTTCAATTCTACATATGCAGATTTTGTTTTACAGTCATGGTAATAAAATAAGACAACTAGCATGCAAGCATTTTGCCTTGGAAATCGTAAAACATAATCCAGTCCAGAGGGCATATAGGAGAAGATTTGGTCTCAACGCCCCTTCTTGTAACAACATTTGTATGTGATACCATCAGATCTAAATGACAGTGTGTCTCTGTAAAGGAAAGAGTCCCAGACGAGTGTGTCAGATGAGAATGTGTAGAGTCAGAACAATTTTCATGTCCAGTTCTAAAAAATCTAAGGGTGGACAATTTGAGAACTAACAACTCCACCAATGATGGTGTGGAAGGTATTAATAAAAGATCTTCAACAGAGACCATATCTTCTGCAATTGCTATAGGCCCCTACATAAAGGCAAAACTTTCTCATAGTTGGATTAGTTGTAATAGTCCGGATGCCTAGGCTTTTCCCCGTTGGCCTCTGAGGTCCCTAAATCTGACCCCCCTGTGAATTTTTATTGTGGGGGTACACAAAGATCATGTATAAATGCTGCCACCGGTACCTACCTGAGTTTAGATGGAGGATTATTACAGCAGTTGGATCAGTTACACCAGACATGCTAACATCAGTGTAGCAAGAAATGGAGTACTGCTGGATGTATGCCATGTCACAAATGGACTCCATATTGAATGTTTGTAATTTATTATGGTAACTTCCATAGTTTTTTTTAATTGCAGTTATGATTCAAAATTATATACCACAGAGAAAAAAATGTAAGTTTAAAACCTCTATTATCATTTGTGTACATCCTATATTGCAATCACTTTCAGGTCTCCACAGATTTTCATTGGGATATTTGTACTTAATTGCTTTCAAAAATACTTTATTGACGTATGTTTCCTTCATATGAACAGCATGGTCTACAGGAATTGAAAGAAGTATTGCCATTGTATTACAAAACAGCTTTTAAACTAAACTTTTAATGAGTCTACGAATAGCCTACAGTCCTGTGGTTTGTGTTTCACATTCAAAAGTCATAAATCCATTCATATTACAACAAGCAACTAGATCATTAAGGGTTTTAAAATATGGAAGCAAATCTTTCTACAGACTGCTATAGACTGACAATTTAACATTATGTTCTAGAAGAATCTATTGTCTTAACCTAGAAGTTCAGTTTTGTCTTTTGCTAGGTCCAGTTCTCAAATTAAACCTGTATGGCTCACCCAGTGTCTCAGTAAGGTACAAAATCAGAATTCTGCGCCAAAGACCCAGGATATGGATCTGATGTCACCTTCATATTGTGTTTATTTTTGTCCAGAATGTATTCATTTGGAAAGTTATGGTACAGACAGATCATTACCATGTGGAACTTGTTGGATAGCTGATGGAATGTTGGGGTGTTTCATGCTCAACTTCTTTCTTGATTAATAGGAGGTACCATGCAGAAATAGCTGTTATCTACATTTGTCACTCTGGAATATCTAGCTATCATTTAACAAACGCTTGTGCAGCTATCCACAGCAATCATCCCTTAAATGGTTCCTTCAGGAACCATATGTCACAAAAGAGCAGTAGTTCCAAGTGATCAAATATCCACCTTCAGTGCTTGTGCAATTTTATATGGGCTTGCAGCTTTCAACTGTAATCACAGCGTCAACAGCTCCTCTAGAAGTCACCAAAAATATCACAAATGAGCAAATAGTATCATTTGACCTCACAAAATTATCAAATTTCTAGTGTGTGTCTGTGATTTCCATGCTTACATAGTCTTTGTGAAAACCTTCAATTGACATTTACCTAAAGTATTTCAAACAATATGATGGCACATTCAGTCTATTATGCTGATATATGACTAATGCACTTGATCCAAATATAGTCCAGCCTTTATAACATGTTACCTGACTGGTATGTGTGAAATTGGTGATATCATCCAAATTAATGTAGCTGGGTACTTAACATTACTTTCTATTTTGCTATTTTGTTCTCAGTCATTGACATGTATATTATGAATGACTGTAAACTTGCAGTTAGAGGCAATAATAAAGCTCAAATTAATTTCACTGGTAATTAATTTGTCTTTGTTCTTATGCCCACATTACTGCTTTGTTACTATTATTTATTTACCTTTAGTATTTACTCAACCACTGTATAGATAATGGCAATGTCTTTCACCTCCTCAAAAACTTCACCTCCACATTCCTTTAGACAGATTAGCTTATCATTTACATTGTGAAGCTTCCATAATGCTATATTTAAGTTTACCACTGGATACTTGTAACCACAAACTCTGAACTATAATATCTGCACTCATTCTCCTTTACTTAAACTTGCTATAATAATGTGTACACTCATTTTGTCGTTAAGTTTTTACAAATTGATACATTTTGGTTGAATGGTGCACCTATAAGGAAGTATGTAACATAGCAAACATATTATGAGTAGAAAAATTGATGATCAATTAGGTCTAGTGTACCTTAGATTCATTAACATGCAACATTCTCTTACCTTTTGACAGATTTGTCTTCTATATTCCATTCTACTACGTATCTGTCTTCCCCACATGTAAACAAATTACAACCTGTTCTCCAAGTGACACCAGTAACTGCAGAACCGTGCCCCCCATCTAACTGACTGACAACACTCGCACTTGTTACACTATATAAAAACACACAGCCAGACACTGTTCCCAGCACCACAACATCACTCACACTTTCTAATGATTTTCGTTTCTTTTTCTTCCTCGCCGAAGAGTGCTGCAAAAAGAAATTGAATCAAAGTTAAGGTGAAGAAAATACAGTCAACGTTCTAACACCATAGAATAAAATCATTGCTATGTAGGATTATTAAAAAATAAATATTACTTTGGTACTGCAACCTATTACAGAAAATTGCTGTAAAAGGTAAACTGCGCCACATGGAATAGCACATGGCTTACCAAATTCCTTGACGATATCCAGCTGATACAAGTGCACGGAGAGGACAGGTGCAAGTTAGGTGTATACTCTTGCGTTAAAATTCCGGTTTCTGTTTCCCATATTTTCAATTTGCCATCATCACCACAGTGTCCAAAATATTTTCCATCTTCTGAAAACGCCAAACATCCTGTACCCGCCATATTGAGTTTATTTTACCTTATCGGCTACACGTGCATGGTCCAACAAATAAAATCACGAATATCCTTCGTAGGTTCTTGAGAACACTTTTATTAGCAATTGTTGTTGTTTAGAAAAGAATTATATCACTTTTTGCTTTATAAACTATCTCATGGCCTGTATATTTCAATACACCGGTTCCGTACTTTCATTCTCTCTTGTAGAAACAAAACACAATCACAAGCAGCCATTTATGTGATGGTTTGGACTTGGATAAGGTCAGGCTTGCACCAGAGAGTACAGTAATTTTGCATTAGTACTAGCTGCACTCACAAGTGACGCTGATGAGCATAAAAATTTAAACATGATTGTTCTTCCTATTTATAGACATATACGTCTTGGTATTTTATAGGCAGAAAGCTAAAACATATTTATGAAAGAAAATATGTTATAAAAGTTAAAATTATACTATATTAAGAAAATAAGATTGTTTTATGATGTCCTCAAACATCAACTATATCTCTTCAAGACATCAAGTTAGCTCTTCTCTTGTGTTCCCTCGAAGCGAAACCAGCAAACATTCTTGTATAGACAGTTATACCATATCTGCCATTAAGATGTATCTCCCTCCCTCTCAATTAACGCTGAGAAAAATTCCATCCTTATGTTATATCATTCCCCTTTGCATTATGTCAATCCTGATAGTGTAGTGGTAACCATACTTGCCTTCTAAACACCAAGATCGCGGGTTCAATCCCGGCCAGGACCGATGGATTTTTTCGGGCGTAAAAATTTCAAGTATGGCTTCCTTCAGAAGGGAAGTAAAGCCGTGGGTCCCGTGTCGTAGATTTACGGCACGAAAAAAAAAAAAGAATTTCAAGCCTGAAAGAAGAGGCCTCTGAACAAAATTTGTCGGCATTTTCACGTCCTGAATTGAATGGGACGCTGAAGACCTGAGATGTTAAAGAGCGTCCGTAAATAAATTAAAATATACCAAACACTTGCATTATCATCTAAAATGCTTTTATCTATGCTTTTATAATGTTCAGTATGATATTTGTGGTAATAGCGCTTGATGTTTGATTTATAAACGTCCATCATAATTTTGGAGCATAACAGACATCTAACATCATCACTATATACAGAAGAAAACAAAATTGTACCTCCTACTCTTTCTTAAATACCTACATCCGCACAATCATCAATAATGTTAAGCCAGACATGAATTAACTATAAGTACAATAATCAAATAACTGCAATCGAACTATTAGGAGGGGAGTCCTGAACTCCAAAATTTATAATTTGCTCTAGCAGCACCAATATTTGTTTCTTCATAACATAATTCAGTATATACCATTTAAATAAAATAAGAAAAATAGTTACCGAAAATTAGGGAATTTGGACTATTAGGAGTAGGGCCATACTTGAAAACCGAACTTTAATAAGCGCCCCTGTGTTTAATTCTCTCTATATTGTTTTAAAATAAAAGGGAAAATTAATTCATCATATAAGCTGTGTTTATAACAATGCTTATGTTTTATATTTAACAAAGGCATCCTCGTGAAGATAGCAAATGTGAAATATCAATCTAACATGTGTTTGAGAACTATATTTACATGTAACAGCGCTCTGTAATAACCTTCAGAAAATGTTTTCGTTGCATGATTTTAATACAATAGCATTTATATTAAATTTCAAAGGCATTACACAATGTAACTCGAAACGTTCTGTTATTTCTCTCTATTTTAGTGAATGTAAAGATGATATCAAGGGCTCAGTTCATAAACATGCCTACATTAAAATTTTTTGAAAATATACAGTATAGCTTTGTTTATCAATGGTCATACATTTCATTTAATTAATGGTATACCATTCATGTTGTGGTTTAATGTCAGTAGTAGTAGTAGTAGTAGTAGTAGTAGTAGTAGTAGTAGTAGTAGTAGTAGTAGTAGTAGTAGTACTAGTAGTAGTAGTAATAGTAGTAGTAGTAGTAGTAATAGTAGTAGTAGTAGTAGTAGTAGTAGTAGTAGTAGTAGTAGTAGTAGTAGTAATAGTAGTAGTACCAGCAGCAGTTGTAGTAGTAGTAGTAGTAGTAGTAGTAGTAATAATAATAATAATAACAATAATAATAATAATAATAATAATAATAATAATAATAATAATAATTCTAAAATGTGGTATCTCTTTTGTAATACAAATATATTGCAAGAATTCTAATTTTGTTCCCCGTATACCACATAGCTGGTCATAACTTATTTAATTTATTTTCTAATAAGGCCTAATTAGGATTTTATATTCATTTTTAAAGTTATTCAACTCGGCGAGTAATTCGCTTAGTTTACGCAGCTCCTACGTGACGGACTTTTTAACTCTTCAGCATATTCTCCTTGAAAACTGGTGTATTTCTTACAGCGATACTTTAACATAACTACTTGTGGAAAAAAAGTTTGCATTGCGTTGGATTGATTTGCTTGATTTAGTAAGGACGGAAGGGGATATTTCGGTATTTCAGCCTTGCCTACGATCCCATAGGGGACAGCTGAAGGAAGGGACAAGAAAATGGAAGTCACTCGGCAGCCAGAATACAGGGATAGTAATGGACATACGGGTCCCTAAATATGTTTCCAGATAGAAGACTCCGAGGTTGGTTGAGTCCCTTCCAAGAAGTTTGAGCCCCTCATAAGAGCCGCTTCTATACCAGACGCAGGGAAGAATGTTTTCAAAGCGCAAGCCACGGCACTCCGCACACAGCACAAAGCAGCCTCGCCCAAGCGCTCGACCCTGTAACAGAAATAACAAATAAAATGAAACAAAATAGAAAAGAAAGAAAAATGGTAAAGAACGACCCATCCCATCCTTTACCTAAGCGACTAGGATTTGCTTTTATTTATTTGTTTATTTATAGACACTTTTTAACATCTCTGGTCATTAGCATCCCATTCAATTCAGGGCGTGAAACGACCAATAAATTTTGCCCAGAAACATCTTCTTTCAACCTTGATGTTCTTTTATGTGGCGTAAATCTACGACATGGGAGCCACGGCTTTTCTTCCTTTCCATAAAAATCCACTTAGGATTTTTATGCCCTAAAATCCGTAGACTCCTTGGGTCTACGAGGCAAATATGGTTACCGCTAGACACCAGGACAAGATAAGGATATTGTTTCTCCTGAGTCACCCTGTTTGACAGTAGAAGGATTGTCCAACCTCTGCAAATCATTGACTTACAATATTGACTATCAAGAGGTATGTTTTATGCATGGAAATGTAAATTGAGCAGAAAGTAATGTTTTAGGTATTGTAACGGTTCTGTAAATGAATAACATGAATTCTACACCCTCCAGTTGGTGTCCAAACAAATTTAATGTTAGAAGAGGAAAAAACTTGAGGAAAAAACCTCCAGGATATGATGGCTACGGAAAGGTAACTTTCCAATGCAGGAGAATTGTTTACAATTGTAATCCATTTTATTCATTAATAATTAGATATAGGATGGACCATGGGAATCTGACGATTTTTAACTTGCATCTAAACGTGACATATAGGTGAATATGCGAGTTATTGTGCACACGAGCATATTTGCCATTGTGATAAAAATGGCGCTATGGAATGCTGAACATCGTATTTTTGTGGTAGAATTTTTTTTTTAAATTGGTGACTCAGTTGTCATTACACAATGATTATTTCGTCGACATTTTAATGTTCCGCGTCATAAGTTATGGATGCAAAACTTACGAACAACTCCTTCTGCAAAAGAAGAAGAAAATCACCAGAATCTGTACACTGCGAGAGCACCAAAAATATCGAAAGGGTCAGACAGGCAACGGCAAGGAATGCTAGTCGCTTAACCAGAGAACACGCTGCTGGCAAATGTTTACCATATAACAGTTTGAAAAGAATTCTGCATACAAATTTAAATTTTCACGCTTACAAGATGCTTTTTTATTTGTTTAATTTACGGACGCTCTTTAACATCTCAGGTCATCAGCGTTGCATTCAAATCAAGGCGTGAAACGGCCGATAAATTTTGCTCAGAGGTATCTTTTTTCAAACTTGAGGTTCTTTTCCGTGCCGTAAATTTATGCGACACGGGACCCACGGCTTTACTTCCCTTCCGAAGTATGTCATACTTAGGATTTTTACTCCCGAAAAAATACATCGACCCTGGCCGGGATTGAACCCGCGATCTTGGGTTTACCTTTACATGATGGTTACGGTTCAAGAGTTAAATGACCATGATAAAGTAAATCGAATGACATTCTGTGAAAATTTTTCCAACGTCTTTAGTGATGACATTGTACTGTTAATGAACTATGAAGCACATTTTTATTTAAATGGCACAATGAACAAACAGAAATTTAGATATTGGTTTTATTCAAATTCACTACAGCTGCGTATGCGACCTTTCCATAGTCCACATGTAACAGTCTGGTGGGGAGTTGCCAGGTCTTTATATTTTTAAGGGAATGGTAAAGATGCCACACTGACTTCTGATCGGCACATAGAGATGTGAGAGGTCTTTCTTACTGCAGAGCTACATTGTCGTGGAGTCGATCTCTGGTTTCAACAAGATTTTTTTTAAATAGTGTTTAATGTTCGTTTTTATTACTGAGGCACCATAGGGGAGAACACTGATGACAAAACATAAAATGAAATGATATATTGGGAATGGATTTCTTTTTAAGGAAGGAAGCGCTCCAGGCTAAATTTAGGGTACCTCCCCGGCATTCGCCATTTATGAGGACTGAGGAAAACACCTGGAAAGAACCTCAGTCAGGGAGGACGGTCCTGGTGGGATTCGACACTTGACCTCCAGCTCACGAGTCCGCGCCGTAACGATCTCGGCCAGTGGCGGTTTTCAACAAGATGGACCTAGTCCACACTGTCAACGTGTCCATTACAATGGCTAAAGAAATGTTTCCAAACCACGTGCTTTCCAGAAGAGGAGACATTCCGTGGCTCGCACGTTCTCCCGGTCTATCTGTAGGTGTCTGCTTCTTTTGGGGTTACCTCAAGTCTAAAGTGTGCATTAGGAAGCCAATGGACTCAAGGAGGCTATACAAGAGCAAATTACAACCATATCGAACAAGAGGGTGCAATTAGTGAAGGGGTCCATTTAAGCTGTGCTATTTAGGAATTGAGGTCACGTCCTCAAATTGCCCTCAATAATCTTTTGTAATATTATAGTGTTAAACTTTTAATATATATCTTATCCATGGCCCACTCTATATAATTCATCTGTGGAATTCAGTTTTGAAAAATGAAACTTGTGTAAATAAGGGATACAAAAATATCATTTAAATAAGAATAAAACCATGATAACATTAACACATTTATTATATAATAATGAATAAAATCCTTGAGAAATAATTAATAGGACATTATATAACTCTCACGCTTAAGTAACTAATAAAACAATTTTAATACGCCCATAAATCACAACAAATTCAAAACATTGGCTTTAAAATAGAATTTCATTGATAATAGCAAACTACAAAAGAAAAATTTAAACCAGTATACTAAATGTGCATGAATAGCATTACAACAAAATATATTAAAGCCTCATGTTACCTGGGTCACTGGGTATAACGGTGGAGAAGCCTTCGGAGGTAACAATTTGGAATAATAAGCCGGAACATTTACTTAGCCAAAGAATCTAAAGCCAGGTCATTGTTCAGAAAAGGGGGCAGGTACCAACCAATCAGAACGGTTACGTCACCGACTAGAACTTTCAATTGCCTTACTAGCCAATAGCAAACAAATACCAGGTGGCAAACCCTCTGATATGGACAGAGAGGGAACGATGGGAAGAAAGGAATTATGTGCTAAATGGCACGGTACTCAAATCACAGAGTTTCATTTTTTCAAGTTTGTCCCTAAACGTTTGCCAACAGTGTACAAAGTGATATATCCCATTTACAAACTAACCTAACCTAACCTAACCTAACCTAACCTAACCTAACCTAACCTAACCTAACCTAACTATGAGTTGATAGTTACTGTTTACATAATAAATTATACCGTGCGGTCAGTTTTATATTCCTCTTGAGTGTTTTGCCTAGAGCGAGCGCGCCGGGTCTCGGTAATTAGCGGGAGGATAAAACTGTAAAACAAACCGCCCGTACAACAATAAACAAACCAATTTAAGAGAGTCGTTAATTATCAAATAAGATATTGAAACTGCCCGCCATTATTCTTCACACCTTTTTGGCATTTTTTTAGGATCACTAGCTGTGATGAATGATTCTGAGAAAGGCGGACAATTCGCTGACGAATACCTTTGAGTTTTTGTATGGTGTGCGGATTCGTCTTGCACACGGCATTTTTTAATTTACCCCAGAGATAATAATCGCAGACTGTTAAATTTAGTAGCCTTTTGCACAGACCCGGAAGAAATTTCCACCTGTACGAGACTACGAAGAGATTTTCTAGAGGAATTACAGATTATGGACTGTTTCACGATCTGCAGCGACCACAACCGGGAATCTTCGAACTTCACGATCTGACTTAATTAACACATCGTACATAGACACGCTGTGCCGTTGCAAACACACGAGGCATAAACACCACGTACTAAGTAGGCCCATAAGTTTCCCGTCTTGCCGATAAGGATTATCGCCTTCTCAAAATCGTTACCTGGTGTGATACCTTATCTGTTAAGTAAATAATTGTAGCTGTAACTTCCATTTCGCTGTGTTCAGTTGTCCAGGGTTGCATAAAGACGACTATGTGTAGAAGATTGTGAAATGTTCAAAATGGAATATCGAGTGATTATTAAGTTTTTCACAAAAGAAGCACTTACTCCAAATGAAATTAAACAGCGATTGAACAGTCTATATGGGGATATATCTTCCTCATATTCCACCGTAAAAGAATTGGCCAAACTTTTTCGAACGGGTCGAGAAACCATTGAAGACGAAGAGCGTGCAGGTGCTCACTCCTGAAAACACCGCTCTTGTGGAAAGAGAAATTATGGAAGACCGGCGGCTCAAAGTTACAGAAATAACAGCGAGTTTGGGCCTTTCTAAAACAACAGTTTTTTGAATTATTCATCAACATTTAAATATGAATAAGGTTAGTGTAAGATGGGTGCCTCGACTTGTTTCCTCAGTCCAAAAGCAGCAACGAGTCATCTGTTGTGAGGCATGTTTGGCATTTTTTGCCTTGAAAACGAGAGAGAGTTCTGCAAACCATTGTTACAGGAGATGAAGTTATGGTCCTCTACTCTGATCCTTGTCCAAAAGAGAATCAATAGAGTGGCGTAAACCTGACGAAGCACCGCCTCTAAAGGCCAAGGTCACTCAGTCAACCAAGAAGATAATGACCACACTCTTTTGAGACTATGAAGGAATACTCTTCATTGACTTCAAGGAGAGGAACACCACAGTAAATGGGGAGTACTATACTGACCTACTGCACAGACTACGTGCTTCCATCAAAGAGAAAAGGCGAGAAAAGCTGAGTGGTGGTGTGTACCTTCTTCACGATAACGCGCCTGTGCACACAGTTCTTGTTGCAAAGGAAGCTGTGAAGAAATGTGGCTTCAAGGAGATCGGTCATCCAACCTACAGCCTAGATCTAGCTCCCAGTGACTATTCCCCGTTCTCAAAACTCAAGAAGGAAATTTAAGTGTGACGAAGAAGGGATGGATGCTGTTAATGCTCATTTTGCAGACAAGACTTCTGACTATATTTTGAAAGGTGAAATATAGTTTTTATCTTTATCATACCTAGAAAATGGCTAGGCCGGAAACTTATGGGCCTATCCTCGCACACTGTCGAATTAATAAATAAACAACACAACATACACTCGGGAACACCTGCGCTACGACTGTGATAGTCAGCAAGGTCAACTACTATCACCTCCACAGAGTGGCAAACGAATGGGGGCTCGCTTATAAGAAATGCGCCACGGTAAAACATCGCTGATCACAATGTAACTAACTTATTTCACAATAAAACACACCACATTAAAAGCAGGAATAAAATATTAAATGCGTTAACCTGAAGTTTTTTTTATATATATATTTGAACGCCTATTATTACTACTGTGACATCATAGGCAGTGGACACATTAATCATTAGATGAAATAATATATTAGGAAAAGATTTTTTTAATGGAAGAAATGTTTCAGGCCTAAATTTAGGGTATTCGCCAGCATTTACCATTTATTATAACTGGGGGAAAACTGGAAAAAACCTGTCAGGGAGGATGGTCCTGGTGATATCGAACCCAGATCTCCCACTCATGAGCCAGTGCCTTAACGACCTCGGCCACCGTTTCGGTGCAGTATTCTGAAGTATAGCCTATAAAACATACTTACGTTTAATTTAAATTATCGACTACATTTAACAGAATTCTGAGTTTGGAGATGCGAAAAACGAAATTATTTTAACACATACATAGTTTAAAAGAATGGGCACTAAGAACTGATGTTACGTCTTTCGTAAACAACTGCACATCAGTAATGACCTACTAGATAGCAAATTTCCAACTTTGTTTTAAATTCTAGCTCTCATCACTAATACAAATGCAATATCATTGTAACACTAAAAATATAATGTTAATTACTTTTTAGCAGGGAAGCATCTGTCACCAGCCGCAGGCAGATGCAGATGTCTATCAATATATAACGACATTACTAGGATTTGTGCATTTTTCTAGTGGGAGAGGTCAAAAGCATATACAGCATTTTCGTAATTTGAAAAGCATGCAAAATGAAGAAAATGTTTATTCATGGAGAATAACCATTTCGGCATGAGTGGACTAATGAAATAGATGCGACCGTGTTAATGCGTCCTTTTACCTTGTTGAAAAAGTCTACGAAAGAGTCATGTATCGGTTTTCTCTTAAAAGCTTTTCTTCAAAGTTTGCATTCGTTTGTTTTTATTCGAGCTTCAGTGCGACGTTCCTTTGTCTGAGATATATAGTCCTCTTGGGCACAAATGTAAAGCATAAACTTTTAATGGCTTACTTCCACCTGAAACAGTTTATACACCCTCAAGGAAAGGATGAAGCCACCAACTTTGGAAACTGGTGCTAAATGTAGTGCGTTTCATTATTCTGATTTAAATAACATTTAAATAGATTATGTGATCAGTGCCAGTTCCTTTTCCTCCAGGTTTGCTTTATGATATGGATGAATTCTAGAGTCCGCACAAATCCAACTGGCACAAGAAACTGCTCTAAATTCTAGGTTACACTTAGTTTGGGGTTTTTTTAATATATTATTATGGATTTCAAAATTTATATTGGATGTCCAGAACTCTATACCGAGGGTGCCAAAAAAAGTATACACACGTTCACAGTAGATATCTATTTAATATATTTCAAAGTTGGACCGAAAAACAACCGTAATGTGTAGTATGACGTTCTATAAACAGATGTGACTCATATACATTATGATAGCGTTGCTACGTGACAGGTAAATCAACAATGAACAAATGAAGCCAAGACTTATCGTAAATGAAAAACGAACAAATGAAGCCAAGATTATCGTATGATATTCTGTAAACAGATGTGACTCGCATTACGCTGGCGTTGCTACAACAAAATGAACCAAGATTATCGTTTGAACAGCGGAAAGCAATTTTGAAGTGGTGTAGGAAAACCCAGAATGTTGTTGAAGTTCAAAGGCAATGGAGATGTACAGAACAGAACCGCCAACGCGAGTAACAATTGCACGCATTCGAGACAAATTTGAGACTCGTTACCGTATGCGATGTTCACAAGGGCAGATCTGACAAATCGCTAGATGTACATGCGTACTTTGATGACAATCTCCAAGGCACTGGATAGGATGAAGAGGTCCGATTGAGCTTACACCGCGTTCTCCAGATCTAACTCCGTTGGACTTCTACCTATGGGGAACTCTAAGGATGTTGTATATTGTAGAAAACCAGCTACACTGGCAACACCGGCAAGAAATTGAATAGGCAAGTGCTGCAATCGCTGGGGACACTTTCGCAAACGTTACTCAATCAATAGTTCAACGTGCTCAGAGGTGTATTGACGCCGATAGTGGTCATTTTGAGAAACTGTTGTAACTGTAAAAGTTTAAGATGATTAGTACTCATCATTTTCTGTTTGTGTGAATTCAGTTTTGTTATGTTAACACAGTTTTTTTCTTTGTTTCAAGTGTGTATACTTTTTTGGCACCCTCTGTATATCTATTAATCATGCTGCTGATATATTTATCTTATAGCAATTAATACGTTAGTTGCTTTCACACAGAAGCATGAAAAATAGCATGACATACAGACGGAAAGCATTAATATTGTAGTAATGGGGGGCTTTGGATTTGGACAAAATAAGCATTGGTAATTCAATTTGGTTAATGAGTTGTGGATGCGGTACAGGTAGGTTATTTGACTTACGGGCCGGCAGAGTGCGGTTGCATACTGGGAGAAGTTCGTCAAGGTCTATACTGCGTGTGCAGGTAGCAACTTGTAGTTAGTTTGGGAAAGCCTTAGCAAGTGGTTGTGCATTCGTGTGTTACTCGGTGCTTTCGTTATATTTAAAGTGTAAAAATACGAAATGAATTCTTGCAGAGAAGCGGAAGACGATTCGGAAGAAAACATTCTAGCACCCGTGTTCCAGATACAGAACTGTTCGCTAAATTGTTAAAACTTTACGAAAGACGGGATCTCTCAATGACATGAAAGTGTTCGGAGCCGCAGTGTTCTTACGAAAGAAAAGTTAGACGAAATACTGTAATTTCCTTCGCAGATGTCAGCAATATATTGCCGGCAAGGGGCATCATTTTAAACATATCTTATAGCAACACATGTTAGTGCTTATTATCATTATTATTGTTATTTATTAAATACAGTCTCGTATTATGCTTTCAGTAAAAATATAACTACTAACTTCACGCGAGTCGACACCAGCGAATTCAGAAGGCTATTGTGACTGCACCCATGAAAAGGTTTTTGAAAAAATGCTTCAATTTCCATTGATCCTAAGATGATAATGATATATAATATAAATGGAAAATAAAATAACACAGTGAACAATGTAACTAAATAACAATAATTAGATAAGTAGAAAAAGGATAAAACACTTAGAAAGTCGCAGATTTTCTATCGCAATATTTCGAACAACTCATGTTCTTCTTAGGCAAGAAGGCAAGTGAAGGTAGTAAAAATAAATGTCGAAGGTAACGTAACGTAATGCATGGAAACATTAAACAAGCAACAAGAGGGTGTGAGAGAATTTTTTTTTAAAAAACTTTACGGACGGTCTTCATCTCAGGTCATCAGCGTCCCATTCTATCCAGGGCATAAAACGGCCGACAAATTTTGCTCAGAGGCCTCTTCTTTCAGGCTTGAGGTTCTTTATCGTGCCGTTAATCTACATCACGAGAGCCACGGCTTTACTTCCATTCCGAAGTCATACTTAGGTACTCCGAAAATATGCATCGAACCTGGCCAGGTCTGAGCCCGCAAGTTTCCGGTGATGCATACACATAATGGCTCTCAATGGTAAGAGTCTCTTCCTATCGATCAAAATATTTCACAAACTTACTGAGACGTTGGTTTAAGCCGTGAATGCAAACCAATTGCCCTACAGCAATTTACAAATATCAGTAGCAAGATATAAGACCTCTATGCTGTTTTTAAACTCATATATACGCATTAAGAAATAGTTATAGGTAATTAAACGATGTCTTTGGGGAGGGGGGGTTAGTGCAAAGCAGTAAACCTCTAGATATGCAACTTCTGAAAAATAGTTGAGAAAACAATAAAATGAGAGAAATTTACAGGTGAATAAGAGAAAAGTTTCATAATGAGAGAATGTGAAATAAATATAACAGGGAAAACAGAAAGCATTATCTCCTCTAAACGAAGATTTTGTACTGAATGACACTTGGAAGTTTCTGTGAACTTTGCATCGTTGAAAATCGCTTGGAGAATAGTAAAGGCACAAACAGCCTTCAAGTCAACAGTGTCTGATGCCAGAGGAAGAGAGCCAGGAAATGACCGGAGCTGAAGGTGATAACAAACAAGAGGACATGTCTTAAATTTCCGCAGTCTGGGAAGGGACACGGTTTATTTGCCTGAAGTCAGCTATCGATTCCGACTGATACACACTGGGAAACTTTTATTGTCGTTTCGTAGCGAGCAGATCCATGCATTTGATCCCTTACAGGTCACCGCATTCCCTTCATCTATCATCATGGATTAGGTTTCCTTGTCTGTTCCGGACCACCGTCTGATCTTTTCACAACTCTTGGGTCACTCGGTTTGTCTTTTATTGACTGTGATGCAATACCAATACAAGATTATTAACACAAGTAACTCATTTTAAACGTCAATGGTTGGGCAATTTGGACAGATTCAAGCCACAGAGCGATTCTGATAGAAGGACAGAATGTTTTATTCGTAAAATAGAGACTAATAAATTGCGTACATTTTCAAAATGTCTGTCAATGATACAAAATAATAAATATGACAGATTTAGCTGCAGAAATTGTGTTCATTGGGCGCAAAGCATTTTTCTTTGCAACTCTTGTCTGTTCTGGTGGTGTAGTGGTTACCCTACTTGCCTCCTACACCCAAGATCGCGGGTTCAAACCCGGCCAGGACCGTTGGATTTTTTCGGGCGTAAAAATCCTAAGTATGGCTTCCTTCGGAAGGGAAGTAAAGCCGTGGGTACCGTGTCGTACATTTACGGCACGAAAAAGAACCTCTAGCCTGAAAGAGAGGCCTCTGAGCAAAATTTGTCGGCCGTTTCACGCCCAGAGTTGAATGGGACGCTGATGACCTGAGATGTTAAAGAGCGTCCTTAAATAAATCAATCAAAAAAAATCATCCTTGCAATTCAAAAGACAGTCGAAGATCAAATTTGGAGGTAAAACTTGAAAGTAAAAGATTTTACTTCAAAGAAGTCTTCCTGGATGAATGGGGAAACTTCGGCTACCAATGACTATGAATGGAAAAGTTAACTAATAAGCTCTTTACGCCTATTATTACGCGAAACGAATGCTGTTGCTCGTTCTGATAAGATGACGAATCCATACCGGGTGTAACAATAAGGCGCGGCCAAACTCTCAGGACATCTTCCTCAAATGTAGAAGAAGAAGAAGAAGAAGAAAAAATGTTATATGGACGTGGGGTACAGAAATATATTTGAATTCATTTTCTACACTCTTCATAGTACATTAATCATGGTAAACACACAGGAACAGAAGCTATGAATCATTTTCTTGCATGAAATGTTCAAAATGCCCTAAATAACAGATTCCGCGACAGATGGATAGGCTCTACGGACCTAAACCCACTAGGCTTTAGCTCTTGTGTATCGAACCCCGATACAAGATGCAGAGAGTCTTCCGAGTCCGTATTGCGGAAGGCTGCGAAACATTACGCAATTCTGCAGTGATACATCAGCGCACCCGGGATTCAATGCGACGGTGGGTTAATGCAACATCATGCTAACGGAGAACATTTTGAACATTTCATGTAAGAAAAGCTTCCTTGGTATGCTGGCATTGTGCTGTTCTAGTCATCGTCACCTTTTTAAAGGTAAACCAGCTCCAGCATGTCCTAATTGTGACCACCCCTTTACAGTGCATCACATTTTTATTGAATGACATCATCCAGCAGATTTTAGACATTCTCAGATTGCCCTCCGCTCTTGAGGAAGTACTTACGGATGATGTTGCTGTCCAGTAACAGCTCCGTTTTATGCATGTTTGTGGGTTTTGGAGCAAAATGCAATTTTTTATATAATTTTATGCGACGGTTTCGTCTTAGAACATTTTAAGACTTATTTTTAGAGCTATTGCTGGTGTATTTTATTACTAGTCTTTGTTCATTGCTGCCATTTTGCACTTGTTACTTGTTATAGGTTTTTTTAAATTTATTTTTATTGCCTGTCGTGCTAATGCTGTTTGTTTTCTGCACAGAATTTCAGTCTAGAAATGTTGCTTATTTATTTTCATATTAGCACATTTTTAGTGTGTTTGGGCGCAAAGGCCTTAGCAATTTGGCGCCCTTTAAACAATAATCATCAACGTATGCGGATACATTCTGTTCCTGTGTGTTTCCCGTGATTAGTGCACTAGGAAGAGTCGTAAAAATGAGTTCTAACACGGAGATAAAGCGTTTCCGGACTCTTGCCCATATAATATATATTTTCTTTTACGTATAGGGAATGTGTCCTGAAAGTTTGGCCATACCTTTATGTTACACCCGGTATTGTCGTTGGCTTCAAGATCCTGAAGGGCTGGGGCATCATGGATGAGGCATCAAAATTCTATGTCAATATAGTTCAACGCGTAGAACTCTAGTTATTGTCCCGTCAAAAAATCACCATATACGAGGGTAGATCCATAAGTTTCGGGCCTCGCCGATAAGGATTATTGGCTTCACAAAGTCCTTATCTGGTGTCATACCTTATCTGTTAAGTAAATAATTGCAGCTGTAACTTCCACTCCGCTATTTCAGTTGTTCAGATATAGTTGCATAAAGAAGGCTATGTGTAGAAGATTGTGACATGTTCAAAATGAAGTTTCGAGCTGTTATTAAGTTCTTCACAAAAGAACGACTTACTTCAAATGAAATTAAACAGCAATTGGACGGTGTATATGGGGAAGAATCCCCTTCATATTCTACCGTAAAAGAGTGCGCTAAACTGCAAGTCATTGTTACAGAAAATGAAACTATGATCCTCTATTATGATTCCTTGTACAAAAGGGAATCACTAGATTGGCGTAAACCTGGCGAAGTACCGCCTCTAAAGGCCAAGGTCACTCAGTCAACCAAGAAGATCATGGTCACAATCTTTTGGGACTGTGAAGGAATACTCTTCATTGTCTTCAAGGAAAGGAACGCCAAAGCAAATGGGGAGTACTGTCCTGGCCTACTGCACAGACTACGTGCTTCCATCAAAGAGAAAAGGCGAGGAAAAGGAGTGGTGGTGTGCGCCTTCTTCACAACACGCCGGTGTACACAGCTCTTGTTGCAAAGGAAGCTGTGAAGATATGTGACTTCAAGGAGATCGGCCACCCTACAGCCTAGATCTAGCTCCCAGTGACTAATTCCTCTTCTTAAAACTCAAGAACAACCTTAGAGGAAGGAAACTTAAGTGTGACGAAGAAGTGATGGATGCTGTTTATGCCCATTTTGCAGACATGGATTCTGACTATTTGGGGGGGGGGGTTGAAATGTTAATTCAAAGATTTGAGAAGTGAATAAAGGGTCACTATATTGAAAAGTGAAATATAGTTTTTGTCTTTATCATACCTAGAAAATGGTTAAGTCGGAAACTTATGGACCTACTCTCGTAACCAGTGGAAACGATTAAAAAATTGTAGAGTCAATTTGATCTCGAAATGCCACTGACAATGCTGCATGGTGTGGAACGTTAGAATATTTCCAGCCATACTTCTTCCCTTCTAAGGCATATGGCTATGGCCGTTCCGAGTCTAATGCATTTTAAATGTTAGTTATGTTGGCCAATTCGTTGTGTTCAAGTTCGTTCCAAGCCTCCAATTCCCCTTACCTTATAAAATAAAGCTACTTTTGGAGATCAATTCTTATAATTGCTCTTTCTACTTTTTTTTTTTTTTTGTTATATATTTCAACCTAGCTTTTCCAAATAAGGATTTCATAAAATGCATTGGAGAAGCCTTTAGCTCTAGGCAACTTTTCTTCCGTAATGAACATGGTGGTTCGGGGCATGTTTCTTGTGGTTGACAGATCTTATCTCTCGAAACTTTTTAACAAGCTGGCGAACAGTTTCTCTAACTGGAATACGGTAGCCAGAATATTTTCTTGCGAATCACCTTACCACTTCCGTTTTCATATATGTACTGTACATAAGAACCCGTTCTTCAAGACTATATTGTAATTATATAATGGCATAACTAACGGCACACAATTAGCACATGCACAACCACTCGCTGACGTCTACCAAAAGTACAAACTGCTACCTGCACATGCATTACTGGCTTCTTCCAGCACGTAGCCGCACTCTCCGGCCTGCAACTTAAACAACTGATTGGTTGTTCGCGCGCGCGCGCACACACACACACACACACACACACACACACACACATATATACATACACACACATATATACACACACACACACACACACACACATTGTAGATATGTTAAACTGAACAGTAAAACTAAATGGTGACTTTTTATATATATTTCATGAATAGGGGTCTTCATGATCACAATACTTTATGGGCAATATTTCTGCAGTAGCATAATGGAGCTCTATGGGTTTGGATACCTTAAAATTTTAAATGGAACGGCATTCTGATTGTTCTCAACATTTTATTTTCTAAAATGAAATGTTAACATTTTTTTAGGAGTTTGAAACAATACTAAGGAGCTCATTTTAATTTGTTATTTATTATCTCTTTGATTGTATGTCTTCTCGTGACATCTGCAGATTGTACATGAATTCTCTAGGTGTAAGTCTTTAGTTACGAGTGGAATGAATTAATAGCAAAAATGAGCTCAGTGTCCTTAGTGCCTTAAAGCTTGCTGGCATTCGCTTTCTCAGGGAAAGGAAAGACTCCGAGAGAGAGAGAGAGAGAGAGAGAGACAGAGAGAGACAGAGACAGAGAGAGAGACAGAGAGAGTTTATGCAGACAGCTTGACTTGACCGAGATAGTCGCAAACGATACCACTAAACTAGGAGCGGTCAATTACAAGGTTAAAACAAGGCTAGAGGATATCAGCAGGCAAGAATTCGAGGCAGAATGTAACACGAAATTCTCCTTGAGCCCATAGAATGAAATGAAATTAACTTGGGGTAAAGAGAAATATAAGATCGTTCTAAGGAGAAAGGCAAGATCAGGAATGATCTAGTTTAGATTGGGAAGTTAAAAGGCTCAAAAAATAACGGATAGTTCTGGTAGGAGAATCTGCATATTTTGTGGCAGGGATGAGGAATGGATACATATTCTGGCCGCATGTACCGACTAAGAACACCTGAGAAAAACGCCGTTTCCAGAAAGGCAATTAGAGGTCGATTGGCATGCTGGAACCAACGAATTTACGAACAACATTAATTGGAAATATGGGCATTTTCCTAGCCAAAGTGCGAGAAGCAATTTATTTTCTGGTTAGAACGCAAGACCTAGTATAAATTAATAATATGTAATAGGTTACCATTCATGTATCTGTAAATACCGTATATTTAAATGTTTATTTATTATTATTAATGTTTTATTTTTATTATTTGTTCCTATTTCTAATTGTGTACCATACTTAAGCATGAACGGTCGACGACCCATGTATAAAATGTATTTCTAATATGTATATAGAATTTTGTAATACAAATTCACCTACTACTACATTTTGTGAATCATAAAAATTAACATTTAAAAGAAAAAAAAAAACATCTAGCAGCTATCAGTTTGAATGCAACCTAAAAATCTTTAACAATTTTGATTCTTTATCTCTCATAGACTCAAAAACATAACACGGCTTGAAGTAGAGGTGAACACGCTTTAAATACTGGATGAATGCAAGAGAAATTTTAATATTGTCGTTTTATCAGCTATGAATTATTTACTCTTTTAGAAAACATGCCTCTTGTGGAGGAGCACAAATATAGTGCACCGCTACACTTTGCAAGAGGCACACTTGAATTACTGAACAAGTTCCGAGATAGATGGATTGAGCGTGGTGGATCTATTGCATATGGTCACCAGACATTACACCTTTGGATACTTGTATGGAAATACGTAAACCAAAAAATGTCTGCAGCATCTATAACCAAAGCGAATATGAACTAACAAGAAGTTTGTGACACTAATATTACCTGTGTGCTGACAAATGGTAGAGAAACCTCCGAAAAATATTAATATGTTAATTGAGGCTATTTTGAGCAACTAATAAAATTATAAACATGAATAACTCTTATCCAGAATGTCTCGTTTTAAGCAATCTTTGTTTCTCAAGGTTGTATTTTAGGAAAATAAATAAAAATAACCAAAAGTTGCTTAATTTGTTGAGGACAATCAAATATCTAAAAAGTATACAATTTTCCATTAAAATTATAAAGTCTCTCCACTCCCGGAGACCTATGGTGGGCCCGCTGAAGTGTTGCCCATTAACTTTGCCTATTATGAAGTTTCTTGCTCTGAAAAGTTTTGAATACTTAACATAAACATACCCACATAAAAATTTCGTGAGGAATTATTTAGGGACCACTTACTATACTGGTTATATTCATTTATCTGCAAATTACACAGTCGTCAGTTAGAGGCTTCTGTCTATATCATATCGACTCCAACTCTTAACAATCATTCTCCAAAACTCCACACATACACAACCTCCGGACGTACATTTCTTAAGACAATATATAATTTTTGGCAAAAAAAAAAAGAAATCAGCCTTTATTAAATTACATTCCAAAACCTGTACCGTTGTTTATCATGGAATTGTATTCTGTAATCTACAATGTCAATTACCAACGGACATTTACACACTAATGCTTCGTTACGCCCGGCAGAGGACTAGCTACAATAGAGAAAAAACTGTGGCATTCAGCACTGACATTAATGTCATACACCTTGGTGGCGGCAAACTTTTTTAAAGAGATAAGTCATGGTAACTACTTTCCCCCCCTCGCGAACAAGGGATGACACGAAAAATATAAGATATACTATGGATTGTACTTTCGTATAAAGCCACCAGATGGTATATATGGGCGGGGCTGCATGTCTCGGCACGCCCCTAAGCGACAGTGGTCAGGAATGGAGGTGACGAAGAGTGAACAACGTGCGTATATGAAAACATTTCTCCACGGCAGGGATGCATGATAATGACACACATAACTACGGGAAGCACTGAATGCGCATGTCCTGCCCTATCCAACAGAGGCCTTCAAAAGGGACGGAATGTCGATGCCGATCTGCCGCGCAGTGGACATTCTGTGTCCGCGCACAACGATGTACGGGGTGATATTAGTGGAACAATGCTTACGCGATTATAAACGCTGGGCACTTGTGGAATTAGAAGAACTTGCAGTGCACTGCATTTTACGGGAGGACCTGAACATGCGGAAAATGTTTCCAAAGTGGGTGCCAAATCAATAAGTGAGGTAACATGGACATGGGCGTATGAACCAGAATTCCAGCGACAGTGCAGTGAATTCCGTCACCCTGGGTCAGCATGCAAACACAAGTTTAGGCAAACTCCCTTATTAACAAAAATCTGGTCACTCTGGTATATGACATTCAAGGAGCGCTTGTGTGTCATCCAGCACGTGAGGGGACCGCTGTGAATGCCCAGCAATTACAGGAATTTTTGGTGTCACAATTGCGCCTTGCCGTGCGTATCAACGGCCAGAACTTTTGAACAACGCCACTATTCGCGACAGACCACAGTGTCAAATGTCTTACAGTGCTGGGGATGAGAAGTTCTTCCACAGCTGCCATATTCGTCCGATCTGAGTCCCTGTGATTATAATCTCATCCTCCATTGCGTGGGAAACGTTTTGCTAACAAAGCGGATATTTTGACAGCATTTCGAGGCGAGGTGGCTCACATGCAGCAGATGGTATTCAGTGCCTTCCCCATCGCTGGCAATGAACCAAGGATGTACTTCAGAGGCTGATAAGCACAGTGGATAGCCTGGGAGACTCGTCCTATGAGGGATTTTCAACCTGTATAAGTATTTGTGGGTAACTTTTGCTCAGTCATAATAAAGCAATGTTGTCCGGTTGCCTGTGTTTTTCTTCTTCCCTACGAGGGCCGCATACATCCCACCTTCCGTTGGTGGCACCATTCGGTAGTAAATGCATTTACTTTCATCCGTGACTATATCTTAGATTTTTCGTGTTGTCTCTTGTTCACGAGGGAAAAAAAATGACTGCCATGACTTATTACCTATCCCTCGTATATGAGCGTTACTCGATATCCCAACAATAACGTAGATAAAATCTCCCGCAACTGTAGGTTTGTTTGTTGTTAATCCTATACCTATATTGGTTGAAGCTATTTTTTTAGTAGTAGTAGTAGGTGTATTTATTTCAATAATGGCTTCCGGATACATAAACTAATTACTTATCCAGCGCAAGGGTTCGTGTTCCTATTTACATATGAAAAACATAGAAACACACAGCTTATATATAAACACTAAGTCAGTATTAAAATGTTTAGAAAACACCCCTTCCCCTACTTCACTCAAGACAGAAAAAATTACGGAATTAATACGCATTTTAAATTGTTCTTACAGGACACTAAGCAATAGAAACACACAATTCAACACATACGCGTTTTACACCAGAAAATAACAAACAGTAGTACATATAAAATATGTAAGTACATTACATGCTATGTTCTCTCTAGTCAGAGACTTTCTCTTGCTCATCTTATTTTCTTAATAAATTTACAGAGCCCCTGCCAGTTATTCTTATTCAATACAAAATTTATACATGCCGCCCTACTCTTTCTCAAGCTCACAAAGTTTTCGAGAGAATTTGCGATCTCCTGCACTTTGTAGCTTTACATTCTGCAAGAATATGTGCCCACTTTTCCTTTTTATCACACATAGGACACATTCTTTCCCTTGCCTTATCCGTCATTAGGTCATTACATTTATATATGCTTCCCTCTTAATTCTGGTTGTAATTCCAGTGAAGTTTGTTAGAACACTCAGCTTCCACTGCCTGCCTATCAAAATCAATTGATCGCCTCCAGACATTTCTTCTAATTCTAACTCACATCCAGCCCATTCCTATTCCTTCCAAATCTCTTTTTATGATAGATGTTCAGTTTCCAGTTTCATCACACCACTACACGTAGAGTTGTCTAAAATCCCAAGACTGCCAATAGTTGAAGCTAAAATATTATTGGTGCAGTCAGATTGAGAACCTCTATCGCTATATTGTGAAAGTATCGGAGAAAAATATGGCGACTAATTATACACCAAAGTCAGTCATTTGGGTACACGATGAATGCGGCGATCAAGACTTTCCTTTTTTAACTATGCCTTTTGTAGTCATTAATGCATTTATAGTTAAGGTTGACCTGTAGTGAAATTTGTATAGTTATGCAGGAAAAGCACTCACCAGCATATTTATATGTATTTATTGATCCTAAAACTGAGATTTAAGTGTTTGTAATACTTTTCTTGTTAAAGAGTCATCTTAGTGTAAGCTGAAAGAACAAAAACTGCTGCAAAATATTTTTATGATGAATCTTTTTGAAAGGTAATGGAATGACTGTGCATTCACAATGAAACTCATTTATTTACGTGCATAAACATCTTCTGTTGTCCAAACATTTTATCCGAAACATCACATATGACTGTGTTTCGTCAATATTTGCGTACAAACAGAAAGGTGTTTACTATTTATTTGCCTGTGCAAATATTTCGAGCTGTGGTGGTTGACCAGGATTGCAGTAAGCAACTTGTACGGGAACACAAAGGATATTAGGACAAATACAACCTATTAAAATTAAGTACAATCATTAAATCTTTTATTATTTTCCTTGGTAGCATATTGACAATCGCAGACTGTACAGTGAAGTTTCTGAGAAGTTTGCAATTGTTACAGGCATAGGTGCGCAAACAATGGGCAGTTGTTTGTTTTCCTTGTATTTGCGGTGCACTGTGGATTTTCTATGGAAATGTTCCCTCTGTTTAGGTTTAAATAAGACATCTGTTGTCTAGAGTCGATCCTGGTGGTGTAGTGGTTACCATACTTGCCTCCTAAACCCAAGATCGCGGGTTCGTTCTCGCCCAGGACCGATGGATTTTTTCTGGCGTAAAAATCCCAAGTATGGCTTCCTGCGGAAGGGAAGTAAAGCCGTGGGTTCCGTGTCGTACATTTACGGCACGATAAAGAACCTCAAGCTTGAAAGAAGAAACCTCTGAGTAAAATTTGTCGGCCGTTTCACGCCCTGAATTGAATGGGGCGCTGATGACCTGAGATGTTAAAGAGCATCCGTAAATAAACCAAATCAACAATCCTCTTGCATCAATAGTATAACGACTGATACGATTATCCAATTTTATATAACCGTTCCTCTTTAGTAATGATTGGGAATCAAAATACTTTTCTGTTATAAAGCGGTGTGCCAGATTTTATACAGGGTTACTATAAATGATTAATTCGTTATCAAAACGCCATATTTTCCCAAAGTATTACACGTACAAACATGATTGATATATAAAAAGATCCGTAAACGCACCAAGTTGGCTTTGTGTGCACCAGTTGGCAGCACGAGTTCAGTGCCTTTACAAAATTGCGACAAAGCCAAAAAAAAAAAAAAAAAAAAAAATTGTGTGTTGGTATGCGAGATGTTCGTCTGTTATAGCAATGCAACGCGCGTTCAGAAGTACAGAAAAGAACCGCCATGTAAACACAGTATTTTGCAGTGAAGGAAGTGTCCTTCACTTCCGGTTATCTGTGTAAACGGAAAAGCTACGGTCGACCAAAACTGACAAATGAAACAATGGAGAGAGTGAGGAAAAGTTTCGTGTGTAGTGCACAAAAATCAACGGTGCGAGCAAGCCGCGAACTTGGACCACCCAGCAAACTGTGTAGAGGACTTAGCGACGACGGTTACATTTCAAACCGTACCGTAGCAGCTCCTGCAACAATTAAAGCAGGCGCCTGGAATTTTACGTCAGAGTGTGAAAACTTGGCAAGCTTACGGTTCTTTTCATATATCAGATATATTGTACACGCAATACAGTAGGGACAGCTTGCTTGCAAATCCGCTCCGAGTTGTGTCTGTTCTCCATAAATCTATCTGAAATAGCTGCTGTCGCCGCAGTTTAATGAACGGCTGCTAAACGTTAATTAATTAAATCGTTAACTCTAGCACTTTTTTTTTCAAAATAGAATTGAAATTTCAGTTTTGTCACGGAAATAAAAGTTAGTTATTTAGAACACTACATAAATTAAGGTAGATGAATTGTGTTTTTATTACCCTGGTTTCAGGTTTTGGTTGTTTACTGATGCTTTCTGTATGATGGTCTAGTATTTTCTGTATTATTGTTAAAACTTCACTTTTTCTCTTAAATCCCTTCTTTATGTTTAGCTGATAAAGTGTAACGTTTCCAAATTTTAAGGTTAACGTTTCCAAAGTTAGGTTAAGGAGCTGGCGTGCGTATGACAAGCTCTGAAAACAGTTGCAGTTTTATCATATGATATCTATTGTGGTAGAGGAAGTAGAGTGTAGCATCACACAGGGTGATGACGATCTCTCGTCATACTCTCAGAAAGACCGCCTTAGGGACGGCTGTAAGCTCAAGTAACATTAATTAATTTACCATGTAATAAACGTAATGGTCTAATGAGAATTATTATAGTGGTTACTCGACACCCTGGCTCGATGATTTTCCCCTGTTTCTGACTTGTAAGTACGGATGTTTGTGATATATGCAGAATACAAGTAGGGGAGCTCGTTCCATGTCGTTAAATAAGCGAGTGCTCTAAATTTATGCTGACACTATTACCCGATTATCGAATTGGGGAAAGTGAGGGTATATTGATAAACAGATGCGATGATGTTGTGCAAAATTACTAACTAAAATAAATCATTATCCAGATACAAATGTTACTCTATAAATACATACCGCCAGGCTGGCGTGAGGTCTGGGGTTCGATTCCCATTAATGGCAAATGCCGGGGAGGTGCCCTAAGCCTGGAACACTTCCTTCCTTTAAAAAATAATAATAATCCTTTCCCAGTTTATCATTTCATCTCACGTATCATCAGTGTCCATCGTCTATGATGTCTCAGTAGTTAAAACGGGCTTTAAACACTATTAAAAAACTCTACATATACCATCTGGAGTTGTTAATTTTACCCCATTCATTTTCTTGGCAGTATTTTCGCTGCACAAGAAAAGTCCCATTAATTACTGTTCTGTAGAATAATTTTCAGTGTTTTAAGATTTTCCAATAATGAAAGGGAAATTTGGTTATAATTATTCAGAAAAAACGATTCATCATTCAAATTTGTTACAGTCATAATATGTGAAACCAGAAAATTATGCGCTGGCTTTAATTCACAAGAGTGAGTGGCTAATTTCTGAAGTCATAATGGATTTTGGTAGTTCGCTGCTTGGGTCATCTCCTAATGGCCCGATTTTGCCGATGTTCAGGAACTATTTTTTTTTATTTAAATGGTATATACTGATTTTCGTTGCAAAAAACATATTGGTGGCGATAGAGTAATTTTTAAACCCATTCCTAATGTTGTGATTTAACTGATTTTCAGAAACTATGATTCCTGTTTTATTTAAATTGCCTTAACCGAGTTTCTTTGAGAAAAAAAAAATTACTGGGGATAGAGCGATTTTTAAATTTCGCTTAAACCCCCATTCCTAAAAGCCCGATTTCCCTTATTTTCAGAAACTATTTTTTAATTTTATTTAAATGGTATATACTGAACTTTGTTGTGAAAAAACAACAAGTAATGGTGCTAAGAGAGCGAGTTCCCACTCCCAATAGTCCGATTTCCTTGGTTTTCTGCAATTGTTTTTCTCGTTTTATTGTGAAAAAACAAACATTGCTCCCGCTACAGCGTTTTTTAATTGTTGAGCTTTAGCTAAACCACATTTACTTTTTTTAATAGTGTTTAACGCCCGTTTTTACTACTGGGGCAACACAGGCGATGGGCACTGATAATACATGAGATGAATTTATATATTGGAAAGGGATATTTTTTTAAGGAAGGAAGCGTTCCAGGTCTAAGTTTAGGGTACCTCCCCGGCATTTGCCATTTATGAGGACTGAAGAAAACCTGGAAAAAATGCCAATCAGGGAGGACGATCCTGGTGGGATTCGAACCCCAGACCTACAGCGCATGAGTCCGCGCCTTAACGACCTCGGCCACTCGTGGTGGTAAACTACTTTTACTAATAATCTGAATTCACTGTCTTTCAAAAAATATTTTCCTTTCCCCTCCCCTTTTTTTCCAATGGTGCTATACCCAGTTTCCTTTAATAAAGTTTAAAATTGCGGTCCCTTAAGCGATTTTTAAATTTCACTTTAATCCCCAATCCTAATGACCCGATTGCCCTGATTTTCAGGAACTAATTTTATTAATTTATTTTAATGAAATATACATTGAGGAAAAAATAAAAAATTGCGGTCGCCATAGTGTTAACAGACACACGCATATATATATATATATATATATATATATATATATATATATTAAAACTTTTTCGCTGTCATTTTCAGAGGCTAGTAGGTAGAATAGATGGAAATTTGAAGAAACTTTTCAAAAATAGTTTCATGGGTACAACCGGAATTCGTTAAAAAATGACATTCGCATAATGCTGGAGTATGGCAACAATGTTATTGCCTAAACGTTTAATTAAATTTATTTATTCCCGTACATGCTATTCCACTAATAAGGTAGAAAATAATGTTGGAAACAATGAAACATTTACTGCTGCTTGCTGCTCACTCTACCTGTGAAACATGCGTAAACTCTTGACTGGTCCGCACTGTATAACAGTATGTTTTATAAAGCGTGAAGCTTGCCATTAACAGGATTTTATTATTTTATATAAAACTGTTATAAATAACTGTACCATACCTTAATGACTCATTGTGAAGTAAAACAATGGAAGAGCTTTTACGTAAATCAATATGAAATTATATCTGTAGTTGTCACAGTGCACCACCACAACGAAAACAAACAAATCATGCTGCTACACCTTTCTTGCATACAACATGCACTTCAAACTCGTGCACCACGAGTTAGCCACACGCAATTATGTACAATACCAAAGAGTTTCTGCGTGGAATTTTGCTATAGCGGTGTGGTCAGCCACTAGATCGCATGTTCATGACCTGACTGGGGAGTAATCAGACTTAAATGTGGTTATTTCCTGTCGCTATGGTATGTTGTGGCTTTGCATGATGGTTGCCATAGAGACCTGCCCTTGTATCGGGTGTACTCTGTCCAAAAATATTTCAAGGGGTTGATGAACCTCACCAGGCTTCTGCAAAGCTGTTAGGATGTAGTTCTCTTTGAAGTTTACGCTGTAAGAAATGAAAACGAATGCAAAAAGCCGCTGATATATATGGTCCAGAGATAACATTACACTAATTCGCACTAGACGTGACACTATGTTGTACAAGTCGGCGATCTATCGTTTGCTGGAAACTGTCGTGGACAGCGAAGCAGTGCGGTGTGTGGAGTTGTGCTTCTTGTGCTGTAACAGGCCAGCTGATCCTCCCCTACTGCTGCTATCGTTTTTTAAAGGAACTGCAACTCCGCATAGCGTCCTCCTGAACGCTCTCCTGAACTTCACCGACATTGCGTTGTACAGAATGGGGTTGATGGCACTGCAAGAAAGAAAAACGAACGTTGTAGAATGTTGAACATTCATGTTGATGAAGAAAATAAGAGAAAAATGATACAAACAGTAAATTTCATATGTTTTTAACCCTGAAAAAAAAAATCTGCTACTATTAGACAGTGAATGCGCATTATGTTGGGGTGTGTTATCAGCACTCAAGCAGTATCATGTCCTTAGAACATTGCCTTGCCAGTGATAACTAGCCCGGATTTATATGTAATAACATGTGTGTTTGTGTAATAAAACAGGCAAAATATATTGAAGCATGAATATCAGAAAAACACGAAGTCTGTTCAATATAGAATGATCATAATTTTTAACAGGCATAATTTTTCGCGCTAAAAGTTAACTTTACAGTATTTTTTAGCTTAATGCGTAATGTACACAGTATTGTCACTTCCGGTTACCGCCTGTGAGAACTGTGCAAGTCGATACATGTTCAATTATGCTTACAGAAAAACGGAGGTGAGAACACGCGACGAACAATACGTTCCTCTGAAAGTCTGCTTTCGCCTCGACAAATCTTCAGCTTATGCCTGTGCAATGTGAAGCTCTAACCGCCTGAGCTATCGTGCCACTGCTTGTGAAGCTTTATTTATCTAGAGATGCCACATGATTCTCGAGAAGCACAGTGCTTTCAGCCTTACTTGTAAGGAATGTTGGAACTTTGTAAATAGACAAAACTGGCTAAACCTGGTTATTTTCTTAAATGAAATTCGAAAAATTTACTTGAATATCAGAATTATTGTATGTATTTCATATTAAGTGTGTTTTTGTTAATGTTGTTTCCTTTTGTTGTCATTAATTTCAGAAATGAAGAATTTCACAAGAGCATGAACGATCTTGCGACCCATGTGACTGTGAAGTGCAAAATATGTATACCTAGTTTAACTGGAATAATAAATAATAAATATTATTACCACTACCACTAAAAAGTAACCTATTCTATATGCGCCATGCCTAATTTCTTTGCCTGGAGTAGCTAAATAAATATATTATCCTTTGGAATTATTGGGAGGAGGTTCCAGGCCTTTATGGCCCCTAGGAATCGGCGCCTATGTTCTACAGAATTTAAACAAAATCACATTGCATTTCTCAGTAGTTTGCTTACTGTCAGTTACTACACGTTTTACGACCGAGTGCCCCATTTATAACCGCTTTTATGTCTGCGAAAATAAAAAAAAATTACTCAAGCGAAAATTAATTGTGCCAATCAGTGATTCATTACAGAGTATTATGTTTATAAGGAGATAAATGCTTAAATAAATAAAAGCTGTAAATGATGTAACAATTAGTTAAATTTGTAATTAATCAGGTAATCATATTTACCTTCAACATCATTACACTAAGTCAATTTGCTTCACGACTGCGGTCGGTGTGCGTTGGCAACCATGTTCCGAAAATCAATGCCCCTAATGATTATACCAAACTTAGATGCCCAAACATTTGTAGTGGTCCAAATGGTGACATTATTTGCTTTTAAACTAGAGTGCATTGCTGTTTGCTTCTATGCACTTTGTATGAGCAAGTCTTAACGAATAGTTTTTTTCTATACATTATTATTCTTGCAACACGGCTGTGATTTATTTGGGTCAATTTTTTGCCACTTTTCTGTTAATGCGCCGAACGGAATATGCACTCTGCAGATTACAAGCCAATGTTTGTAAAACAAACTCTCTTTTTATCAGACATTTTCTTGTGTGGTTAGAGTTAATGATGGTATGTTAAATGAAAGCAGATGACAGTGAAATGAACTTTCCAAGTAGATATGAAAGCAAGACGTTGTAAAGGGCTATGGAAAAAAAGTTCCCATGGGCACATTATTTACACGACCACACGTTCAGCAAACAGATTAATCTAAGAGGACTGTCTGATGTGGTAACATAATAGCGCTGATCAATTAAAAATGTTTAAACATTTTACAGGCATAATATCTACTACTAAATTTTATATTTAAACTATTTTTAAGCGTAATGTACACGCGGTACTAGTTTCGTTGTTTTCGCTTCAGGTTCCCGCTTTTGAGAGGTGTGCAAATTGAGACATATTCAGTTCCGCCTACAGAAAATTGAAAGTGGCATACAACGAATAATATGCTGCTCTGAAATTCGTCTCAACAAATCTCAGTCGAGGTCTAGCAAAGTTACAGGAAACCTATGGAGAGTTTGTTCTTCCCTATAGCACAGCTCGAAGAGGTTTAAAATATTTAAAACATATAAAGAGGGAGAAAATTTATTTTCAAAGGACACTCCCGTCTTTGCTCTAACGGAAGAAAACATTAATAAAACAAAAGATGGCTTATGGGCACAAATTTAAGAAGTCTGGGATGTTGTCACACTACTGTAGAAATCTGACATCATCTCTGCCCCGAAGATTGAGGGTTCATACACCCGATATTAATTTGTGTTTATTTCTATGTGTTTTCACTTTAGAAAACAAATGTATATGTTTATGTATTTATTTAGTTATTTGTGAAGAATACGTTAGTTTGTTATTATACTTTTGGGTGATGTCATAATGTAATAAAACTCAAATTATATGTTAAAATATAATATGATATTTAGTCAACACGATGTTCTACATTTACGAGTCGTGAATAAAGTGTTTACAAGCGTCCCCAAAGTTCTCCAATGGATACGCAGAATCTGAGAATTTTTTTTGTGGGTGTGCGTGAACCGAAATGAAAGAAATTCCGCGATTTTATCTGCCCTTTCTTTCTAATTTAGTTGTATTTTCATATTTTCCTGATTTACTAACGATTGAAATGTGTCAGGTCTTTTGTTGACACACTGTATCGTCATGCATCGATATAAACCGTAGCAACGTCTGGACTATATGGTGGATGAGGCAGTATTTTGCTTTAATTTAAATACTGTATTTTTATCTAGGTTAATTTTGCACTTATTGCAGCAATGTCTTGTTAAAACCGTGCACGTTTTATGTTTGTGCTCTAGAGCTCGGTTTTAATGACATGGCCATTAAGGAACAAGCTCTAAATGCAAAATACTCTTACAATTTCACCAAACACATAGTAGCGCCTTTTGACCGAAATTACTTTGTCTGACTGACGGTTAGGATTAAGCACAGGTCACATCCGGTTAAAGACCTGAGCTCCTGTCAGGTTTCCTGTTGAACGTATTTTTCAGTATATTTCATATGGACCTAATCTCTGTTGTGTATACGCAAAGTCAAATTATAGATGGCAACATACCGTGAATTTGGTAACATCAAGTTATATAGTTGACTGAATAAATGCTGTAGGATTTTTCGCGAAGTATGTTTTATGAATTTAAATGGGGATATTTAAACTACAGAGGCGTGGAAATTATCCCACGCCTTTAGTGCTGATGCTGCGAATGAAAGAATGGTGCAAAGATGATTCGCCAAGTTCCAAGAAGGCTACGAAATCTTCGAGGATAACACGGAGATATACAACAATAGAAAACAAAGCTTGTTTGGCGACTATTGGGGAGAGCAACAGCCAGACATTCGAGGACGTGGAACAGAAATTCAACGTCAGCGCAAAAACTATACGGCTACATTATTACAAAAGTTCTGGGACACATCAAATTTGGAGAAGTAGACGCATTTCAATCATTGCATTTTTACAAAATATTCTCCACACACACTATAAACTATCTCATTCTCAAAAAACACTTATCAAAGCATCCCTGCCATTCATTTTTCTCAAAGCAGAAATACTCATTTGTACATGCAGCCACAGCCTCTCAGTGCTTGAAAATCTTTCCTCGTTAGTGATTTTTTTTAACCACTGGAAAGAGAAAATAATCGCATAGAACCAGACCAGAACTGTAGGGAGGATGAGTCTGATCTCTGTGGACTCCAGGAACTAGGTGGTGATGTTACATGTGAGTGGAGGCGTTGTCGTAGTGAAGCAGCACCCCCCCCCCCCAGTTCTGTCTTCGGATGGCGTTCTCGAAACTTGTCCAAAACTTTCGGCAAACTTTCATGTCTGAGCAGCAACCGCCCTTTGCTCTCCATAGGAATCGTGAACACATGACCAACATTTTTTTTTCCAAAATGTGATCACCATTTCCTTCCCAACACTTGGGCCTCTCATCACTTTCATCGGTAGATCGTCATCTGGAAATGTCCAAATTGCTGACTGTCGCTTGGTCTCCAGGTCACATGTTTCATCACCGTGATTGCATCAGAAACACGCCTTGAACTCCCTCCGTCAAATATTTGCAGCATTTCTTCATACCATTCGACGCGGGTGCGTTTTTGCGCCTCTGTCAAATTGTGCGGCACCCAACGGGAGGAACCTTCCTGACACGAAGATGAGTGCAGAATCTTTGATAGTGCTGCAATGCAATCTGCAAGGCTGCCTCTATGTCCTTATATTTTACTCGATTGTTTTCATGTACCATTTTTTCCACCGCGACAATGTTTTCTTCAGTCATTGCCGTTGCCGGACGCCCACTTCTCTCCTTATGTTGTAGTGAAGTTCGGCCCATTTTAAATTCCACAAACCAGCAGAAACGGTTAACCTAGATGGAACAAAGTCTCCAAAAGCCTGTTGTAAGCTCTCAATGCTTTGAGACTCATTTAACCCACTCTTGAAATCATAAAGAATCATAACGCGAAAATGCTCTCTTCTCCAGCTCCATCGTAACGATGGGCTGCCTGTACACTGGAGGGATTGTTTATCCTCACACTCTGGAATGCAGAAGAGGGATCAGTCACTACCTGGTGCCGTTTTACTCGTAAGGGATTTCTTTTAAGTGGGTCAACGTTCACTTTTTCTCATCTTCAAACTTTCGTAGTGACTATCGTACATCTGCTAGGAAAAACTCCGTCGCTGGGATGCACACAAGTAGACAAAGTGATGCCGGATTTCATTTGTTGTTGTTATTATTATTATTATTATTATTATTATTATTATTATTATTATTATTATACGCTCTTTAATATCTCAGGTCATCAGGTTCTCATTCAATTCTGGGCGTGAAACGGCCGATAAATTTTGCTAAGAGACCTATTCTTTCAGGCTTGAGGTTCTTTTACATGCCATAAATCTACAACATGGGACCTACGGCTTTACTTCCCTTCCGAAGGAAACTGAAAAATCCATGGACCCTGGCGGGGATTAACCCGCGATCTTGGGTTTAGGACGCAAGTAGGGTTACCACTAGACTATCAAGATTGACTAATTTTAAGGTGCCAAGGATTTCGAGCTTATCTGGGCCATCATTAATTCATTTCATTCACTCACTTCACTTTCACAATCTACAGATGTGATACATTCACAGCGACAGTAAATAAACAGTTAAAACATATTTGTATATAGGATCCAGAAATTGTATTAAATCATCTCCCGTAAACTGACCCCTTTTTATATATAGCATGCATTATAACATCACACACATCGATATCACGTAAATTGTAGCATCATGGCCTAAATGTCAGAACAAACGTGATAAAAAAAAGATAAAGATTCTTTAATAACTTTCAAGGAGATTTATTGAAAGCCAGAAAGTTTTAATGCTAAAACTTTACCATTCCAAGGGCACGACAAGTCTTGAAAAGTTCGTAAGTTGAAATCTAACAGTTAACTTCAGTTGTTTATTTTTGAAACAAAGGAACATCAGCTTAAAACGGAAAAGTTTAGTAATTCACAGCATCTTGAAATACACCGCCGTGGTGAAAGTTATCGAAAAAGTCTCCAAAGCGAAGAACCGCTTCTTCCTAGTACGTTTTTATTTGTCACAGGGGTACTGTAGTTCCGCATTTCGAAGATCCTGGGATACGGGAACGAGAAATTATCCTGCAGGTAGAGTTGGTAAAGCCCACTTTGTTGGAGTGTTCTAGTTTACAGAACATTGAGAGAAAAAACAACCCCGAGGCATTATAATGGGGACAAGTGTATAGTTTGAAGAGTTTGTTTGAAATTGTTGTTAAAACGGACACTGATCTCTGTCTCTCTCTCTCTCTCTCTCTCTCTCTCTCTCTCTCGTCAATTGTCAACTTAAGACTATAACCTCGGGTTTCGCACATTTTAGCGAATTCCGAAGGAATGTAACTATTGCGGATGTACCCAAGAAAATAAATTTGAAGAGTCTTTTCAAACCTTCACCGATCCTACTTTCTGGGGCCGAAAAAAGGACAAAAAAAAAGTGTGAGTGTGCGCGCACTTGTGTGTCTGTTAACGCTCTATCGGCCGCAATTTTTGTTTTTTTTTTTCTCGGCATATATCGATAAATTAACAAACGATTCACAGATTTCTTTAATCAACAAAATTTTATACCATTTGGAATAGGGGATAAGCTAATACGAAAATTTAAAAATCGTTCCAGCGGTTGTAACATTTTGTCTTTTCTCAATGAAACTAGGGCATATACAATTAAAATAAATAAAAAAAAAGCTTCTGGAAATAAAGCAAAATCAGACTTAGAAATGGAGGTTCGCCTGAAACTAAAAATTCAAAAACCACTCTAGCGGCACCAATATTTGTTTTATCGCAACGAAATTTGGTATGTACTATTTAAATAACATAAAAATATTTTCTGAAAATCAGGGATATTGGACCATTAGGAGTGAGAGTATAACTGAAAATTAAAGTTTAAAGAGTGTTAGTAAAGTTAGCTAAATCGAAAATGTAAAAATCAATCTAGCGGGCGCAATGTTTACCTTTTCTCAACGAAACTCGGCATATGACATTAAAATATAATAAGAAAAGTAAAATGTAGTTTCTGAAAATCAGCGAAATAAGACTATTATGAGTGGAGATTTTATCTTAAACCGAAAATTGAAAACTCGTTTTCTAGTGGCACCAAAACTTTTTACAACGATATATATACTATTTAAATCAAATAAAATATTTTCTGAAAATCAGGGAATTCTTGCTATTAGGAGGGGGTATACATGAAAAACTGAAATTTAAAAAGCGCTCTAGAGGCACCAATTTCTCTACTGGAGCACTCTGTAAACACCTTTAAAATTCGACTTGCTGAGGAATTAACTTAGTTTACGCAGCTCCTGCGTTCGTAAATAAACCAAATTAAATAAAAAACGAGAGAGAATGAAGATTCAAAGTTTAGTACTTAAAATGTCATAGTCCTTTTAAGAGAATGGCAAGGAGTTATTAACTTTTAATTTTCAATTCCAGAGAAAATATTTCTATGGATTCCAGCAGGAAAGAAGAAAAAGAAAACCCAAATTACTATGCATGATCAAGTTACAAGCAGTGTTCAGGAAAAATGACTGAAAGATGAAGGTTGGAATGGAAAGGGGCAGTCATAATACAAATTTCTATTTAATAATCCTGCCTGTTTACATCATATTAAAGACTATTTTTCGTTGTGAATAGGTCCTTAATGTTAGCCGAATGCGCTGTCTGGCGCCAGCCGAGTAATTTGTTACTTGTTACCAGAGCACAGACTATGGAATTAAAAACTAACGGTCGATTTCCCAGCGTTGCAAGATTGCAAATTAAAGAGTTAATTATCTCGAGAAAAATTAACTGGCTAAATAAGACAACTTAAGTCCTCTTCCATCGTGTGTACCATAAATACGAGAGTTAACAAATACTTATATCTGAGAAATCATTTGTTATATTTATAAAAGATCGATTCTTTACCAGACCCCAATGTAGGTGTCGATAGTACGCAAAATGGTGGAATATGCGGTCTGTATGTTAATTCCATCAAGCTATTTATTTGCGTTTTTCTTGTTTATTACAGTGGTTTATTGTTGGAAGTAAATAAACACCAGCGTGCTACTTCTTTTGTTTTTTATTAAGTTAATATTTATTTAGTGAAATCACACTAAGAACTTGTGTAATAGAAGAACCACATGGGTTACTCTTGTATGCCTTTATCATATCATAGTCACCAAAACACTAACACCCTGGGCTGTGTGTACTGGGATCAGAAGATAAGCAACTATAGAAAGAAAATATCTAGAAATGAAACTAAGATTAGTATTGCTTTATTTTTAGATTTTATTTTGTAATGGATTGATACAGTATGTATATTTGAATGTAGTATATTATGTAGTCTGTTGGAATATATTTTCAATAAATTTTAAATTACAATATCCATCCACCTTCACTAGCACCACCATCATGCATTTGTTAATTATATTTTTTAGAACTTAATTTATAATTTTTTATCATGTAGTCTTCAGTCATAATCTACTACTATCAATAATATAATGATAAACTGACTTCACTCTTATCATTTTCCCCATAGGTGAAACTTTACATTTTTTTTCTGAGGTGTGCCTCATCATTTCAAAGTTCTTTGCTCCAAATTTTCATGTGAATCATACTTTGATGTTAGCTCTGTGTCATTTAGTACCTATTTATGAGGTTAAAAAAAACTTGTACATTACTGCTTCCCATGTTCCAGAATGGCATTAAGTCGATCCTGGTGGTGTAGTGGTAACCATACTTGCCTCATTAACCCAAGGTCGCGGGTTCAAACCCGGCCAGAACCGATGAATCTTTTTGGGCGTAAAAATCCTAAGTATGGCTTCCTTTGGAAGGGAAGCAAAGCGGTGGGTCCCATGTCGTACATTTACGGCACGAAAAAGAACCTCAAGTCTGAAAGAAGACACCTCTGAGCAAAATTTGTCTGCCGTTTCACGCCCTGAATTGAATGGGACGCTATGACCTGAGATGTTAAAGAGCGTCCGTAAATAAAATAAATAAAAATTAACGTCACGGCTCACATATGCAGACGACGTCCTGGTATACAAATACAAACAGACACATAGGCAGAGCCGTAATCCCCATCCAAAGACTGATACACTCCCGCAAACTGCCCTACACTAACCTTCAACAGGCAAAAGACACAGTGGAAGAATTCCTTAACTTACTTGGGAGTTCAGCTAGACAAGGGGTTAACATTAAGGAACACATCACCGGAACAGCCCACAGGGCCCAGGGAGCTATTGCTCAACTGAGCCCTGTGTTCGGTTCGAAAGCGATGCCCGTTCATTTGAAACTTAACCCCTTCAAAACTCTGATCATCCCCCTCATGTTGTACGCTTGCGAGATCTGGAGTATGGCAGCCGACAGTTGGCTGTCACTCATTCAAAGGGCACAGAATAAAGGACTTCGCGCCATTTATTCTGTATACAGATGGTTCCCGACCAGGCTACTGCACGAAACGTCCTCCCTGCCGTATGCAGAGGATGAAATTAGGCGCCGGGCAAAGAAATTCTACCGATCTTTACCACTCCACGAAAGTGCTCTCGTCAGTTCCTTGGGCAACTACAACTGCCAGGGTAGAAAAAGCCTAAATTCATGGTGCCACGCCTCGCTTGCGGGCATCTCGGATGACAATAGCTTAAATCCTACAACTGAAGTTACCAAATAATTTCTACAATAGCACATATATAAACCATACAACAACTCAGCAGCAATTTAGGCATACAAAAACCTACACAAAGGCTTTTAGAACATGCCTATATTAGCGAAAACCTCTGGACACTGAATCCACTCCTTTTGTCAGGAGAGGTGGTTACACTATCCCCAAAAACCTCAATACCTCTACCCCACAAACTACCTACATTCCCCATCCAACCCTATGGTTAAGCCCACACGTGGGTAGGAACATAGCAACTATACACAGGCTGGTTACCAATCCAGCCTGCCACTTTTCGTCCAAGTCCACGTCACAGCTCGCCATGTCTGCCGGCACACTCCATGCTCCACTGTTTTCGAGCAATAAGCCTGGTCTTGGAACTTTTTGATAACACTTCACACAATGAGTGAAATACAATTTTTCTAATCTTGAGTAAAACGCATGTTTCTCCTATTACCTAGTATTTACTATTATTTCCTATGATTTGTAACGTTATTTCTACATTTTGCATAATCGTACACTTTAATATAGCAATGTTAGAATGCATAATACACAAACGTTACCAGTTAATGTACACGCAGGTCTTGGCGAACATGAGGAACCATAGATTCATGAACCTCTGGCCGGAGAAGAGGGTGGCGAAGGAGTTGTAGACAAGCATTCCTCTATATGGCAGCCATAACGTCGCGAACACTACCACCACTACTGCCAACATCTTCACCACCTGCACATTCACAAATCAGATAATTCAGTACAGAATATTGTCCTCCCCCCTCCGAGGATAACTGTTTGTTTCACATATAAAGCACAATTTCTCTTTCTGGATGATTAGCCACAGAAGGCGGCATCATGCATAAGTCATATTTAGTTAATACAAGAGTCATTTCATAATTAAAGTGAACTACTTTATTTCTTACAAAAATACGTAAACACGAACCCTAATGCAGTGAGAAGGCTTAAAAGTCCCGCCACTTAGATCGGCCCAGCAGCGGACCTAACCCCTCCAATTGCTTAAGATTCCTCACAGGCATGCGGGAAGCTATTCTCTCTTCGTCAGTTGCTAGGAGGATTCTTGATAGAGTCGGGCAGTTGTGTTGTGCAGCCGAGAGCGAGACTGCATTAAATAGCGCAGTAGTGTTATGCAAAGGTGTAATATTCCCTGTGTCGTCGTATATTCGTCTTCAAGGTATGCATCAGGTAAATTAGATAACCCGGTTCCAACAGAAAAACAATATTAACGTTAGTACAACAGTTTAATGAAACAGGTTCTGTGATTGGTTGGGAAAAAATAAAAGATTGTTCATCAATTCATGATGGAATTGCGTCATATATTTCGTTCCAGAATTATTGACTCTGGTTTATGGCCTTCTCGTTCCCTAGTCTTTGCAGTTTGTAATTTTTATCTCTGGGTAACATTGACAAGTGGAATATATTCAACTAACCCAATCCCTACTTAAAATATTCGAAACGAAGTTAGATCCATTAGTGATATGTGGATTGTAGGTCAGGGAAAATACGTAACATTTTCAATGCACACTGTTAAAGAGGGTTAGAACTGAATTATGTTATTTAATATGTTGTGCCTAAGCGCTTGAGCGCCGCGAGTTTACCGAAAGTAGGGAGTTATTGAAAGGTGTTTTATATTGTAAAAGTTAAGAACGAAACAGGGTTTTTCCCATCTATTTCTATTTATTTGTTATAGTAGAGCTAATAGCGATAATATTAAAATTATAACACTGACAGTAACAAGGACAATACTGGTATACATATAAACCAATGTAAAATATGAACTAAATAAATAAATGTATGCTAATACATAAATATGAATAATGAAAAATATTAATTTATGAAGAAAAAATAAAAAGAACAATAAGCAAGTACCAACTATGACAATTGATACATACATCAACTTATGTAAATCCTGAAAGTGGAAATAAATACTCGTATATGAGCAAAACATAAAATTAACCCTAACAATATTATGAAGGAGATAACAACATTTATGATAGTACTACTATGAATAATAGAATGAATAATTCTACAGTGGGGTATAACAAATAAATACCTGTCTAGTAACATAAGGAATTTAAATCTAGGTTAATCAATTATTTATAATGACATTAAACAATTTATTATGAAATGCTCTTGAAGTTTGCAGTCTCTGACACACAGTGGAAATGCATTCCAGAGACGGGTAGTGATTACGGCGAATGAGTAAAGTGACGTTCGGTGCAATGTAATAATAGCTCGTGCCGAGATTCATGGCGTGTGTTAAAGTAATGAGAGAATGGTAGATTTTGAATACAAGAAGATGGAAAAGATGGAGAAGATGTATGAATAATTTTGAAAAGTAGTGTGGGACAATGAATGTTTCCTCGGTCTTTCAGCCGAAACCAGGACAGCATATCGAGGGAGAGGGTTAGATGATCGAACAAACGCAATCGCAGATGTAACGTGTGCACATATTATAAACATGCTGTAGTTTTTGTGTTACGGTTAGAGTTTAAGTCTGTGAGCAGAAAATCGCAGTAGTCGAAATGAGGCATCACCAAGGATTGCACTAAGATATTGTTTAAGGTTCTGGGTAGGGACAAGTTTAATCTTACACTGTGTGATTAGAGAACTTACCTTCCTGCAGGTTTCAGCAACTGATTTTCCCAACAGAGATTACTGCCTTTAATAACTCCAAAGTTTTTTTCCAGAAACAGTGAAGGAAATTGCAGTTTGGTTGATATAATAGGAAGAATATTGCCAATGTCTATTGTGCTTAGCAATCGCTGGTGTCCCACGACCATAACTTGAGAGTTTAAAAGATTAAGACCAAGGCCCAGAGTACGCGTCTACGAATAAACTGAATCTAGATTTTGGTTAATATTATTGAGTCATGAATGTCGTTAGTTCGAGAGTGTATGTAAAGTTGTAAGTCGACGGTGTAGAGGTGTATTTACTGTGACTAATAACACGAGATATGTCACTGATGTACAGTGAAAATAATAAGGGACCCTGGGGAACTCCTGCCTTCAGGAACCGCCCTGAAGAGGAAAGATTTCCAAAAACAACACACTGCTGCCACTCGCGAAGATAGGAGTTGAACTAGTGGATGACAATGTCAGGCATATCTAGCACCTTTAGTTTAGTAAGAAGTAAGTCGGTGTCTAAGACATCAAAAGTTCAAGTGCTTCTGGTAGAAAGTAAGCTAATTGGTCTGTAGTCTTCAGGAGATTGGAGCGTTTTGATCTTAGGAAGAGGTTTCATGAATGCCTGTTTCCATTGCTTGGTAAAGGATGATGTCATGAGCCAGGTGTTTAAATGTGAGTCATAGTCGACAGTAAGATGTAAACGAGGGCCATCCAGAAAGTAAGTCCCAATCGCGCCTGGAGATGGAACCACTTGTCGGATAGGAATGCGTATGCGCAGGAGTAGAGAGGAAGTATGTGGGAATAATGCAGTAAAGTTTCAGCCTTGTGACGGCCGTGGTTACCGCGCTGTGCTAGGAGAAAATGGCTGCTCTGATAGTCTCCCGCCAACTGCGAGGTTCGTGCAGTCATCCGAGGTTTGCTCGCTCAAAAGCAAAGTCCAGCAGAGATCCATCGCCAATTGTGTCAAGTGTATGGACACGACATTATGGTAAGACGATGGTGCAGGCAGTTCACTGTAGGACGAACCAATATTCACGACGACGACCGTAGTGGCCGACCGTCCCTGTTGACGGCAGAAGTGTTGGAAAGTGTGCGGCAAGCAATTGAGCAGAACCGGCGCTTCACAATTTCAGAACTCTCTTGTCAATTCCCCAGATGTCTCGCTCCCTTGTGCACGAAATTGTCTCCCGAAAGCTTGACACAATTGGCGATGGATCTCTGCTGGACTTTGCTTTTGAGCGTGCAAACCTCGGATGACTGCACGAACTTCGCAGTTGGCGGGAGACAATATCAGAGCACCCATTTTCTCCTAGCACAGCGCGGTAACCACGGCCGTCACAAGGCTGAAATTTTACTGCATTATTACCACATACTTCCTCTCTATTCCTGCGCATGCGCATTCCTATCCGACTAGCGGTGCCATCTCTAGGCGCGATTGGGACTTACTTTCTGGGTGCCGTTTTGTTTATTAAAGACATATTACTATGATCTGGACTCTGTGTCTTAATATTTTACATGCTTCAATGCTGTCATAACATCTGTTTACATCTGTATGTAAATTGAAAATTTTCTCACTCAGATGTCTCGGAAAGTAGTTTTAGTGTGGTACATTATTGGGAGCACTTATCTGTGAAGAAAAAATAATACCAGAAGTACGTTGTAAGTAGCAAAAGCAATAAACAATAATGTGTAGAAGCAATAATAAACGGGAAAATTTCTAATCCTATTTATTCAGAATTGGTAAACTTAAGAACAGAGATGTTGCAAGTTCATAGTGGGGATATGGCCACCTTTAACAGCAACGCAAGCATTGCAAGATCTATCCATACGTTGGAGATTGTTTAGGAGTGCCGTTGATATCGTAATATAGCCCCACGCCTCTTTCAATACTGTCTTCAGCTGCTGTAGAGTGTTCATGGAGCTGTGAGTCTCCCCAAGGCATTCCGCACATACTATATAGGATTCTGATCAGGGGAAACGTGCAAGTCAATCTATCAGTCGAATATTTTCAACAGGCAACAGCTGCAGTACGGCGTGACCTAGCATTTTCGTCCATGAATACAAACTCGGGGCCAATGCATATATGCACAAGTTCATTATTTATTTTTTAATGTTCATAATGTGCAATCTATCAAAATTATGAAATTTAGGTTCCAAAAGTTGGCCATGCTGCTGCAATATGGCGTGATATTAGTTTAGCAGATGTATTGTTGAAGAATAAACAATGAGGTTATTTGAGTTACGGGGCCACAGAGCGCAGCTGCGTACTGGGAAAAGCCATATAATGCATGTGCAGGTTTCAGCTTGTGGTCAATTTTAGCCAAGCCTCGCCGCGCGGGAAAGCATCATTGATCACACTTATTACAATATGCCACTGGAGCAATCAAGGTAAAAATATCCTCTTTTGGTCCTGTTTCATCACAATAGCCCGCCAGAAATTGCGACTTATAAATTATTGAATTTAAGGTATGAAATTCTTCCTCATTCCCCCTACTCTCTGGATTTGACTCCCGTGGGCTACTTTCTGTTTCCCCTACATGCATAAATGACTAGCAAATGTGTATATTGCAGAACCGAACCAATCGCATTTTATGAATGGGATAAACAAATTAGAAAATAGCTGGAACAAGTGTATTGCATTTAAAACAGATTATTTTGTAAAATAGGTCTATTTTGTTTTTATTTTTTCAACTTATCGAAGAGCCCTCATATATGACATATTGGTGAATTTATAAACGTGGGGGCAACCTTTAAAAACTTCAGATCCAATTTCATTATATCCTATCTATCTTTTAAAAATGGATGCTTTCAGATATTTCGCCGAGGTAATCAAAAATTTGAAAAGCGAGGTGTCGTACTGAATCTTCATTCTGCTTCAGAAGGCTTTATCCTATCTGACTATTTAAAAAAAAAAATGCTTTGTTGCAATTGGATCTGTTTTAAGACCGTGTGCACTACTTGATCGTCACAACTCATTTAAAGCGCATTGCTACGGAGTCATTTACATGCTGAAATAAGATTTTTCTTTGTGCATACATCACCATAGTTATTTAATGACATTTCCGCATACAAGATGACTCATATATTTTTTGATTGTCTGCATTTTAATACAGTTAGCTGCTATACGTTTTGAGACCATTCAGACCGGGGTAGATCAGAGCTTCAAAGAGAATATGACATACAGCTAAAGTTTAGAAAGAGGTAAAAGACACAGCGCTCTGAATTTTCTTTATATCTTCTCAATATCACTATTTACTTTATTCTGTGCGTATGCTCTCTGAGTGAGTGAAGCCAAAATAAATTAAGCATGTCTGCTACCTCCATTGTCGTTCCTATTATTGAAATACTCAAAATCTGAACCACTCATCTGTCAAATCCACACTCTGATAACAGCGGCGTGCGGCCCATTCATACAGAGTCGACCGAAGCAAATGCAAAGGATTTTCCATCGAAATTTACTATATCTGGTTATCTTTCCACAGAGTAAACACACCATTGTTCTTTTTATTAGCATAAAAAGCTGGGGTGTTAATATTTTTCTTCCTTTACAGCAGAGGTTCTCAATCTTTTCCAGTGACGTACATTACATTCAACGCAGGATATTAGATGTAAATGTAATGCCTGATTTTGTGGTACAAAGGTTAAAATAAACATTTTTCATCATTTATAACAACACTAGTGATTTATTTAGTTATTTCTTGTACGTAGTATTTATAACTAGATATTTATTGAAGAAAACGAATACTGGTACTCCAGTACTCACACTTACTATCAGTAAAAATTATTAACTTTACAACTAATTTCTGATACACCTTTGTTTCAGTGTGAAGGTTGCCCGTGTTTAGCTAATCACAGCTTTTTAATATTTGGTTTATTATAGTTCAAATCAGGATCTGCATTCAATTTATTTCTGTACTTATTTTTATATAAATCAGAGAAAATAATCCACATTCACTAACGCAAGTAGCTACAAACACCAACAAAATTGTTACAGCTTTTTATGAGATCATTGGATATTAGGTCTTTCTTGCCAGCCAGAGGTCTGTCAAATCTATCTTCTTGATTATTTGCCTGACACTCCCGTCACATCAATTCGTTTTTCTCGGAAAGAGAATGTTTCTGGTAGGGTGTCAGCAATAGAAAACAGATATCTAATCAAAACGTCTAAATCCAGGTTTTCTGGGAAGTGTACATTGCAATCTGAGACGAGACTCCCATGGCGCTCTTTAATATTCACTACCAGTCCACAATGAAGAAGAATTTAATTTTCACTTAAGAAAACATCCAGCAATAGAAATGTGTTTCTAATATTGATTTTCAAGAAGAATAGTTTTTTCTTAAGAGCCGAAACTTCACTACTTCCTTAACTGTAAATGCAGCTGAACAAACACAAAATGTATTGATCAAATAATATATTTGAGTTACGCTTTGTCATGGGGCCGTTTATGGATTGTAAGGCTGGTAGCAGTCCGCTCGCGGGAAGAGGTGTCGTCGATTAATTGTTTTTCTTTGAGTTCTGGGTTGGATGCCCCTTGTGTCGGGATCAGGAACCTTTACCTCAGGGAACTCTGGAATTTTGTGACTCGTCTGAGTCAGAGGGAAGGGAAGGAAATCTATAAAGTTACACGGAAACACTGGAGTTCTTATCTGACATCATTTATTTAACTTAACAGAATACTGGATTGTTCGCGTAAGCTTGGAAATGTGTTGAACTGACTGACTATTTTTCTTCTCCTACCGACTTCGCTCACTTTGATTTGGATTGTCTATTCTTTTGCCCGCTTATTTAAATTGACTCTTACAGTTCCGTTCTCCGACTATCCAACCTTTAGCTCTTAGCCTCGAATCCCGGACCGCTAACTTTTCCCTGCTGTAGAAGTCCAGCTGCTCTCTCTCTCTAAGTCTCACTGCTGTTGAAGTTCTGCTGCTCTCTCTCTCCAAGTCTCTCCTGTTCTGTGTCCGTTACATTATATATCAGATGTCAAGTTTATTGTTTATTAGGAACCTCCCATCGTGAAAATTAAATTCGCGAAATTTATGGAGCTCAGTTCGATTCTATCTGCGTTATTGGTCCTTCCTTAATATCTATAATTATGCAGGCTCGCTCCGATTCGTTCAATTTTGTAAGATTTCTATTGGTTGTGTGGGACCAATTTCTGGAAATACCTCTCACGTTATAATATTTCTAAGAACGGACATTCCTGCCCTAAATGTTGGGAAATTTTTATAATCCGACATATCCTTTCACTTTTCTGTCCTTTCAAATTTGCTCACAATGAAACCTCGGCCATAAATAAGGAACATCTATTTGTTTTGCAAAGTCATGTCAAAATCTGTCGACGTTTGAATGTTATTGTCATGAGGGGATATAAACTTGAGCTGTCATCTGAGATTGACATTTGTTCCTTCTTCGAAAGAAATCCACCCGTAAAGTCATTAGTGCATTTACCCTTAGTTATTGAAAGAATATGTTTCTCTGCTTTTGTCTGCGTCTCGGTAAATGGTTTTCTTTAAACCCTCTGAAAAGAGAATTACCTCTTTTCAGGACATAACCCTTTTCCCCAAGGTCAAAACTTTTACCATTTCCAAGCTTAACGACCCGAACCGTTTTCCATTCACATAAATACACAATGGACCTTTATTACTGTTTAGCACAGGTGCTGTCTAATGACTACAAACTACATACATGTATCAGATCATATTTATGTTAATTATTACTAGCCTTAATTATAAAAATGTTAATTTAATCAAAGACGGCCTTTAATTCCGGCTACAACATGCCCCCATATTAAGGTTTATATATCGGAGGACATATACATTTTAATATGTTGTTCCCGTGAGAAATTAAACCTTATTACTTATCATATATATTCTTGATCTTTTTAGGTTCTATGCTAGTCATATAGATACATCCAAATGTCAATGTGGTTTCCTAATACAAATTCTGGACTTCTGAGCCTTCTAAATTATATTCTTACATAATTGGCTTTGTTGTTGTAATTTAGTCTTTCATAGAAACGCGATTCTTCATCAATATTTTACCTAATATTTGCATCATTGTCCTTTATATTTGCTAAATTATGTTTGTCTATACACACACTGTTGATTCGTTCAAGTTATTACACTTTCTGTATTTATACATGTATATATGCACTTTTATTCAGGTTTTATTACTTTGACTTCACTTATTTCTCTGATTTCACGACACTTCCTATCCATTTTAACACTTCATATTTACCACTATAATTATTATTTAGCACTGCACTTTATATTTGTCACTATCTTCCATTATACTGCATTGAATTTTCTAGGAAAACCTATATACAATAATATACATATATCTTATTCTTACAGACTAACATGCAGGTGCTCAGTTCCGGGTTAACCAATCATTACTCTGATCTAAATGAACATTATGACTTAACAAGCTTAAAAGAAGAAACATTAATTTCAAATTGTCTAAACAAAATTTGTAATTCTTTACTAGCCTCTTTATTATCGCCTTCTCTGTGCTGTATTCACCCTGTATGCCTCTCTAACTTTTGCTCCCAAAACTTCCATTGTTTCGCACTGACTGCCTAATCTCAAGCTGTTAAGATTTCCTTCCTCCTTTCTCCGAGTTGCTACGCTGGCTCCGTTCATACTGTCCTTGCAATCATTACAAAAAATCATCGGATGGCTAAACAGGTTTTTATAATCAACTGTGAATGATTGGTTCTCTTCATCTATTTTAATCACAGCATTTGCGATACCAATATCTATTCTTTCCACAAAAAATATCTCATCTACCACTTCTTGCTCATCATGTGACATTATAATTTCGTTTTGATCTCTCTCTTCGTGAAATTTCGCCGATATTAGCTCCTCTGAGTTTCGTATCGCTAGAATCCTTTGTTCAAAATTAAGAATGGCCTTCCAACTGTATAATGTATCGCATCCTATGATGACTTCTGTAGTTAATTTTGGAACAACAAGAAACATCACCTCGAAAACACGACCTAGTAACTGGATGTTTACCATAGCTTGATAATTTACCCTCTCCTTACGTTTGCCTACTGCAACAGAGCAATAAACACCACAAATTGGCAGACACATCATCTTTACTTTGTTCATGATAAGTTTTTCGTAGAAAGTAGAGCTGCACACTGTGTTAGTGGCTCCCGAGTCAAGTAAAGCTAGTGTTTGGGTATTCCCGATCTGTATATTAATTTTAGGTGTTTCTACATGTTCCTCCTTTGAATTTTGACTTGTTGAAGTTTCCTCTTACTTTGTTAATAAATTAGTGTGACCCGTTCTCTGTCCCACCAGCATGTCTTCCGGTAAGTTAGAAGTTCGTTCCAATCCTACATGGGTCTCTGTGGACTGACTGGTAAGTTTCCCTGATCTCGTTCGACGGTTTGGTTACCCATACTTCTTCCATTTTCGTTCTGATCGTTTGGTGACCTCGACCTCACGTATTCATTAGTATCCACAGTTCTCGATCTCCGGTCTTCTGGGTTCCTCCATTGATTTTGGTTATTCCTTCCGTACCATGGAGTTGGTTGACGCCAGGTCCTAATATTTCTACTCCATCTTCTTGGTGGTTCGTCTTGATTTCTGTAGTTTTGATATGGCAGTGTTCTGCTCGAGTATTCCATCGGCATCCGTCCTCCAGGAATTGTCTGAAGTGCGTTGATTTGAGGTCGTCGGAAATTTTGATTCTCTCCATTATTTCTTAATCTGTTGGACCTTGCCCCGTTCCCGTGAGAAGAATATCTAGCTGGACGGAAGTCATTTCTGTAATTGTCATATCGATTTTCTTCCCTTCTGTTTCCATGGTATTCGTTCCTTTGGTGGTCAAAGGCAGTTAAAAGCTCAATCATTTCTGAACACGTTGTGGGCTTGGCCACAATCAGGTGATTTCTGATGTGTTCAGGAAAATGTCCAGATACCAATGTCATCAATTCTCTATCAGTTAGTGGTGGATCTAAAAGCCTGCTCTTTTTACCTATGGCCAAGAAATAGTCTACCATACTTATGCCGGTTCTGGCGTCATATTTCCCATTTGATATGTCTAAACGAATGGCGTTCTGGTGTGTCGAACTCCAATATCGTGATAAGAATAAAAATTTGAAATCTTTAAAGGAAGTGCAATCTGATAACGTAAGCCTGTACCAATTTGCAGCCTGACCCTTTAAACTTCTCCTAACGAAAATAATTTTCATCTCTTCCGGTACTCCTTTTAAACGAAAATAATCTTCTAAATCTGAGACAAAAATCCTTGCATTATCGTTTCGTTCCTCGTAGAACTCCGGGGGTGTTATTTCATTTATTAGTTGGCTAGGCCACGAATTACAACTTATGTTGGGCATGCATGAATTATTCCCGGATCTAATACACATATTTTTGTCAGAAATACAAGAACTTCTTGGTGAACCAGTAACCTGAGCACTCACATTTACATTTATAGGTAATCCAGCCGAGGCGTTGGACTGAGATTCGTTTACCTCTGTCACAAATGTGTCGCCTGGCTGAGATTCTGATGTTCCACTACTAACATTACTACCGTCAGTATTCTCTACAGTACCATTATGTCTATTCTCTATCAATTCAGACATTTTTTTCGATAGTTGGCTTTGATTTTGGTCTAATGATTGGACAATCAATTTTACTGATCTGAGCTCTTGGTTCATTCGCTCCTCCAACCCTGAATATTTACTGCTAACAGCTGTTCTCAGCTCTTGCCCTACTTTTTCAATTTCAATTATTTTATCATCTATTTTATTCATGTTCTCTCTGACTTCCTTAAAGTCTTTATTTCTCTCTCCTACTTCTTTCTCCCAATTCTCATTATTTTCTTGCAACCGTTTCGAAAAATTTGTCTGAATTTTAAGAGTTTCTTGAAACTTATTTTCTATGTTACTGCACAAAGATTTTTCTACCTTCTCAAGCCTACTCTGAAAACTTGTTTGCGAATCATTTATTTTGTTTCCAAATTCTTCCTGAGCTTTTTCTATTTGTTCTAATCTATTTTCTAGAGCGCTACTGACCCTAATACTAAATTCTATCTGAGAATTTTCTATTTGAGCAAACCTGATATCCAAAATCTTGTTAATTCTTTCTATCTGTGATTCCTCCATCTTCTCTAACCTAGAATTTAATTTACTCTGAAAGTCCTTGTGTGCATTTTGCGAATCTATTTTTAACTCTCCCTGTGAATTCTCAATTTTCTCTAGTCTAGAATCCAACCTACTTTGGAACTCCTTCTGTGCATTTTGTGAATCTATTTTTAACTCTCCCTGTGAATTCTCTATTTTCTCTAGTCTAGAATCTAGCCTACTTTGGAACTCCTTCTGTGCATTTTGCAAATCTATTTTTAACTCTCCCTGTGAATTCTCTATTTGTAGTTTCATTTGACTGATCATTTCTAATATTTTATCATCCCTATTACTCTTATCTGATTGATTACTGTCTTCTAATTCTTTATTTTGGTTTGTATTTGTCTTACTATTTTCCCCTATTTGCCTACTATCTACTCCTACCGTTGTTACTTCGTTCGTTATTCTGCCCTGATCTGCCATGTTAATCTTCCTACTTCTCAATAACATGTAATTTTATATTCCTTCCTATTTATGCTACACAGTTTCTACAAAAAAGTTCAATTTTTGTCTGTACCTTCTCTATTCTGTGTTTGCTGCTGTTGCGGTTCTTGTTCCTTGTTGTCCGATGATCCTCTTCTTGGTGTTCGGCAGCGGTTGTAAGCTTTACGCTTACAGCAGGATCCTCTCCGGTGTCGTCCGCGTCTGCAGTTTGCTGTGCTGACTCGGTAAGTTACACTTACTGCTGGTACCGCTCTGGCGTCGTCCGCGTCTGCAGTCTGCTGTGCTGACTCAGTAAGTTACACTTACTGCTGGTACCACTCTGGCGTCGTCCGCGTCTGCAGTCTGCTGTGCTGACTCAGTAAGTTACACTTACTGCTGGTACCGCTCTGGCGTCGTCCGCTGCTGTCCAGTGTCGTCCGCTGCTGTCCTGTGTCGTCCGCTTCTTCCGTGATTATTTCCTTGCCCTATTTCCAGTCTTAGAAGACCCACGTTGTGTGCGCCATTTTTGGGGCCGTTCGTGGGGTATAAGCTGGTAGCAGTCCGCTCGCGGGAAGAGGTGTCGTCGATTAATTGTTTTTCTTTGAGTTCTGGGTTGGATGCCCCTTGTGTCGGGATCAGGAACCTTTACCTCAGGGAACTCTGGAATTTTGTGACTCGTCTGAGTCAGAGGGAAGGGAAGGAAATCTATAAAGTTACACGGAAACACTGGAGTTCTTATCTGACATCATTTATTTAACTTAACAGAATACTGGATTGTTCGCGTAAGCTTGGAAATGTGTTGAACTGACTGACTATTTTTCTTCTCCTACCGACTTCGCTCACTTTGATTTGGATTGTCTATTCTTTTGCCCGCTTATTTAAATTGACTCTTACAGTTCCGTTCTCCGACTATCCAACCTTTAGCTCTTAGCCTCGAATCCCGGACCGCTAACTTTTCCCTGCTGTAGAAGTCCAGCTGCTCTCTCTCTCTAAGTCTCACTGCTGTTGAAGTTCTGCTGCTCTCTCTCTCCAAGTCTCTCCTGTTCTGTGTCCGTTACATTATATATCAGATGTCAAGTTTATTGTTTATTAGGAACCTCCCATCGTGAAAATTAAATTCGCGAAATTTATGGAGCTCAGTTCGATTCTATCTGCGTTATTGGTCCTTCCTTAATATCTATAATTATGCAGGCTCGCTCCGATTCGTTCAATTTTGTAAGATTTCTATTGGTTGTGCGGGACCAATTTCTGGAAATACCTCTCACGTTATAATATTTCTAAGAACGGACATTCCTGCCCTAAATGTTGGGAAATTTTTATAATCCGACATATCCTTTCACTTTTCTGTCCTTTCAAATTTGCTCACAATGAAACCTCGGCCATAAATAAGGAACATCTATTTGTTTTGCAAAGTCATGTCAAAATCTGTCGACGTTTGAATGTTATTGTCATGAGGGGATATAAACTTGAGCTGTCATCTGAGATTGACATTTGTTCCTTCTTCGAAAGAAATCCACCCGTAAAGTCATTAGTGCATTTACCCTTAGTTATTGAAAGAATATGTTTCTCTGCTTTTGTCTGCGTCTCGGTAAATGGTTTTCTTTAAACCCTCTGAAAAGAGAATTACCTCTTTTCAGGACATAACCCTTTTCCCCAAGGTCAAAACTTTTACCATTTCCAAGCTTAACGACCCGAACCGTTTTCCATTCACATAAATACACAATGGACCTTTATTACTGTTTAGCACAGGTGCTGTCTAATGACTACAAACTACATACATGTATCAGATCATATTTATGTTAATTATTACTAGCCTTAATTATAAAAACGTTAATTTAATCAAAGACGGCCTTTAATTCCGGCTACAGTCATCGTCGTTGGATTAAAATCGAACCTGCATATTATTTTTGTACACTATTACACAAAATTTAATATAAAATCTATTGTTTCCGTTTAGTTATAGTACAACTGTTATTTGTTGTTTGCAAAACAAATGTTCATCTATCTATTTGCTAAAATGTTAACATACCACCACGTAAACCCTTGGTTTGTTTAACATCTCAGGTTATCAACGTCCCATTCACCACCAAGGGTGGCCGAGGTCGTTAAGGCGCGAACTCGTAAGCGGGAGGTCTAGAGTTCGATTTCTGCCAGGACCATCCTTTCTGGCTGTTTTTTTTTTTCACATTTTCCTCAGTCCTCATAAATGGCAAATGCCGGGCAGGTACCCTAAAATTATACCTGAAACGTTTCCTTCCTTAAAAACATCCTTCCCCAATTTATCAATTCATCTCATATATTACCAATGTCCACCGCCTGTGGTGTCTCAGTAGTTAAAAGGGATGTTAAACACTATTTAAAAAAAGGCCCATTCAAATCAGAGTGTGAAACGACTGGCAAATTTTGCTCAAAGCCTCTTCTTTCAGGCTTGAGGTGTTTTTCCCTGCCGTAAACCAATCTCACGGGACCCACGGCTTTACTTACCTCCCAAAGGCAGCCATACTTAGGATTTTTACGCCCGAATTAATCCATCGACCCTAGCCGGGACCCAGTGGTACATGTACCGTAGTTTGAGACACCCTGCTTTAGAACACAGACTGGAGATCCGGTTCCTCTTCTTTTGAACGTTTTAAGTCATCTTCCAGCTGTGCTATAGGGAAAAACACACACTCTATAAGCTTCGTCTGCAGATTTTTTCAAACTAAAGTAGAATTTCAGAGCAAAATTTCGTTCGTCACGATTTGCTGTAGGTGGAACTGAACATATCTCAACTTAAACACCTCTCACGGGCAGGAGCCGAAGTGACAATGAAACTAATGCCATGTGTACATTATGCATTAAATTAACACAATATTATAATGTTAAATTTTAGCATGTGTAAGAATTATTTATAATATAATTATTTTACTATACTTAATGTAATATCCTTTCAATTATTCATATCATCTTTCAATCATAAATTTCCCTTTCATACTTCACATATGGAGAAGTTACACGCTGTATTTCTGTGTCGGAAACTACTGTATGTTAGGTGTTATCGGCTTCCTTTCTCTCAAAATTCCGAATTGTTTGACAGGATAGAAAAGGGAATCGATTTCCGAACGTAGCCATCAACACCATGTTATTGGGAATCTCGTTAATGTCCAACTTGAGCTGTCTGCAATCAGCTACCTCTCGACACCAGCTATAAATAACGTCTTCACATATTGTCAAGGTAGTAAAGTTTAATGCAGTGCCTAGCTTGTCGATATACGTTGAGTTATTAACTTATCTTGTAATCTTGGGAACCGATTACACAAGTTAACTAAAGTGCTATATATAGACCGCTATTGATCTTATGACAGTATAACGAGTTGGTTGTACTTCGACTGCGATAATAAAAGTATACATAAAAATAAGCGGACATCTAAATAGTTAAATACAAATAGCTATGTGTCATTACAAAGATACATTTAAATGAATTTTCCTATTTTTTTAACTACAAAACAATTGTCTGTGTGCTGAATAAATGTCACAGAAGCATTCGTCAGTTAAGTATTTCTCCTTTCCTTCACGTTCCATGTAAACACAAATACAATGCACAACATACTAAGTGATTTTTCCTACGCAGGACTGTTCCAATTGCAGGTGGTCGAGTCTGCAGTTTCCGCCTCGTTCTCACGCTTAAAAGCCGGAGGGGAGGTCAGTACGAGTTTAACTGTAGGAACACACGAATGTGTTCTTGTGTGTGGTCTGACAATGTATCAAGTATTCATTAAGTGACGTAATACACTGTGTTAATTAAGTTAAGGTCAATTCGAGTATTCTATTCCCCAAGAGTATTGCTCTTATTTACGATAAGTACGTGTGTACAGAATCGACTCGTGGTGTACGGAGATTGTTTCAAGAGAAAGTCCCTGATATTCAATTTCCAAGTCGAAATTTGAATCACAGATTGGTAAATAAATTTCGAGAAGTGTTCTTGATAAAAGGCGTACACAGCAACTAACAGAAGAAACTTTAAATAACATGGAAAGTTCCCCTAAAACTCACTTCGAAGTCTTTCTCAGTAAATGGAAATTTCTTATCCCTCTGTCCGAGCAGCTACAAAGCTACTAAAGTTAAAACCCTATAAAAATACTGTACTTGGTCACCCCGCAACCAGGAGTAGATGTGAATGCATTTTGAATACTGTGCATGACTTGACCCTAATTTAATTTTCTTTAAGGCAAATCTTCCTTCCATTTAAGTTGATATGTTAATTCACAAAACAACCAATACTGAAGTTTAGAAATACCTAACCTGCTTCACGGGGAATCCCAGCATGACCAAAAGAGAGGAATGTGGTGCACCATTAGTTGTCATAATTTGCAAACCCATTTTTCCGCGAATTAACTGTGAGGCAACTATGCAACAGAAAATGCACACACATTAAATGAATTGAAAAATAACATTCGTTAATAAATTTCTTCCATTTCTCAGAGAGAACTGCAGATGGTATTGATTAACTTAATAAGTCGGTTCTGGTGGTGTAGTGGTAGCCATACTTGCCTTGTTAACCCAAGATCGCGGGTTCGATCACGGCCAGGACCGATGTCCAAGTAAGTACTGGCCATTTCGTTCAGGTATTTGACGTTTCTGAATGTTTAATTGTATTAGAAACACGTGCAAAGTATGGACTGTAAACCATCAAACAATTCTTCTTTTACGAGAGTTTTTACACCTGCATAACATGCACTAACGTTAAAGGTATCAATTATTTAGAAATTTCCATTGTAATTTGCATTGTAATGTAACTGGCTGGTGTCAAGCTGACAAACGCTGTATCATACTATTGTTTACTAAGACGGCTCAAGAGGTAGTTAATCTCAAGGCACAGTATTCCAATGTAATGGTCCCGAAAATTACAAGCCTACCAATTATTAACAACCGCCAACGTTTACGCTTTTATAAACAACATTTGTCTTTTATTAATATGGAATAAAACGAGTTAATTTAGCCTTTTATAGTTTTTAATGAAAATTTTACACTCTTGTAAACATAGAAAATAGGATTATTTTGAAAAATATTATTCTAAATTTTCAGAATCCTTGTTGGTAATTTAATTTTATGTAGTCCAAAACAAACTTTTGGAATATCTGAACTATGACATACAGTTTTATTCTTTTGCAAGTTTTTGGTGGGAATTAAAAAAAAAAACATAAGCGCGGAAACGTGTTTGCACTGATGCTGTATACAATTAGCCACATTTTTTAAGTGCCCCGGAGCGAGATCTCTTTCTACTGTCTCTCAATATAGCATTTCTGCAGGACGAGAAAGGTCTTTCTGTCAAAGGCGCATACTTCATTAGTGCTATTTCACGTGCCCCCCAGAATCATCTTCAAAGTTCTCCCCCTGGATATTCCACGATCTTCCTTCATCTTTTCATACTCAGAATTTCTCAGAGGAATGTTTTGTAATTTAGTAGCGCTGCTGTATCTACCATACCTAACCAGTTATTTCCTTCACAGACACCTACAACGCGGAGATGGCATCTACAACATCTTTCAGCAAACTGTAGATATTTAGTTGCAGCTAGTAGATGTTGATGGTGTACCTTTCAGAATGCCAGAGATCCAACATTGCTGTTATTCTGAAGGTCTGTCTTGTATTTAGTAATGTGTAGGGTGATCCGTTTGGGTATGGATAATATTAAATATTACTAGATAATATGATAGTGGGAGACATTTGTTGCTGGTAATATCTTCCTTAAAAGGTGGGAGTTTTCGTACATGGCAAGAATGAAAATTGTAGATGATTGAAATGATTACTACAAATCAACAGCGCGTTCTTTGGTACGCTTTGAGAGTTTTAAACAAGTTCAAAAAGAATTTCGACGTGAGTATAGTGTGCACAATGTACCTAAATACGATTCCATTTTGTCGTGTTAAAAAAAACACATGCAGATGAAATCCAGTACAGAAACAGTTGTCTCTGAAGCTATGACAAGGAAAAATTTAGGACGACTGTCAGCAGAGATGAATGTACCGTATACATTGTCATCGTATTGTTCGAAAGTACCTGAAATTGTATCCATATCATTCACAACGTCTACGTGCCTTCGTTTTAATTTTGCATCCATGATGTTCTAAGGTTTGAAAATGGTGACGGCTTCTTAAACAATGACTGTTTACAGACGAAGCGACTTTTCGTGTCAGCGGGAGAATAAGCACACACAACTGCATTATTTGGGCAAGGGAAAATCCACATGTCCCCTACGAGCTTGAAAGATCAAGACCAAAAGTTAATGCGTGGAGTGAGCCGTAGTAAAGTGCATGGACCTTTCTTCTTTGCAGAAAACAAAGCACGCTGTGAATCGTATTTGACAGGTTGCAACAATACGAATATTGTTCTAGCAAGATGCTGCATCCGCTCACTGGGCATGGAAGATTCGTCATTTTCTAAATGTCGCTTTCAATGGTTCGTGAAGGAGAAATTTCTTGATCCCCAAACTCCCCAGATCTAAGCCCTCCTCACTTCTTCGTGTGGGTTTTGTTAAAGACACGTTCTATTCTTAGACACCCACGTGCATCGATGACCTGAAATTAAAAATTACTCAAGCTTTTAAAACACCATCGCTCTGATGTTACAGAGTACGCAATGGCAGAATTACACACTAGTTACATAAATAACTATAACAGAAAGCACTGTCTCTGAAATTGAACGTTTATGGGTGTACTTTTCCCCCAGTTACTTTAGATTTTTCATACTCACACTAAGAATTTTCACTTTTAGGGCAAAACCCATACTGTGGATTACCATCAGTGGGCAACTTATGAAACTATATTGCCCATATAGTTGTCTCATATCTCAGTATTTCCGAAACTTACTCCGACTAAAGTCCTTCCCCTAACCGTGCACAACATTGAAATCTATGTGAATTTGAACTAAATTATCGTAAAAAAGAGTCACCGGGCGTAAAGTTAGTATTTTTATTTTTACTGAAAAGAAAATGATACTGTACTTGAAATAATAATAAGCACTAAGCTGTGCTACAAGAGATGTTAAAAATGATGCTCCCTCAGGGGAAATACATTAGCCTCATTTATATTTTCCTCCACAAGTTTCTTGACTTTAAGAAACCCCGTTTCTCGTATTTTTTTTAAAGCTTTCTACCTGAAACGCAATTGCCAGGATATTTTTTTTGCGAAATGCATTGGCACTTCTCTGCAAGAATCAGTTTTTACATACACCCACATAAAAATTCGTTCATCAACTCGTGACATAAATAATGGACAATTAGCAAACACACGATGAAAACACCGAGTAACACACGAATGTGTAAATACTCACTAATAAAAAACCCTCTCAAAATAACTATCTGCTACCTGCACATGCGTTATACGGCATTGACGACTGGATTCTAGCATTACCCAGCTGTGCTCTGCGAACTCCTAACTTAAATAATCTCATTGTAATAAAATTTAGCATAACAAAAAGTCCGTCACGCGGGAGCTGCGTAAATAAACGAATTCCGCTGCAAGTGTAACAACTTCAAAATGAATATAAAATTCAAATTATGACTTTATTAATTAATGAAATGAAATAAGTTATAGCATTACTGTATGGTATTAGGAGAGTAAAATTAGAATTCTTGCAATCTATAAGTATTACAAACGAGAAACCGCATTTTTAGAATTATTATTATTATTATTATTATTATTATTATTATTATTATTATTATTATTATTATTTGAATTAAACCACATAAATGGTATATTATTAATTAAATAAAATATATAACCACTGATAGACAAAGATATACCGTGTGGGTATTTTTAAACATTTTTAAATGTAAACATGTTAATGAACTGAACCCATGATATTATCCTTACATTCACCAAAATATAGAGAAATTACAGAAAGTTTCGACTTACCTTGTGCATTTAAGATAGTGTTCATATGTTTCAATAAAACAAATAAAAATGTTACTAATCAGAAGCAATTACAATGTACTAAGCAAATATACACAATCAACAATATCCAATCGAAAGATCCGCCTATTTTCATTGACTTTGCCGTTTAATTTAAATGTTATTGTAGTAAAACCATGTAATGCACACATTTCCTGAATGTTATTATATTCAGAAAATGTTTGCGCGTTATTAATTGCTCACATTTTCTATCTCCACGACGATGCTTTTGCTAAATATAAAACATATGCATCGTACAGTTAATCTGTTCTTTCATTTTGGAACAAAAGAGAGAAAATTAAACGCTAGAGCGCTTTTTAAACTTCGGTTTTCAGGTATATTCCTACCCCTAATGGTTCGATTTCCCTAATTTTTAGAAACTATTTTTCTTATTTTATTTAAATGGAATATTCCAAGTTTTGTTGTGCAAAAACAACCATTGGTGCCGCTATAGCGACTTTTAAATTTGGTTTTCAGGTAAACCCTCATACTAATAGTCTGGTTTTACTGATTTTCAGAAACTGCTTTTCTTATTTTATTTTAATGGCATATTCCAAGTTTCTTTGAGAAAAAGTCATATTTGAGGACACTAGAGCGATTTTTAAAAATTTCGCTTTAAATTTCCGTTTTTTAGGTAAATCCCTACTCCTAATGGTCAGATCCCGTTTTTTTAAAACGATTGTTACTATTTTATTTAAATTGTTTATACCGAATTTCTTTGCGATAAAGGAAACACTAGTGCCGCTAGAGCGATTTTTAAATTTCAGGTCTTAGGTAAACTCCAACTCCTAAGTTTGGTTTTGCTGATTTTCGGAAATTAATTTTTTAATTTTATTTAAATGACATGTGCCGAGTTTCTTTGAGAAAAACAAAAATTCCGATCGCTAGAGCGTTAACAGATTTTTTTTTTCCATAGTCATCTACGGTGCCTAGTAGGATCAATGGGAGATTTTAAGAAAAAGATCAAAAATATTTTCATGGGTACAACCGCTTCAGAATTCGCTAAAGGTCATGTAACACTAAGGTAGATACATATTCCTCTTCTACTTACTGAAGTCATCAGAAACCAAAAGACCGACTTGATTCTACTTGTGCATTGTATTGCCAGAGAGTTTCTTTTGCAAGACAAATCACTCAACAGATAAGACGCTGTAGTTGGGACGCATAAGAATTGCAGTGTGTTCGAAGTATTGAAGTTTTCCATTCTATTGCAAAGTCTTTTGGGGGGAGGACACACATTATTCCGAAAGTTCTAACAAGGTTAGGTTAAAAAGAGGTCAACGTTGTAGTGCGAAATTACTGCTACAGTGATTGCTTATTGGTTATTTTGAAATGAACCAGGATTTCTTGATTAGTTTACATTCCCTTCAGCAATGGCAATGGAAGATCGCGATATTTACTCAAGAGTTGCTTTTAAGGAACATATTACACCTCCCTCCTCTCACACACAGGAACTCTGCAGCCAGAAGTGGACAAAGCAGGCTAATGAAAAATTGCCTCGAGAACTTCGGTTTTTCTCCCTGCCAGCAATTTCATCATCGTGCTGTCAACGGTCTCAGTGGCGTGCACTCAGTCCCAATGTTGATCGAAATCAAAACGTGTAAATCTCTTGTTTTACTCTCTATCGCCACTCTTTTTTATTTATTTATTTATTTATTTATTTCATAAATGAAACATTTTTATACGGAGGTTGCGACAGTGCGGGGTTGGGGAAGTATGAAGACACGTGCTACACACTCAAAACCGATTTGTTTAAGGTGTGTACAGACACAATTGATTAAAGCACTTAACATTTTTGCGCACTTTTAAACCAGTTGACATTTACAACAATCAAAAGAAAGAGTACGAAGGTCGTCGAGTAAATATGCCCCACATTTTTGTGCAACAATTATTTATTCCACTCAAAGAAAATTACACACATGTAAGAATGGTGTTTTATCTACATACCCTACTTTTCCACGTAATCTCCGTTCAGTTCTATGGTCCTCCTGCAACGAGACACAATGAACGTGTATACCTGTCGGTACCAATCCTTGTTCTGGTCACGAAGTTATTGCTATTGAATCGCCTCTTCGTCGTCCTCAAAATGTCTTTCAAGAATGTCCTCCTTTAATGGTCCAAACAAGTAAAAGTTCGAGGGATCTAGATCAGGGTTGTAGTTGGATGGAGTAACACTGTCCAACCCTATTTCATGATATGTTCAGAAGTCCTCAAACTTGTGTGAGGCCGAACGTTATCGTGTTGAATCAAAAATCCCCAGGGTTGTTATGGCGCCGAAGTCGCTGGAAGCGCATCTTGTGCTGACGTATGTTTATGAATACATGGTACTGCCTCTTGGCATCACATCAATGAGAATGACACCCTCACAGTCCCAAAACATGGTGATCGTGACCTTAACGGCGGAAGCAGTTGCTTTGAATTTTTTCTTCTGTGGATAGCGAGGATGACGCCATTTCATCAAGTGTCTTTTGTTTCAGCTGAAAACGATGAACCCAAGTTTCATCACCTGTCACAATCAGGGACAAGAAGGCCTCCCCTTCTGCTTCAAAACGTTGCAACAACTCATTGTGAGATTTGTGTTTCACCGTAAGACAGCGCGGAACTCATCTTGCAGACATTTTTGAGTAATCAAGAGCGCGGATAATTGTATCCACACTTCCTTTGCTGATTGACAGTTTCAGCGCCAAATGCCGAATAGTAACGAGAACATCAGCAACATGTCGGGTTTGACAGTCGGGGATGGTCTTCCCGTCAGCAGCAAATTTTGGAACTCCGCCGGACCGCCTTCTGATGGCTTCATCCTCTGTGCCCAGCGACCAACTGCAGATGCTCCATACACTTCACACAAATGTTTGTGAATCTTCCCCACAGTTTCTTTCTCCGCAGTGAGAAATTCAAGGACGACACGCCGCTTGTAACGTACGTTACTTACAGGCATCATTTTGAAACATTTCTACCGCTACGCCATCTGTCGGGAAAAACGGAAAGTTTGCTCGAGCACTCAGGAAACTTAAAATAATTCATGCCCAACGTTTCACAGTCGCAACATTGTTGGCGGAAAAAAATGTGGGGCATAAATTTCTGGGTGACCCTCGTACATAATTTGTGAGTGGGCATTATTGATTTCCACATCAAGTTACCGTAAGGCGACATAATGATTTCCTTGACCTCAAGGAATTTTATGCTTGACAACGGTGTGTTAGTAATAACTTACGCGACAACCATGGCTGCGAACTTTCCGACTCCCATTCACCGCAGTACCAGCTTGAGCCGACCGAACAAGCGTTATGCGTGAAGCGGTCCCGCGAAGAAAAAATCAAACATAGAAGTCTATGATAGGTGTAGCACATTTCTAGTTAGCAAAACTGCATGCATTCTGGTGTTTATTTCATGCGAATTTATCCAAATATTTGAAAACATTTATTCGCACGATGTGCAAATATATACAGTAATAATGCATTGGCAATGTTACAGAATATTGTTTATGTATTATTATATCATTGTCAATGAATTATTACTACCAACGCTTTAATAATACTCTGTAACATTGCCAATGCCTACATTGTCATTTACTGCCTATATTCGCAACAATACGTGTACTTTAGTTACCTTTTATGTTTTCTTTATTTATTTTAGAGATATCTTGATATCTCACTACTAACAGGTTGAATACACATGTCTGTTACATTCCTCATTTGTCAGCTGCAGAAGCCCCTTTATTATCTACGAATTGTATTTTAAAAATAAAACTTCACGCTAGCGCCTCAAGGAAAAGATGGAATGTATGAGTAAAATGTTTAGTACATCATTTTATAGGAACACTGTGCGTTCAGAAGCATTTTAAACTCAACATGAACGCACGCACACACACACACACACAAAAGTTCCTCACAAAGGGTCGCTTAAAGGGCTCGTTCACAGTATTTCCTGTTCGTTTCGTAGGAAGTTAAAGCGAAAAGTGTTCTAACCTCTGTAAGAAAAATAATATTTTTACAAGCGGCATTTAATATGAGTACGGTCTTTTTCAAACAATGTATACGATAGTACAGTTTATTTTCACTGTAAATTAAAAGTTCAACTTAAAATTTAAAAATATATATATATATATATATATATATATATATTTATCATATTATTTTAAGCAATAGCATCTATCCCGCTTATCATCGATGTGTGTTTAAAATTTTCTCTTTCCAATAACATAATCTCTTTACAGAAGCAAATTTAAAAAATAGTAAATTATCATGATAAATAAGAAGACAAGAAATAAGCAAGTGATATCTGTGTATATGAAATTCAAATATAAATAAAACAGTGAACTAGCAAAATGTACAAAGAGACCAGGAACGATTAGGCATAAACTAGATGAGAATTAACAGTTGCACACCAATACTCAATGATGTACCAGGATAGGTCCATAAGTTTCCGGCCTAACTATTTTCTAGGTATGATAAAGACAAAATCTATACTTCACTTTTCAATATAGTTATCCTTCATTGCAATACACTTATCAGATCATTCAATTATCATTTCAATCTCCCCCCTACCAAAAAGTCAAAGCCTTGTCTGCAAAATGGGCATAAACACCCATCACTTCTTCGTTACACTTAAATTTCCTTCCTCGAAGGGCCTCCTTGAGTTTTGAGAACGGGAAATAGTCACTGGGAGCTAGATCTAGGCTGTATAGTGGATGGAGATCTCTTTTAGGCCACATTTCTTCACAACTTCCTTTGCAACAAGAGCTGTGTGCACAGGATATATTCTGGAGGCTAGGTATGCGATTGTTACTATTAATATATTAGTTTACTATACTTATCTAAGTCTTTTACAATAATGTAGCAGACGCAGCTTGGTATTCGATGTCCCTGACTCGATGCACTTCGACGACAGCCCTTTTAACTCCTTATCACCGTCACCCACGCGTCTTGTAGAGAGAGGCAGCGAAGTCCAGCCGAGTGTTAGACTCCCTGTCTAGTCTTTTTATAAATCAATTAATCCCTACAGGGGTCTACGAATTATATCATCTTTCCCATTGTCGCCCATGCTGGTAATGAACAAAGGTAGGAATTTCTTGACGTTGCTTTTTCTACATGGAAACGTGCGATGCCCGGTCGCGTGAATCTACCCTCTTTTAGAAAACAGCTTATATTAGCAGTTGTCTTAACCAAAATGATTTATCTTTCCCAATACCAAAACCTTAATCATTAAATATTCCACATTATTTTTGTGCCAAACTGGTTATGAGACAATGTTTATTCAACTTTTGTAACGAAACAACAAACAATCTGTATGAAAATCAGGGCAAAATGCACGTGACAAAGAGCGAGTTTCAGGTGGTTAGACCCATAATTGTTTTTATGGGCAATAGAGTCGTCCTACAGCATCCTCTCACCTCATCCGATCCGAATACTCCCCCAAGCTTATCAAGACTTTAGTTTTCACCGGACTGCAAACCGTGTCCCTACAGATTTTCTGAGTAGTATTTAAAGCCTGTTTTTACTACTGAGGCAACACAGGCGGTAACACTGATGATACATGAAATGATATATTGGGAAAGGATTTTTTTTAAGGAAGGAAACATTCCAAGCCTAAGTTTTGGGTGCCACCCCGGCATTTGCCAGTTATGAGGACTGAGGAAAACCTGTAAAAAACTGAATCAGGGAGGACGATCCTGGTGGGAAAGGAACCCCAGACCTCCCACTGAGTCCGCGCCTTAACGACCTCGGTCACCCATTGCGATCCCTACAGATAATAACCGCTAATACAAAAATCAGGCAAGAGTCCCCTACTATTTTTTTTTTTTTTTTTTTTTTTGCATTAAAACACGTCAAGCAATAGTTAGTTATATGAAATTAAACGATGAAAAATTTTGAGGGTAGCGAAAACCAGCAACCTCCTAGAGAAGCTGCCCCTGGCAACAATGAATGAAAGAATTCTTGTGACTGCAACATTTAATTGGCTAGAGTGTAATTTATCATATTTACGCGAATCTTGTCCAAATGCTGTATTTAAATTGTGGTGCGCTTTAGATTCGATGACGTATTAGATTCTAGTGCAAAGCCATTCCATATTTCGCCTTTAACTTGATTCAAATTTATCGTTTATTACGTCATAATGCACTCTGCAATTCTCGGCTTCGTTACATTTATAGTTGCCTATTATTGCATGGAGTGTTTGAATAGCAGGTAGTCACAAAATGTGAGACAAACAGAGAACATCTTATGATGCTACTTTCAAGCGTAAAGTAATTCTTTATACTGAAAAAAATGTTAACAGAAAGGCAGGAAGGGAGTTCAATGTAGCTGAGAGCAACGTTCGCTTCCGGCGGCAACAGAAATTGACATTATTTGCAACTAAAGCTAGTAGGAAGAAATTCATTGATCCTCGCAAAGGAAGACATCCTGACATTAAAGAAAAAGTTTTGCAATTCGTACATGAAAGGAGGAAGAACGGGCAACCTGTGACTAGTGACACCATAAGAAATAACTTTTTCTTCTTTGACCTACGTCAACTGTCCTGACAACAGCACGAGTGATGGATTTTGTCCTACGTGCTACAAGATGTAACAATAGTCCACTTACAAATTCTGTGTCGTGATCGTTTTATGAAGCGGGCGGGCTTATCTCTTAGACGCTGTGTAACAATAAGCCATACTATTTTTTGTGATTTTAAGTTTCAAGTTTGGGATGCGGATTACATTCGATGGCGCTTTAGATTCGAATAAGTACGACACATCAAGCATGGGAACGATCACTGTGATTCAACAATGAACTGCCACAAAACTGATTTTTATGAGTGTGTATAAGGTACCATCAAAATAAATCATGACAGCATAAACTAAGTTTTCCAAATAAGAAAAAAGATATGAAAAACTTATTAGGGGTCAGGCGCTGTTAACACAGCACCGAAAACCGCCGCGGGGAATCGAAGTAATTAAGACGCGGACTCGTGAGCGGGGTCTGGGATTCGATTCTCCTTAACTGAGGGTTTTTTAGGCTTTTCCTCAGTTCTTATAAATGTAAACTGCCGCAGAGTATCCTAAAACTTAGTGTGGAACGCTTCCCTCCTTAAAAAAATCCCAGTTTGTAATTTTACATTAAGTATCACCGGTTTCTACAGCCTGTGATGCCTCAATGTTTAAACCGGAGTACACTTTAAACAAAATAGCAGCGAAAAGCATAACGTATACAAAAGAAATGGGAAAAGAAGAACTGGCAATTGAACATGAATATACTCAGTTAGAAAAACATGCATTTAAAAAATAAGACGTAAAACAAAAGAGCAACAAAAACATGCAATTACAGCCTGGAAGGTAAAGGAATTAAAAAAACAAATGCATTACGTAATTAAAGATAAACAAAACAACCGGCCAAAATAGCCAACTTAAGCTAAGGTAGAAATATACAAGCTCAAAAATGAATGAATGTTAGAAATGAAGAGAAACGGAGAGAGAAAAACTACTTTGTTAAGTCCTGTACAGAACAAAACTGGGCAATGAAGACAAATACATAAATAAATTCATAAATCACCAACTCAGCTAAATATAATTTTGATATGCAATAATAAGGGAATGAATCACATAGAAGCTTAAAAAAACAGAGATAATAAGTCGTGGGTACGTCATAAAATCTTTAATAAAATATATGGGCAATCCTTATTAGACAGTACATTTTCACGCAACAGTCTTATTTCTTCCTATAATACATATTATGAATAAAATCTGAATGTGTTTTGCAGCTTTAAACTATTTTTCTTACTCTATTTAAATTGTATACTGAGTTTCGTTGCGAAAAAGCAAATACTGGTGTCGCTAGAGCTATTTTTATTTAAATTTATATTTCAGATAATTATTACTCCTAATAGTCTGATTTCACTGATTTTCAGAAAGTATTTTTCTAATTCTATTTCAATAGTATATAGTATAATAGTGTATCCTTTAAATTTTTTTGATTGGGCCCCTTGAGCGATTTTTAAATTTCGTTTTAACCCCACTCTATTTTCAGGTATACTCCCCACTCCTAATGACTTGATTGCTCTAATTTTATAAACTATTTTTTATAAATTTGTTTTAATAAATATACAGAGCTTCGTTGAAAAAAAATTGCTCTCGCTAGAGTGATTTTTTTTTTGTCGGTCCTGGTGGTGTAGTGGTTACCATACTTGCCTTCTAAACCCAAGATCGCGGGTTCGAACCAGGCCAGGACCGATGGATTTTTTCGGGGCGTAAAAATCCTAAGTATGGCTTCCTTCACAAGGGAAGTAAAGCCGTGGGTCCCGTGTCGTACATTTACGGCACGAAAAAGAACCTCAAGCCTGAAAGAGAGGGCTCTGAGCAAAGTTTGTCGGCCGTTTCACGCCCTGACTTGAATGGGACGCTGATGACCTGAGCTGTTAAAGAGCGTCCATAAATAAACCATTCAAAAAAAAAAAAAAAAAAGAGTGATTTTTAAATTTTTTAAAAATTTTCGCTTAGGTTAACCGCCACCACTAATGATTCAATTTTGCTGGTTAACGAACTCGACCAATCGTTTGTCAATCAATTGTTACATCCGAGTTTCGTTGAGAAAAAACCAAAATTGCAACCGCTAGAGCGTTATAAAACAAACAAACACACACACATCATTTCATTGTCACTTTCGGTACCTAGTAGATAGAATCCATGGACATTTGAAGAAAACTTTCAAAAATCGTTTCACGAGTACAGCCGGCCTTTGGAATTCGCTAAAAGGTAGAATAAATTTTCATTTTCTTCTCTTTTATATATAAATATACCTTATATTCTATGTCGCTACATGTGGACACAATTAATTTTGGATTTATAAAATGGAAAACTTGCAAAATGAAAATAAAACAATCAAAATTCCCGCTGAAAACTATTTAAATTGTATTTTCTTTATTTTAGAATCGATTAACTGCACTTAAAATGTACTTTGCAGTGTTTAACTCTGTATGCAGCAGCTTGTGTTACATGATCATAAATCGCAAATCGTTACTGCATTTTACTTTGATAAAAACACTTGCAAGTTCTTTCACAAGATGTTGCTAAATAGTTTGGATAAAGGAATGCATTATATTTTAACCATAGACTATGTCATTTGCTTATGACCCTGGTTTTACTACAAAAGAACTTACATATACATTGTTTACACAATATTACGAAAACATTTAAATATAAAACCCATTGCTCTTGCCATTCGATTATCACCTTGTTTTGTTTATAAGTATACTTTTGTTTGAATTCGTCCCCCACACGTTTTAGCTACAATCGAGTTGATGACTAATGCAAGGAAATATTTGCAATTACGCACAACTGAGATTAAAGTTAACTGTATTATAAATTATTATTATAAGTTTATAACATCTCCAAGAATTTGTTAATTTATAATCTCCACTATTTCGATGCAATAAATTCGACCAGTGGGTTTAACTAAAGTAAAAGGTTAACGTTAAAGTTAAATAAAAGAATGAGAGAACGTAGGCTTTCACGACCGGAGTCATAATTATAACTACAATTTTCTTCCGGGCTGTTGTGCCGTGATCTGCTGGAGGAGAGAATTCCAGACGTTTAGTCCGCAACTACGGCGGAATCTTCGGACTTAAAAATGCATTTTATATAGTTAATAAGTCTATAATTAAAATATCAAATCGAAATTTTCAGTGCTATGTTTCTGTGATAAACACTTTCACAGAGATGTCATTATAGTCACGATTAAAGCCTATGAAAAACAAAATCCAAAACTTTTATAAAATACACAGCACTTGTTTATGACTCTGATTTTAGCGGGTAACGTTTACAGAATATTACAAAATATTTTAATCTAATATTAAAAGTTCTTACTACTGGATCATTATTTTATTGCCGTGTGCTCTTGCTCTGCTAACAGAAAAAGTCATTACCTGGGATTATTGGTATGCACAGTATATTCACAGATCGCAGCAATAATTGTTTTGATAGCTACGAGGGTAGGTCGATAAGTTTCCGGCCTCGCCGATAAAGATTATAGCATTCACAAAATTCTTATCTGCTGTCGTACTTATCTGTTAAGTAAATAATTGCAGCTGTAACTTCCGCTCCACCGGGTTCAGTTGTTCCGATGTAGTTTCATAAAGAAGGCTATGTGTAAAAGATTATGGCATGTTCAATATAGAGTATCGAGCTATTATTAAGTTCTTCATAAAAGGAGGAAGGACTTGTTCAAAAGAAATTAAACAGGGATTGGACGGTGTTTATTGGGGAAGCATCCCCTCATATTCTACAGTAAAAGAATGGGCCAAAATTTTTAGAATGGGTCGATAAAGCATTGAAGACGAAGAGCATGCACGTCGGCCCTTGGAGGTGTTCACTCCTGAAAACATCGCTCTTGTGGAAGGAGAAATTATGGATGACCAGAGGCTCAAAGTTATAGAAATAGTAGTACGGTTGGGCCTTTCTAAAAGAACAATCCTTCGAATTATTCATGAACATTTAAACATGAATAAGGTTAGTGCAAGATGGGTATCTAGACTTCTTTCCTCTGTCCAAATGCAGCAACGAGTCATCTATTGTCAGGCATTTTTGGAGATCCGCCGTGGCAACGAGAGAGAAGTTCTGTAAACCATTGTTATAGGAGATGAAAGTATAGTCCTCTACTATGGTCCCTTGTCCAAAAGACAATCAATAGAGTGGCAGGTGTAAACCTGGCGAAGCACCGCCTCTAAATGCCAACGTCACTCAGTCAACCAAGAAGATCATGGCCACAATCCTTTGGGACTGTGAAGGAATGCTCTTTATTAATTTCAAGGAGCGCCACACAAAATGAAGAGTACTATGCTGACCTTCTGCACAGATTACGTATTTCCATCAAAGAGACAGGCCGAGAAAAGTGAGTGGTGGTGTGCGCCTTTTTCGCGACAACGCGCCAGTGTACACAACTCTTGTTGCAAAGGAAGCTGTGAAAAAATGTGACTTCAAGGAGATCGATCATCCACCCTACAGCCCAGATCTAGCTCCCAGTGACTATTTCCTCTTCCTCAAGAAGGATCTTCGAGGAAATAAATTTAAGTGTGACGAAGTAGCGATGGATGCTGTTTATGTCCATTTTGCAGACAAGACTTCTGACTAATTGGGAGGGGGAGATCGAAATATTAATTCAAAGATGTAAGAAGTGTATTGTATTAAAGGATAATTATATTGAAAGGTGAAATATAGTTTTTGTCTTTATCATACCAAGAAAACGGTTAGACCGGAAAATTGTGGACTTTTCTCTGTTATTTTTGGTGCCCAGAAAGAAGGATCGATGGAAATTTGAATAAATATTTCAAAATATTTAAATGGGTACAACCGCAATATGCACTTTCGGAATTCGCTAAAACTTTGGTAAATACATCTATTTAAAAAGTGCTTATTCATTATATAAGTATAGCACCACTATTCAAGAAATGTTTAATTATTTTCAAAAAAAAAAAAAAAAAGCTGGCTATAACCTTTCCAAGTTAGAGAACATCAACGACTCCGTCTGCTTTAAACTTTAGTTCTACGGTCAAGAATACCAACTTCTTACTAAGCAGTTGTAACTGTGAGCGTTGTGTACTTGGTACCCTAGAGACTTATTTCTCACTCAAGTTACTCAGGAGTTGTTTCTCTTGAGTTTCGAGTTTAGCGATCAGGAAACGGAAGGAAGATTTCCTGCTTCCTCGTGGAATACAAAGGGGGTAAGTTCATGCAGTTATTAATGAAAGGTTACGCCAGAAGTAAAATGAGTATTTCTATCACATCTTTAATAGAGTTATTATCAAATCACATAAATGCCTAACCAACAGTGTTATTGCTGCATTTTTCAAAAAAATATTTTGTCATATAAGTGTGCAATGCTGATGCGCCAAGTGCATATATCGATAACTTTCATTCGATTACTTAACAAAATGAGTTTTACTTTCTGTTACGAACTTAAGTTGTTAAATTGCACCTTGAAACACTTTGAAGTAAATGTTCATTAATAACTCAAAAGCTAAGAATTTCTGGACATATGTTTATATGGATATTTTTTCTTGTTTTGATGTGAGGAACTCGCCACCAAATTCTGTAAAAGTATTTCCGAAACATTTTATATGCTTTTTCTCTATTAGTTTCCAACATGCTGGATTGTTCCTCAGAACTTCAACTGTACAGTGAAAATGTACATCTTTGTATCACCAAAAGACCGCCACGGGTGGCCGAGGTCGTTAAGGCACGGACTCGTGAGCGGGAGGTCTGCGGTTCGAATCCCGCCAGGACCATCCTCCCTGACTGGGATTTTTTCCAAGTTTTCCTCAGTCTTCATAACTGGCAAATGCCGGGGAGGTACCTAGGCCTGGAACGCTTCCTTCCTTAAAAAAAAAAAAAAAACCCTTTCCCAATATATCATTTCATCTCATTTATCAGTGTCCACCGCCTGTGGTGCCTCAGTAGTAAAAACGGGCGTTAAACACTACTCAAAAAAAAAAATCACCAAAATGTTAGAGCATGTATGCGTCCCCATAAATGGCGACTGTCAACCAGCATCGTACTGGGGCTATGACTTTCTCGCCATCGCCAAACCACTCCCCTCGTTTTGTATCTTTTAGAGCAGTGCTTGCAGTGCAATTGCGTCAGGCGCCAGTAGCAAGAGGTACCCCGGCAGAGGATTGAGTGTATCAGTGGCTCATATTTGTTCATGTAGGAGGCTGAGTCAATAAGTAACCTTCATTTAGTAACCAAAATTCAAATAAAGTAATGGTGTTGATTTACACATATAAATAACGGATACCTATACCCTGCTACTGGAGGAATAGGCGCGCACGGCATCTTGGGAAATGACGTCAGCGACCATAATAAGACCCAGCTAGCAATTATCCTTGGGGGGGGTAGTGAGTGCGAGAAACTATTTGAATAATGAAGAGATAACATTGACATTCCTGTCTGCCACTTCAGCGTGTCTATGAGTGGCACAGATAGTTTAAAAGCGGAGTGTCAGCTGGTAACTTGACGCCTGTATTTGACGGTACGTAACTCTTAATAAAGCCATTTTGTGATTCACATTTGTCTTTTTGTTATGCCCCATTGGAGGTTAAAAAAAATAGCCCTCGTATTTTTGGAATAGCAAAAAATGAGATGATCATAATTTTCGCAGCAGAAACAACCATATTGCTTTTGGATATTGGTGAGGATGGAGATTTTAACACAGAGTTTTGCTGTTTGTTCTCAGGATCGAAATGATGTAGCTAAACTTCATCAGCAGCGATTACCTTTGACAGAAATTCAGCATCTTCCTGCAACACAGCCCTCAACTGCATGAACCCTGCGCGCCTGCAATGGTATTAATGTTTTCTTTTGTTAGAGCACAATATGGAGCGTCGGGTCCACCTTCTTTTGAAATTTATCTATCCATCTTTAAACATTTTAAACCATCTTCGATCTGTGCTATAGGAACAACAAAATCTTCAAAGGTCCCCTATAACATTGCATAGGACTCAGCTGAAGATTGTTGACAAGAAAGCAGAATTATAGAGTAGCTTATAATTCGTCTCGTGTCACCTCCATTTTGCTGTAGGCGGAACTGTATATGTCTCAACTTGCACACCTTTAACAAGCGGGAACCGTAAGTAACAACAATGATATTATAGGCTAATAAATTATTGTAAAATTAAATTTGACCAAGGAATTATGCTGTAAAATTTATTTAATGAACAGCCCTCATAAATTATAAAAAAGGGAAGAGGATTATGAATAAATTCATGTTTTAGAATTTTCAACTATGCAGGTATTTCAGATTAGTAAGGTACAGAAGCCGGACACTGTAAGAGAACAGCGTTGTCGGGAAGAGATAGGAGTATCTCTGAGAACATCTAAACTCCTGCCGACATGCAAGTTAGAACGAAGTTGTAAGTGACATCAAAAGACCAGGATGAAGATGGTTTGATCAGTGCTCTTGACATGGCAGAAGTGCTTTAAGGGATCTTTAACTTGCTTCCAAGAACAAGAAACGCCATTACAGCTTTACTTTGCCTCTGGAGAAAAACTTTTTATCTCGAAAAGCTGAATCGATCTCGAATAAAAGAAAACACTTCAGTTGAATCGAGAATGGTCTTTACTATATCCTTGCGCCGGAGGTAATGAGATTGGCTGGTGCCTATATAATGGACTGCTTTCATCGCTTGCTACAAACCTCTTGTTATAATGGTCCAACAATTTTCGAAACACTCCAAATAACCAGTCGTACTTTGCCAGATATTGTTCAAGCCATTCATAGCCTATTCAGTATAATTTATTTGGGGGTTCGTGATAATTTACCTTTTCTATAGACTCCTATATTAATTATGTTGGTGATGGTAGATTTTAAAGTCCTGGGTGCGACACAAGCGGTAGGCACTTCCCACTAAAAACGAGGATGAGCTTTGGGGAATGCCATAGGAAAGAGGAAGCCATAGAAATGAAATATGTAAAAGGGTTGAGTTTCGAGGTAGGTAAGAAGTAAGATGCAAGTTGCGCGAAGCTAAAAGGAAACATAAAAGGTTATGGATGGTATGATGGAGAGGCAAAGAAAGACGTGTTTAAGGATTTAATAAGATGGAGGTCAGAAGAGGAAGAGGATAGCGTCACGTTTATGGTTGTAACTGGGAAAACGAACCGGTAGAAGCACTCGCAGATATATTTAAAGTGTCACTGCTATTGCTACTTCTTTTATTGTACACGAACAGTGAGATGCACACATTAAGGTCTCCTCAATTGCTGAAGACATGTTAACACATAGCTAAAGGTCAGGCCATTACCGATAGGCCCTTACCTTAGGGGTGATGTAACGAAGAGCCGAGGGTGCAGAGCGGGCAGCAGCACAGGGTAGCACAGGCGACGAGTGAAGGTACAAGCACTTCTTGAGGCTCTGTACCTCGTAATATAGCTTTGCGATCGCCTAGGGGTCTTCACATTATATTGTAATGTTCACCAATTAAGGTATACACGCCCTAAGTTTGAATTATAGTGACCAATGAAAAAGGAGTAAGTAGGTGTAGGAAGATTCGAGGTGCAACATAATTCTGTTTGTTGCTAAGCTGACAATTGCTTCACGATGAAACCCTTAAAGTCGCCAAAGGAAGTGGTAAACTAAATGGATTTAAATAAGTTAGCACTTTTTGATTCAACTAAGTTATGCAAAAGTACAAAATACTCAAGTAAATAAAAGTAAGTTCGCATAATAATTTTACCGAATTACCCATTTAATGCACCCCGTTTGGTCGTAATATAACTATTAGAAATCACTTTTTGTTAAAAGGAGGGAGAGGATATAAGTGTCTAGTGCAGGAAAAAAGACAGAGAGGCAGCAGAAAATGAGTGAAAAAAATTAAAGTAGCTGTGACAGTTAAAGATAATAAATATATAAGGTCAGTTGTTAAGGATATCTCAAAAAGAAAAGGCAGGAAATAAGATAACAGCAATGGAATGGAAATATCACTTTCTGTTAGGGTTTGGAAAGACTCAGAGTTGTGAATTAAATTTAGATAGTACTATGAACAGGACAGAATGTTTAATAAAGAGTTTACTATGAATAACATTTTGAAAAGAAAAAAAAAAGGCTTCAGGAATAGATGGAATTGCAAGAGAATTTTGGAAAATATTTGAGGTACCGAACTCTTAAATACCATTAAGGAATGGAAGTCGGTCCTGGCGGTATAGTGGTAACCATACTTGCCTTCTAAACCCAAGATCGTGAGTTCAAACCTGGCCAGGATCGACGGATTTTTTCGGGCGTAAAAATCCTTAGTATTGCTTCCTTCGGAAGCGAAGAAATCTGTGGGTCCTGTGTGGTACATTTACGGCAAGATAAAGAACCTCAAGTCTGCAAAAAAGAGGCCTCTGAGCAAAATTTGTCGGCCTTTTCACTGAATAAAATGGGACCTGATCTGAGATGTTAAAGGGGGGGGGGATGGAAGGTATATCAGAGAGATGAAAAGTAGCATGGAAGAGCAGGAGAGAAACTTGAAATACTGGCACAGATGTTTAAAATTAGATAATAACAAAGTACTAAAACAATGTCTTATGTACCAAAGAGATGTACTGGGAAGAGAGAGGTTTGGGGAGGTTGGGAATATATGGCGACTGGATGAAAATAACGTCAGTGGATTTTGGAAAGAAGTGAGACAGGGCAGAAGATAAAGAGAAGCAAAAGATTTGGGCTAGCTTCGAGTATAAGAGTTCTTTACGCTTATATAAAATAAAGAAATCCGGGACAGGAAAAATATATACTCTTTCACTCCGTGACATCATCTTAAAATCGACCAATGAAACGGGAGGAAAAAAAAAAAAAAAAACTTTGAATTTTGACCAATCACAGCGGATTATGGAGTGAAATTATGGAACAAAATTTTATAAAACCCGTTTTATCATGCGACGTGCATTTGTCTTGTGGTCAGTGTAGCCAACTCTATACCTCCATTATATAATTCTTGAACACGCATCACTGACCAGTTTTGCTAGAGGCGGTGGATACTATTGATAGCAACAAAGGCATGGACAATCGACAATCATAAAGCAAAATGGAGGGTTCTTCAAAGCGTTTTGGTGATGCGTCAAATGTACAAATTGATCTTATCATTAGGAATTCCAAACCACAGAATACAATGAAATAAGAGACACTATATGCTGTCTTTTTTTTCCCCTCAGTTGGTATTAGAAAATCGAACGGTAGCGATTGTAATAGTCGACTTTTGTCTATTTCAGCCTCACAGTTTCAGAATTCAGAATAGATATTTATAAGTATAACATTTTATATAGGTGTTAATATTCTGTGCGTGAGTTTGAAATATATATCACTTCTATTCTTATTCTATTCTATTCTACCCTAGTCCTATAACCGTATTTTGCTCTTCTCTATTGCGATTACTAATAATCTACATTATTCTTTCGCAAGATTGCTTGAAATGGTTAAGTCCAAATATACAATTATTACAATTTTGTAAGCCAAGTTTAGAGGAATTATATTTAATTTCTTATTTTATTCGTCAAATAGTCCTAATAAATATCACTGGAGGGTCTGAGCTTTCTCACTACTTTCGTGAATTTATCGGTAATCTCAGACCCTTTTGTTGTATAACTTGTGATAATTGTGATAAAAAAGTTGAAACTTCTATCACTTCTCAACGTACACATTTTCCACAAACGTTGACGTCATGATTCCATAGCCGCTGCAAAAGCTTCTTTAGGAGTCCGTTTTGACTACCGAAAATCGCAGCTGCGATGGCGGCCCGACTGGAGAACCTGATAAAACCTATTTTTTGTTCTGGGTTTCTTGTCTTGGGTTCGAACTTGATTCATTAGCCGGAAAGTTCTAATTGCCAATGGCAACTAAAGTTCAACCGGATTTCACTAAAGGATATATAAACCCCGTTTTCTAAACAAAGGAAGAGTCAAATCAACCCAGATTTCGTTCAGACTGCGGGCACGGTGTGGAGAAACTAGGATTTCACGAAGACTGGCACAAGAAATTCCTCAGCGGTCGTGAAGCAGTGCAAAATGAAAGCCATGCACATAGAGCATCACCCAGGAAAAACTTCAGGCCGTTTGTGACCATGTGAAAGGCGATGGGCGCCTAAGTGAGCTCGAAATCGCTTCAGAGGGGGCATAACTGTGGAAGTACACACCATTCTTTCTGAAGAATTAGGATTTCGGTTAGCGTCGGCTAGGTGGGTTCTTTGTTTCTTTACTAATGAGCAGAAAAATGTCCGAAAGGACATCAGTCAGAGTCTTCTAGATCGGTTTGAGGAAGAAAGTGAGCTGTTTTTGATCCGAATTGTGAACTGTAATGAGACGTGGGTGCATCAGTACACCCCCGAAAGCAAGAGAATGAGAACGGAGTGGTGGAGAGGAGATAGGAGAGTGCTCAGGTTGAAAACAAAACTCGCCTCTCAACCGAAAAAGTTCTTGCGACCGTGTTTTGGTACTCCAATGACGAGTTGCTCATCGATTTCCTTCATGAACGAAGGACTGAGTATGCGGCGTATTACTGCAAACTGTTGGACGACGTGAAAGCCGCTTATCGCTACAAAAGACGCCTACAGCCCATTCTGATGCCTTGTTTGTGTGACCACACGCAGGCACAAGCCACAAGCAGGGATCAATTAAGGAAAATTCCCTGGACACACCCTACAGTCCCAAATTTTCCCCATTTTGATTCACATGTTCAGGATACTGAATAAGACATTTGGAGAGAAAAAAAAAAATCAGCGACGACGCAGGGGTTGAGCACTTTGTGCGTAATTGATTGCTGACATGCCAATCTTCTTTCTTGGGTGAGGGAATTATGGAACTATCCATCCAGTGGAGAAAATGCATTTCTGCTGAAGGAAATGTGTAAAAAATAATTTGTTTTATAATTGTATGTGGTAAGAATTTAAAAAATCCGGTTTATATTTGAATGACGTTAGTATTTAATGCTAATGCACGGTAGACCTTACTCTGTGGGATTCCTACCTCCCACATGGTATAATTTGTGCTACAAGGACGATGATAAAGATATGCCTGTTAAAATATTCAGCTGCTCTTTGCTTAAAGTATCATGGAGGAAAACACGAATGCCATAAATAAATACATTTGTACTTTAAGCTGACACAATGCGTAGAACCCGAGAGCGGGAAAGTAGCATAGCTTAATCAAGTTACTGTTTTGTACTCGGTAATTTTGAAGCAATTTATTCCAACAGAGGAGGATATAAAAACATTACACTTTGATCGCAAAGGGCACGTTGCGCGCTAATTAAACTGGGGGAAGGGGCATGGGGTCTTCGGGAGTACGATGTCGTAGATGAGAAAAAGGTAAAAACAACTGCGCAGCGTTTTGCTTTGCAATATTGAAACGCAGAGGAAAATATTAACACTGTCAGCTAAATAAACTTAGGCGAAGCTTTCATCGTAACGGTACCGAGAACTTAAGGAAATACATTTAACTCAATACTGCGCTTTAGAAGTAATTCAGAGATTAATGAATACCCTCCATCGTACAGCAAAGTACTGTAAAACTACCGAAGAGAAACGTTGCTGTATATAGAGCATTTCTGCAAAACACCAAATTAATATTTCAAAACAAACTACTGAAAATGATCCGGGAGACCTTCCCCTGGAATTTTACACTGAGAAATTGTGAAGAGGAAAGGAAAACGAAACATAAACGCATAGAAGAAAAGTATGCTAGTCTACCAGGGAATGACAACATATGCCTCTATGAAAGCGGGTACTTTGTAATGACTAATGGCAAGTGTAGAGAAATATATGCATTTAAAATCTTGAAATAAGCATGTGAATATTCGCTTTGCTCAAATAATTACGTAAATTACCAAAATATGAGAGCTGTTCAAAAAAGAACTATTGTCTATTTTTTCCTGAACACACCTTTACTCATTCTCATAATCTTGGCGGTTTTAATAATTTTTCTCGAAGTAGTCCCCGTTGGTTGCAAGGCCTCTCTCCCAGCGTTTCTATTAGTCTTCAACAATTTTTGACAGGTGCTTCAGAAACGCCTCCGTAGCCTTCAACACTGTTTCTGATGCCTCCCACGAAAGTGTTTCTTCAATTCGGCAAAAAGGAAAAAGTCGCACAAGGTTAACTCTGGGCTATAGGGAAGGTGAGAGAGACACAATTTATATTTTTTTATGAGATATTCGGTGATAGCTTTTGCGATGTGCGGACGTGCATTATCGTGAAGCAGCATTCAGTTTTTTGCACGAAAAAGTGGCCTTTTGTGTGAGATATGGCCTTGCAGAGTTTTCCAGACATCCCTATAGTATTGCACAGTTACAGGTACGACAAGCTGGTAAACAATTCCTTGAAAGTTGAAAAATGAGATGACCACAACTTTCCCATCAGAAACAAACCCTTTTGCTCCTTCTTGCCGTTGATGTGATGGAGATTCCACACAGAGCTTTGCTGTTTGCTCTCAGAATTGAAATGATGTAGCTAAGTTTCATCAGCAGGGATTAGCATTAAAAGAAACTCCGCTCTCCCTGTAACGTCATCTTCAACCGTTTGCGAACGTTCTTTTATTCTGAAATCAGCAGGTTTCGAACCCACCGTGCACAAACACGTCTCATATGCAACTTTTCAGTTACCAGTGCCTGCCAGTTAATCATGGCTTTATCTTTAGCTCTGGGTAGAGCCCGGTGAAATTTTCAGTGTTTTTTTCTGTAAGTTCTCTCACAATGACCCCAGCAGTGTTAATGTTCTCTTCCGTTAGAGCACACACTGAAGCCCCGAGTCCACCTTCCTTTGAAATTGGTTGCCTTCCTTTTGAAACATTTTAAATCATCTTCTAGCTGTGCTATAGGAAGAAAAAACTTTCCATAGGCCTCCTGTAACATCACATAAGCCTCAGCTGAAGATTTGTTGAGACGAAAGCAGGATTTCAGAGCAGCATATAGCTCGTCGCTTGTTACCTCCATTTTGCTGTAAGCGGCACTGAACATGTCTCAACTTGTACACCTCTCACAGGCGGAAACCAGAAGTGACAACAGTGCAACTAGTGTACATTGCGCATTACGCCAACAAAATATTGTAAAGTTAATTTTTATCGCGAGAGATTATGTCTGTAAAATTATTCTTTATTGAACACCCTTTGTATTTAATATTACAGTGTTTAAAATAATTTTACATATTTTTCATTATGATCAACTGTTTTTCACTACATAAATGTAAATATTTTGCCAGTGATACGAGCATTTATCTTGAAGAGGTTCCTCATAAAGCTGATTATGGTTTTTCGTAACTTCAGTATTAGCAATTTTGTGAATTAACATATCCACATAAGTGGAATCAGCTTCATTGGAAAAAAGGAGGAGGTTGCAACAATTTTTTCATGATGCACTTGAGTGAAAATTCGTTCACCAAATCTACTCCTGGTTACACTGCCGCCCACTATCAGTTCTTAAATTAGAAGGGTATAATTTAATAGCCACTAGGAAAACCCGGATTACTGGTAAAGGTGACTAAGAAAAGTTTATAAGACTTCTCCAGACGTCATCCAGCATTTTTACTCTAAATACTACACTTTTTTCTCTCATTTCTATGTTCAACGCTTTATATTCAAGAACGTTATTAAGTACGGTATGAATCATTGTAAGACCTGGAACTCCAAAGCCCACAAACTCAAATAATTTCCTATCAGTACCAACTGATTGTGCACAAAGTAAGAATAAATGAACATCGTTGAGGTAGAATAATTATATCTAATACTATCATTTGCAGACTAAAAATCAGCAACAATCACATGTGTTAGTGTTCACTCTCCTAAGAGCCTGCATACCCCGCCACACCGTACATTCTCTTTAGACTACTATAGTCATTTAACTTCAATCAAGGCTAAGCTACCCTTCACTGTATTATCAATCTTTTATAGACAATATGCCCACCCAGTATAAACTTACTAACTTTATTATAAATAAGAAAGTTTCAGCTTTTTAACAATATATACATTATCAAGTCAATTCGATGCCAAAAGAAATTTAAATTTGATATTTAAAAATGGCGGCGCGCTTGGGCAACACTGACAGCTGCTATAGTAATGTTGTTTGCTTAATTCTCTTTGGAATATGAGTGGTAACTTTTCAAAATGTTTGAAAGAAAATGTAGCTATATGCCACTAATGTGATTAGAATGTATACGCAGAAGAGGATAGGGTGCTTTCTTCGAAGCTGGTAAAATCACTAGCAGGAAAATTGTCAGATTGAAAGCCAATTTCTGGACGAGGTAGACTCACTGATGCAGAAATTATGAACTGCTAATACTGCTGTCAGAGAAATGAAAAAGGCTATCTGAGCAGTGTACAGGCGGTGGACACTGATCATACATGAAATGAAATGAAATGATATATTGAGAAAGGATTTTTTAAGGTAGGAAATGTTCCAGGTCTAAGTTTAGGGTACTTCCCCTAAACTTCCCTGAGGAAAACCTGGAAAAAACCTCAGTCAGGGAAAACCTCAGTCAGGGAGGACGGTCCTGGAGGGAATCGAACTCCAGACCTTCCGCATATGAGTTCGCATCTTAAAGACCGGAATCATAGTTTGTGTCCTGCAGGTCCTATACATGGTGCGGCTACCGACGTTCAGTGGCTCTTTGGAGGTGAGCCCTATAGGCACATACATTCTCTCCCTGGACCTATGCTACTTGCAATAAAGCTATTCTTTAGGGGTCTCTATATAAAGAGGAACTTTTAAGAGAAATGTGTGCATGGGCGATCTCAAAACCAAAATGAAAGTTTTCATAATGTAATATGGGAACGCATCCCCAAAACTACTATGCGTGTGCTGCCACTTTAAGACTGGGTGTCCTGGGTGCTGTGATCGCTTTTAATGATGAACACAGCAGCAGCATTAACGTGTTTAATCATCTGGTGGCAACATGAAGACAATTCTTCAAGAAATCGACAAACGACGTGTCATGGGAAGTTGAAAAATAGACAGAAATGGTGACCAAACATGCCAGAGTTCAAAGAAGTCTACTGAAACGAAGTAAAGAAAGGGCCAGTGATAGGATTATGGGGCTTGAAAGTTCTGAATTAGTGAAGCTCTTGTGTTTATGCATGTCCAGCTAACACCATTTTCCCGTAGTTTGATTTTTTAATATTTCTAGTGTACTTTTCTCAAACTATTTGAGATGTTTTAATGAAAAAATTACTATACCTTTTTATGATAAATACAATTTCCAGTAACAATCGGTGTCTTTTAGGTTTTTTATTTTAAAATTATTTTATTGTATAAAGTGAAAATTTCTCTAACATAACATTACACACTTTCTTTCTTTAACTAATATATTATATATTACTAAATTTTACTTTGGAAATTGTCAGAAATGCTGTTTATAATAGCTTATAAAATTTGAGAGTCATAGGTCAGACAGTTTCTAAGAAATGTGAAATTGAATGAATGCAAGCTTAAAAAAAATTAAGTGCACGCCAATGAAAATAAAAATCTTAAAAGATTAGCATGTAAAAGTAATTTACTTCTTACTATATGCGTTAACATAATTTTAGTTAGCTTTATGTTTTTTCAAAATTTCATACAATTGTCTTCAGTAATTTGAAATATACACAGGCTTAAAAGGTCTATATTCCGAAACGGCCCTGTAACTACCCAGTCCCCTTACGCTAAGAACGCGATTGGTGCGTCAAGAAACAAGCACATGTTCTGCCATTGGGCGCAAGAATCAAAGGCATGCCCACGTTAAAGTTAATAATGGGCCGACACTACCCCCAGGAAACATTAACCTTTCTGTTTGCTTAATGGGTGTACGTAGCGCCCACGAGTTCATTACTCTGGCGACGCAGGTATAGAAGTTACTGTGGCAACTCCAACATAAACAAGTCATGTAGCAACGTCACTATGGAAAAGAGTTGGTCAACTTGTTCGTGTTTGGAGAAGAGAAACAGCGTTTTGTAGTCATTTACAGAATTAAATAAGAGTTAAATGCTAACGACTAACGTTTTCTCCTCCCAATTATATTTGAAAAACCTTCACCTATGACATATATAATTCCTAAAAGACCAAGTTGAAAAATCGTTTAAAAAGAAGAGTTATTCAATACATTATGACTTTTGCAACCGATAAAAGATAAACCCAAACAAGATGCCTGCGATAATTATTGTAAGGAACTCCTAAAGTCGCAGAGTTATATTATTTTATGTTTATTTTAGCAATTAACTCGTCTTCATAACACGAGAGGTATTCAAACGTTTTGCAATTGTCACCTTAAAGTCCAGGCTAAGGACTGAATTTCAAACTCTCATAATCCTTGAAGGTGCTCTTCATCTCTATCCACACAAAGTTGTAGACGGTGCAACCACTTGTCAAAAGTACTACGGTACTCAGATTTTTTTTTGATTAATTTATTTATGGACGCTCTTTAACATCTCAGGTCATCAGCGTCCCATTCAACTCAGGGCGTGAAACGGCCGACAAATTTTGCTCAGAAGCCTCTCTTTCAGGCTTGAGGTTCTTTTTCGTACCGAAAATGTACGGGACCCACGACTTTACTTCCCTTCCGAATTAAGCCATACTTTAGGATTTTTACGCCCGAAAAAAGTCATCGATCCTGGCCGGGGGGACTCAGAATGAGATATTATCAACAGAGTTTAATTTATAACTTGAGCATGGCCCTGCAACATTTAACTCGATGAAACAAGTAGAAGTCGCACTGTGCAAGGTCAGGCCTGTAGGAATGGTCAAGCAACTGAGCTTTGGCGACTTCCAGTTTCCTCAAATTTGCAGCTGTTCTGTGAAGAGACGCATTGTTGTGCAAAAGCAACAGTTTTGAAGTTCCTGTCTTTGGACGCCGCCGCCTCAGCTCTTCAAATTAAGAATCCAAAATATAAGTGTCGTAGTATTCTCCATTCATTGTCATTCCTTCTGGCATACAGTCAACCATTATTGGTCCTTCGCAGTTGAAGAAAACAGTGAACATTCGTTTCCGAGAACGAAAACCTTGTAGAAGAACAAATTCTTATTTCCACAATTTTGGGGTGGTATAGTAATAAAACCAATTTTCACCACCAGTGCACATATCTGTTAAACGTTTAGGATTATTCGGTGGAAACATGCTCAGCAGTTACCTTGCCACATTACTTTCTCTTATTTGGTTAGTCGGTCCTGGTGGTGTAGTGGTAACTATACTTGCCTCCTAAACCCAAGATCGCGAGTTCAAATCCGGCCAGGATCACGAATTTTTTCGGGCATAAAAATCCAAGTATGGCTTCTTTCGGAAGGGAAGTAAAGCCGTGGGTCCCATGTACATTTACGGCAACCTCAAGACTGAAAGTAGAGGCCTCTGAGCCAAATTTTTCGTCCGTTTCACGCCCTGAATTTAATGGAACGCTGATGACCTGAGATGTTAAAGAGCGTCCATAAATGAAACAAATCAAACAAAATTCATTGGTTAATGAATACGGAAGCCATTTTGCACAGATTTTTCGAGGCTTTAAATGTTCATGAAGAATACTGTCAATGCACTTCCATACTTGCATTCCAACAGTAATGAGTTGATTTTTCTGCAAGTTCCTCGCACTTTGAATCATTCTCTCGTTCACAGCTTCCCGTAGCCGCCAGAGCTAGGGGCAAAGTCTCGTCCTTCTTCATCGAATTCATCTTGCAATGGTATCAAATGAATACACTTGATCTCCATGAACAGTTATCAAGTCCTCATATATATATATATATATATATATATATATATATATATATATATATATATCCTCTTTCACCTGCTTATAGATGTGAAAATTTAGAATCTAAAGTTTTCTTTAGAAATATTATTGCTTTTTCACGAGCTATTATTGACACAGACTGTACGACAGGGACTATGCAAGTTAAATTACACTTATGTATATTTTGATAGCGTAAGGATCATTGTTGCCAGCTGCGTTAGTTACATTTTTGTAGATATTATTGCCCAACAACAAATTGGCTGAATGCAAAAATGTTTAAATGCCTCTTGTAAGAGGCAGGAAGTAATTATAGTTCGATTGCGATTGGTCATTACTTTTTTTTTTTTTTAGCTAAGTTCAACCTTCTTTATCGCGATTTGCTTCCTCTGCGTGACGATCATTGCCGGGAAAACTCACTGTGAAATATTGTGCCTTTTTAGGTTATTAGCGACTCGAGTATCCATTGCTAAAACCGAACGCGAATCCCTTGGCAATGATTCTCCAGTACTGATGTTATCCTTTTAATTTCTCTACATGTATACACACTTCAAACAAAGAAAAAACTGTGTTAACATAACAAAATTGAATTCACACAAATAGAAAATGATGAGCACTAATCATCTTAGACTTTTACAGTTACAACAGTTGCTCAAAATGCCCACCATCGGCGTCGATACACTTCTAAGTACGTTGAACTACTGATTAAGCAATGTTTGCGAAAGTGTCCTCAGCGATTGCAGCACATGCCATTTCAATTTCTTCCCCGAAGTGCTGTCAGTGTAACTGGTTTTCTACGGCATACAACATCCTTAAGAGTTCCCCATAGGTAGAAGTCCAACGGAGTTAGATCCGGAGAACGCGGTAGAAACTCAATCGGACCTCTTCGTTCTATTAACTATGGATTATGAAAACGTATTGCTATGATAGAAGTTCATAGAGTTGAAAAATCACCAAACAAGATTTTTGCAGTTCCTTAAAAACGCAAAAATCAGTAAAGTGTTTGTGTACTGCATCATACAACACAGTATTGCAGATCAGCCAGAGCCTGGAAGTTCTGGTTAAAAAAGGTACTTAAAATACTGAAATAAACCAGCAATATCATTATAATAGGCATTTATTAAAAGTATAAACAGAGAGTAATATTACTAATTATTAAGAAAATAGGAATTTAAGATAATGGATAATTTCTTTATCACATAATTAGAGTACTTAAGCTTACTTTTCTCGGTTACAAACAACAATACATTTATGGCAGGATGAAGAACCTCAAGCCGAAAAAACGAGGCCTCTGAGCAAAATATGTCGGCCGTTTCACGCCCTGAAATGAATGGGACGCTGAATGACCTGAGATGTTAAAGAGCGTCCTTAAAAAAAAAAAAAAAAAAAAAAAAAAAAAAAAAAAAAAAAAAAAAAAAAGGGTATTTTGTTTTTTGTTTTCCCCCCTTCAAAGTATCAAAGATGCACAGTAGTTTCTGGTCAAGTACATTTTCTGTTTATGCGTTTATAGGAGAATCAGGTTAGTATCTCTCTTACTTCCGTACTGAACACATTGTAGGGACAATTAATTCTACAGCTGTACCGCTCTCATCTTTCTCGCCTGCAATTGTTTATTACATTTATGCAGCTGAGAAGTTACCCTCCCCCACAAATTTCCTAGAATTGTCTCGCGCAGATCGATACAAGATCATTCGCCAGGACTATTCAAAACTTCAGTACTTCCTTCATCCTCTCTATTTCCTGGTATTCGTAAGCCCATGGTAACCGTGCGTTCCTTTCACTAATGAAAATTCTACTATTTAAAGAACTTAAGTGAATGGGTTGAGGAGAAAGTTTTTGATTGCTCGAAAAGAAATAAACGCATAACAAAATGCTCAACATATGTTTTTGTGAGGGGAACATAACATTTAGTTTTTGTAATTTTTTCACTTTTCAACATACTGAATTTATTTTTGTGTTTTTTAAAGCAACGATCCAAAACAAACAAAGAAAAAAAAAACTTAAAATAGCCAAATAGGCCAAATAAAAACTGGCCTCACCGACCCCAAATGTATGTGAAAATGTGTCCATTTCTCTCTCTCTCTCTCTCTCTCTCTCTCTCTCTCTCTCTCTCTACACACACACATATATATATATATATTTAGCCAGATAGAAAAGGCATTTAGTCTAGCTTCCGGGCTCTGTAGATAACGGTTTGAGATCTACACATTCTTTGAGAACCGTAGCAGTTGACAGCCGAATCAAGTTCGGAAGAACATAGTAATGAACTATTTACAGAACATTCTTGTCCAGAGAGTTTACACATAAGCTTTTTAAACTACAAAATTGCGGAAGATGTCGAGATGCAAAGGAATGTTACATATTCTTTTTGCTAACAATATCGAAGAGTTCTACAGCGATGTTTAAAGAGATAGTACCGGATGCTTCCCAAATCAATCAATACTAGCTAGGGAACTTGTTTGCATTGATTCAATTATTCCGATATCGCGAAGAAATAAATATATTCTCTACCGGTGAAGCCGCTGGCGTTTAGAAGATTAAACTGCTCTTCAAAGGAACAAAAAAGCCGCTTCTCTTTAGTTCAATAACGTTACTTTGTGATCTCTTTGCAGCCATTGATTGCCTGGGAAGTGCTTCGCCTTCACTAAATGAAGCGATAAATATCACTGCTGCGGTTTCGAAGGGAGCATTGCCGGGGTTAATGAGCGCAGTTTTCTCCTCAAAGCTATCTAAAGTTCTTAGACAAGAACGTCTCTGGAAGTTATACTGAATAACCCTTTTCTGATCGTGGTTTTGTTAGAGCTGAGAATCTCCCGTAACATGCAGATCTGGCCTATATCAACGAAAGCAGATGGTTTACAAACGTCATAAAGTTCAATGGAGGTAACGTTTGTATCATAGAAGCGGCACTTTCTCCAGATCCCACGCTTCATAGCTAGGCCGCATGCATAAGATATTTTACAATTCGCAAACAATGGAGTCACCCGGTCTGACTCAAGTAAAGATCAGCGCTACTTCATTATACCAAACAAGAAAAAACATATTAGTTAACCACTAGCGTTCGTTCATTCGTTTTAGTAAATTTAATATTTTATTAACACTTCAGCATATTTTATCCTATTCAATTTAATAAGAAAACTGTTTAACCGCAAGTCAACTAGCATGTTAGCCATGATTCATACTTTGTTACGAAATTGTTGTCTTTTTCTTTGCACATTCGCGCTACAGCCCAGAGTGACCCTTGGCCTGTCGCAGCAACCTTCCTCTATCTACGTCTCACGACTTCATTGATAGAGGGCAGTATTGCAGAGGGCATTGATCAGCAGAGCCCGGAAGTTCAGGCATTTCTTTTAGTTACAATAAGCAGGCAAAAAGGCACTAAAAATACTGAAAATAGGCAGTAATATAATTATTTTAAATAAAGTATGTCGCGCAAAAGATTCGTAAACTCTGCAAATTCCTCACCCATTATAGTAACTTTAAAAATGAACTAAAATCCAAATTATGGCCTAGTTAATTAATGAAATGAAATTACTGTTTGGTATTACGGGAACAAAATTACAATTCTTGCAATCTATATCACAAAAGAGAAATCACATTTTTAGATTTATTATTATTATTATTATTATTATTATTATAGTTTTTTATATTAAACCACAAGAATTAATGGTATACTATTAATTAAATAAATGATATGACCTCTGATAGACAAAGCTATACTGTGTGGGTATTTTTAAATGTAGCCATGCTTATGAACTAACCCCTTGGTATTTTTACGTTCACTAGAATAGAGAGAAATAACAGAAGTTTCCAGTTACATTGTGTATTTAAGATGTTCATACGTTTCAATAAAACAAAAAAATGCACTAGATGTTCGACATATGCATAAATACGTTTATTAACGCTCTAGCGGCCGCAATTTTTGTTTTTTCTCAACGAAACTCCGCTTATCCCATTAAAATTAAATAAGAAAAATAGTTCTTGAAAATCAGCGAAATCAAACTATTAGGAGTGGAGATTTATCTGAAACCCAACATATAAAAATCGCACTAGCGGCACTAATATTTTTTTTTTCAGAGCGAATTTCTGAATATACCATTTCAATAAAATATGAAAAACAGTTTCTGAAATTCAGGGAAGTCGGATCGTAAGAAGGGGGAGTATACCTGAAAACCGAAATTCAAAGAGTGGGGTTAAAACGGAAAAAAAAAAAAATCTCTAGCGGCCTCGATATTCGCTTTTTCGCAACGAAACTCTGTATATGCCACCGAAATAAAATAAAAAAAATAATTTCTGAAAAATCAGTAAAATCAGACTAATAGGAGTGGGGGTTTACCTGAAACCTAACATTTAAAAATCGCTCTAGCGGCACCAATATTTGCCTGAAAATCGAAATTTAAAAAGCGCTATAGCGCCCTGTAATACCGTTCACAATCGACTTGGTTAGGAATTCGAGTAGTTTACGCTCCGCTGTGTTCAGTTGTTCAGATATAGTTGCATAAAGAAGGCTATGTGTAAAAGATTGTGATATGTTCAAAATGGAATATCGAATTGTTATTAAGTTCTTCACAAAAGAAGGACTTACTACAAATGGGGGAAAAAAAAAAAAAAAGCGATTTAACGTGTCTATGGGGAAGCACCTTCACCCCCTCATATTCTACCGTAAAAGAATGGACTAAATTGTTTTCAAATGGGTCGAGAAAGCATTGAAGACGAAGAGCGTGCACATCAGCCCTTAGAGGCTCTCACTCCTGAAATTTCTTTTGAGTTCTCCTGCACAGGTTCCTCTCCCCCTTCACCTCCCTTCCTCTTCTTGTTCTCACACTCCACTCTTGAAGGCTGCGGTTTTCCTCCTGCTCTGTGTTGTAGACCTCATTTTAATCTCTCTCTTCTTCCATGTCACAGACAGAGCATTAGTTGGAACTAGAAAATGGAAATGTTCCATAGCTACTACAGCTAAATTTAGAGTTTGCTCCTCTTCCCAAGGCATCCCACACATGTTCTAAGGTGGGGAGGGGGGCGTGCAGGTCAACCCATCCGTCAAATAGCTTCGCTTTCTGACAGCCGTCAACGGTTGCAGTACGGCGTGACCGTGCGTGAATACAAACTCGGGGCCAATGCATAACTTCATGAGGATGCACAAATTCATTATTTATTTTTAATGATTATAATGTGAGATGTAATCAAAGTATCAAATTTAGTGTCCAAAATTTTCCCTTGCTACTGTAATATGGCGTGATATTCCTTTAGCAGATGTATTGTTGAAAAATATTTGTAATGAGCTTATTTGAGATATGGGCCGACAGAGCGCTGCTACCCAGGGAGGGAGAAGTTTATAATGCAAGTGCAGGTATCAGTTTGTAGTCAGCTTATGGGAGGCTTTGTCAGCGGGTTGGTATCAAAAGAGGCGCCATCTTTAGATATCACTGCTACTCTTTTTTTTTAATGGTGTTTAACGCTCGTTTTTACTTCTGAGGCACCACGCGGTGGACACTGATGATACATCATGAAGTGAAATGATAATTTTTTTTTAAAGAAAGGAAGCGTTCCAGGCCTAAGTTTTAGAGTACCTCCCGGGCATTTGCCATTTGGAATGAGAAAAACCTGGAAAAATTCTCCATCAGGGAGACGATCCTCGTGGGGTTTGAACCCCGGATCTCCCGCTTGCGAGTCCGCGTCTCAACTACCTCGGTCACCCATAACGGTCTCCGTTACTTGAAATCCCAACAATTACACTGATAAATTCTCCCACCGCTGTACGTTTGTCTGCTGTTAATCTTAAACTGATATTGGCTGAACCTTTTACCACTCCACGTGCAGTTTGTCTACTGTTCAATTCTAGACTGTTAATGGCTGAAGCTAAAATATTATGAGCGCGGTAAAACAGAGAAACTCTATCAATTATCAAATACTCTGACAAAAAAACGTGGCGATGCAATTGTTACCTACTCAAAGTAAGCCGGTTCAGTACATGATCAACGCAGCAATTATACAAGCAGGGTACTTTTACTACATAATGCGGGCTTTCTCTAACATCTGTTGCAGTAGAAAGTAGTTTTTTCTGCTTTCATAATGATACTCCCTGGCAAAAGGAAAAGATGAACTGTGGAGAATTAAAAAAAAAAAAAAAATCTGGTGACATACTGTGCAAACAATTATGAGGGGAATGAGCATTAATTTCCAAATCTTAAAAAATATATTTAATTTTGTTCAATACTTTTAATTTGTGCACCTGTGTTTATATAATACAGTTGTCTGCCTACATTTCTTAAATTTACCTTTTTGTGCCACGTTTAATGTATTTTAGTGTATAATTTATTAATTGTAATGAAATAAACAGGTTTGAAACCTTACTGCCAAAAACGCCTAGTTTTATTTAACTAATTTATTAAAGTTTGATCTTATTGATCTTATTTCAGGCACCTAAATCTGCAATATTGTCTAAAAACTCGATGACTAGTAATGAAGCACAGTCAATGGCTTTGGACAAATCACAAAATATAGCATATGAGCATTAATGAGCCACAAGACCTGTGATATTCTTTCATTGTTAGTCTATAGGGTCACTTTGTGGTTGGCTAGCTATGAAGCATGGACAACATTATTCAAAAGATCTCGTTCACAGTAGTGAAAAAGTTGAATACTATTATTTTTTTTTAAAAAAACGCATACTGCTGTTCCCCCGTTAATCGCCAAAGAATTCAAGAATCCTGTACAGGACGAGTATGAAAATTATTCAAGAACATCACAGCAAGCAAAGTTCTGGAAAGACAGGGATGTAGATACAGGCGTGAAAGTCATTACTTATTCTCTCTTACTAATTACCCCACTTCTGGTGACTTTATAACTTTACCCTTTTGTGAAAGGTTGCCGGATGAAGATTCTCAGAAGTGGTGTAATTAATGCGAGAAGATCATGCCTTGAGACACAGGGACTCATCTTATAAAGCAATTGCCTCTGGTTCTACAGACAACTGCTATTGAGAAACAAAGTACCGTAGCCTTCATGAATATTTCTATTCGCTTACAGCGTTTAGCTATTTCTGCTGCGATCTTTCTACATGTAACTTTTAAGGTAACGAATAAAACTTGGTCAAAAGGAACTATTATAATTCACAAATATCTTTAAAGCGATTTGTTTTTTACTTCAAATACATTTGTCGTTTATATATGAAAATAATATTTTAAACTTAGAGCACAAAGAATATTTAAAACGTATGCATAGTACCGCCACAGTAAATAATAGTCCAGCAGTTTTAACAAGCTAGCAGTAACGAAACGTTCTATGTTAGACAAGTGGAAACGAAATGCCGTGAAGTGGCATTTGTGGTACAAAAGGTTTTCTTGCGGTTTCTCCCATTTCAGCATTCATTCTACTAATACTTTTAATTTCTCTGTATATATATTATTCCTGTTCATTTCATGTTTGCGCCACAATCCTTTCGACTGGCCATCTTCCTCTGTTACTGTCCGATTAGACGGGGGTAAAGTACGAGGTCATTAAAAAAATTACACTGGCCTGCAATGATTTTGTTGTCTTGGTTATAATTAACAATTTGTATGGAAAACGGCCTGCTGATTTCGAAAATGATATCAGTTTTTTCATAACACATGCAGGTTTTTTTATAATCTGACATTCTATTGATTATACTGCCATATTGCGGTGATAATGATACAATAGCAAAACATGAACAACTTTAGCACATATAGTTATATATATACATGCTTATATAGAACATAATGCAGAATTCAAAGCAAAGTACATTCTTATTTACTTTATTTTCAATTCTTCTGCCACTTATTTAAAGTTTCCAACGTTACTGGAGCTTATCAACGCCAGTCCAGTAAGAAAGGGGAAGTGATTCCTTAGTAGCCTAAAACTACAAAGATGTCAGTTAAAATTAATTTGACGTGATAGTAGTGTATTTGTTGTTTAGCGAAATATTTAAGTTTTTCTTTGTGTTGTGTATAAAGTACCAGGGAACTAATAATAAAATGGGTCCAAGCTGTGGAATACTAAGACGGTAATATGTGAACAATTCGAATAATTTGTGCTTCATGTTTAATTCGCACTTGTTAAAAAACAAAAGAATAATATTATTTCATTTATTACGAAAGTATATTTTTCATATTTTAAAGTTAAGCTTGGAAACTCATTTTAGAAAAAATTAAATACCCGGAACATCAATGGCTACTGTGAGGAGATAAAAGTTTGTGGTACCTTACTAAGTCAGCAGGGTGGGTATATAACATTTCCAGGCTTTTTATGCGAACGGAACAGTAGATGTAGGGACAAACACTGGTCAGTCAAAGAACTGGCTCAGAAACATCGTTTTATACCGGAAAAAAAATTGTAATACGTGATGTGACATGTTCAAAATGAGGTATCGACCTGTTATTAAGTTCTTCGCAAAGGAAGGACTTACTACAAATAAAATTAAACAGCGATTGAGCGATGTATATGGGGAAGTACCCCCCTCATATTCTACAGTAAAAGAATAAGCGAAACTTTTTCGAATGGGTCGAGAAAGCATTGAAGACGAAGAGCGTGCAGGTCCGCCCTTAGAGGTGCTCATTTCTGAAAACCTCGCTCTTATGGAAAGAGAAATTATGAAAGACCGGCGACTCAAAGTTACAGAAATAGCAGCAAGGTTGAGCCTATCTAAAACAACAGTCCTTCTAATTATTCATGAACATTTAAACATGAATAAGGTTAGTGCAAGATGGGTGCCTAGACTTCTTTCCTCAGTCCAAAAGCAGTGACGAGTCATCTGTTGTCAGGCATTTTTAGAGCTCTGCCGTGGCAACGAGAGAAGTTCTGCAAGCTATTGAAACTATGGTTCTCTACTATGATCCCTTATCCAAAAGAGAATCAATGGAGTGGCGTAAATGTGGAGAAGCACTGCCTCTAAAGACCGAGGTCACTCAGGGAACCAAGATCACCTCTTTTGGGACTGTGAAGGCATTCTCTTCGTTGACTTCAAGGAGAGGAACACCCCAGAACTATACTGGCTTACTGCACAGATTATGTGCTTCCATCAAAGAGAAAAGGCGAGGAAAGCCGAGTGGTGGTGTGCGCCTTCTTCACAACAACGCGCAAGCGCACACAGCTCTTGTTGTAAAGGAAACTGTGAAGAAATGTGGCTTCAAGGAGATCGACCATCCACCCTACAGCCAGATCAATCTCCCAGTGACTATTTCCCTTCTCGAAACTCAAGGACCTTCGTGGGAGGAAATTTAAGTGTGATGATGCGATGGATGCTGTTTATGCCCATTTTGTAGACAGGACTTCTGACTATTTGTGTGGGGGGGGAGTTGAAATGTTAATTCAAAGATGTGAGAAGTGTATTGCATTAAAGGATAACTATATTGAAAAGTACCTTTATCATACTTAGAAAATCGTTAGTCCGGAAACTTATGGACCTACCCTCTTAAATCAACACAGCCTTCCTTCCAAGCAAAGAAAATATCATTCAGATACCGAACTTTTTTAAGAATACGAGTATGTAGGCACCCGTTTTGTGTATTATATAGGAATATGACATTTTAGTTTTGATTTTATAATATTCCTTATTTCACAAAAATAGATGTCCTTTAAAATTCTTTTTGCTATTTGTTTAAAAAATCTTACGTGATAGGGGAAAAGTGATTTCAGCATTGAATTTAGCATGCCAGAATTAGTTAAAATCACCATTCACATTTGAGACAGCAGATCCCCCCCCCTTTTTTTCTTCACATGCCAATATTATATAAAAGGGCGGCATTTCGTATTGAAATTATTCTTAGTTTTCAAAATAGTCCCCCTTGACACTATGCCCAGCGATGCTCCAAAGCCATTATCTGATTATGAAAGAGATTCCTCCATTTGTAAAATAAGCCTCATCCTTTTCATCAGACAATATTTCTTTCCACCAAGGAATTTTCTCAGTTTATGGAACAGAGAGAGCCAAGTCAGGATCATAAGGCGGACGTGGCAGAAAATCGTACTCTAATTCATTGATTTTCGCCATTTGCAACTACACATGTGTGAGGGCGAGCGTTGTTAGCGCGCAATAAAGCCATTGAGAAGTAAACTTCTTTGGAAACTAGTAAATGGCATTAAGTGGCTTAAAGTTTGCCTACAAAATGGTGTAATTGCCAGAGAGCACGCTTTGAGTCTCTCATTTTAACATCCAGGATTTACACGTAGTTCATATCAAAGAACGATATGCTACACAACGGTGTTTTGTGTAAATTAGTACAGTTGCCATCTTCTCCCTTTCCAAATGTTGACGTAAACAAAACGGTTTATATTTATCTGAACTACAAGCTAATTATTACAGCACGTCGGTGAGTAAAATAACTTCTACCACGCATGGTTTGACGATAATGAAAGGGTAAAAACGATAAAACCGGTAACATGACAACTCTGATAGATTTCCTGATGCATAAAAATTCTTTCGCATCGTTGAGCCGTGCGCTCTGTTGGGCATCAATTTGATGCTATATACCCTCAAAGAACCGACCTGTTTAACTTGTGAAATGACCGCAAATCGCAGCTTAAAGCACCGATCAGCATTTTAATGTTTTCGTTACTAATGTAAAGCACAAAAGTGACAAAAGTGTATTACAATGCTTTAAAAACAATTAATAGCAACAGGTGTCGTGCTTTCCTTGTCCGTTCACAAGATCCTTTATATCTCCGCTACTAAGCGTGCAGTAGCTGGCGGCGTTCGTACTTTATTACCTTTACTAAAGCAGCTTATACAATGAGGTTATTTGAGTTACGGTCTGTCTTAGCGTTGTTGTTTAATGGGGAAATGTAGCCGCCGTATCTGGAAAAAGGACGACAAAACCGTTGTGTGCAAAGTTAGTATTTTTATTTTAACTGAAAGCATAAAATTATACTATATTTAAAATTAATAATAATAATAATAATAATAATAATAATCACTAATGATGTTACAAACACGGCTAGGATTTATATGCAATTATTTTTTAAATATGTACACTCATTGACAAAAAAGGAATTGTGTTAAATGGCATGCACTAAAGACGCTGTCTAGTGTGTGTGTGTGTGTGTGTGTGTGTGTGTGTGTGTGTGTGTGTGTGTGTGTGTGTGTGTGTGTGTTCCGTTAGCTCTGTGACAGTGTGGGATTGTTGTAACAGTTAAGAGCGCAGGTTCATCTCTCGGCATGAAGTAGTTTATATATATATATATATATATATATATATATATAAATTAACACTAATAATAAAAGTAGATAAAGATAAAACACAGAGAAAGAGTCACACTTGAAATTGCTATATTTCGAACTACTGCGAGTTCTTCAATGGCAAGAAGCTATATAGCAATTTCAAGTGTGACTCTTTCTCTGTGTTTTATCTTTATCTACTTTTATTATTAGTGTTAATTTGTTACATTGTTAATAGTGTTTCTTTATTTTTATTTTTCATTAATATTATATATATATATATATAATATTTCCTTCACACTTATTCCCTGCGCATTCACGAAGGGCTAAAGACGGCTTATGGACACAAATTCAACAAGCCTGGGATTAGTCTCTCGTCCACACTATTACAGAAGTCTGATATCATCAGTGCCCCGAAGATTGAGGACAGTTATACATGCTGAAGGTTCATAAACCCGATATGAATTTGTGTTTATTTCTATATGTTTTCACTTTAGAAGAAAATTGTTTACGTTCATGTGTTTATTTTGTTATTTGTAAAGGATAAGTTAGTTTGTGATTACTTGTGTGTACATAGGTAATGCCTTTAAATCAAATGATACGTTGAAATATAATATGATATCAAGGAAACACAATGCTCTACATATACACTTATAAAACTAATAATAAAAAAATAAAACAAAAATTCTGTATGGGATTTCAACCCAGTGGCTTATGTACAAGAGAATTGCCTTCTAAACCGCTCAGCCACCGCTACTCTACTCAAGATTCTCTTTCCGGAGCTTTACGTTTACAGGCAAAGCCCCACTTCAGTGTGCCAGTCGCTGCATGCGCATTGTGTTGCAGCATCCCGAAGTTCTCCGATGGAAACCCATCTGGGTGTGACTTTTTCTTCTTCTTTTTTGTGTGTGTGTCAAATGGTGTATAACAAACATATGGGCTAAATATTATCAAACTGGGGTATGCTTTTTTTTTAAACATTGTGTAAAATAATTAAAAAACATTGTATTTTATCAAAATTTCATGACATTAAAAAGTACACTTAAATGGTTTTTTGGTTAACAATAGAACTAGCAGTTAGCCTTCCTCGTATTGGTATTAAAATAATTGCAACATTTTTGTATTATTACAAGTTGATTCACCTTAACTTTTCTATTACAATTGTGTGTTTACGAAACATAAGTTTTAAAATATTGTTTTTCATTTTAATTTTTACTAGTACACATATTTCCACTTTCGTCATTCACATAGATTTATATCATAAGAGGGATATCCCAACAACTAGGTCAGAAAAGTCAACATACTATGGTAGGTAGTTTTAAAGGCAATTGCAGGCAACAGAGAACGGATGTAGGAAATTTCTCTTTCGGAAATAAAAAACCAAAATGCTGGAATGAATAGCTTGCAGCTATCTTTGAGAGTTGTCCTTCTATGACAAGATTTAAAAGTAACCTAAAATTTGTGTTAGAAATATTTCATTCATATGATTAAATTTGAATGTAATTTGTGTTAAAATTTAATTTTTTCAAGGACTGATTGAAGCGCTGTTTAAATTCTCATTGTATTTAATCGACTAACGTCGTTTAACTTCTTTATATTATTATTGAAGATGATACGGGCCTAGACCTAAAACTTTGATAAAGCTAATAATTGTATAAATGTATTTAATAAAGATAATATGTGTAAAATTAAGAGCATGTATTTAATTAATTTGGCCAGTTTGATAGTAGAATGTAGTTGTGTGTAGTATTAAATGGATTTATGCTATATTTTTGATTTCTCAATTGTTTTAGTATAAATATATGTTCTGGGTCACACAATTAATTTTGTATCAAGTTACCTTTACTCGTGATATTTGAATCCAAGTTGTTATTATTAATTCTTTAATAAATCTTATGTGTTGCTAAATCCATATTTTCTTTTAGCAAAACGTGGAATAATACAAAGTGATTATTCAGCAATTATAACATTACTTTTTCATGTCACCAGGTTATTCAATAAATACTAGATGCTACAGGACTGGTACGAGATCGCTGTTGTTCAAAATAAGAGATAAAAGGCTGTGTTATCCCCAAGGAAATTACGTGAGACACGCGGTTACATACTTAAGTACAGAATATTTATTTTAAAGAATATAGGAGCTTTTGAAATACTTTTACAAACTTTGTTGACGGATTTCTCACACCAAAACAAGAAACAAAAATCCATATAAACATATGTCCAGATATTGTTAATTTTTGCGTTATTAATGAAAGTATACCAACATATGAAAATAAAAGTTCATATAAACATATGTCTAGATATTAATAATTTTATGAGTTATTAATGAAAGGTTATCAAAACAATAAAAATGTTCATATAAACATAAATCCGGAAATCCATATTTTTTAAATTATTTGAGAAAGTTTACGCCAGAGTTAAAATGACTATTTCTATCACATCTTTAACAGGGTTATTACCAAATCACATAAATAGCTAACCTTCAACAGTGTTATTGTTGCATTTTGCGAATAATATTTTGTCATATAAGCATGTGTCAAGTGCATCAGCTGACTCGTATCGATAACATCATTCGATTACTTAACAAAATTAATTTTATTTTGGTTATGAACTTAAGTTGTTAGATTGTATCTTGAATTGAAGTAAACTTTCATTAATAACTAAAAAACTAACAATTTCCGGACATATGTTTATAGGGACTTTTGTTTTTCTTGTTTGGTAAATTTTCATTAATAACTCATAAAACTAAGGATTTTCGGACTTATGTATACATGAACTTTTTTTCTTGTTTTGGTATGAGGAACCTGCCACCAAATTTTGTAAAAATATTTCCGAAATGTTCTGTATGTATAAAAAGAAATAAAAATTAAGACGACACAACGAAAAGTGGACACGCGAAACGTAGAATGAAATAAAAAGAAATAAGGGAAAAGCAAATTGAAAGCGGAGACGCTAACATGACGTCATATCACCCGCAGGCAAGCGGGAAAGGAGAAAGACGTTGCAAAGTACACTCGAGCTCTCTTATCTGCACTTCAGTATCATGGGGAAAATGCACAAAGAACAGACAATAAGCAGTTGCTTAGCGAACAAGCAAAATAATTAGGTTTTCTGTCAGATGCAGACATTACATTTATTTTTATATTTGAACTTTCTGTTTTTATCTGTAAAAGTCTATTCTTCAAATTATGAGGGGCATTCAGTGTATAAATTTCCTGTGTTGTATTATTTAAATTTCGTATCTTAAATATATATGAAAACTATACATGTATGCATAGGTACACCCTTTGACAAAGGTATCCAACAAGGCTGTGTAGCCACTGCAGCAGTTGTGTTATATGGCATGCATTAAAGACGCTATCTAATATACGGTTCTGTTAGCTCTGTGGCAGAGCGTGCAGTGATGCTATGGTGCTGTGATTGATTTATTTATGGACGCTCTTTAACATCTGAGGTCATTAGCGTCCCATTCAACTCTGGGCGTGAAACGGTCGACAAATTTTGCTCAGAGGCCTCTCTTTCAGGCTTGAGGTTCTTTTTCGTGCCGTAAATGTACGACACGGAACCCCACGGCTTTACTTCCCTTTCGGAGGAAGCCATACTTAAGAGTTTTACGCCCGAAAAAACCCATCGGTCCTGGCCGGGTTCGAACCTGCGTTCTTGGGTGTAGGAGGCAAACATGGTAACCACTACACCACCAGGACCGACGCAATATACTGCACATGCAATCCCTGCATATGCAACAAAGAACAAAAGATGGCTTATGGGAACAGATTCAAGAAGCCTGGGGTGTTGTAGCCACTCGTTCACACTATTGTAGTTATCTGACATCATCTATACCCCGAAGAGATGATGTTATACATGGCAGTTATACATGCTGAGGTTTCACACACCCGATATCAATTTGTGTTTATTTCTGTGTGTTTTCATTTTAGAAGATAAATGTTTCTGTTCATGTATTTATTTAGTTATTTGAAAAGAATGTGTTAGTTTGTGATTACGTTTTGTGTGTATAAGTAATGTCATAAAACTCAAAATGGCATGTTAACTTTTATTAGTAGTGTTTAACGTCCGTTTTTACTACTGAGGCACCACAGGCGGTATACACTGATGATACATGAAATGAAATTATATACTGGGAAAGGAAGTTTTTTTTTAAGGAATGAAACGTTCTAAGCCTAAGCTTAGGGTACCTCCCCTGCATTTGCAATTAATGAGGATTGAGGAAAACGGAAAAAACCTCAGTCACAGAGGACAGTCTTGGCGAGATTCGAACCCCAGACATTCCACTCACGAGTTCGCTCCTTAACAACCTCAGTCACCCGTGATATCACGTTAAAATATAATATGATATTAAGGCAACATGATGTTCAACACTTATAAACTTATAAACTCAATAATAAAAACTCAATAATAAAAAACTAAGATAATTGTGTGGGATATGAACCCAGGAGTTTTCGAAGAAGAGCAACCCCTTCTAAACCTCTCGGCCACCGCTACTCAACCCTAATGTTCTCTTTTTTTAATGCTTATGATTGTGATCATTACGTTTACAAGCAAAGCGCCCACAGCAGTGTGCCAGTTGCTGCATGTGCGTTGTGAGTGCAGCGTTTACGAGCTTCCCCGAAGTTCTCCGTGGCGATGATGAAGGGCGTACATCCTTCAATATTTTTCTATGTAATCGCCTTGAAGATTGAGACATTTGTGCCAACACTCTTCCGTCTTTCAACCCCTCTACAAAAAATGCCACGCTTAGGCCCTGCAAATCTCCTCCCATGGCGCCGTCGATTTCCGTATATGTTGAAAACGCCGCCTCTACAACTTGATGATTGTCGGGAGTGAGTTGACAAGAAGCCCAAAATACACACACTTTCCGCATCCTAAATCCTCGTGAATGATGTGAGCTGTTTCAATGGCAAATCCATTGGTTTGTCTTTTCTCCCGTATCATCCACTTTGGCTCTAAAATCATTCGTAGTGGTTGTTGAGGGACGGCTGGGTTGCATTCATTCTAAAAAACCGACTTGGCCGTCAGCGAACCTCTTGCACCATCTTCGGATTATCTGCAGACATTATGGTATCCCCGAACATAGCAACAAGCTTCTTGTGGATGTCAGTGAGTTGTAAGGATATTATCATAGCGTCCCTCTTTCCTCTCTACATCCTCAAAGCTTTGCTGTAACTTTCTTCCAAAATGTTGCTCTATTTTAATCTCCAATTTTCCACAGTTCCTCCATCCCAGTTTCTTGTAATATTCCCTCCATTTCTCCCATCCATCTAGTACCTCTAATTCCTTACCTTTAGTATTTCTCACACTCCTTTAGAACTCAATGCTCTCTAATTTCAAAATTCTGTACCAATGTTTTAGAACTTTCTTCACCACCAAACCCTTGCTGCTTAAGGCTCCATTCACAATGAAAATTAAACGTAAAATTTAGATGCTATGTATTGTAATGGAGCCATTCACAACGAATCGCGTAAACATAAAAATGAACGTACAATTAAACATACATTTAGAAGCTTGCAAGGCCCAAGGTTTTGCGTTCACGTCTAACTTGTCCAACTTAAAGCTTAAGAAATCAGTCAATCAGAAAACACCTGGTCTATATGTAGAGCTTTATGGTAGAATTTATCCATACACGGAGTACGGAAATCAAATGCAACTCTTGCTATTTGCTGCTGCAGCGACGGCGGAGAGAGCCGAAGGGTAGTGACTTCCACAGATAAAGCTAGATAATAATTTCAAGTGATTGGTACCACGCACAGAATGCGCTGTAAATTGATGTTTATGATTTTTTCCCTGCTGCAATCAAAGGAGATTTTCCACCATTACGATTTAACCATCCCCATCAATTTATATTTACGAAAAACCATAGGTCCACCAGTTTATAGGATTTACCCAAGATTAGGGTTAGTGCACATATATAAAAATTAATTGCGAATCTCAATAAGAGTAGATTTCCCACCGTTACAATATTTTACCCGCCTAACAATTACTTATCATTTTATATTTAAATGTTACGGAGGGCAATGTATAGGTTAAATTATGTTTAACAGAAAAATAATACTGCAACAGTTACAATGCGGCCACGCACTGTAGTTCGGCTTTCCCCGCTGTCGCTCGGGACTTGCAGCAGCTAGCAAGAGTTGCACTTGATTTCCGTGCTCTGTGTAAGGGCAAGTTATGGTAGAGAGAGCTGAAGATCAGTGGCTCTGTAGACAGAATGACGTCAATGGACAAAAGATTAATTGCATTATAAGAAAGCTGTCCTTGCCCATATTACTACAAGCCAACTAGTTATTGCTTATGCATAAACGCTACCGCCGTCTGCTCAGAAACACCTGTTAGTTGATCTGTGTTTGTTCTTATTTTTGATTTGGTCTTTCATTGTGAATGCCTACATACTACTAAGTTAACGTGTTACGTCTTATTTTATTATGTTTATGTTTAATTTTCATTGTGAATGGGTATTAACCCTTCCTAATCCAGCTAAAACTATTCCTAACTATAACTAAATCAACAATTAACAGCACTGCCTCAATACACGCCAGTTCCCACGCTTATGGCTGCACGTGGATAGTCGGTCGCAGTTTGCTGATACAAGAACAATAATTATTTCTGCCCCCCCCCCCTTATCATCAGAACCTGGAAGTTCAAGCATTTATTTTGGTTAAAATGTGTAGGCAAAATGCACTTAAAATACTAAATAGGCAGTAATGCAATTAAAAGATGCATTTGTTAAAGGTGAAAAACAAAAGAGTAATATCATTCATTAATGAAAACAGGTATTTTAATAATTTCTTTATCACAAATTAAAGTACTTGCACTTACTTTTCTTGGTTACAAGCAACAAAAAGATGTTTTTTCAAGGTATCAGCTGCCATGGAAAAAGAACGTTCTACTTCCACTGAAGTAATTACAGTATATTCAAAACAAGCTATTTCGGAAGGACTCGTATTAGTTACAACAAAACATTCACCTTTCAGGACATATCAAGACAAAATAAAGTAGTTTTGCATAGTCCTGGCGAATGAGAAATAGATGCGCAGTGGTATCTGGTAGAGTTCATTTTCTGTTTATGCGTTTATAGGGGAGTCAGGTTAGTATCTCTCTTACTTCCGTACTGAGCACATTGTAGAGACGATTTATTCCACAGTTGTACCGTTCTCATTTCTTGGTACGCGCTAACTGCTATTTAGAAGCTTATGAACAAGACATAAGTGATTCTTGCGATAACTTCAAAATGTGTTACTTGTGACCATATTATTTAAATATTTTGTATTAACAAAGTATCGAAAATATATCGAGTTCATGTACAATAGCGTCGTTCGAATATCGAGATATCGATAGTAGCGAGAAAGCATCTTTAAATTTTTAGCAATAGTAATAATTGGTTTTGCAATAAAACTCTCTTTTGAACAAGTTAAGAATAGTCATATAATAGCACATAATTTTGCATTATGATAATAAAACACCCTTTTAATTTAGTTAACTATTTGGAATTATATTCATCTCTATATTTACTAGTGGTTATTGCAGACCCAATCGGGAGGGAAAGTAAATCTAAACGGAAAATGGAACTATAAGTGACAACTGTTAATGCTTGGCTGAACAAATACGTTCTACTGTTTGCCCACTTCACTGCACCGTTTCCTGTTGCTATGGAGTCAGGATTCGGTGTGACGTCATGTTTTCTGCTCATCCTTACAGAGGCTTTAATTTAGTGTCAGGCAGAGAAATTGGTATTTACTAGAAATCATTGGCAACCTGTTTAATATTCCGTAATGTAAGTTCATAATTTCTGGTCCCATTTCATTTAGGTGCTTGTAATAATTTTAATTTCCACTTTTTTTTTAGATAGTTAAAAAATATTTTAACATAAGGCGCTCAAACGACAAAACTCCACGAATAAAATAAAATGCTACAGAGACATTAATTTTGTGATTAATACAGAATGTGATGATTATTAATATATTTAAGAGGGTACAAATTACACATTTTATAATGTATTACATCTATTCCCCCCTTTTTACATTCCACATGCTGATTTAGAAAGCAGGCCATAATACAATTAGTGATATTACATAATAAAATTAAACTGATTTCTAAGATTAATTTGCACAAGTAACAATGTCAGAGCTGGCAGAAATTTTATAACTAGTTCCATCATTGCGCATGCTTAAATGTATATTATAGCTTCTTTTATCGCGAAAAATTTACATATTTAAAAAGCAATCTAGTATAATATATAGAAATTATGATTATGACGATAATAATAATTTTACCAAACCAAAATACATTTAAAAACTACTAATTACCAAATCATGACATAACAGAACAAATATAGACGGGGTTTGGGAACAGGAAGACAAAGGAATACGTTGTTAGCCGGAAAAAGAATTCTTAATTTCAATTTAAAATTAATTCCAGTCAACTGGAAACAGCACAGAACAAACTTTCCCTAAATCTTTAGAAAATGTTACCAATATTGCAATGGTGCTAGTTTCATTGTTGTTGCTTACGGTGTATGTATGTATGTATGTATGTATGTATGTATGTATGTATGTATGTATGTATGTATGTATGTATGTATGTATGTATATGTGCATACATGTTCAGTTCTACCTACAGAAAAATGTAGGTGACAAGCCACGAACAATACGCTGCTCTGAAATTCTGCAATTTTGCAGTGTTATGGAGAGTTTGTTATAGCACAGATCGAAGATGTTACAAAAAGTTTAAAGAGAGAATGGAATTAATTTCAAAGGAAGGTGGAGCCGAAAACCAGTATGTGCTCTAACGGAAGAAAACATTAACACAGCTAATGTCATTGTAGAGAGAACAGTGGAGTGACATTAAGAACACTTTCACAAATTCTGAAAAGTTCACTGGGTGCTAGCAACACGTTGGTAACTGAAAATTTGCAAATGAGACGTATTTATGCACTGTGGGTTCTGAGATTATCGATTCCTGAACAAAAGAACCTTCGCGTGCAGGTTTGCATGCAGTTGAAAATAATGTTACAGGAAGATGCAGAATTCTTTTAAAGGTGATGCAACTTGAACACATAATTTCAATCCTGAGATCAAACAGCAAAGATCCGTGTAGAAATGCACATCATCAGCAATGCCAAAAGATGCAAAAGTGGTTTCTTCTGCTGGAGAAGTAATGCTCATCCCATTTCCCATATTTAAGGAACATTTTACCGCATACGTACCTGGACACACAACTGTAATTGGGCAACACTAAAGAAATGTACCGAAAATTTTGCAAGGCCACATTTCCATGTTAACAAAGTGGATAATGACCGGGATAGTACACGGCCGCACATCCCAAAAGTTGCTTTTGAATATGTCACAAAAAGCAATGTGAAGTGTGTACTTCATCCTCCTTATAGTCCAAACTTAGCCACGTGCGAGTTTTTCCTTTTCCCCAAATTGAAGAAACGCCTTCGTGGGAGGTATTTCCCATCACCAGAAGCAGCGGTGAAGGCTGCAGAGGTGATTCTGGAGGACCTGTCAAAAATTGTTTCTAGTTGTCTTTGAAAACTGGCAGAAATGAGGTGCTTGCATTCAGGAATTACTTTAAGTTTGCCCAGCTGGGCATACGTACTCTAGGAGGTTGCTTGTTTGCGTTACCCTCAAACATTTCGACGTGTAATTTCCTATAACTGTTGATTAATGTGTAACTGTAGGAGACTTGGTTGCGGCCGGTAAGGTTGTAGAGTATTTTGATCTGTGCAGATGAGAGGAAGCGGTGGGAGGCATTTCTTGTCTTTAATCCCGTTAAGTGTATGCAGCACTTACTTGAAACATCACCTCTCATCACGTGTGGGAAGTACGAAGATATCTCAGCATTTTCAGTGACAAAAAGGAGAAAGAAAAAGGTGTTGCTAAAACAAATACCTGCACGTCACTTTAAAAGTTATTCTATGCACTTCTTGTTCATTGTCACCAGCGCTCAAACTTGTGTCTCAGAATGTCATATTCTCTTGTGAACAGCAGTCTGATGTGCTGACACGCCATACATACCATATTCCCATGCCCAATGTATCAAACATGCAGGCCAGGTGCTCGAGCTGGACATAGAAACTCTTTCCAATAGCATTACACAGTCTGGATCAGGTATTGCGAGACGAAGCGTAGAAATTGGGATGGTGCCCATTCGTGCTTGAATAATATCCTTTGCATATGACATTCGGACACTCCCAGCATTACAGCAGATAAATCGCTTGGTAACAAGTGTTATTAAACAGCTCCCGATAGTCTGCATGGCTGTGTCGAAGTTCATCTACAATTCCTGCACGCTCATTGACAGAAAATCCATGTTGACCCTTAGTTCTATGATTGCAAAAGGAAGTTGCTCACAATATGTAACAATATTGATCATTATTTCCCCTTGCCAATACTAGCCATTGTGAAAATGAAAACATTTTTATTTTAACACTATTGTAAAAAAAAGGTTTTGAACAAAAAATTGTTGGTTTCTTAAGTGCCGTTTTGACAATTAGACCATTAACAGTCTGGTTCAGCAATATTTGGCGGGAGTGGATTACTGCTGGATAAACTTCTAGATGGGTTGCACGCATTTCATCTTCGTTACATTGGGAGAAGGTGAGATTCGGAAACTGTAAAAATGTTTTCGAGACAGATTGTGTCTGGTTCGGAAAGATGTAATTGTAGGTTTTCAATAAGAAAAATAGTTTCCGAAAATCAGCGAAATCAGTAGGAGCGGGTGTTTACCTGAAACCCAACATTTAAAAAGCGCTCTAGAGGCACCAATTTCTCTGCTCAAGCGCTCTGTAATAACCATCATAAATTCGACTTGCTGAGGAATTCACTTAGTTTACGCAGCTCCTAGGTGACGTACCATTTTTTTTTTTTTTTTTTTTTTTTTTGCTTCCCGCAATAATGAAAGAATTTGCACTTCATTAATTAATCCCTCTGCACCAATTTTTGAACAGTACCTGGAAAAGAGGCGCGAGAAGGGCGAACGATTTTTCAAGTCTTTCCAGAGAAAGATAGTAAGTACGGTGCGAACGCAGATATGTACGTTTTAGTATCTCAACCCGAACTGCGCTAAAACGTGCCCTTTACGGACCCTTTCCTTCGTGATCTTCATTATGCACAAAGCTTATGCATAAATAACGCTAAGCTTCGCGCACACAAAATAAACAAATGTTCTTGTGTCCGGAGATACGCCCACTCTAAAGGATAATACTCTTGGAAAGGATGATGTTAATCACCTCTAAAATCGTAAAAAATACAAAAAAATGAACATTTACCTGCAATACTAACTTATCTTCATGATTTAGGTGTCTGCAATTTCACCTTCAATTTGCCATTTGGACACACATCTCTTTCGTAATCGTTCATGTCTTCATCTCTTTAGGTGGTTTGGCCACAGAGCTCAATGTTTAAAGCTATAAGGCTGGGCCTACCCAATATTAGCGTGTTAACTCGCATGTGTTAATTTCTATCGACAAATTGAAATGTAATTGGGGATTAGGGAATAAAACGAAACCTAACATCTAATCAAACTTGAAATATAATTTAAATTTTCTCCCATATACCCCAATAGAGGCTATTTCTGTTAAGATTACTTTATTTTAATACGTATGAGGGCCAATTTTTTTTTCAACCTCCGTAGGGCATAACAAAAAGACAAATGTGATTCACAAAATGATTTTAATACTGTAAGTCAAGTACAGTTACAGTTACTTCTCCACATAGTCACCGTGAAGATTAAGACATTTGCCATATTGATTGACGAGCTTTCCAATACCCTCCTCATAGCAGGTTGTCGCCAGCGTATGGAGATAGGTCTTTTTTTTTTGGGAACCCAGCGCGTACAAAGTTTTCGATAGCCTAGTTGTTCCGCAACAATCTTGTACCTTGAAATATTCGGAAATTACAGACAACTCACTGATGGTAAACCTCCGTCTCTCTCGAACCACTTGATCAACTCGCTGAACAAACGACAGACCTGCGTCCTTGTCCACATTCATCATGAACATCAGTTCGGCCTTTAAATTTCCTACGCCATTCACCCTCACTCATACAGTTTGTGCCATACACACGGCTCATTTTGCGATGAATTTCTGCTGCACTATTCCCTTCTGCCTGTAGAAAAGGAATGACGCTTCGCAACTCGCACTTGGCGGAGAATCAATCATGCTGGCCATGTTGAAATGTCTGAGCTCCAACTGATGTATTGAACTTGGCCTTGGCGGACATTATGGTCGGGTAGTAGCACAGTGCCCAGCTGCGCCTCCTTATGCTTGTCTGGTCACGTAGCAGAGCGATCGGAGGTTAAAAAAAATAGTCCTTGTAGTTATTCAATGACAAGTGTTGAAATAAAGTTAGGTGTGATGTATTTCAATGGTTTTACAAAATTTGGGAAGAACCCTATTTTCAGGAGTATATATTGAATGTGCTGTAGTTCATAGTCTGGTAAATGAAGGAAAGATATACCAACTCGACAAGACAAATGCCTACACGTTAAAGCAGTCATTCAATGATTCATGCATTAACAGTGATTAGAGGACCAGAATTGTGTTCGATGCTTTCACCGTTGAAACAGCTGAAGGTCATGTAGTCCAACCTCAGTCATGTGACATAGCACGTAAATTACACTGAGTTTATGAGCGTTTTAGGAGGAATATAATAGGGTAAATAACTTCACTGACCGACTCCAAGTTAAGTTCACTCAGCCTCGTGAGCACAATAGGGAAGCTGTCTGATGGAGAGGTGGCGTTTTTCGATCTCGAAAGCACCGGCATCTGATCACATACGCCTCTGCTGTTACCGCCACAGGTGACCGAGGTCGTTAAGGTAACCAGGAAGTGCAAATCTAGCAAATAACGCTACAGTATATATTTTACAATGTATCTCAGAAAAATTTAAAGCTGTTATATGAAATTTTTGAAAAATATTAAGAAAACTTTACCAAAGATGTTCTATACATTTTAATTCTCTAATGCACAAAAATAAATAAATTAAACCGAAATAAAATGTTGTTAAAAACTGAATACACTGAGACATAATCATGCATTTTTCTTATAAACTATTGGTGGAATTGGATTTTTTTAAACTTAAACTGTAGACAATATGCTATCCTGGGAACTGGAACAATTTATCTATGCTAGTTACTTAAAAATAAATTAATTTTCAAATTTTGAAGAAAAAAAACATTTTTTCTTATTGATATTAATTTTTATTTATATTTAAATAATTCTAGTTACCACAATTCACATTTTCATACATGTGTATGCGCAAATTTTAAACAAGATTGGTCCAGCCAATCTTGAGAAAAATGCACATTTATGTCAACATTTTAAGTTGTCGAGAAATATGATTTATTTTTGTTTAAAATTTTTTATGTGCATTAGAGAATTAAAATTTCAGAGCATTTTAGTTAAGTGTTCTTGTAATATCTCATAAAATTTTCATATTGATACTTTTAGAAGTTTCTGGGATACAGTGTCAAATGTATACTGCTGCATTATTTACACTTCCTGGTTACCTTAAGGTGCTGACTCAGCGGGAAGTCTGGGATTTGATTTCTACCACATCCCTTCTCAATGACCGAGGTTTTCCTTTGTCCTCTTACATGGCACATGTCATTTAAGCCTGGAATGCTTCCTTTGCTTAAAAAATCCTTTCCCAGGTTAGCAATCATCTCATGTATTGTCAGTGTCCACCGCCTTAGTAATTAAAACGGGCATTAAACACTATTAAAATAAGTCTCCCCTGCAATACTGCCCTATATCAATGGAGTCATAGGATGGAAGTACAGGAAACAGGGGTCGCCGCCACAGCAAGGCAAGGCAGTAGCGCCAAATAAGAACAAAACAACTTGAAAATAAATTTGATAAGGTTCTTGTACAGGCTCCCAATGGTCATGTTTTGTACCGAGAGGAAGTCATCGGGCTCCACCTACCACAACAAAGCGTACTAATGTTCCCTAGATTGAAGGGAAACAGCCAGATAAATGCTCAGACACCTAGAACGGGAACTTTACGCAATGCACGACTACATGGCAGTGGAACTATTTGACAACTATGAGGGACAACCTTAATAGATTTGCCAAAGCGAAACAAACTTTGTTTGAGGAATATTCCGGATATGGAAGCCTTTGCAATTCCGACTGAATTCGCTTTCCATGTATTTACAAGGTATATTTCATTGGTCCCTGTTGATGGAGCGGAGTTCCTGCAAATACAAGGATTTCCTCAGCTCAAAGCGCAAGCGACTAACATTCGAAAACAGAAATGTTGGGTACAATTTACCATAGCACTTGGATTAAAACCCAGCAAATGCCATATTTAATCATACTTCCTTAATATAGTTAATTTGTCATTTACTAGTGTAATTATTACATAGTAATTAACATGAATAAATAAATAATGTTAATAGAACTTATTTACCTTTTACAGCAGCAAAGTTTGGTTTTCGTATAGGACGCCGAATTAATGAAATTTCTAATTTATATTAAATATATCACGAAAATGGCCCTGTAATGAAGCCATAAGTTTTAAATGCTCAAAATTAAACCAGAACATTTAAAATGTTATGTTCCGTGATTCATCCTTGATCTGTTTCTACCGTGCGATCAGTTTTCTTTTCCCCCGGAGTGTTTTGCTAATGAGCAAGTCATTTACCTAGCCAACGGGTCGCGGTGATTAGAGAGGGCGTAAAACAATAAAACACAAATCATTTTAAGAGCCTCATTATTTACCATATTATCAGATTAGATGTTGAAGCTGCCCGCCTTCATTCTCAACAAATTTTTAGCATCTCTTTGGGACTCGCTGTAGTTCATTTCCAGAATCCGGACAATTTCCTGACGAATATTATCTTTGAGTTCTTGTATGGTGCACGAGTTCGTCTTCTACATAGCATTTTTAATTTACCCCAGAGATAATCGCAGGCTGTTAAATAGTGGGACTGAGGGGGCCACAAATTCCTACTAATAACTCTGTCTTATAGAAACACATTGTGAATTGCTCTCATAGAATTATTCGCTGTGTGAGCAGCGGCAGAGTCCTGTTGAAAAAAATGCATGATCGCGCTCTCTGTGTGTTAATTTTCTGAAAGAAGGGGCCAGTATCATATTCACATTAGTAACAGAATCAACTGTATGCTGAAAAAATTCGTTCTATGATTCTTTCACCACTGAGGTAACGCATGAATCATATTACAGCTGTTACATTTTAGAAAGTATATTTCTATACACCTGGTTAATACACGTGAATATTAATAATAAATATTATCAATTTATTAGGTATGTTCTAATTAGTTAATTATAAGTTTTACATTTGTGCAGAATTTGTAAACTGCTTTTTAGTCTTAGTCCATTAATAGAACACATGGCCCACTATAATAAATTTTAAAATTAGTATAAATACTTGTTTTCCTGTGGCAGCAGGTTTAGCCAAAATTTAATAGGTTACGATAGATAAATATTATGTCATTGCAATGAACCAATTTAAATATTTTTGTGTTCAATGCTACATCTAATTTAAGCATCTACAACAACCTTTACCTGCGTTAATAGGGATGGGAGTAAATGTTCTAATGTAGATGTCCCCGGAAATATTTTAAGGTATGTCTATGTGAAAGGAAACTGTTTCAAAAGCCGAACTGCGAACCGTACAAAGCAACTGCAGAGAGCTTTCGCTTTTATGTACAGGCTTGCTCTGGTATATGTTGGGAGGATAATCACATTAAAAGGTTTCTGCTGTATGTTGCTGTCAAACAGAAAAGTTTGAACGTAATGAAACATCTGCTATTAACACAAAAATAAATATGCAGCCAGGCACTTCTGTTTTAATTTATGGCACCAGAAACCAACTTTCGAGAGTGATTCCTTGTTACACAAGATACGAAAATAAAATTAAGAGAAAAACCACTTTTTTTAAAAAAAAATTTGAAAAGATAATTTCTAAATGAAAACAATGATAAGAGTAAAATCAACTCCAAATTAAGCAGGAAGCCACGGCAATATGACGGCTCCATATAGAGGTAACGCAATTTTTGTTATTACCAACAATTTTCTATTGACAATATTAATTATTCTGAAAGGTATGGACTTATTTAATCAAGTATAAAACAAAGCATATTTTAAATTAAAACAGATAAAATCTTCCGGGCTCTTTTGCAGTGGTCCATGGTTTAATATGCTACCATAGCTTTCACCAACTACTGCTGTTAGCATCATCAGTAGACGATGAGCAACACCTTACTGCTAAAAGACGACAGTATTGATCCATCTGTCTGGTTTTTGAAGGTTTTTGGATCGATTTTGAAAAATCAGACAGAGACGGACCAATATTGTCGTCTTCTAGCAGTCAGGTGTTGTTCATCGTCCACTGATAATGCCAACCGTAGTAGATGGTGAAAGCTATGGCAGTATATTAAACTATGCACCATGGCAAAACAGCCAGGAAGATTTTAACGATTTTAATTAAAAAAAAAAGGGCCCTGAAAGCCTAAGAAGTATTACAAGCATACTGTGGCTAAAAGGTATTTTATTTGTTTATTTTTATTGCTAACTATCACCATAACCAATATTACAATTGTGGTAAAAATACGTAGTTAGCAAAAACGAATGAAAATGTTTGGTAGTCTGTTATAGAGTGAGGCACATTTAAAACAGCCCAATAGAAAACGGACGGTTACCGGCAGAACCTCTTCCACAATCTCCGGCATCTTGATTTCATTGCTTTCATTATTGTTGTTATTTTTTCCGTGTTTGGCATTTGCCATTTGTGACTGAGAAAAATATGGAAAAAAAAACTAAGCAAGGGAGAACGGTCCTGGCGAAAATCGAATTCCAGACCAGATACTTACGAGTGCATGCTTAAACAATGTCGGCCACCCGTGGAAGTTCAATAGGCACATAACAAAGTACTCTTGTTTAATCCACATCACAACATGAATGTCAATTATTACAACTGGCTAAAAATTAGTGAGTGAAACATAATTTAATTTTAACATAATTGCAAAAAGTTATCATAAAAGGCTTTATAGCGTAAAAAAATACCACAAAAGAAAGTAAAAATATTGCGAAAAAATACAAACTATAATTAAGATTTTTATAACCAGAACTTCGATTCAAAAGTTTAATACTTGAGAGCAATCTGAAGGAATGGGAGGGGGAAAAAATCAAAATCCGATCCCTGTTTATTGTACTATAACTTTTCAGTGGAGCTTTTAACGATTTGGTTAAATTACTGCCAGTTATATATATATATATATATATATATATATATATATATATATATAACATTTAATAGAGTTAAAAAGCACACTGTTAAGAAACTGCATATAAGGAACGTTTAGCTGATATGAAAACATGAAATAAAGTACAAAAATCAGACGCGAGAATAAACTCAATAATTGCATAGTGGAACTGCCAGGGAAACGAACGCATTGCTTCATTCTTCTGAATTGAAACTGCTTGCAAAGCTGAAAAGCAAAGCAACATTAGCAAGCATTCAGGTTGTGTAAATACTTTATATAACTGTAAAACACGTTTCTAGTTGTATCAAAGATGGATTTTAAGCGAAAGCTTTCCATTCAATAAAATCATTTTGCTTTAACCAGGAAGGATATTGAGCGAATGTTTCCCCAATCTTGCGCTTGAAAAGTATTGCAAATACTTTATCCCGCTTCTTGTCAATTTTTATTCAACTAACCGCAGTGAAACCATGTGATTTGAAACAATTTATATTTCTTCTCACTAGTCTTCTGAAGTATCAATGAATGCGTTTTTCATAAATTAGTATAACATTTCAATCGCATTTACACTATATGACCTTCCTTATGTTCTTTTGAATTATATGTGCATTCCCTTTTACTTAAAGGATATGCAGTGAAAAAAGAACAAAATGTTTTATTTAAATGTGAAAATATATATAAAACACGCATAAGATAAAATATTAAGTTGTCTCATAAGAAATGTCGGTTATTAAGTTTGATGTTTTCTAGGACTTTAATGGTTGTCTTTTGTTTGGCAATATTATTTACAGGATTTCATGGTTATTAATTAAGCATGTCAATTGTTAGGTACAATGGAGGTTACAAAGTTTGAGGTAATAGTTCTTCTAAAGCACTTCAGCTGTTGCCCAGGCTCGAAAAAGAATATGCCCACGACCACATCTTCTTAGGAAATTATCCTCAGTAATACCAGAAGTGCTGATAATTTTTCGGTAATTTAATTGAGATTAACGAATATGGCAACCTTCAGTCTCGAAATAATTATTTAATGACAACAAACATGAGTTTGAAAGCTCAATTAAATTATCTAAGAAAATTGCAAGCAAGAGTGGAATTCGGTAAGATAATTGCAATGCAAAAACGATGCCTTTTTAAGGACTTTTAGTATAATCATTTAAGTGATTTGTTTACCTGTTTATCTTTCTTAAAATATACATTAATTGTATTAGCTTTTAACCCAAGCCGAGCCATGTAGGGATATAAATGAAATAAAACCAAACTGAACGGTATTATAACAATTACTTACTTACTACTGTTTTTGTATCAATTTTGTCATATTTCGTATTGTGAAGAGAATTCCTTTTGGGAAGAGTGAGGTAATCAAATCGAAGCAGAGGTGATAGAATGCATTATGATTGTAATAACATAGCTCATAGTGAGCAGGAAATGCATGAGTATTGGCTTCCTAGATCTCTAGTCAAGTCGAAGGAGAGATTATAGGAATAAAAATTAACGGAGGGAAAAACTATCAATTATTAGTTTTTGAGCCCCACGATTTAAAACTACTGATTAAGTTCCATTCTAATTGCTAAATAAGATATCAAATGAGACCATACTCTCAACTCTCTCAACAGAAAGGCGCTCGTATGTAATTATCGCATGTTGTGAAATCACAAGAGGGCCTGAGATTGCAGAAAATTCAGACCCTCGAGTGATATTTATTAGACTGTTCCACGAATAAAATAAGAGTTTATTATAATTGCCATAAACTTGGATTACAATATTGTAATAATTGTACATTTGTATTATGAATACTTAACCTTTTCAAGCCATCTAGCAGCAGACGAATTTGATTGTCAGTAATGCCAATAGAAAAGAGTCAAATACCGGTTTGGAACTGTTTCCTGAATAGAATAAGAATAAACGCCATATATTTCAAATTTGCGCAATTGTATAACAATTGTATAAACTGTTATGAATACCAACCTATTCAGAAACCGTGAGAATGAAATAGACGAAAGTCCACTATTATAATCGCTACCGTTCGATGCACTAATGTCAACTGAGAAACACAAAACAGAAAAAAATTACCATTCTGAACAATGTGTTTATTAAGATTTGTGGTTGCTTAGGCAGATATTGTTACATAATTTATAAAATGATTTCAGACTATTTGTCTGAAACGCGTGGAAAACAATTGCTTGAGCGAATACATATTAGTTAAATTTACAATTACTGAAAACACAGAAAAGTGGTCAGGAATTATGTAGTGGAGGTATAGAGTTGACTACACTGACCACAAGACAAACGCAAATCGCGTGATAAAAAGCTTTTGGTAATTTTTTTTCCATATTTTCATTGCGATATCCGGCTGCGATTGGTCAACATCCAAAATTTTGTTTCGTTTCATTGGTCGATTTTATGAAGGCGTCACATAAGTGAAATAGTGACTGAAATGCATCAATTCCCCCATTAATAGACATAACTTCGTTTCGAATGTTTATACGTTCTTGTATTGTATGAGGTTTAGTTGAATATACTTTTATTTTTCAAACTCCCCCAAAAATAGTTACCACAAACCGTAAGATCTGGTGAACGACAAGATTATAAACTAGGGTCAACAATAATTCTAGGTACAAATATACGGCGCAGTTCCGTCATAGATCGCAAGCAATCTTTAATTTTTTCCCGGTGGTCACAGAACATGTTTCATTATGCTTCTGTACTAACTTTAATAGTTTTTCAAGTTGGAACCGGAATGCAGGAATTTACACCTAATGTCTGTCTTCTTCTATCACACGATTTTCTGTACCTGGCGTATAAATATTAATGAAGAAGTGAATATCTTACCATTAAAAACACTACTGCACTATTTAATGAAATGATTGCACAACACAACTGCCCGACTCTGTCGAAATCCCACTCGCAATTGAATGAAAGAGAGAATAGCCATGCGCATGCCAGTTGGGGCATCTCAGTGAATGGAGGGGTTTAGGTCCAGTGGTCGGCCTATCTAAGTAGCGGGGCTTTTAAGCTGCTCTCACTATATATGTAGAAAACGTACTGATAACATAATCTACAGTGTTTTTCAAATGAAGAGCGATTTGAGCTTCTAGGTATGCAATACATGGCCAATCACATTTGTGCAATGCTATCAAGCAGTATTCATCCAGCCAGGTTGATCGGCAACAGAGAAGACTTTCAAAATGATATATGCTATACCACAATGATTTTATGTAGTTTAAGACACTGTATTAGGCAAAGGGAGAGACCATTTCTGAATACGTCCAACACTTGTTTAAATATTTCCTTTCATCAGCATTAAGTTTAACTGACTTTATGAATCACCGTATGATGGATATTCCTCTTTGATTTATTGTGGGCTTTAATGCAAAAATGTAAAAACTTTATTAAAGAAGAAACAGAAGAGGTGACAGACATCAAGAATCCCGCGTAAAACATGAAGAAAAGCCAAAAGAAAATTAAATAAATATGACGCAACCAACAGCCTACCAACTTTGACGATGACAAAACCTGCGATGACGAGTCTAGCAGTTTCACTAGATTAAAATTACAAGTAATTACTTTTCATTAGTGTTAAAATTATATACGATTTATACTATTCTGTTTTTGTTGTTGCGCATTTACCGCTTCGTTTGTAATCGTATTCATTAATTACAACAGAATGGCTAGAAATAACTATCAGCAGTAGATAAATTACAGCACGTAAGTGGGACGGAATGATAAGCAGAGAAGTGGGGGAGGGATGAACAATCTGGTAGTGCTTTGCAAATATTCGCGTCTCATTCGCTGTGAACCTGATTGCTTCCAATTGAAAAACAGAAACGGAGAGAGATACCAGGGGCGGCTTTAATATTTCTACCACCAGATTACAATTACATGTATAAATCAAAAATATTGGCCACAATTATAACACGCATAACGCTGATCTAGCTGTTCTATCGGCATGCAGGAACGTCACGGGTTGATATAAGTCTCATAAAGTCCGTAATTCATTATTTTAAACCTAACCTAACCTATGTGCAACATGTTGTGGATTGCACACTGTAATCTTTAGATTAGATTAAGTGAACGAACTTGTTTGTAATAACCACACCCCGGAAGTTGAGACATTTATTTTAATTAAAATAAGGGGGCAAAAGACACTTAAAATACTGAAAATAGGAAGTAATATATTTAAAACAGTCAATTATTAAAATTGAAAACAAAGAGTAATATCACTCATTATTAATGAAAATAGGTATTTCAGATACTTAATGCTTTCTTCATCTCATAATTAAGGAAGAACTCATAGCAGTTACAACAGAACATTCGCATTTCAGGACATCATAGAAATGTTGATCAAGACAAAGTAAAGTAGTTTTGAATAGTCCTGGTGAATGAGTAAAAGATGCCCAGCAGTTTCTGGTCGAGTTCATGTTCTGTCTGTGTATTTATAGGGTAATTAGATTAGTGTCTCTCTTACTTCCGTACTGAACATATTGTAAGGACGGTTTATCGTACAGTTGTACCACTCTCATTTTTGTTTACAATTGTTTGTTACGTTTATGCAACTGAGAAGATACCCTCACCACAAAGTTCCTACAATTGTCTCGCGCAGATAGATACAAGGTCATTCGCCAGGACAATTCAAAATTGCAGTACTTCCCTCATCCTGTCTATTTCTTGGATTCATATGCCTGCGGTAACATGCGTTCCTTTCAGTAATGAAGGTTCGGCTATTTAAAGAGCTTAAATGAATGAGTTGAGGAGAAAGTTTTAACTGCTCAAAAAGAAATAAGTTATGACAAGATTCTTAATAGATATTTTCGTGCGGTGTACTATGCTATAAATTTTATCACTTCGATATATTGCAGTTCTTTGTGTGTTTTTTAAATAGGGCAAAATAAGAGTTTAAAACCTTAAAATAGCAACAGAAAAATAGACCAAAAATAAAGCCTGGTCCTACCGACCCCAAATGTGCGGAAACGTGTTCATTTCTATCTGACTCTTAAATATATCCACCCAGGTAGAAAAAGCATTTCCCCTAATTTCCGGTGAGGTTTCATTCGTGTAAGTTAGACGAACCGTTAATATGAGATTGGGCTCAAGAGTTTTCGACCTAACAGTGAAGGAACGAGTTTTTAACTTGACAGGTGTCTCCCCTAATGTCAAAACTTTTCCACCTAAGATGCTTTAATGTCATTATCGCGACTCTAAAGTGGTTTTCCCGAAGATATGCCAGATACTCGTTTACAGATCCATTCGCTTCCCGATTTAATGAAAAACGTCTACCAGCAAGAATGAGTTTGAGTTATGAAAATAGATGGAGCGAACCTGGGCAGGGTGGTGCTTCAATAATTAACACTTTAAATCTCTCCATTTTCCCATCAAGTGAACAAGTGCATGTCTTGAAAGTATGTTTTATACACAAACGGAGTGTTCTCTCACGATTTTTTCTTTTAGTTGGTTTAAAACATTGAAATAGTAACGGATATACTCTTCTGAAGATAAAATTACTATATAATGATGTCATAATCTTTCCTGCAGTTGTGACTGATTTGTGTCTTCTTTGGTGTTGCACAACGGTTTTTGTGCACTGTTTTAAATCTGAGGTGTATGATGGATCCAAGTTTCGTCCGCAGTTAAAGTCCAGTTCTGAAGCTGTTGAAACGATCCAGGCGCTGTTACGATTATTTTCATACGAATATTAAGACGTTGTGCAGTTTTTTAGCAAAATACAACATGCAAGTTCCTTTGAAATCCCTATAGTGCACCACGTTAAGTTGATTCAATGGTTTAATACAATACCACGTTAGCAATTCTACTGTTATTGCACTTTGTGGACATCCTTCAGGTGGGTAATCTTCAGGGATAATACCACACTTAGCATCCTATTTTAATAGTTGAACAAGGTTCACCAGTCGTTGTTTTGGTTTGGGAAATGTGCCGATCTTCCAGGTTTCCAAACTCTATCGTCTGTTTCATTAATCGTTTGTTGTGCTTTCCAAGCCCCAAGCAAAACTTTACCTGATCGGTCCTGAAAATTTCAGTTATTCACCCCCCCTCCCCCATTTAATTTTTATCTCATTACTAAGTTCCAAAATGTTGTTTCCATGCAGGCTGCTTCTATTTGTTGATGTCAATTAGCTTTCTTCTGATCCCCCCTCCTCCCATACCCATCCTATTCCAATTCTTTCTAATTCCCTCTTTAACCCTTGTACCTAGTAACTATGATGCCAGTTTTTTTACTTGATGGAAGTAGCTATTTGCCCTTATTGACGAATGTTCCCCTTAAATATTCGTAACAATATTTTATAGCAAGAGTTTTATAATGAATTTTGTCTGGAAAGCACCCATATTCCTTTAATACGGCACAGTTTGCTGAACCTCTCCCCAAACCGAGGAGCTGTTTCAAGAAATCGTTTTGAATCTTATCTAACTCCAAACTCCCGAAACACTTTCGATCTTATCATGACCTTATACATTTTTTCTTCTACAATGCTCACTGCAGTAGCCGATATCCGAGATAATGTATGCATTAACTTCTGCCATACGCCTCCGGGCTATGTGCTGAGTCCATTTGCCATTCATTATGAATGTTACACCCAAATACTGAAAACCTTTAACATTTGTTAGTTCCACTCACTGATACTCCCACCTCTCATTCTTACTATAGACGGATCAATTTTGAAAAGTTATTTCGATTTGAATAAAGTACAAGATATGCACATAGCACTGAACTAGAGTCGTTCACAGGGAATATGAAACATACTTGGAACGTTGGGTGCAGTGTTAGGGGTTCTTATGTATTTGGTGTTTAGTTTATAACGTGCATTAGGCAAAATTTTCAAATTTGCTCTAGCGGCCGCAATTTTTGTTTTTTCTCAACTAAACTCGGTATACGCCATTGAAATTAAATGGGGAAAATAGTGTCTGAAAATCAGTGAAATCAGACTATTATGACTGAGGGTTTACTTAAAACGCAAAATTAAAAAAAAAAATCTTTGCAACGATATGAGGTACATATAATTTAAATAACGTAAGAAAATATTTTCTGAAAATCAGGACAATTGTCTTCGGATAATTAGGAGTGGGGATATACCTGAAAAGCGAATTTTTGTAATCACCGAGTACTTCGGGGGGAGATGTGGCATACGGGAATAGTTATTGTTGACATGCATCCCGTCAAGCTATAAATCCGTTAGTCATGTGAAAGGGTATGGGCGGTATAGTCTGCAGATGCGCATGAATGAATAATCGGCCTACCCTTATAGATTGCAGTTTCCTGCGGCTTTAATACCGAAGGGCACCAGAAAAAAGACGAATTCCAGAGAATGCTGGAGCGATATGCAGCGATGTACAAATCTTAAGCGGTAGTGTATGCACTTTATCAATCTTGGTAGTGTAAAGAGTACAATAAATGCTGGCGGAGATAACACAGCGGTTTCCAAACATAGGTAAACAAGCAATCGAACGTCTAAAATTAACTTTGTAGATTAAAAGTTAATCACATTCCGTTTTAGCTGTTATACAGCTAAATGCAATTGAAAACGTCAAGTAACAATAAAACATGTAAATAAAGTGATGTGGGAAAAGCATATAAGCCTCAAAGTTATATTTTTATTAAATACATATGTATATCTTCAGTTAGCGTTACTTGGTTTTTACTACATTCTCTGCTCTAGCTGTATAATAACCTTCACAAATTAAACTTGCTGAGGAATTCGCTTAGTTTACGCAGCTCTGCTGACAGACTGTTATTATTAGGTTCAAACCCGACCAGGATCGATGGATTTTTTTGGGGCGTAAAAAATCGTAAGTATGGCTTACTTCGGAAGGGAAGTAAAGCCGTGGGTCCCGTGTCGTACATTTACGGCACGAAAAAGAACCTCAAGCCTGAAAGAGAGGCCTCTGAGCAAAATTTGTCGGCCGTTTCACGCCCTGAGTTGAATGGGACGCTGATGACCTGAGATGTCAAAGAGTGTCCATAAATAAATCATTAAAAAAAAAGACTTAAAAGAGCAAATACATCACAGAACACAAACGGGTTCTGTAGAATATGACCTGTCTCTCTTATTCAGCACTAAGTATATACCAAACACAGTTCTATGCTATCACAGCACAATATGAACTACACCCAGTTTACAACTCTTGTTGTTCTACCCACACTAGTACCGTGAAAGCCAGCATACCGCTATAAATGTTTTCCAGCCACACAATAACGCAATTAGTGAACAGTGGCCTCGTTGTCGAAAACCACCCTTGACTTTATAAATGTTTACCTGCATCAACAATTAAAACAAATTTAATTTATTTAGCAAGCTATAGCAAATTCTTCATAAGCAAATTGTATTTAAACATAATAGTTGCTTTAATAGTGCCCATGATTCACCGACTTCAAAACCCATTTTAGATATGGTTCGCTTCCTTTCGTTTTCGACGTATTTCCCCAATTGTCTGTTTCTCGTATTTCATCTCTAGTTCCCATTAAAACTCTAGCAATTAATGGCTCCATGTGCCTGTTGAAAATTCTCCTCTGTAAATGTGTAAAAGCACGCTCACGTGTTTATGTTCGGCTAGCTCGTTGACCCTGAGTTACCGGAGCTTAATGTGTGCTACAAAATAAATAAACGATTAAAGAGACAGCAATAATGTAATTACTTACGAGCGGCGATAATGCTTGGGACTTGCATTCGAGAGATCCTTCGGGTCGGCCAACCTAAACTTTAATTTTAACAAATTCCGAAGGAATGTAAGCTATTGCGGATGTACCTATGAAGCGATTGTTTTAAAAATTTCTTCAAACCTCCATCGATTCTACTTTCTAGGCGCAGAAAATAAAAATGGGGGGAAAATATATACACCTGTGTATATTTTGGTTTTGTTTTTTCTCAACGAAACTCGGCATTTAACAAAATGATTTGTCAGACTCATTAACCAGAAAAATTGGACCACTGAGGGTAGGTTTAACCTAAAGCGAATTTTTTTTTAAAAAAATGAAAAAACCGCTCAACGGCCCAATTTTTGTTTTTTATCAACAAAACTCTGTCTATTTCAAATAAATTGATAAAATCAGTTTCCTAAAATAAGGTCAACCGGGCCATTAGAAGTGGCGGTATATCTGAAAAACGATTGGGGGTTAAAGCGAAATTTAAAAATCACTCTAGGGGCCGCAATATTAATTTTTTTAAGAAAAATCGGTATATACCATTTACATAAAATATTGAAAATAGTTGCCGAAAATCAGTGAAATCGGACTATTAGGAAGGGGGTTACTTGACAGCCAAAATTTAGAAATCGCTCTAGCGGCATTAATATTGGTTTTTTTCGCAACGAAACTCCATATATACTATTTTAATAAAATAAAAAATGTAGTTTCTGAACATCAGGCCATTGGATGGAGGGTTACCTGAAATCCAAAATAGAAAAATAGCTCTAGCAGCACCAATATTTCACAACAAAACTCGGCATATACCATTTAAATCAAATAAGAAAAATAGTGTCTGAAAACCAGTGAAATCAGATTATTAAAAGTAGTACCTAAAATCAAAATTTAAAAGTAATTCTAGCGGTACCAATATTGGCTTTTTCGCAACGAAAGTCCGCATATACCATACATATAACGAACATATAATGAAAAAATTGTTTCTGAAAATCAGGGAAATCGGGCTATTAAAGGTGGGAGTTTACTTGAAATCCAAAATTTAAAAATCACTCTAGCAGCACAAATATTTGTTTCTTTACAACAAAACTCGACATATCTTTTAAATCAAATAGGAAAAATAGTTTCTGAAAATTAGGGAAATTGAACCAACAGAGGAGTAGGGTATACTTGAAAACCGAAATTTAAAAAGTGCTCTTGCTTTTAATTTTCTGTGTATAGAGTTTTAAAATAAAATGACAATTTAATCCAGCTATAAACTGTATTTATAACGAATACGTTTTATATTTAACAAAAGAATTGTAGGAAAGATATCAAATGTGAAATATTAATCTAATATGTTTGATAATTACATTTGTATGTAAGAGTGCCCTGTAATAACCTTCAGAAAATGCTTGCATTTCATGCTTTTAGTACAATAACATTTAAATTAAATTTCAGAGCCAATGAATATCGATTAAACTTTCGATTGTTTATAGTTTATTGTGTATATTTGCGTAGTACATTGTAATTGTTTTAAATAGTAACATGCTTTTGTTTTATTGAAACATATGAACATCATCTTAAATACCCAATGTAACTCAAGAAATTTTCTGTAATTTGTCTCTATTTTAGTGTAAAGATGATATCAAGGGCTCAGTTCATAAACATGGTTATATTTAAAAATGTTTAAAAATAATCACTCAGTATAGCTTTGTCTATCAGTGGTGATACCTTTCATTCAATTAATAGTATAATCTCAATAATAATAATAATAATTTTATTTATCTTTTGTGATTGTTTATACATTCCGAGAATTCTAGTTTTGTTCCCTAATACTACATAGTAATGCCATAACTTGTTTAATTTCATTAATTATTAAGGCCATAATTTGGATTTTACGTGCTTTTTTTAAAGTTGCCTAATTAGGTGAGCAATTCGCTTAGTTCCTTCGCAGCTCCTTCGTGATGGCCTTTTTTCGGATTTCATTTGATCGCTTAGCATGGTTCCCAAACATCTCCTTGTGAAATATCTCCTTGTGCTCCTTGAAGAAATTGGTAGAATAAAGGTTCATAAAAAGGGACAAAGAAGAAATTTTCTGATGCAATAAATGAAATTATAACCTATCGTTACCCAGTCATTACGACCAGATCTTAAAAATTTGAATTTTGTGCGACCATAAATAGTGTGTCGGTAAAAATAGAGTAGAAATGATTGAGATGCACACTTGCCCTTCGGCAGGTAACAATGGAAGAGGGACAATTGTGGCGCGAAGGTCATGACTCGAACAACCCCTGATTTTAACTAAAAATTAAAAAGTGAAGCAGTACAGCAGTAGCCACTGCGTCCTCCACTGCAAGCCCTTGCTGTGAAGATGTCATCTTCTCTAAAAGGAGTCCTGGCCGAAAACGTGAAATTAATTAATTTTATTAAATCACGACCTAAGAATACCAGGCTGTTCAAAGAGTACTGTGATGACATGGGGACTTTATAAACATCTTTACTGCTTCACACAGAAATAAGGTGACAAAAGTTTGACTCGGCTCTATGAAATGAAGGCTGAAGTCAGAACCTGCCTGACTGATAATGGCTTCACTATGGGAGACAGGTTATATGACGCAAGCTGGCTAATAAAATTGGCGCGCGCGTGTGCGTGTGTGTGTGAGAGAGAGAGGTATATATTTTGCAGAAAGTTAATCATTTAAGCCTCTCACTGCAAGGAAAACAACAGCAGTGTTTGACATCAACGATAAAGTGAAAAAGCTCAAAAAGAAAATCAAGTTTGGGGCACAATCAGTGAACAATGACAATCTTGACAACTTTCCAATGGTAAAAGAATTTATAGAAGACGTAACTGGGAATATCTTCACCTATCAAGTTCGCTTGATAGTTTTAACAGTTATTTTGTGAAAGAACTCTATGGAAAAAATGAAAGAAAACGTTTTAGGTTTTAAACACATTCTCTGATGTGTCAGAAAAGACAACCTCTCTGACAACGGAGCAATATAAATGCTTGATTGCTTTGACACCAGATCCTGTGATAAAAGATTTTTTTTTTCAAATAAGAAGCCACTATCTGAATTCTGGTGTCTGTTAGAAGACGAATAGGTATATAGTTTTCTCTGATAAAGCTAAAATCATCCTTTTGTCCTTTGCAACCACTTATTTATGTGAATCAGGATTCCCTACTTATGCAGGTACCAAAACAAAACACAGACCTCATCTCGATACAGAGCCAGATTCGGCCCTAGCTATCCCAAATTCAACCAGATACAGCTAAGTTGTGTAAATCAGTTCAGTCTCCTCTAGCATTAGAATAGTTATTTTACTGTCACAAGTAGCATTTTTGATTTTGCAATATTAAAATGACTTTAAGTACCAGATCTATGAGCATATATTACATATTTATAATGCTTTTAGTTCGGTTTAAAACGTGTTGCCTTAATTTTTTTATGATGTAAAGGTATATAGTAAATTAAAGTTGAAAATATTTTTATAAGGAAATAAGCTAATAAAGCATGTTTCATATGTCTAAAGTTCTAAACTCTAAATGTTTACCTTTTATACTCAAATAGCATAGTGATATAAGTGCTAGGTGAACATCAATACTCCGTGATGAACTTTCATATGGAAAAGTGCTCAATGACGTATAACGTTTGAGAACCACTAGCTTAGAGCAATGCTGGGATGAATACATCCTTTGCATGAAATTTGCCTCTCCCATTTGACGTCATTTTATTCCGTTGGTTCTGTAGCAGCATTGAAAGTGCCTGGCGATGTGGGCTGGTGCTGTGTGAGGTGTGGCGGTAGCTTGCGAGTTGAAAGATTTCTGTCCCGGCGTCTGTTGTGGAAGCGGTTTTTCTGAGAGAAGGTATTTTTGGAGGAGTGTCTCCGTGGTGCTCTCTCTGACAATGATACCGTGCTATCAGTTTTGCTTTCCCCAGGAGTATTTTGCCTATGGGCGAAAGCGCCGCTCATCCAGCCGGGCCTCGGTGTGGCTGGATGTGGAATTCAGACATTTGGGACATTCTCACCACATAACCGGTGAATGTTTTCATAAAAAATTAGGTCCATAGCATTGCTTTGATATTAGACTGCATTCATTTTTACATTTTTAGCAACTCTGTGAATGTTACGTTTCCCCCTAGAGCAGTTACTACAATCAAACCGAACTCCTTGGAGAAGTTTTCCTTGTTTTCTCGGATTAAGACACCCCACTTGATCGTGGTAAATAGCACTAGGTTGGTGCTTGTCATCTAGATAAATCCAAAGAAACCACCCATTGCCACTTTTCCCCTGCCAAGTGGGTTCATACGCGTTCTCTATGTACTGTACTTTCAAGACATAGCCGTCATTTTAGGCCCAAATGTTGGTGGATTATCGTATAAAGGTTTCTTTAGAATTTCCAATGCGACTAGTAATGAATGCTTCTTTGTGTTGCAGGATTTTCTTGTGCCACTGCTGCCCTCACCTTGGCTACTAGCCCTTTGACCGCCACGGGTGGCCGAGGTCGTAAAGGCGCGAACTCGACAGCGGGAGGTCTGGGGTTCGATTCCCCCAGGACTGTCCTCCCTGACTGAGGTTTTGCTTGGAACGTTTCCTTCCTTTAAAAAATACTCCTTTTCTAGTATATCTATTCATGTCATATATTATCAGTGTCCACCGCCTGTGATCCTCAAAGTAAAAACGGGCGTTAAACACTATTAAAAAAAGGCTAGTCCCTTAGGCCATGTTCGCCTCCCCCCCTTCCCCCCAGATTGGGCCACAAAGAGGAATCCATTTTTATGCAGAGCGCACACACGACTTACTTATTGTAAGACCTTTCTTTACACCTTTCTACTACCATCGAAAGGCTGTAACCGGCGTCGGAAAGCCCAACAAATGTTGTATTATTGCCGTAGCTGTGGAACCAGAAAATTATGCTAAGGCTTCAATACACAGGAGCGGATAGTGCCAATATAACCGTCACCAACACGCTGACTTAAACTTCAGCGTCAATAATAACTGGTTTGTAACATTTACAAAAGGCAATGTTAATTTTTTTTTTAAAAAAAAGCATCACATGACTTTGCACAGACCCGATAAAACGAATGTTTTTATTTCATTGGATGAAAGTCTTTTGCCATACGTTGTTTCAGGCGATTTCAGATTATATTCACAGTTCCTTATCGTCAATAACGAAATTTTACATTGAATTAGGCATTTTAAGCCGAATATTAACGAATTAGACTTAAAGAAAAATGCAACGCAAAATCCTGGGAATAACTTTAAGTACATAATAACTACAATATTAATAAATCAGTTATCTCAGACAACAGACATCGCACAAATAGCTACCAGAAGCAAATGACAATGGGGCGGTCACGTCGCAAGAATGCAGGACAATATGGGGACCTACAAGATCTCCATGTTGAACCCCTGGATAGGAAAAAGAACACAAGGCAGACCCAGAAGAAGATGGACAACCTCCTCAAGCAACATGCAGATCAAGAGCAGCAAGAAGAACAGAAAAATGGAAATCTCTCGAGAAGCAACTAGTGCAGTGACCAAATAACAACTCAGTCAGAGTGTTTTAAAGAGCATACGAACAACCACGTTAGGGAGATGCGAGTTTTCCCCACTTGTTAGGAGACCTTTGCCCTTAAGGAGACACAATAGACTATCTTTATGTTTTAATCATTTTAGAATATTATCAAACGCTAAATGAATAGCTTTAAATTTTCATGAAACATAAACATTAATATTTTTCTTTCTCCTAAAGGAACAAAATAGGCATTTCCCCCAAAATCCAATGTATGATCATTACACAACCATTGCATTATATATACACACACTTAGCTTCCAATGCAAAACATCCGAATCGCATTATGTTAAATCGATCAGCTTAAAAGTAAGAAACAAATTCTTTCCCATTGTACGCCACTTACAATAAGAGAAACAAATGATTTATCAGCGAACGCCCCTAACTACTGCATCTGTTATCTAATAACAGGTGCCTTCCCTGCTCTAACGCTTGGTACACTGTCAGTGCAATTTCGGTAAACATTACGTTGTGTACCCAAGTTAGGTTTGTTTACATCCGTGCCGTTACAACACATAAACTACTTATCTCAGTAAGGCCAGTTTACTCTAAATAGATTAACGTGTATATGAACTTATGTCAAAGCGCTCAAGTTGGCCAAACATTTATAAAGAGCACATTTCTTTCCGTTATTTGAATTAAAGTTGTAATATTTGGTTAACTAACACAATACAGAAAATGGGAAAACATTTGATGCGTTTTGTAAGCAACAAGAAAGCATCTAGCGCACATTTACAGACGTACTATAAGAGCGTCCTCACCGAGACACAATACGGAAGAAAATGACTGCCGAAGTGGCCCTGTTGCTGCCAATAGTATATACCTACCGAACTTTTACGCAGTATTATGTGTAACAAAAAATAAATAAATAAAAACTAAACAAAATAGGCGTAAATCTTAAACGTTCGATAACAAAACTAGCATTAAGTTCGAGTTTCGGAATACAAAGAAAAACATTAGCAATGAAATCGGAACAGTATTTTCACCTAACAATGACACAATGCCTATTTAGCCGATTGAGGATGATCCCAGCATTTGATATAATGTAAGATTGTGTGCTACACGCTTTAGGAAATGGAGTTAAAGTACGGACAATCTGAGTAACTGAGACGAAAACTACTCATCCTTACAAGGAGACGATTCCTGCGGCTCCAGTTCCGAGCTTCTCCCGAGAGGTAGCGGAGAAAGCCGACGGTAGAGAGCTGGATAACACTGTATATTGACTCAACGGTAATATAGCCGAGTTGAAGTTCTTTTTCCTTATTTATTTTTTTTTCTTTTTTTTTTCTTTCTTTTTTTCTTTCTTTCTTCCTTTCTTCCTTCCTTTTTTTTTTTTTTTTTTTTTTTTTTTCCTTTCCTTTCTTCCCCCCCGCTGGAGTTAAAGGAGATTTGTCACTCAATGATTTACTCGCTAACATAATACCATGCACATATGCTATAAATTTATATTTAAGATTTTTACACCAGCTCGAATCAAAGGAAATTTCCCACTATAACAATGATTTAGCCTCCTACTTTGTGGCTCTTACTTCTTGTGTTCAGCAGTGGGTGGATACCAAAAATAACACCTTAGAAAACTGTTTAAAACACTCCCTGAGCTCTACGTCTAAACAATTGAGCATGTTCGGCATAGAGACATAAATCGACTTACCTGTTCCCTGGCAGGAGCAGTGGATTCCATGTGCTGGGCGGATCCAGCGATGCGGCGACTGCGCAAGACCTTGGCGATGAGAGAATAGAGGATGCAGGACAACACCAGAGGTATCATATAGAAGAGCACCAGGTCAGTGAAAAAGTAGGCCAGGTAGTGGGCACGGGGCAGTTTGAACCCGCAACTCTGACCATCTGGCAAACCCTGCGGGCAACAAACTCCGTGATAACTTAATAACTAAACTATTTCATTAGCCAATGCAATACAATATCACTAAGTCATAAATTCTAAGACATAATGCTTTTGTCGAAATCATTAAATTAATGGGCAATTAAGGCAAGAGGAAATCGACCGGAAAGCTGTACTACACATTCAATGTAACAAGCATTTGGAATGATTTACAAAAATGTAACTTAAAGTTTCAAGATCACTGTTTCCCTGCCATACCCAACATACCAGTTAGAAACAAGCAGGCAAATCCCCGTAATTTTTTTAAGTAGTGTTTAACGCCCGTTTTTACTACTAAGGCACCACAGACGGTGGACACTGATGATAATTGAGATGAAATGATAAATTGAGAAAGGTTTTTTTTTTAAGGAAGCGTTACCTAAGTTTAGGGCACCTCCACGGCATTTCCCAATTATGAAGACTAAGGAAAACCTGGAAAAACCAGTCAGAGAGAACGGTCCTGGCGGGATTAGAAACCCAGACCTCCCGCTCACGAGTCCGCGCCTTAACGACCTCGGCCACCAGTGACGGTAAATCCCCGTTAAGCCGGCCACAAGTTCAAATGAAGGCTCTGTATTTAAAATCTCCCTCCATATCAAATAGTCGCTTTAATTTGATTTTAATTTAATTTACCTTCAACAAATAAATACACGTTGAAATTTGCATCTTCTTTTGTTTTCTCGAAATGCATTGTTTGTACCTATATTGCTGTTCTTGGGACCCCCAGGGATCTGCAAACCTGCTTCAGAACCGCTGATTTAGAAGGGAAAAAAGTTTTAACCTATAGAATAGCTCTGATATAGTACACTTTATATTCAATGCCTATTTATTCCACAAATAATTTAATACAATCAATTAATATAAATTTGTTATTTTTCACTCTCGTGTTTCTAAGAAGCTTATATTCTGTTGACTATAATAGCATATATGCTCTTGAGATGTTTGTTTCACTTTTATTTTATTACTTTCGTAAAGGACGCCCTTTCAACATGCCCGCTTCTTATTTGCCAGTACGTCTGCGACACACTCAAATGTTTTGCTTTAGCGGAATATATTGCAATTGATTCCCCGAACGTCTTCAAAAGCCATGAAAAGATATCGACATTCCGCAATAAAACGAAAAGAAATGTCTCATTTTTAGCGCACCTCTCAGACGTTTCCCATTTCATACACGCGGAAGCTTCTGCTCTTTGAAACATTCCTGAAGCTCTAGCATTGCAAAGGAAAACTTTTCCTTACAGATCTAAAAGTACGATAAACGGCGTTTCGTTTCCAGCATGTTCTTCACATCGTAAGATTCATGCTGTTGTTTCTCACGTGTCCACCTCATATTGTTTGATCATGTGATGTAATCCTTTACTTGCAGAAGTAACAAAGTATTCTGCAGAGGGTAAAGCTATAGCGTAAGGTGGTACAGTTTCAATCAAAATATAAATTATGTGCACTGATTGTTAAAAAATGAACACTGTGCGAAAACAGTGGAATATATATTTTAATTATTTAACGCAATTTTTCAGAAAAGATTCTTGTGAAGACTACATAAAACAGAAATGTCTATTTTATTTTCTAATTAAAATACGTATACAATTTTCACCAACATATATTTCATAGTACCAAGTCCCACGGTCACTTTTGCATACATTGCACATTATAATCCAAAACAGTTATCTTTTGAGAGATATCAGCTTGAGACACTGCACTACTTGATGCTCAGAATTTGTTTCATTTCCGTAAACAGAAGACATTTAATTTCAATTATTTTCCCCCGCCAGGGGTGGCCGAGGTCGTTCAAGCGCGGGCTCGAGAGCGGGTGGTCTGGGATTCGATTCGATAAGAGCGTCCTCACCGATAGAGCCTTTTCCATGTTTTCCTCAGTGCTCATAAATGTCAAATGCCGGGGAGGTACCCTAAACTTAGGCCTGGGACGCTTCTTTCCTTTAAAAAAATAAATCCTTTCCCAATCATGCATTATCAGTGTCCACCGCCTGTGATGCCTCAGTAGTTTAGACGGCCGTTAAACACTGTTAAAAAGAAATGCGTGTCTGTTAACGCTCTAGCGGTAGAAATTTTTGTTTTTCTCAACAAAATTCGGCATATAATTAGAAGTTAAAAAGCAAATTCATCGACTTCAAAAACCAGCAAATATGTACCATAAGAAGTGGGGTTTAACCTATAGAGCGATGTATGTGATTTTTAACGCTCTAGCAGCCGCAATTTTTGTTTTTTCTTGACAAAACTCGGCATGTAACGTTCAATTAACAAACAATTCATCCAGTTTGATAACCAGGAAAATTGTACTATTGGGAGTGGGGGTTAATCTAAAGCAAAATTTAAAAATAGCTCTAGCAGCTGCAATTTTTGTTTTTGTTTTTTCCTCAAAGAATTGAAATAAAATAAAAAAAATATCAGCGAAATCACACGTTATGAGTAGGGGTCTAGCTAAAACCAAAATTTTAAAAATCCTGTAGCGGCATTCCCCCCTCCCATTTTTTTGCAACGAATCTCGGTATATCCCATATAAATAAAATAAGAAAAATAGTTTCTGAAAATCGGGCCAATAGGAGTGTGGGTATACCTGAAAACCGAATTTTGAATAGTGGGAGTTAACCTAAAGTGAAAATATAAAAATGCCTCTAGAGGCCGAATTTTTTATTTTTTCTGAACGAACATGGAAATAAAATAATAAGAATATTTTTTTTTTTGTTTTTGAAAATCAGTAAGACGATCAGGAGTAGGGTTTTACCTGTAACCAAAAATTTAAAATACTTCTAGCAGCATGCATATTTGGTTTTTTATAACTAAATTCCGTATACAGCATTTATATAAAATAATAAAAATAGTTTCTGATAATCAGGGAAATCGAGCCATTAGCAATGGAGGTATACTGAAAATGTATCGACACCAATTTCTATTCTCAAGCGCCCTGAAATAGCCTTCACAAATTCGACTTATTGAGGAATTCACGTAGTTTATGCAGCTTCTGGTGACGGACTTTTTGATTTCCCTGTATTTAACCTTTTTAATTTATAACTCACTTGTGAAACATCCTGTGTAATAAGTATGTTCTTTCATTAGATATTCTCATAAACTTCTGTCATTTATAACTGGTCATACGCAAATAATTATGAACAAATGTTTCTATTTACAACATTTACCCATAGAAGAAAATTTAATATTTAACTTTTTAGGCCTCTGAAAGATTAATTTTATAATGTTAATACATAAGTCTTGTCGTAAACAACAGTTGATATTTTAAGTATTTTGACTTTAGATGCAGTTCCGTCTATACTTTTTTCTGTACATTTATCCTATTCTTTTGTAACAACGTTTTCTTCTTCTTCGCTATAATTGTATCCCCCCACTCCGCGGGTCAGTGGACTGTCGGTAAGCTATTTCCTCTGGACGCATATAGAGAAAACTATAAGCTCCCTGATAGGTCAACCGTATGTAAGGGCACCAATGACATCACACACACAGATTGATGGAATGGAGAAGAAATGCGCAAAAATTGGAAAAATGGCAACGTGGCAGAGAAACGGTAGCCCGGCATTTATGATTTATTAAAATGGACTGAGAAAAATCTCAGTCACTTAGTCGCCGCAAGGTTTGAACCTAAGACCTCCCAAATACGAGTTATGCCTAAGTTAATCTTCACGGCTTCTAACAACTTTTATCATTTTATTGTTATATTTTCATATGCCTGCTCAATCTATAAAAAGAAATGTACTGGTTTTAACACCAGCAATTATACTAAAGTTTTGTTCAAAAGTTTACATATGTTAGGTACACATAATACCAATTTAATTTATAGCATAAATGTCGTATAATTAGTTTATAAATTTGCATATTTCCCAGTTGCGATTATTTGGTTTATCAACATGAGCTGTGTTATTTATTTTTTTTTTTTTTATATTTCCAAATTATATACACTTTACAAACATAGTCACAATTAATTATCTACGTTTTAAGTTAATTAACTCTATGCTGCCTCGATTTTTTGTTCAGTCCACTTACTGCTCACTAATTGGCAATACTATTTTCAATGTGGACATTTGACTTCAGGATACCGAAAACAACGGCTACAAATTTCTGACAATTGACACTTAATCCCTTGAAAGCATCCACATCCCTGTGCTCTTTATTTCCATCTGAGGGAGGGGGCATATTTATACACTTTCTGCATTCTAAAATCCATAAAAATATTTTTTTCAAGTAATATCAAGAGGAAATTGAAAAATAATATTTTTAATAGTGTTTAACGCCCTTTTTTACTACTGAGACACCACAGGCGGTGAAACTTTTTTTTTAATGATTTATTTATGGACGCTCTTTAACATCTCAGGTCATCAGCGTCCCATTCAACTCAGGGCGTGAAACGGCCGACAAATTTTGCTCAGAGGCCTCTCGTTCTTTTTCGTGCCGTAAATGTACGGCACGGGACCCACGGCTTTACTTCCCTTCCGAAGGAAGCTATACTTAGGATTTTTACGCCCGAAAAAATCCATCGGTCCTGGCCGGGTTCGAACCCGCGATCTTGGGTATAGGAGGCAAGTATCGTAACCACTACACCACCAGGACCGACAGCGGTGAAACTGATGATACATGAGATGAAATGATAAATTGGGAAAGGATTTTATTTTAAGGAAGGAAACGTTCTAGGCCTAAGTTTAGTATCTCCCCGGCATTTGCCATGTACGAGTACTGAAGAAAAGCTGGGAAAATCTCAATCAGGGAGGACGGTCCTGGTGGGTTTTGAATCAAAGATCTCCTGCTCAAGAGTCCGTGTCTTAACGACCTCGGCCATCCGTGGCAGTGCAAATACCTGAAAGTACACTGGCCCAAATAGATAACGGGTGTTATTTGCATCAGTTAAAATAAGGTAAAGTCGGTTTGTTGGTAAAAACTGGCAAAGTCACCTCTCGTGCGTTTTTTCAGAACTGGTTCAGACAGTTAAACATATTTTCATTCATATTCATTCCTTCCACTAATATATACATAGTGTCCCGTCTAAAAGACAAATAAGGGTTAGTTGAAAAGTTCTGGGATGACCCACAGATTGCAACAACAGTTACGAAGCAGTTTTGTTATCAAAACCCGCCTTCTTCCATGCAATAATACATGGTTTGGTGAACAATCGTAGCTGTAGCTGTGTGCTCCAGTACAGAAGCATGTATACCACAAATATGGCAAATATCGAACATCAAGCGGTTATTAAGCACTTGGTAAAGAAATGTATGAAAAATAATGCGTATGTAACAAACGCTCTAGGGGACCCTGTACCAACATTTTCAACCGTTTGCAAGTGTACCACAGAATTAAAACGCGGCTTTAAAGGCTTGGAAGATGACCCACGAGGCGCCAAATCGTCAAGACATGAGAAATTATCTATAAAGTGCACCACGTGATTCTGCATAGCAGCCGTTTAAAGATGCCCAAAATTGCTGAAGCTCTGGGCATTTCCGAGGAATGCGCGTTTTTCACATTTTGAAGAACTGTGCTTGAAAAAAAAATGATTGGAAAGATGAATACCGACATTGTCGATTCAGAATAAAAAGCGAAACAGAGTGCAAATCTCTCAACAAAGTTTGACCTGATTTAAGAGAGGCCCCGCTGACTTTATGCATCGATTTGTGACCAATGATTAAACATTGATGCATTATGACTCACCCGAAACAAAACAGCTGTCTAAACAACAGAGGCATCAGGATTCTCCACCGCCAAAGAAGGCCAAATGTGTAAAATCGGCCGAGAAGATCATGATCTGTATTCTGGGATGCCAAGGATGTACTGTTAATTATCTTCCCGCTGGAACATTCATCACTGGAGCTATTATGCTAACCTTTTAGGTGTATTAAAGACATAAATAGCCAGAAAAGGTGAAGAAAGTCATTTCGCATAAAGATAATGTATCGTTGTAATGGAAAAATTCTATTCACCTTGTTCTCACAACTTGGTTCTCCTGACTTCCATCTGTTCCTTGAAAAGAAAAGTGCTTGGTGGAAACAGTTTCGTCCAATGAAGAGCTTAAGTCATCTGTTGAGGCTATTTTGTACGGCTGAAGGAATGTGTCTTTTGCCATGGGAAAGAGACTTTGGAGCATCGCTAGACAAAGTACATTAGAGAGACTATGTCGACGGAACGAAAGCTATTACTATAGAGTTTTTAATAATCTATTCAAAATGTCAACATACCGAGAGTGCCAAAAAATGTACACACACTTTCGCAGTATATATATATATATATATATATATATATATATTTCAAAGTTGAACCGAAAAACCACAATAATGTGTAGCATGATGCTCTGTAAACAGATGTCTTTTGGATTGTTTTACTTGCGAAAGCTCTTTAACATCTCAAGTCATCAGCATACCATTCAAATCAGGGCGTGAAACGGCCGACAAATTTTGCTCAGAGGTCTCTTTTGTCAGTCTTGAGGTTCTTTATCGTGCCGTAAATGTACGCCACGAGACCCACGGTTTTACTTCCCTTCCGAAGGAAGCCGTACTTAGGATTTTACTCCCGAAACAATTCATCGGTCCTGGTTGGGATCGAACCCGCGATCTTGGGTTTAAAAGGCAAGAATGGTTACCACTACACCACCAGGGCCGACATATAAACAGATGTGACTCACATACATTATGATAGCGTTGCTATGTGACAGGTAAATCAACAATGAACAAATGAAGCCAAGATTATCCTATGATGATCTGTAAGCAGATGTGACTCACATTACATTATGCCAGCGTTGCTACAACAAAATGGAACCAAGATTATCGTTTGAACTGCGGAAAGCAATTTTGAAGTGGTACTGCAAAACCGAGAATGTTGTTGAAGTTCAAAGGCAATGGAGACAGACGTGTGTACAGAACAGAACTGCCAACGCGAGTAATAATTACACGCATTCCAGACAAATTTGAGACTCATGGTACCGTATGCGATGTTCACAAGGGTAGATCTGGGAGACCTCACACAGCAACAAACCCCGCGTCCTCGGCTATGGTTTTGGAACATTTTGAGCACTCACCCCAGAAATCTACAAATCTAGAACGAAGAGGTCCGATTTCTTTTCCACCGCGTCCCGGATGTAACTCCGTTGGACTTCTACCTATGGGGAACTCGTAAAGATGTTATATAGCGTAGAAAACCAGCTACACTGGCAGCACTTCGGGAAGAATTTGAAACGGCATGCACTGCAATCGGTGAGAACACTTTCGCAAACATTGCTCAATCAGTAGTTCAACGTACTCGGAGGCGTATCGACGCCGATGGTGGGCATTTTGAGCAACTGTTGTAACTGTAAAAGCCTAAGATGATTAGTGCTCATCATTTTCTGTTAGTGTCAATTCAGTTTTGTTATGTTAACACAGTGTTTTTCTTTGCTTGAAGCCTGTATACATTTTTGGCACCCTGTGTATTTGTGTGTGTGTTCATTAACGCTCTGGTGGTCGCCATTTTAGTTTCTTTCTGCACAAAATTCGGCATATAACCATCAATTAATAAACGATTCCTCCAGTTCGTTAACCGGCAAAATTGGATCCTAAAGTGAAAATGTTTTTAAAAAAAATAATAAAAATCGCTCTAGCGGTCGCAGTTTTTGTTTATTCTCAACAAAACGCAGTACGTTTATTTAAAATAAATTTATAAAAAAAGTATTTTTCGATATCTTGAAATCGTTCCTTTAGGAGTGAGGGTATGCCTGAAGAACTAGTGGAGATTAAAAATTTTAAATCTGACGAAAGGTTTTCAAACATTTTTTAAAGAAAACATGATACATATATGCCAGTGAAATAAAATAAGCATAATAGTTTCCGAAAATCAGTGAAATCGGACTATTAGCAGGGGGGTGTTACCTGAAACCCAAAATTTAAAAATAGCTCTAGCTGCGTTTTGTTTTGTTTTTAGTTTCGTTTCGTTTCTTTCTTTCTTTTTTTTTTTTTTCCTTACTTTTCATTTTTTTTTTTTTTGTGTTCAACGAAAGCCTGTATATACCATTTAAATTAAATAAAACTATAATTTCTGAAAATCGAAAATAGGGCCATTAGGAGAGGCGGTAAACCTGAAAACCAAATTCAAAAATCGATCTAGCAGCAACCATATTTGTTTTTCCACAACTAAGCTCGGCACTCGTATATCATTTAAATCAAACAAGAAAAATAGTTCCTTAAAATCAGTGAAATCAGGTTATTAGGAGTAGGAATTAAAGCAAATTTTAAAAATCGCTCTAGAGCCGCATTTTTAATTTTTTTTAAAGAAAATTTGGTATACCGGCAATTGAAATAAAATGAGAAATATAGTTTCTGAAACTTGGTGAAATCAGACTATTAGGTGGGAAGGGAGTTACTGAATCCCAAAATCTAAAAATCTCTCTAGCGGCATCAATATTCGTTTCTTCACAACAAAATTAGGTATATATCATTTAAATCAAATAAGAATACTTTTTGAAAATTAGGGAAATTGGACCATTAAAAGTAGGGCTATACTTGAAAACTGAAATTTAAAAAGTGTTCTTGAGTTGAATTTTCTCTACATTGTTTTAAAATAAAAGGACAAATTAATTCAGCACATAAACTGTATTTATAAGGACGCACTTTTTTATTATTTAACAAAACATTATCTAGAAGATAGCAGCTGTGTTTGAGAATTATATTTGTATGTAAGAGCGCTCTGTAATAACCTGCAGTAAACATTTGCGCTACATGTTTTACTACAATAGCATTTAAATTAAATTTCAAAGTTAATGAAATTTTATTGTTTTTATTATGCTTTGTACAATTGTAACTGTTCGTCAATAGTAACATGTTTTTGTTTTATTGAAACATATGAACATCTTCTTAAATACACAATGTAACTCAAAACGTTTGTTATTTTTCTCTATTTTAGTGAATGTAAAGATGATATCAAGGGCTAGCTCATAACATGGTTACATTTAAAAATGTTTAAAAATGCCCACACAGTATAAATTTGTCCATCAGTGGTGATACATTTCATTTAATTAATAGTATACCATTGCATTTTGTGGTTCAATCTCAATTATAATAATGATTCTAAAAATGTGGTTTCTCTTTTGTGGTGCTTATAGATTGCAAGAATTTTAATTTTGTTCCCCTAACACTACACAGTAAAGCTAAAAGTTTTTTCATTTCATTAATTAATAAGGATTTTGATTCGTTTTTATTAAAAGTTATTCAACTCGGTGAGAAATTCGCTTAGTTTACACAGCTCCTGCGTGACGGACTTTTTAATATGCTGCACCTAAGTTCTAAAATGGCGAAGTGTTTGAACACTGCAAATCTAGGTAAGAAAATATTCCGCGGTCTAACAGCCAACTTGGTGACCTAAATATCGGGACTTTTAAAGTGCTCTATTTGTATGTATGTGTTTTGTTTGAAATACTGTAATTGATCTGGCTAAATTATTAAGCTCTTGCCCTTCCATATTGATATAAATACTTCGAATATATGGCTTAATCCCGCCACCCCCAAATAAAGGATAAATAAGGCCTAAATATCGGATTGGGTAACTGAAACGAGGATAGTTCGAAGCGATTCTTCAAAAGCGATAGAATGAACACTTGACAACACCCAAATACATGCGAATATGAATCTCTAATAAATTCATAACGAGACTAGGGAATTTAATGCTGCTGTTACATAAACTGTAGCAGACAATAAAAACGTTAAACGTTAGATAGAGAGGATAGAAATAATAATGCTTTATTTTGCCTGCCAGTGTTAAGGTCATAGGATCTGCTCTTACCCTCACCAAGTTAAAATAACATATACATAAATAAATAAGGAATATGTAGGTACATATACATGAAACACACACACACACACACACACACATTGTTACGAAAGATAATAAAGACAACACTAAGCAACAGTAGATGATGAGAAATACAGAGAAAGAAAAACAGTTATTACAACGAGTTTTATATGAAAATAATCCAATGACAAAATGTACAAGGGGTGTTCAGTAAAGACCGCGACTGTGTTGTAAAAAAAACTTTATCATAAAATCAATAAATCAAAATGAACTTTTCGATATAGTCACCATTAAGAACTATGCACTTATCTCATTTGATCTTTTCATCCTAAAAATCCTAAATCCCTTCCTTCGGTAGGGAAGTAAAACAGTGGATCCCGTGTCGTACATTTACGGCAGGTAAAAGAACTTCGAATCCGAAAAAAAGAGGCCTTTGAGGAAATTTTATCGGCCGTTTCACGCCCTGAATTGAATGGGATCTGAGATGTTAAAGAGCGTAGGTAAATAAATCAAATAAATAAATATATGACAAAATATGTCATTCAATCCATTGATCCTATATTAACTCTAGAATGTAGATTACGTTAAGAATTATAAATTACATACACACGTGCGAAAAACATATTTTAAGAGCAGTGGGAGGAATTATTTTCAGGTCAAATTCCTCTAATATATGAATGGTGTAAGTGGAAAAATATGGTTTAATTAGAAATTTATTTAACTTTATTATAATACAATTCGTTTACAGTCAATGGCAGTAAATTAAACAATACAATATTACTGTAGCAAACACCTGAAAATATTGGTCAGATATATAAATATATATAAGTGGGGAATAACGGAAGATAGCTGGATAGAAAAAAATAAAAGGTGCTAAGAATCAAAACCGACTCGGAGGGAAATTTGGCTAACAATGCACATTAGTACAAAGAAAATGGATTGTTGACCAAGAGATACTTTTTTTAAAATGGTTTTTAACATTGGTGGAAGCTGATGATACACGAAATGAAATTAGCGTATAAATTAAGAAAAGAATATTTTAGGGAACGAAACATTTGTAGTCAATCTAGGGTACCTTCCCCTGCATTTGCCCCGAGAAAAAATAGGGACGGGAGCGTGGTTGTGACTAAATTCAAAAAACAGACCTCCCACTCACAGGTTTATGCCTTAGAGACCTCTACTGCTCATGCAACTTGTGCTAAAATAATAAAAAATATAAAGCACAAGCTTTATGAATAATGAAAATATTATATTGCACTTCAAACACATTTTGCAATTATTTAAATGTTACGTAGGAAAGCTCACTAAAACATCAGCACTTTGGTACAATGTACATGCATGTACATTAATGAGAGCTCTTTCTAAAAAATACATTTTTCACTTTAGGATACATTACATACAATTTTATCATGGCATAAATGTAACAAATAAAGCATTCCTTTGTTTAAATATTCACAAAGCTTGCGAGAATAGACCTTCTATCCTCCGGGCTTAAAGCAAGCGCACGCTTTCCAAAATTGGGGAAAATAATTCAACACATTTGATCGCTTATTCATGTCACGGCACATTATACGGTCATAGCTGCAATGAAGCAATTACGTTTTCATTAACATTTCCTGGTGTGTTATGTTTATCTGTCATCGATAAAGCAAACATGGCTTTGTTTAGGTATACCGAAATATTTGTTGTAGCAGGTTGGCCTACACGGCATTTTTAATTCTTGTGATCGAGGACCCAGGTTCAAATCCTGCGGTCGACTAACCTGCCTGAAGTTATCCGTGGTTTTCCTTGGTCCATTTTCAGAAACGGTACGTGTCAGGTTGGAATTTCTCTGCTATGGATTCGCCTTTTATTTCGTCTGCGTCTATTCTGTTTGTTTCAGGCGGCCCTGGCACACTTTCACTAAAGATAACTCTGTCTGTATTCTTTTTCTCTTACAAGAACTAAATTAACGGAATCGACGTGTCTTATCCATGCTGAATTCAAATATGCTTTCAATGTTTCCATCAGGCAGGGTTGTATTGTGGCATACATTTAGCTTTAAAATTGGTTAAAAGAATCAGTATTAACATAAATGGACACAAACTCATGAATCTAAGATTCGCAGACGACATAGTCCTGTTTGCCAGATCAGCAGAGAGCCTTCAAAAGAATGCTACAAGATCTCAACAAGCACAGTAAGACCGCCGGCATATCTATGAACATGGAGAAAACACAGATCATGCCACAAACAGGCAAGCAACACCTGATTTCTCTTTTAATTCCTCCCTGAGATAAAAATCGCAGGGGGTTAAATCGAAAGAATCAGGAAATTCCTCTAGAAACAATCTCCTTATAGTACACCTGATTCTGTACGCACGTATGAATCATACATGAATACTCTTTGGGGAATAGAATACTTGTATTGCCCCATTTCACTTGATACACTTTCACTTAATACACTATATTGCGTCGCCTAACAAACACATGCTACTTGCGCAAGGTTCAACTCACACTGAAGCCTCGCGCAAAGAAGAGGAAGTATACTCCCCGCCTCCGCAGACGTATCAACATGGCGCTGCCGGCAGGTCCCGCGGTTGCATCAAGCATTGCTTACCCAGTATAACAAAGACATCAGTAAATGAAAAATAATGTCAAATGCGCAATCTCAGAACAAAGTTTCGGATTAATCAGGCATCATCAGTAAATTATTTTACAAAATAGCGCACCTTGTACAGGAGAGGGCTGGTGCCGGACATCAGAATCCAAGGTGAACTGTAGAGAGTGGCGAATACCCAGACCCCGAAGGCTATTTTTTGTGCCCTGGCCACAGTGCATACTGCATGAGCATGCAGTGGCTTACATATGGCAATATAGCGCTCCACAGTGAAGGCCACCAAGCTCAGAGAAGATGCGTTGATACCCAGGTACTGACAGAACACATATATGATGCAGCCGGCCTCGCCCCACAACCACAGGTTGCCGACCAGGTAGTAGCTGGCGATCTCTTGTGGCACTGTCACTACCAACACCAGACAGTCCGCCACTGCTAAGCTTACCTAGACAAACATAATGTTTACAAATTTAAAATATTTGTATAAAGTTTCCATACAAAAATTTACATTACTTTCCTGAAAAATCAACCAACATATTTCATGGTAAAGATAGAATAGCATTACCAACGTTGCTAGTTTCAAACCAAATAACTATGTAGGACTAGTTTCACGGAAGACCTAGTTCTGACCATAAAACCTCATAAATTGTTTATACTGTAGTGGCGTTAATTCTGGGCACTTTTTGTAAAAAAAAATATCCTTTTTAAATCTTACAAGATATATAAAGTTTGTGTTGTGCTGAATCAACAAATGATACTTTTATGTTGTGTATGATGTTTTTATACTACATTTATTACCTTTAAGAGAGGTGGAACTTGCTACATTCAGTAGAGATATTAGAAACCCGTTTAACATTATACAGTAACTTCAAAATTCCATGTTAGTGTAGCAGTAACATAATTGTAGTATTTTCAACCAATGGTGCTCGTGATCGATTGTGTATTCTCTCAGTACCTCTAAGTCAAGTGTAATCATCATTGTTATATAGCAGTTGGTAACTAACTTTTATGAAGTGAACATCTTTAAGAGGGGTTGAAAAGAATTCCAGTAATTGAAATAATGACTCCTAAGACAAAATACGCTGATTGGTCACCAAGTAAAAGGAGTACGGCAGAACATTTCGAGAAGAAGGATATTCCTATGAAGAAATAGCGAAAAGGTTGGTTGGTGGTGCTACAAATCAAGCATTAGGAAAGTTTGCAAGCGGTACGAAGCAACTGGGAGCACAAGAACGTCTTCAAAAAGTGGCAAAAACGCAAAACTAAAGGCTGAAGACTACCTCAGAATTTGCTGACTTTCTCTACAAGATCGCCGATGTAGGGCAGAAGATATAAACACAATCTTGAGAACTTCTGGGCTGCAAGTCTCTGATCGAACAATCTGACAAAAACTTTACGAAAATGGTCTACGAGCGCGGCCACCAAGAAAGAAGCCTTATCTCAACCAAAAGCAGAGGCAAAAGCGTGCGCAGCGGGTTTTAGCACACAGGGATTGAATGCAAGACTGGGGTAGTCATTTGGGGCGATGAAACGAAGATCATCATCTTTGGGAGTTTTTTTTATTAGTTTATTTAAGGACGTTCTTTAACATCTCAGGTCATCAGCGTCCCATTCTATTCAGGGCGTGAAACGGCCGACTAATTTTGCTCAGAGGTCTCTTCTTTCAGACTTGAGGTTCTTTATCGTGCCGTAAATGTACGACACGGTACCCACGATTTTACGATATGTTTTTACGAAGGTTTTATGATATGCTTGTACCTTAAGATTTTTTTTTTTGCCAATAATATGCTTACTACTATCAATGGGCAAAATATTTCAGGAGATATAGCTTTAAATTTAAGCATTCCATGTTTTAAAACTAATATTTTAATTTCATAATGGCTTCAATTATGTATTGCTGACATAAGTGTACATAAATTGGATGTTATATAAGATCATAGGTCAAAATCTGAAAACAATTTAAAAATTTAGTTTTGTTTCAAATAACTCACTGGATTTTTGTGGTTAATTTGGTAAATTATTTATTGAAAAATTCCAATTTAAGTGTTTTAATTGCGTATTGTGTTTTGTGTGTCAAACTAATTTTTTAATTCTCCGCACTATTGCATGGAAATGAAAATATTTATTATAGAATGCTGTGGTTAACGGTATTTTGTAGGTAAATTACTATTTCAAACGTCAATAACCACAATGTCTACCTGTGTGTTTAATTTTTGAAGTAATGGAAAAAGTTGTGTTTATTTTGGGGTTTACAAGCTATACATACCGGTTTTCTTTCCTAAATACATCTAACATCATACACTGGTCAACCAGAGTTTATAAAACATTTAAAAACAAGGAAATAGGTATTACAATCTTGTCCATGGTAGTAGTGATAATGAAAAAATAGACCTAATTCTGAAAAGAATAATTCAATGAGTGATAAATCGGTTACTTACACTCCCCCTAGTGCTTCCAAGAAAAAGATATTTGGTAATCATATCATATTGAAAACAACAAAGGGAATACTTAATAAAGCGATTGACGTGAATATTTTAATTATAGTGTTGAGAAACTGTCTTCTATGGTGGTGATATTACTGTGTGTGTAGATGAAGTGCAAGAAATGGATTAGTATGTAAATTGATAATCGTTTGTATTAACTTTAACGCTATTTGTGGTTAAATGAATGAAAAACAACAAAATAGAAGCATGAAATGTTTACAGCTGATGTATATTATTAAATTCATTGTTGAGTTCTAGTTTCAGGTAATGTGCATAAGAACTTCTTGTATATGAATATTAATGTAATTTTAAAAAAGGCGTCTGTTACGTAAAAATTTACTATTTTTGTACAGTACACATTCTAAACTATAGCTCAGAATTTATAATTAAAAATAAGCAGTTAAAAGTTTCACTGGGGTATCTGTAATACTTTCTGAGAAAAAGGTACTTAAAAATTAATAATTTAGCATTAGTAACATATGGCCTCTGAACTCACCTTAAAGTTATTTGCTGTTTAATCAAATACTTTTTTTTACGGGTTCTGTACTATTTATTTATTTTGAAGCTAGTTATATTATTTTTCCAATGTTAGAATTTGCAAATTCTTCGTTTTCGTAATGCAGATTTATCTTTCCATGGCCACATCCCACTGCCACGGGTGGCCGAGGTTGTTAGGGCGCAGACTCGTGAACGGGAAGCTTTTCCTCCCTGACAGGTTTTTTTTTTTTTTTTTTTTTTTTTTTAAGTTTTCCTCAGTCCTTATAAATAGCAAATGCCTGGCCTGGGACGTTTCCTTCCTTAAAAAATATCCCTTTCCAATTTATGATTTCATTTCATGCATCACCAGTGTCCACCGCCTATGGTGCCTCAGTTGCAAAAACGGGCGTTAAATACCATTAAAATGGCCATATCCTAGAAGGTTCCTTCTAGCATATTCCTAAGGCTAAAAAATTACCGGATATTGTCGAACTCAGGTTAGTACAGGCATTTTACTTGAGATATGGCGCAGATTATCAGTTAAAGTTATGGTTTCTAATGACATTGTAAAGGGGACAACCTTTTCGATCACCATGATTTATTTATATATAATCTTTAGATAATTTATTTAACTTTTAATGTTTATCTTTGTTTCCACACCAAGATTTTGAATTACTCTTATAACATGATTGGGAGAACCTCCAGTTCTCATTATCTGCCTTAACTTATTCTAATTTACTCTATTAATCGTTTCAATATAATCCACCCGAAGTGTTAAATACAAATATTTTCTCTTCTCAAGTAATTAAGTTTAGTATGTTTTTTTTAATTGTTTATAACCCCTTTATGTTTTATAAAAAAAATGGGGGTTTTTAGTAGAAGTACAATCTCTGCAGATCTCCCCATGTTGATTTTGTGACAAAAAGATTTCCCTTAAAAAAACTTTTATTCTGGTTCCCTTGTATTTTTGCGTATACCGTATAAACAAGTATTTAATAATTGCTACATTGTAACTTTAGTTAAGAATAAAAATGTGCTTTTTCCCTACATATCTAAAGATACTCACCAAGTAGCAGTTGGTAGGACTGCGCATTGAGCGCGTGCGCTGTACCACGAGTACAACCATTACATTGCCAAGGACTCCCACGATGAGCACAATTCCCTGGAAAATGGTACCGACGGTGCGATACCGGTATGAGTAGTACTCGGGGTCTTCACGCTCCAAGGAGTCCAAGGTTAAGTTCATCTTCGTTGTCACTTGACTCCCCAAGCACCGCCCACAGTTGAGTAGCACAAGTAACTGTTTTCACACATTATCTATAAACTGTAATTACGCCATTGTATTGAAGAAAAGTTTAAAAGCCAATGACCTGATGGGCAGTCTTTTGTTTATGCTTGGCCCCATATTTGTCGTGAACAAACTGATAGCCAGTAATAGGAGCAATTTCTGAGCTTGTTAATGTTTAATATATGTGCAAAATGTTCCTGTGAACGAACTGCAGCAGAATTACATCTTTGTTGAAAGTGTCTTCAAAACTACCGTAATTACCGTGTTTCACAAGAGCAGTACAGCAAACCGTCAGAATGCGCGTCTCTTCATTGTGCTGTTATCTCATAAGCTTTTGAATGACATCGCCGTCTGCACCTGTCACCTGTAATAAAATGGTGCATTAGTAGAGAGAAGCGCAAAGCTGTAATTTGTAACTAAACCTGTTTAACATGAATTAAGACATTATACAGGGTTAGTCAAAAGTCCCTCACCATCTAAATAACCTTTAAACATGTGATTCAGTGACGCCCAATGGTGGCCAATTGACCAGTTTTGGTTTTCGAACTCATTGTAGCGTATTGCATGTTTTATTACACGAATTGGGTTTGCTCTATGCTGTATAGTAACAAATTATTTGTGCAAAAAAGACACAAGTTATAAAACACGGTCAATATCTATAGGTACAGAAAGTTGTTGCATTGAAACATTCTCAGAGAATACACGGTGAGCTAAACACCATTGAAAAGGATTAAAAGTCACAAAACCATAGAAATATTTAAAAATAAAAAACAGTAAAAATATCCGTGTTCAAGTTCGAACATATTTGTTGTGCAGTGATTATTGAGATATTGGAGTAACACTTTTTACAGATTTTTGTTACACAAGAACCATATACAATCGAAAGGTTTCTCCAGTAAATATGTATAAGCAAGTATTTTAGTTTATTTCCACAGAACAGAACAGTATTCCTTAACCACCCGTTTCTCTAAACAATGCCAAGAAGTGCCTTTTTAGAAAGTTGTGACGAACAAACCTTCTCCCCCTCATTTACCCCCTCATTTATTATCTCAAAATATATATAACAATCTTCGTGACCCTGTATACGAATGGAGAACAAAACTGAAAAAAAAAAAAAAGTTTATCAAACAATCCGTTTTATAATGTAACATTTATTACCTGATATACTCTGGAGAGCAATTTGCACATTAATGAGACTGAATACGTGACCTAATTCCAAGGTACAAATGTTGATAGGTACATAATTAACTTCAAAAACAATCATGAGAGTGTTTCCATTTCATGAAGCAAAACAAGTGCTCATACATTATTGAAATCGAATATTGTATAATTTGCGAGGATATATATTTTAAGTAAAAACAGGGGAGATAGAGTCAACAATTATTCGCACTCGTTTTTTTATTTATATAATTTGTCTAAATGAGAATGAAAAAAAAACTGTAATGATTTATTGGTTGGAAATCGGGCGCAGACATATATGGCCTATATCCAAGGATTGTATAGTATAAGCCTTGGGAAATATTTGCTATCCTGAACTGTACTTCAAGAAGACTTGAGAAAGGTTATCATGGTAATCGAATTCCCACTCTCAGTCAAAGGGCCTAAAAATAATTTTCTTCTGATTAGGTAAAATTTAAATTTGTATGGGAATGTCTAAATGCCCAGACTACCCTGATATCTCCCAATAGGCTCGAATTGCTGTTAGGTACCGGGGCATCAGGGGGTTAATGGAAATGAAAAAGCAGATCAGTTGGAAAAAAAGGGGGGTACTGAAATTCGGCCCTGAACCCATAGTTGGAATCAGTACACCTATGTTGAGACTGTGGTAAAGACATGGATTGGACAAAAAATCAACTTAGGTGACAACATATCCTGGACAAAAACAAAATAGGAACTGTTCTTAGGTACAAACACTCTTTCCTCGTCTCTCTTAAAATTGGATAGAGAAGGAATAAGGAAAGTGGTTACATTAATTGCTGAACATGGTCACTTCAGGAAACATCTATGAAAACTGGGGACTCTACAAAGGTGAACCCATCTGTAGAATGTGTAAACAGGAAGAGGAGACGAATATACACACGAGGAATAAGTCATAAGTCCTGGCAACATTTTTTTTCTCTGCGAACAAGAATACGAAAACTGAATATATATAACTGAAAGTATACGGTATTTACTGCCGAGTGGTGCCACCAACGGAAGGTTGGATTTAGGCGGCCCTGGACAACGATGGTTTATAATGGCATGGGCAAATGTTACACACAACTATTTATACATGGTTGCAAATTTGTAACAGAACGGGTCACCCAGGTGTTTAGCAGCCTTCAAAGTAGTCTCCAAGTACATCAGCGGTTCGTTGCCAGCAATAGGGAAGGCTGTGAATAAAATTTGATGCATGTGAGTAGCTATCGTGAGCCGCGTCAATATGTCCACTTTGTTGGCAAAACGTTTCCCGTGCAATGACTGCTTCACTTTAGTGCACTCGCAGGAACTGAGATCGGGAAATGTAGCGGGTGTGGATGAACTTCCCATCCTCACTGCTGTCAAAGACACTCGACCTGAGTGAGATGTCGGGTTATCGTGCTGAAGTGATGCCACAAGAACACCTTGACTGTCATACGCCAGAATGACCATGCTTTTGTTGGTGAAGAAGTGACGAAAATTGTATTTGCGTGCTGACCCAGGGCGACGCCAGTAACTGGACTGTCACTGAAGTTTTGGTTCATATGTCCTTGCCCATCAATGATAATGATGTGATTTAACATGGCATTCTCTGCTTCCTGAAATCTCGCCAGATTGTTGCGACATGTTTCGTAGCGAGTCCACTTCTGCACCTCAACTGATGTGCTCACATTTCCCTCGTTTTCATATCTCCTGTAAAATGCAGTGCACTGTTTTTGCCGGAATTCCAGTACGCTCTTCCAATTCCACAAGTGTCCAGATATAATCGCACCACCTTGTCCGCGGACACAGGACATCCACTGCGTGGCAGATCGTTAGGCGACATTCTGCCCCGTTTGAAGGCCCCTGCCCACCTCGCCATTGTTCGATAGGGGAGGGAACGCGCACCCAGTGCTTCCCGTGGCGCTGCGTGGTTTTTGCATGCATTCCTGCCGCAGAGAAATGCTATTTTCACATATGCACGTTGTTTATTCTTCGTGAACTCTATTCCTGACCATTGTCGCTCACCAACTGAACTTTTGGGCTTGCTGAAGCATACACTTTTGGTGGCTTCATTCGAAAGTACATCCCATTCACTTTCAATCGTATATCTTAGATTTTTGTGTTGTCCTTGTTGCCATGACTTATCCCTCTTTTGAATTTTATTTTAATTTTAAATAATGAAACATTATTCAAATTAATAACACATGCAGTAAGTAATAATAAATGTCTAGTTTCTGAATTTTTGCTCACCGCTGATGTTATAGTATTGTTTTTACGTTTTCTATTTAGTATTTATTATTTTAGTATCATCTGCACATAACTAAGATTGATTATTTTATCATGTTTATTTTCTAATTATGAATTAAGTGAAAGGTTAAAACGCTTGAAATTTGTTATAATACCAGGTTACTCATCTGGAATATAGTAGTTAGGGTTGGTTCATATATGAAAAAAGTGTTTTCTTTCATTCAAAATAATAATAATAATAATAATAATAATAATAATAATAATAATAATAATAATAAACAACTAATAATTGGTTGCTTTAATAAGAGCCACTACAACCATGACCTCCAAGCTACATTGATTATATTATATTGAAATTTTTATTTGATAAAATGCAGAACAGGTTTTTATCATCAATATCTTAGCTTGAAATTGCAACAATCTAAACTGTGTGTTCGTTTATGTTGTGTAGGTTATTACCATGCACATTTTCATTCGAAAGAATAATCCTTACTTTCATCCAAATTAATCATTTGATTTCATTTAGGAAAAAAATTAATACTATCTCGTCACTGTTCATAGTTACTCGCGTATAGAAAAAACATTTTCAGTATGGTGAAAGAGTAAAATACTAACGATATAACTGTTGTTTTAATAAACATTTCAACTCCTTAATTTCTTAAATATTCCAAAAGCGAAATACAATAACGATATTTGACATTTAGTGAACCCTTTAATCCTGCCTTCATTATCCTGATTACCAAAAATGTCTTTTAAAATTACAGTGTTCCTCCCTCTTTACATTTATTGAGATTGTCATCAACAGAGCGCACAAAATTGAGAGGCTTCATCGGTAATCATGGATACTTTGTTAATAATGAACCTGCGGATTGGGCATCAGTTTTCATCCAGACGTAATCAAAACGCTGAATATCCCAGAAGTACAATATATGGTGAAAAAAATTATAGAATAGTCTGTGAATGGCCACTGTCTTAAAAAAAAAAAAAAAAGAAGAAAAGAAAAAGAAAAAAGAAAGAAAGAAAAAAAGAAAAGAAAATTTGTTATTGTTCATACTAGCCAATTTACTTTATATCAAACACACTCTTCTTAAATTTCCTGATCTACTGGCCAAAGCGAGTTTCGAGAGCGTTGAATCGTTTCTTCACATGCCCCGATTCTTTCCATTGGAAATATTAGTTTTTAAGACTGTAAACATTGTTAGTAGTTTTGACAGCAAGTGACATGGAAGTTGAATATTCAAGAAAAGTTACCTTTATTAGTGATTGGAGACGTGTATTACACGAATTGCTATAATTTGGGCGCCGTTTTGTTTTTCCCTGCACGCGGACCGGTCCAAAGTTACCAGGTCACAGCTGTATACATGTACGTTTTACCGCTGATGTGTTTGCCTAGTTCGGAATATTACATTTCACTTCTCTGTATGGCATGGTTCGAAGGTTTAATGCAAAACAAAGCATTTCCACTTGCTGTAACTTTTTAAGAAATGAATCAGCTGTTCAGTATCGTGCAGAGTTTTACAAAGATAAGTCATTAAGTAAGTTAGCTACAAATGGATATAGAACTTTCACTCGTTTCACAAGCCCTTGAAATCTAGCAACATAAAATCTTTGGGGTGTAGTCGGAACCAGGCGGTGTCTTCTATTCTGCAGTTTCATCTTTGAGAAAATGTTCACCCCAAAAAAGTGAGAGGGCCGAACAAATGAAAGACATTTGGAGCATGATTGGGGCTATACGGAGCATGCCCGAGGATTTTCCACTTGAAATTTCGTAACGTATCATTTGTTTTTAGGCAGTAGAAGGACGCGCGTTCTCATGCAAGAGCAGCATGCCTTTGGTGATGAGTCCTGGTCGCTGCCGTTCAATATCCATACGAAGTTTCCTGATGATGTTACAGTAGGAGTCTGCATTTACGGTTTGTCCTTGAGACTGGAAAACAATGAGCAGATGCATTCATGATTCCAGAAGACTGCGAGCATCACCTTCTAGGCGAATGTTGTTACTGTAAACTATTTTTTCGTTATCAATGCAGGATATTTCCATTGCACTGACTAGCGCTATGTCTCGGGGCTGGTAAAGGTGAACCCAAAACTCATCACCTGTGACAATTCAAGCTAGCATATTGTGTCCATCATCGTGATAGCGATTGAGATGCTGTAATGCCAAATGCATTCTTTGCATTTATATTGTGAGGTCAGCGTGCATGGCATCCATCGTGTACACACTTTGTGAAAACCCAACAGTCATGCATTGTGAAAGGCCATACCGTGTAAACAACGCACAGCGGTGGTTATAATGTCTATAGTTACCTTTGCTAGGATTAAATCTTCAGCATGTTGCAAATTCCTTCTTTGGCAATCTCCATTGTTAGGCAGACACCGTGTTCGTCTTGGACACATGTCCTATCTTCAGAAAACTTCTGCACCCATTTGTAAACAGTTTGACGTGACAGACACTCAGTAGATGGGAAGCATTTTTAATGAATATTTTTACCCACAAAAATCGCGCAACGGAGCACTGGTCGAGGGCTGTATACTCATTCAGAGGCGCTGTCATCTTGCAACTGCTCTTTCGCTATTGTAAACATCGATGTCTTGGTCGAATGTCACCAGTTGCCATTGGACTAATACTGTCATCAAGTGGTAATAGCCCCAGGCGACTCATTCAAACATGCAGTACCCCACATCAATTTGTAACTTAATGTCTTACCTCCAGAAGATTATTTTCCGGGGTTTCATTCACCTGACAAATTTGCAGCTAGTAAAGTAGTGTTTACAGTAAAAACAACAGAATCAGTTTTGGACAAAAAGCAGGCCTTATGTGTTAACACAGGAAAAACAATGATTTCGCTGCTCGGTTAGAGCAATTAGCTCGAAAATATCTTGCAAAGCTAGCACAAGTGCGAGCTAAACTTCCCTACAGAATCACTAAAGTGCATGTCTTTCAGTCACCGACTCGGGAAAGAGAAATGATATCTTCTGTGAAAAAAGTAAGTGTACTTTTGGGTACTTTGCCGATCGCGCGGCGGGCTGGGTGTGGGCAGCTGCGCTGCGTGCACTTAGCAAAAAGGAATTGGCAATGACGAGTGACTACATATGAATGTGTACTGCATTAGCCCACTGGTCGGTCCTGGTGGTGTAGTGGTTACCATACTTGCCTCCTATACCTAAAACACGGGTTCGAACCCGGCCAGGACCGATGGATTTTTTCGGGCGTAAAAATCCTAAGTATGGCTTCCTTCGGAAGGGAAGTAAAGCCATGGGTCCCGTGTCGTACATTTGCGGCACGAAAAAGAACCTCAAGCCTGAAAGAGAGGCCTCTGAGCAAAATTTGTCGGCCGTTTCACGCCCTGAGTTGAATGGGACGCTGATGACCTGAGCTGTTAAAGAGCGTCCTTAAATAAATTAATAAAAAAAAAAAAAGCCCACTTACCACTAGACAAAATTGATGACTGGTTGATTTTTAAAGAAAACTCTACAAACCATGAATACCTGAGTCAGTTTGTGCAGCAGTGAGTTTATAATTCTGCCATTTTACAGGATTATGGCATTGTTACGGCAAATGCCACATGATTAACAATGCTGTTGAAGAATAAGTGGACATTTTTTTTTTTGACATGACAATGCATCAGCTCACACTATGAAGTTTTTGCAAAACTAATGACTCATCCATCGTATAGTCCTGACCTGGCACCATGCGATTACTTTCTGTTCCTTACTGTGAAGAAGTTGTCGATTTTCTAGCCCCGAAGAAACGGTTGCAGTATACGAGGAGTTATCTACAGTGCCGGAAACCGAGTGGTGTGGATACTTCCAGAAGAGGTTCCAGAGGACGGCAAGTTGCATACACTGCCAGGGGGAATACTTTGAGAAACTGGAATAAACAAAACATTTCTATGTCTATTCATTACTTGTTGTCTCTCTCGTATTACTGCAAATGCACGTAGACATATATAAAAATAGATGTCTTTTGTGATTTTTAACAATGTTTAATGCCGTTTTTACTACCGAAGCACCACAGGCGGTGACTAATGATACACGAAATGAAATGATAAATTGGGAAAGGAGTATTTTTTAAGGATATGTTTCAGGCCTAAGTTTACGGTATTTTCCATTTATGAGAACCGAGGGAAACCTGGAAAAACCCTTAATCAGGGAGGATGGTCCTGGTGGAAATGGAACCCCAGACCTCCCGCCGACGAGTACGCCCTTAACGACCTCTGCCATCCGTGGCGGTGCTCTGTTGTGAGTGTGTGACTACGAAGAGTGTGGGCCTGTGTCTTACAGAAAGGGTGATGGTGGTCTTCTTGATGTCCTTAGGATAGACAAGAATTTGGCGACGTGCTCGCACCAGTTTCAGTAAATGGATTACCCCACAAGCTGCTGGGGACGATTTAAGATGTGGGGCACAGAACACAATTCAGTAAACAGCGCGGGAGAGTAACACATGACAATCATTCCGTCCTCTTAACCCCTCTTTCGCCTTGGAAGATGGCGTAGAACTTGCGCAGAGGCGAGGGAACGTGGGCGGCAAGACCAGACCGGCTGGACATGATGCGCAATGCTGTGTCCTACCTCGCGAGGCGTCAATCCGGGGAACTGAGCTAAAAGGTCGGCAATGGGCGTTGCACTGTAGCTGGTTCAACGAGATGTCTGACGCGAGGACAATAGACCGTCAACAGATGTTTCCTACCAGAGCATACAATTGTTAACAAGTTTCGACGGGAGTTGCTAATATGCCCTTGAGGGCTGCGGGTTCTCTTGTCACTAATTTCTATATTGGTTATAGCTCACATTTAGAATATTACATCTAAAACGGAGAGCTAACATATTTCACGCATTTCCTTTGAAAGTATCATTTAAAAATGAATACAACACTGCCAAAATTTACTTTTAATTCAATTATGCAGTGAAAGTTTTCTATAACTAACTCTATCAACAATTGCACCAGGATTCGATACTGGAAGCAAACGTAAAACTGGTAACGTTAACAGTTGTTTATTACAGTGTATTTACTTTTATATCCCTGAGCAAACAGCGGTGAAATGACTTTTAATTGGTCTCGTTCTTTCATTTGCCCCAATCAACAGTTGAATTCGTTTGAGTTTGCAGTGTATGCGAAATGCCTATACAGAAATATTTCACATTGCATTTAACATTTTATGTTATTTTAATTTTTACTTTATTTGTATTATTTTGTGTTTTATTCAATACTAAAATCCTTTTAAAATGTTATAAATGCAGTTTTTTGAACAGTACAAAACTGAGAAAAAGTAGGTATATAATATTAGTGAATGTATGAAATGTTATATTTATTTTAAACCATTAATTGCAGAGTACGGGGAAGCATACATTTTATTTTTAGCCTATTTAGAATTTAATAACCAAAAATTCGTAAATCATATTTTAAAAAAATCCTGCTTTGAACGAATATTAATATTTACCGTATTTTGAGATATTGCCTGTTTTTTTTTTTTGAGATTTTATTTTAAACTAAAATTGACGACATTTGTGAAAATCCAAATGAAATAAGTTTCTTTAGTTCCGGCTCAAGCATTATGTTTTTCCTATTCACTTGCTGCCATTACTGACACTCAGCTGCAAGGAGTAACGAACCCTTTCTTGTGTTGTTTCTACCTACGGCGGCAACAGGTCCGAATTTTTTTTTATTTTTTTTTTTAAATATTAACATCCAAATCCAAAACATATGCCATTATACATTGATTTGAATTTTAAGTAATGTGCTTCTGCGTTATTTAAAAAGAATGTTTCATTTCTTAAAATTGTGAAGAGTACTTAATAAATTTAACATCACAGACATTTTGGTAGGACTTGTTATACCCCTATCACTGGCAATCTTACTACGAAGTGTGTTCAATAAAAATTTTGTATACTTTTTTAACAGCATAGCTTTACACAACTTGCCTCGTAGACCCAAGATCGCCGGTTCAATCCCGGCCGGGGTCGATGGATTTTTTCTGGCCTAAAAATCCTAAGTTTTTTTAAATTTTTGCTATCAGGTAAACCTTCACCTGCAATAGTATTATTTCGCAGATTTTCAAAAACTATTTTTATTTTTTTATATTCAATCGCTAGAACGATTTTTAAATTTCCGCTTAGGTTAAACTATCCAATATTGCAGGTTGACGAACTCGATTAATCATTTATTAATTGACCGTTTTATGCCAAATTTAGTTCAGGAATAAAAATTGCCGCTGCTAGAGCGTTAATCATCACAAGCATATCCGTTTTTTTTTTTATGACACTCAAGTAGGATCGATGGAGATTTGAAGATTTTTCAAAAATATTTTCATGGGTACAACCGCAAAACCTTCGGAATTCGTTAAAAAAAAAAAGACAAGAATCCCCCGGCGAAATTGCCACGTAGTATGTGAACTAAATAATCCAAGAAGTTACTTTGGGCGCTACTGAAGACAGAGCAGGTGACATGCTGAGACTTCCATAGGTAGGATATCGATCACTGCCTGCATTGTCGGCCAAAGAGCAGCAAGACGAACACACGGACGGCTTAAGGAAGATATTCGGAAGTCTGTGAACAACTTACTGATCAAAAGAAATAATTCCGCAGTAACTTACCGAAATTACTAGCCAAGCTACCTTCTAGGTCAGAAAGAGGAATATACCCAAAAGTAATGTCTTGAACTAACATATTTGGAAGAAAAAAATAAACAGAAAGAAAGAAACTGTTCCTCCGGTTGGTACCAATCTTGATCTTGCATATAAAGCAGAAGAAACAAGTGAAAAATGTAAGCGCAGGGGTCAAAAGTTAATTTAAATGATACCGAAAACGTAATTGAGACCTTGAAATATTAAAAGTGCCATGTGTTCTTTTTTTTTTTTTTTTCTGAAACTGGGATGTTTATTTTGAAATTAGTTATTTCCATTGCAAGCCACCATCATCGTGTCAAATGCCGTAAGATGATGTTGGTGCATACTCCATAGATGTTTGCAGACCAAGTGTCTTTTAATTTAACCCCACCTGTTGATGTTCAGTTTAAATGTCACAGCATGTTGAGATTATTTCATTTATGAGTCGGCAAAGTGGAACGGCGTTTCTGGGAGAAGCCAGTCAAGACTTATAATTCATGTACCAGTGGTAGCTTGCAGTTAGTTTGTGGGAGGCTGAATGTGTTCCTATGTTATTCGGCGTTTTCATTGTTGTACACTGTGTGCTAATTGTTCATTAGTTATGCCACCGCAGAAGTTTTATGTACGAGGCATATGTGAAAACCGATTCTTGCTGAGAAGTGGTAAGGCATTCGCGGAAAATATCCAGGCAATCGTGTCCATGGTAGGGAAACTGTGTACCAAATTGTTAAAAATTTTCGAGACACAATCTTTCAATAAAATATACGTGTTCTGGTCCTGTATTCTTACGGAAGAAATGTTAGATGAAATACAGGATTTTCCTACGCAGTTGCCTGCAATGTACTACGCCTAAGGGACATCATTTTCAACATTTCTTGTAACACAAGTTAGTATTTATTTACAGTTTTAAACGCAGTATCTTTTTATGCTTTTAGTAAATATAAAAATACTAATTTTACTAACAGCGACAATCTCCCTTTCTCCGTTTATGGTGGCTGCACTTTCTCAGTAAGCAGCAACGCTCAAGCTGCCCTTAACTTAAATAACCTCAATGTAGTTTGTGTGTGGTATTCGTGTTACAAATGTATCAATACTTCAGAAGCCCCAAGATTCATAACAGCATCTAAAAGACCTACAGATCTGGTTCATATGCGTCAGAGCAAAGAAATTAAACGTTGCAGAAAAACCATATATGATATGAAAAAATTAAATAAATCGCTTATAGGAAACTAAGATATCCGCAAAAGATGGTTTTCCATATATTTCATAATAATTTAGTGCAATTGAATGTGTATAAGGTGGATAACATTTAAAATGCCGTATTTACGCGGTAAATCAAATGCGCCATCGAATATATTGTGCACCTTAAATTTCAAACTTAAAATCATGAAAAAAGATTTTTTTGCATATTTTGTATGACGTCTTAGAGATAAGCCCTTCCGCTTCATTAAACGATCAGGACATAGAATTTATAAGTGGACTATTGTTACATCTTGGAGCACGTAGAAGAAAATCCACCACTCGTGCTGTTGTCAGGACATTTGACGTAGGTCAAAGAATAAAAAGTTATTTCTTATGATGTCACTAGTCAGAGGTTGTCCGTTCTTCATCCTTTCATGTACGAATTCGAAACTTTTTCTTTCATGTCAGAATGTCTTCCTTTGCGAGGACCAATGAATTTCTTCCTACTAGCTTTAGTTGTAAATAATGTCAATTTCTGTTGCTGTCACAAGTGAACGTTGCTCTCAGCTACATTGAACTCTCTTCCTGCCTTTCTGTTATCTTTTTTCAGCATAAAGAATTACTTTACACTTGAAAGTAGCATCAAAGATGTTGTTCCTTTTGCCCTCCATTTCGTGACCAGCTACTATTCAAACGCCCTATAAGCTAACAATAAATGTAACTAATTAAAGAATTGCAGCAACACACTATGACGAAATAAATGATACATTAGAATGAAGTAACCGGCGAATTGCGGAATGAATTTGTACTAGAATCTAATACGCACCACAATTTTAAATTCTACATTTGTAACAAAAGGTGCGCATTAGATTCGTTTAAAAACGGTATTAATAGTAACAGAAGTAACATTAATATATAACATATTGTTTTCACAATATTCAAGAGGCCGGTGATAACTTAATTAACTTAAAAAGTATTGAAATTACTCAGTAATAGTAATTGGAGGGGAAGTTACAAACGCATCACTAATGTTGTTTGTGTCAGTGGGCACAGAGAATTTTAAAAACAATTAGGTTGCAGACAAGGTCGGCCCACACAGCTACTAATAAACGCAAGTGTTGCTATTCTTATCTGGTAATACTTGCTGCCTGTCAATAAAAACTTTATTTGTGTCATATCATTGCATAACTGCAAAATCAATTAAATGTACATTCTTATACTTACAGCATTTCTTTTAAAACTGTAATAATATTGCAAATGCTGTTAATTTTTAAAATAAACGCTTCCATTATTGCGTGCGTTTTCTAATTCAAAGCTCCGTGCCAATTTGTAAAGTTCTATTGTATCAAGTTTTCTTTCTCATTGGTGTTCTTTTCCTTTTGTTAGACCGTTCCATCTTTTCTTGTCTCTTTAGGAATCCTTAGAGTCGCAATAAAATCCCCTTGGGAAGGTTTTTCAAGCGAATAATGAACGTTGCCTCCAGGGCTTAAGGTTTTCGACGTTCTTGGCAAACCAACGTTTAAAATTTGAACTTTTTAGAATGAAGTGCACCATCTGCAGTCATCTTCCTTCTTTAATAGAGTACACTGTTTTATGCTACAATCGATACAATAATAACAATAATAATATTGTATATTTACCACTGACCGATATTCGATTTTATACATTTTATGCAATAAGAATAATTCACATCCTAAATACGAGGATAGTGAAAAGTTATTGGAATGACCCATAGATTGCAGCAGTGTTCCGAAGCAGTTTTGTTATCAAAGCCCGCCATCTTCTGTAAAAACATTTGTGCAACAACAATAAACAATTTTTATTGCAGTGCAGACGTGTATAAACGTGAAAAATGACGAAATACAGTGGGGTTATTAAATACTTGGTATGCAATATATATGAAAAACACTCTTGGGGACTCTGCACCATCGTTTTCAACTGTTTCCAAGTGTACCGCGGAGCTAAAACGCGATCGTGAAAACTTGGAAGAGAATCACATAGTAAACGACTGAAATCTTTCACAAGAAATTGCTGATAAGCTGCAGGACATGATTTTGGAGCATCGAACTTGCTGAAGCTCTGGGAATTTCAGGGAAAGACGTGTTTCATATTTTGAGGGAAGATTATGCTTGAGAAAATTATGGGCAAGGTGGATCCCGCGACTTCTGACTCATAATCAAAAGCGATTGAGAGTGCAGAGACCCGTTTTCAGAGATCCCGCCCATTTTCCACCGCCTAAGCAGGCTAAGTGTGTGAAATCGGCCGAGATCATAGCGGCGGTTTCCTGACATTAATTGATTATCTTTCACTGGGGTGGATTATGCTAACTTTTGGACCCACTGAAGGCAAAAATACGTGAGAAAAGGCCGGGTTTTCAAAGAAGAAATTCATCTTGCATCAAGATAATGCTCGTCCTCATGCATGTCAATGCAATGGGGAAAATCAATTAATTGGAGTATTTTGCTGCCACATCCACCTTATTCCCCTGATTTGGCTCCATCGAACTTCCATCTGTTCCCTTAACTCAGAAAATTCATTGATGGAAAGAAACTTTCGTTCGATAAAGAGCTTAAATTATCTTGGCAGGCCTGAAGGAATTCTGACTTGCGTGATGATGTAAAGGTTTTGGAACATCTCTGGACAATGTGCATTTGTGCCAAGGTAAACTATGTTGAAAAATAAGAATAATTTCAAATAACTATGCTGCCATTTTGAGTTTTATTCTGAGAAATTTTCTAAAGGTCCTTGTAATAAAAAAAATTAAGAAGTTAAGCAGAACTGCCCACTGTCTCCTGTACTTTACAATATATGAATTAGGGATGTTAGAAAATGAGAATAAAATTTAAATACATTTTAAAACTAATGGCGAGGTTTTGAACACTATTTTGTTTGCATACTAATCAAATAATAATGTTTAGTAATACAAATTAAACAAACTAGCATGTAAATAAATATATCTATTATGAGTATATCAGGAAAAAATTACAGCATTTACGATGTAGAGTAATAATTAATAATAAATTACTAGAACAAGCAAATAACTTTAATTACTTAGGGTTCAATATATCTTATAACTATGGCATGCTCCTGTGAACATTGGACCAGAAACGGGTCAAGAAGAAGAATAACAATTGTTGAAATGAAGTTTCTATTTTCGTAAAAGTATATGCTCGAATAGACAAAAGTCTTAATGATAAAATAAGAACTAATTAAACATATGTATAAGATAACTAACGGTTTTACCACATTTATTTAAGCAAAAGCCAAAATTACATTTTCACCCTTGTGTAAAAGAGTTGTGAAAATGATGAGAACATAAAAATCAAAATGCGCAGTAATATTATTGTACAAGTATTCTGGTTCGGTTATTTGATGGGGATGATGGGATTCTTCACGTCCGTATGTTCATTCTGCCTTGATCTACTGTGAATGCATCTGTCCAACACAAGCAGCTATTCCTCGGAATGACATTCCGCACTCTCGGATGCCATAATTCTCCCTTGATCAAATTCAGACACCTGCTGGTATTGCTGTCGCATTTCAATGAGTCACGCTCGTTCTTTATGAGAAAATCTGGGGTCGGTTTAACGCGTTTCTTACGGGCATAGTAATTTTAATGGCGCGCAGTGTAGTAATGTTGGTGTCATTGCTTCAAATAGAATCTAAGATTTTTTTTTTTACTCCTAAGAAAAAGGGATTTTTAATAATTTTCGGATTTTCACTAAAAATATATTAGCAGATCAATTTAGATAGAAGAAGCAAAATAGTAATTTTCAATTTAATCCTTCAAGCCAATACGGGCCAAAATTAATAAATTTTCTATTATACACTTGGATGCATCCATGAAGAACCCGTTGCTACTATAGCTGGAAATAATCCACACTTGTTACACTAAACAGATTAGCATCAGTAGCAACACACGAGATTTCAAGCAAATGCGATTGTTTGGAGCGAAGTTAAAATATTTGTCCACCGTGTTTCGACAAGAGGATGAAAGTGGAAATGACAGTGATGAAAAGGGAGCAATAGAGGAAATAAGAAAATTGAGTAAATTTGTCTGGACGTCCCTTCGTTCGCCTCAAATCTCACTTACGGCAACTGTATGAATGAATAGTGTTTAACGACCGTTTTTACTACTGAGGTACCACAGGCAATAGCCACTAATAATACATGAAATGAAATGATATATCGGGAAAGAATTTATTTTTAAGGAAGGGAACGTTCCAGGCCTAAGTTTAGGGTAGCTCTCCAGCATTTGCCATTAATGAGGACTGAGGAAAATCTGAAAAAAAAAAAACCTGTCAGGGAGGACGATGGTCTTCGTGGGAATCGAACCTCAAACCTCTTGCTCACGAGTCCACGCCTTAACGACTCGGTCACCCATGGGAGTTTTCCTAAAGATGACAGTGATAAAATATGAAGGACCTTCAATTGGAACAGTATGCAAACTTTACTTATTTGATAAATATTTTATATTCTTTAATATTTAAATAAAACTCTGTGTTTCGTTCTTATGTAATATGTTTTAATATAATTATGTAACATATTTAACTTGATGGGTAAAATAATTAAAATTAACATTAATTTGAAAAAATGTGCGGTTCTATAATTTAAAGCTGTTTGAAAAATATAACAAATTACACAATAAACGTATTCTGATTTAAAATTATAATCCATGTATTTCATCCTTATGGAAATTCACTGCGTTTCCAAAATTCATTTTTATTCGCGATGGCGATTCCAGAATTCTCCTTATCTTATGTTAATTCCAAATCGTACCTGATCCATTTTTAAGTTATAAATAATTTTATACATCATTATTAGGTAGCTACAGGTATAAGACTAAAAAAAAACTTCTGATGAACACGCGGGCACTCTCCACTCCTACCTACCCCTGACATGCTTTTAGGCAGGGGCGCCATAGAGCTTCGCTGGAAGTGGTGAAAATGATAGTAATTTGACTATGGTGGTGCACCAAGGGGTGTCTAAATATAAGTAGGGATGAATGAAATTAATTAACAGTGATGCAAATGAACTCGAAGGCCTTGGCACCTTAAAGCTATCTGGTTGGTACTCACCTTCTCAGGGTAAGGAAAGACTTCGAAAATAAACCTTATCCAAACAGATTGACTTCACTGGGAATCGAACCACGACCTACTGGTGAGCAGTCAGTCATAAACGTTATCACTCGACCACGTAGAGGTATAAAGTAGTTCAATATTATAATAATAATAAATTAATAGATTTATCACACAGGGTATGAAACCAGCAGGAACCGTTAATTATCTCTCCTGAAATATTTCAAGGCGGATTTCGGAAAGGTGAGCCTCAAACAAACGCAAAGAACCATAGCGTTGCTATCAGTTAGCCGCGCACTTTCAGCTTGGTCTATTTGCCTGCAGCCAAACGCATGTTCGGAGCTGATAAATCCAACGATAAGCCTAATTAAGATCTAATTTACGTGAATGTAGCCGCTAGATAACAAGATCTTTAATCAGCATTTGGTGCTTTCGTTTCATTACAATATATACGGTCAAACTTGTTTAAAAAGAAAACGCGGATTAATGATATAAAGAGAGAGAGCGTAGGGACCCAAAATAAACACATTCTAAATTTGTTTTCAAATCAATTAAATAAATATGTGCATCTAAATAATATTTATTTTATATTAATTGAGTGTTGATAGCTTTTAGATATCAAATATTTTAAACGTTTCTCAAATATCTCCGTTTAGACGGGGAATAAAAATAATCAATAAATAAAATAAAAACGAATTTGTTGCAGCATATATGATCTTTGATGAAATGCAAAGAAACATCCTACAATAGACAGAATCGAATATGACACGCATTGGTTTAAAACTGCAGAAATCTAGTAAAGTTAAGAAAAAACATAATTATGATTCTACAGATTGTGACAAGGAGCATATTGTCGCAACCCCGTTTCGTAGGCTGGACGTGGCAGAATAGCTCGGACTTGCCCCGCCGACACAAAGTTTTCAATACCGGAAACAGGCAGTTTACGTCCTAACAAACAAACGTCCTAACTTCACCCCTGTAGTCCCGAGCGACAGAGGAGAGAGCCGAAGGTAGTGCGAACTTTCACAGATATAGCTAGATAAGAAGGTTTTGAAGCGCAACTGCATGATAGCTCAGACGGTTACTCCCGTGCAGACAAAATCTTGTGACACGACTTCAAGTAGCAGCTGGAGTCTCCGAAATATGCCGAGATTCTTTCCAAGAGCTGCACGTGACAACCGTTCGATGCACAAAATGTATGGAAGTTGATAGCAACCATATTGAGCACCTTAAGTAGTTAATTGAAATGTTGTTTACTTACAGTATTTCAATTTTCTTGTTTTACTTCTTTGCTAGCTGCCTATGTCTTCCTCCACATTTCAGAGCATGTAAACAAGTGTTCTGGTTATTAACAACATATGACCACATGATACCCATCTACCTACACCGAGTTTTGTAACATACGAGGACTTGCATAAATCTACATGGACCCACGACTTTACTTCCCTTCCGAAAGAAACCATACTTAAGTTTTTTACGCTTGAAAACCCCCATCGATTCTGGCCGGGATTGAATCCGCGATTTTGGGTTTGCTAGAGTTTTTGTATTCACATATGAGTCATATATGAACATTCTGTGTTCTAAAGTGTACTGATCCTCTCATATAAAAAACAAATCGTTTACGATTTAAGAACGTCCAAACGACACGAAGACAACGCCCCGACTGCTTTAAGCGGAGATACTGAAAGTCAGAAGAACAGGTTAACATCACGTGCTCCTCCGCTTTCGCCCGCGTTCTAGTGGATGAGCATCCATTTGAAAGCGCTGTCAAAATCACGCTTACAGCTCTTGGTAAAGCAATGAAAAGATTCCTAGATGGAAGGACATTAGACTTCAGTGATGATTTGATGAGCGGTGAGATATAAAGGTGTTACCTACACTTGTGTGAGCAGTCAAAATACCTCCAGACAACTATCAAAGTTAAATTTTGCAATGAGTAATACCTTGTTTGCGGAAAGGTATGGTTTATAGAGACAAACTCAGTGCCAGCACATAAGTAATCAAAGGAATGCTAGTTTGGAAGCCAATGTGGCCATTTTTACCACTACTGTGAGTGGTCCTTACAACCCTAAGACCTATCACTACAGGAAAGCGTATTAAACAGTGGTGTGTGCTGCAATAGGTGCATGACCAGATCATTTAAAGCACCCAATAAAGATGTACATTTTGAGCAATATGTATACAACATGTGTGCAAGGTGTTTTAGTAAGCAACAAATGCACAACTTATGGACTTTTATAGTTGTAATTTTTCTACACAGTAGTGCCTAGAAACCCGTATAAAGGGACGAAACTTACGGGTAGGACGTACGGTTGTAGGTTAGAAGTAAATTTTCCAGCTTTAGCAATACCAAACGTTCCCAGGATAAATAACCTAGCACTGCCACCAGTTTTGAGAGTATAATTGGGATTTTTTTTTCTGTTTTTTGAGTAAATAGTTAATACCGCCTTTGGGCAGTGCCAGCGATTTTACGTACCTTGATTGCGGAGCTAGCCAACTGGGAAATAATCTCTCCTCCCTTTTGAACAAGTCAGCCACAGTACTCGTACAAACACAAAACTGTTGATATTCCATTAGAAACAATTCATTAACTGCTGCAGGACAGAGTTACTTTACGCTGAACATGAAAATGAGTCCCGTGCATTATTAAAGGGGATTACATAGGTGATAATTTCATCAGCAGGTGTCAAAAATGACTGGAAAATGAAGATCAACAAACAAGCATATCTTTAATAAGTTTCGTGAACGAAAAGCTTTCGTCGCTGAAAACTACCGACTTGCTCGCAGAGCTTCATGGCCCCGAAGCGGTATAGCTCTCTTTGGGTAAATTTTGGAAAGATAGAAGTAACTGTGCAAGGCTTCTCAAGAAGTGAAACCTTATACATTAAAATTGGTGCAAGCTTTGAAGATGATCCAGGTCTGCAAGTTAAGTTTCCTGCTCGCAAAGAAGCAGGTTCTGAGTTTTGCAAGTTCATAATTTGATGAGATAAAACTTTAAACAAATGTGCGGGTCAATCATTATGACTGTGTTTGGTAGGCAAATGATAACTGTTATCAAGTAATGCAACAGATCTGAAAAGTTGGGCAAGAATATTTTAAAAAGTTACCTGAAATAAGGGTTTTGAAGGCATTGATTTCATTTGGTAACAAAATGGTACTCTTTCACACTATGCTTCCGAAGTGAGGGACTCTTCTGTAAGCCCATTACAACGAATGGATAGACAGACAAACTGTAGAATGTCCCCGCATTTCTGTCATTACGAAGGTAGGTCCATAAGTTTTCGGCTTCGTCGATAAGGATTATCGCCTTCACAAAACCCTTCTCTGGTGTCACATCTTATCTGTTAAGTAAATAAATTGCAGCTCTAACTTCCAATCCACTGTGCTCATTGTTCAGATATAGTTGTACAAAAAAGGCAATGTGTAGAAGATTGTGGCATGTTCAAAATGGAGTTTCGAGCTGTTAAGTTCTCCACAAAAGAAGGACTTACTCCAAATGAAATTAAACAGCGATCATCCTCATATTCTACCGTAAAAGAATGGGCCAAACTTTTTCGAATGGGTCGAGAAAGCATTGAAGACGAAGAGCGTGCAAATCGGCCTTTAGAGGTGCTCACTCCTGAAAACATCGCTCTTGTGAAAGGAGAAATTATGGAAGACCGACGGCTCAAAGTTACAGAAATAGCAGCAAGGTTGGGCCTTTCTAAACCAATATTCCTTCGAATTATTCATAAACATTTAAACATGAATAAGGTTATTGCCTAGATTTCTTTCCTTAGTCCAAATGCAGCAACGAGTCATCTGTTGTCAGGCATTTTTGGAGCTCTGCAAACCATTGTTACAGGAGGAGGTGAAACTGTGGTCCTCTACTCTGATCCCTCGTCCAAAAGAGAATCAATGGAGTGGCGTAAACCTGGCGAAGCACCGCCTCTAAAAGCAAAGGTCACTCAGTCAACCAAGAAGATCATGGCCACAATCTTTTGGGACTATGATGGAATACTCTTCATTGACTTCAAGGAGAGGAACAGCACAGTAAATGGATAGTACTGTGCTGGCCTACTGCACAAACTACGTGCTTCCATCACAGAGAAGAGGCGAGTAAAGCTGAATGGTGGTGTGCACCTTCTTCACGACAACGCGCTTATGCACACGGCTCTTATTGCAAAGGAAGCTGTGAAAAAATGTGGCTTCAAGGAGATCGACCATCCATTCTGCAGCCCAGATCTAGCTCCCGATGACTATTTCCTCTTCTCAAAACTCAAGAAGGCCCTTCGAGGAAGGAAATTAAAGTGTGACGAAGAAATGATGGATGCTATTTACGCTCATTTTGCAGACAAGACTTCTGACTATTTGGGGGGGGGGTTGAAATATTAATTCAAAGATGTGAGAAGTGTATTTCAATAAAGGGTAACTATATTGAAAAGTGAAATGTAGTTTTTGTCTTTATCATAGCTAGAAAACGGTTAGGCTGGAAACTTATGGACCTACCCTCCTAGGTATGCAAACTATAATTTAATATCACCATGTCCCAAATCAATTGTCGCATTTCTTCAACGGCCTTGTTCGCTCTGGAAATGAAAATAAAGAACTAGGTGGTCACGAGCATGTGAAACGCGTAATAAATGTAAGGGTTTCTTATCTATTTGGGGGTTAATTTCAGAACATGCTTTAGGCAAGTGCAGTGACTATCTAGTAAATATGTAGGTTTGTTGACAAACACCGAAATATTATTGTGTAGTTTATATGACCAGAGGAAAGTAGTATTCAAACAATGGGAGAATTGAAGAATACTCGAGATGATCACCGGCGGGCAGTTTCTAATCATCTGCTTCGTACCAGCAAAGAAAAGTCTGATAAAGGAAAGTGTCATGCAGTTTCCCCAACATCCACAGTTGGCATGTTGTGAAGGCCTTCGAGAATCTTCCATGAATAAATCTTCCTGGCATTGCAACATCATGAAGGTTACTGGGAAGAACTGGAATAACACTAACTTCATGTGTGCTTGCCTTTAGTTCTCAGTTGCAACCCGAACACTGTAATCTCCGCCCATGTTGCTGTAAGCCATGTTAAGTGACTTGCCAATACCATCTAGTCGTTATCAGGCATCTGTACTCGTCAATAATTATGCGACTATTGGCTTGCGACAGAGGCAGTATAAGAGTACGAGAAATCTAAAACATATTGGGTAATTAATTGCTGAAGCCTGTGAAGACACCCACAGCCGATCTAGTTATAACATACTTGACTCGTAGACCCAAGATCGCGGGTTCAATCTCGGCCAGGGTCAGTGGATTTTTTCGGGCGTAAAAATCCCAAAAATGGATGGCTTCCTTCGGAAGGGAAGTAAAGCAGTGGGTCCTTTGTCGCAGATTTATGACATGTGAAAGAGCTTCAAGCCTGAAAGAAGAGGCCTCTGAGTCGTTTCACGCCCTGAATTGAATGGGACGCTCATGACCTGAGATGTTAAAGAGCATCGGTAAATAAATGAACTACAATATCAAAAGTATAAACAATTAGAAAAAATATTTATTAAATTTTCTGATCGTTGTGAACTATGTCTAACTGAAGACAATTTATGTAAACGTGAATTTGAATAAATAATAAGATAATCGTTAACCAACTATACCAGCTATTTAAAAAAACCGTAACATACGCTTCTGAAATGCCGTTTGAAATATTCGTGCGCCAATAACATTACTACAATATCACGCGCAAGTGTCAATGTTTGTTTAAGCGAATTTCTAAATAAATGTGCTATATAATTAAACACGTTTCTGAACTTACTTTCATATTGGGCTTTATAATCATGCCATTCTAAGCTACAGCTAAAGCTTAAAATTTCTAGTCACGAGGAACACCCTTTAGTGCAGAAAAAAAAATCAAGCTAAAAAGAACAAAGGGATGAAAATAAAGGTATTTCAGTTTTTTATGGCCTTTTCTACTACAAAGCCGGCAAACCCTTTATACGGAAGCCACTCTGTGAAGTTTATATCTGCCATTATCATCCCAACACGCTCCAAAATAACTTTTTCCATAAAGCTAATATTTTTCTTCGAGGCTTAGCTTGTTAAAACGTTTTTTCAGACACGTCTTCTACAAAAAACTGTTGCATATAAATGCAAACTGTTCACCTTGGGTGAAACACTCTCCACTCATATTTAATTCAACTCTCGTTCTAACAGCCAATAAGCGCCATTTCCTGTATGAAATACATGTACAGTTCAAAAATAAAATAAAAACAAAGAACGAAAACAAGATTTCTATCAAGAAAATGAAAGCAGCAACTTTCTTATTGATCTAAAAATTATTCTTGTCTCGGGGGTATTTCAAGTCAAATAATTTCCCACTTTATATTTTTTTTCAGAAGTTTCATATTTGAAGGAGATCAGATTATTAGGATTAAAAAAAGTTGAGCCTTCGTTTTTGAGCTTAAACAAAACTAGGCACATTCTACTTTTAAAAAAGATGTGTTCTACTCGGGTATTCTGTTCCTGAGGGGTATAATTTGGATTTAAACTTGGCGGTGGGTAGATCATATCCCCTCAGACAACACACTTTTAAGTGTCCACACTTAAACGATTGTTGCTTTGTCGATACAGAACTAGAATGGTGTGGTATACTTTCCTTGAAGATCCCAGGGAATTAGAGAAAGGCAAGAAAGGTATATACAAGACAAGCCAGTTGAAAAACAAAAAGATGAGGAAGATAACACTCAAAATGTATCAGAAGAAGGGAGCAGAATTAACAGAAGATGAGAATAATGGTAGCTTTCGGCGGTAAGGAATCGGTCGAGAGAAGAAGTAGACGAGAACAAGAGGAAGAAAATATAAGGAATATATGGAAAAAAGAGAGGAAGAAAGAAGAAGCACAGAAATAAAAAGCACCAACGATCAATCCAAATCTATGATGAATCTACAGATAAAAGTTGAAATTGAGAAAGGTGGTGGAAAAAGAAAAGGAAACTGCAGTCAACACACCATAGGTACTCGTGTAACTGCTGCTTGAAACCGGCAACAACCTCGTTGATGTCCAGGTGCTGTTGCCTGGAAGTGGTGAGGAGCACCCCAGGTACCGAGCGTTATCAGCAATAAATGTTTTAAATATTAACTGTATATACAATTGTAAATTAATTACTTGTAAATGCAGTTAATTGTAAAAGGTAAGACAACTAAAAAGTACATTGATTGAAACATAAATGACGTGTTAAAATTTATTGCTACAGGGCTCTAATAGGAATTGCAAGTTTAATTATGTGTTATAGTCAAAATAGTTTTTGTGCTGTATTACTGCAACGGTTTAGTTTTTGAAGTTTTGGTTGTGTTTAACTACAGTATTAGTACTATAGTTTTAAAATCTGTAGAATTGATAAATGGAAAAGAGGAATAAATAAAAAATAATCTCGAGTATTATGTCCTGATATACAGAGTGTAACAGAATAACCATTCCTAATTTTCTGAAGTGATAGAGGACATGAAAATAAACACATTTTTCTTCATAAAGTTATGCCCCAAAATGTTTCGTTTTCAAATTATAGTGGTATGCAGGAAAAATGAATGAATCTCAACTTGGAAATTTACTTTATATACTTTCTATGGTTAAACAGTCACTTTTTTTTATCCAATACGAGATATTAAGAAAATAGTGTTGACAAACTATAGGAACTGTTCAATATTGCGACCGTCATTGTTCACACAAAGTATAACGCTGTTGATTGAACGATAAATACTTCGAAATATCTGTGGTCGGTTACAAGATCGTCAAAATCAAGAATAATTCTATCAACAAATTCTTCTGCTGTGTCGATGGAGGTTTCATAAAAAAATTATTTAATATGACTCCAAACACAAAAATCAACTGGAGTCATATCTGGGGAACGTACCGGTGAAGCAACTGGATCTGCTCTCTCTATCAAAGATTCGGAAAAAGTACATTTAAATAATTCCGACAATGTGCGGGTGCACCGTCGTGTTGAAAGATAGTGTTTCTCTAATATTAATCGGAACATTTTCATTAGCTCAGGAAGCATTTCCGAAAGAGAAAGATCATAAACATGTTCATTCAAATGTGCAGGTATAACATGTGGCCCCAATAGAAAGTTGTCAACAAACCCAACCCAAATATTTACATATTTGAATGTTGTGTGTGTTAAAAGACTATCTCTTGAGAAACATGCCTAGTTTGTCCATGGCGCGTGTCTAGAAAAATCTCACTGTTAACGATATGTAAATACCATTCAGCAAGTTGTCAGAATAATTATCTGGAGTTAATGTTTGTACTTTTTGGATATGAAATGGATGCTTTTCATACTCACTTAAAACTCTCCATACAGACATGTGACTGGTATTCATTGAATGGGTAACAGAACGAGTGCTAGTTCGATCATAATTTTCGATCATCTACAAAGTATAATGTACTCACAGTTCGATTCGTTCCTGAATTTACTTTCTTTGCCTGGAACTGGCCACTATCTCGAAGACGTTGACCCAGTCTAGAAAATGTTGTATGGTAATGAATATGGCGATGAGGGTGTTGCTTCTCATAGATTCCCTTTGCGAAATCAGCATTGCCGTAAGCTGCTCCAAACACTTTATGCATGTCTGCAAATTCAATATTGTTTATCGATGCATTTTAATGTCATGAAGATAATTTAACAGATCTCACAGAAGATATTTTGTGACATACAACAAACTAACTTTAGTTGTTTATTACATCCATGGTAACAAGAATAGCTGAAACATATAACTTAAATGTTTATGGTGACGAAAATAGCTTAAATATGCATGCAGCCATAAGATAAGTGATGAAATCTGTCTTTTGTATTAAAAACGAAGCATTTTCGGACACTAATTTATTACGAGAAAATGTTTGTTTTCATGTTACCTATCATATCAGAAAATTAGAAATACTTATTCTGTTACACTCTATTGAATGTAGTTATAAGCACGTAGAATAAATTTAAAAAATATATACAAGCTAATTAGAAAGGTGATAACTTTTATTTATAAAGCGGAACCCTGCGGTTAGGCTTCAGGTTCTTGGGACTTTCAAGAAAGTTTTCGAGGTTCTGACTAAAGTTGATTCTTGGATAGATATCTGTTACGTTGACTCCCAGAATCCCAATTAGAGTTTTCGCCGTGTAATTTAGAAGTGAATCCCCATCCAGCGTATGCTGGGGGCATCTTATTAAAACGGGGCGTATTGGATGCAGTGGTATGTTTTAATGCTGGCTCCAGCAGCAGAGTTTGGAATACTAGTGGGAGATAATAGTACGAAAATTGCACTGAAGGCGATAGATGACAGGAGGTCATCGGTGCAGAAAAGGGACATGCAAAACATGACTAAAGAGGCCAGAGTTAATAGCAGACAATAAAAACGCAAAGAACGGGTAAAATATTTCGATTATCGACCAGGTATGTTCAAAATATTGTGTTATTGTTGACACCCAAACATTTATTTTTAACTGCACTTTTCAGAAACTTTTATTTTTCACATTTTGTGTGCTCTTTTCTAAGTAATCCCTTGAGATACATAGATGAAAATTGTACTGGTTATTTTACAATTTTAAAAATTACACGTTCCACCTAAATTAATAAATAATTTATGTGTGATATTTTATTAAAATTATAAATGTAAAATTGCCGTGAATTTGATATTCGGATATTTTTTTTTTTCCAGATGCATTAATACGGAAGTAAGAAAAACACCAGTTCATGTATTATAAATTTTCATTAAACAAGAGCATGCAATGGATTAGAAAAGATGCCCTGAATAGTCTCTCAGTAGTCTTATTACATAAAATCAGCTTATCAGTTACTTACAGGATATTAGTTGTTGATTTGGTTTATTTACGGACGCTCTTTAACATCTCAGGTTATCAGTTCAAATCAGGGCGTGAAATGGCCAATAAATTTTTCTCAGAGGCCTTTTCTTTCAGGTTTGTTGTTCTTTTACGTGCAGTTAATCTACGAAACGGGACCCACGGCTTTATTTTGGATTTTTAAGCCCGATCGAACTATCGATCCTAGCCGCGATGGACCTTGGGTCTACGAGGCAAGCACGGTTATCACTAGACCACCAGGACCGACTATAAGCTTATATATATATATATATATATATATATATATATATATATAAAAATAGCTATTTTGAAAAAAAAATATTAATTACCTAATGCCAACTTTTATTCCGAGATTTAAAGGTTTGTGACCCCCATGGTCCCTCGACCTATTTCCTTGTGACTGGGATAAATTAAAAAAATACCGTATTCGATGCAAGTTCACATGCCCTGGAAGAAGTGACGCAAAATATTGTTATACTAACCAGCTATCCATTTCGCTGACTGTATGATGTAATAAGCACCCAGGATTTGATTGTGCAAAGGTTTCTGTATTAAACTTTACCAAGGAAGAGAAAAGAAACCAATTTCTAATACTATGGCCTTAAATGTATTTAACAACCGTTAATAAATTAATAGAAATAGACACCTCTTCGACAAATAATGTTTATTAAGGTAAGATCGGAGGTCCTGAATTACCAATCCAGAATTATTCATTTTATGTACCTTTTCCTCAGAAATTATTACATATATTTCAGTGAAACTTTTACTACTTATTTTCATTATATTATAAGTTCTGAGCTCTAGTTTAGAGAATGTACTTTATAAAAATAATAAGTGTTTTTGTTAGACTCCTTTTCTATACAAATAAAAATATATTAATATTCATGCACGAAAAAGTTCTTGTGTAAATTACCTGAAAATAGAGCTCAGCTATGAATGTAATAATGAAGATCAGGTGTAAAAAGGCCATGCTTCTGTCTTCATTAGTTTATGAGAAAAATTTTGTAAATTTTTCACTTACGACTAAAATAACGTTAAAGTTGATACAACTAATTGTTAATTTACATACTAATACGTTTCTTGCACCTGCATCTTCACACAAAGTAATATAACACAACAGGAGACAGTTTCACTCGACACTGTAGTTAGTGTTCAAGTCAATCAAGCCATTAAAAATTTCTTTGTAGTTTTCAATATCTTCCATATGATTACCAGATATATTTTTCTTGGGAGCATTAGGGGGAGTGTAAATAATTGGTTTATTATTCGTTGAATTATTCTGTTCAGAAATAGGCCTATTTTCATTATCACTATTATCATGCTTTATTGGGTAGGTTTTTAATTCCTATTTCTTTTGTTTTCAAATTGTTTATAAACTCTGATGGACCTAGGCATAATATACGTATTTAGGAAAGAAAACTGGCAGTATACATGATGGTCCAAAAATTACCTATCCATTTCGAAGAACTTTAGATAAAGTAATTTGAAACTTGTACTATGTATTCACGATGTTCTGCCATTTTGTTCCCTGTGACACTGTGTTAACAACGGAAACATGACAAATTATAATGCGCTCTTCATCACCGAGTACATCGCCACAGGAGGCCGAGGTCGATAAGGTGCGGACTCGTGAGCGGAGGTCTTGGGTTCGAATCCCACTAGGACTATCCTCTCTGACTGAGTTTTTTTTTTCCAGGTATTTCTCAGTCTTCATAAATGGTAAATGCCGGAGAGGTACCCTAAACTCATGCCTGAAACGCTTCCTTCCTTTGAAGAAAATTCCTTTCCCAGTTTATCATTTCGTCCCACGTATCCATCAGTGGCCACCGCCTGTGATGCCTCAGTAGTTATAACGGAGACCGCCACGAGTGGCCGAGGTCGTTAAGGCGCGGACTCGTGAGCGGGAGGTCTAGGGTTCGAATCCCACCAGGACCGCCCTCCCTGACTGGGTTTTTTTTTTCCCCAGACTTTCCTCAGTTTTCAAAACTGACAAATGCCGGGGAGATACCCTATACTTAGGTCTTCTATAAAAATATACTTTCGCAATATATCGTGTCATCTTATGTATCACCAATGTCCATCGCCGGTGTGCCTCAGTAGTAAAAACGGACGTTAAACACTACTCAAAAAAAACTTATAACGGGCGTTAAACACCATTAAAAATCACCGGATATTACTTCTTAAATAAGAATCCTGAATGTGTCCGACGAGCATTTCAAACAAATACGATGTAAAAAAAAAAAAAAAAGACCCTTAACAGCACCTGCCAAGAAATTTGTTCGAGCAGGCTAAGTTGATGTTTCTGACCGTGGCCAACCAAAAACAGCAAGAACATCAATGATGTGGAATGGGCGAGACAAGAATTTGAAACTGTACTTACGCCCCAATGCCACTAAAATATGAACATCATATAAAATGTGTGTTACAAACATAATCATAATGTTTTATGTATTGTAGTTAGTGATGTACATACCTTGTATGATGTTTATAATACGGTATAACTGTATGCAAATTGTATGTCATCAAAAGAGAAAGTCTCTGGTGTTAACTGCCTACGGTAGGTAACTTGGAGGCCGAGAGGACCTGTATAAGCAGGCTAACATTAACAACTGAGAAATGTGTACAAAAATAACAAATGCTATCGTTATTATTTCGAATGCTTGAACATATATTACGAAAACAGTAGAACGCCAAAAAGCTTACGAAAGGTTAATCTGAGCATCGTAATTTAATTATAAATCAATGTGTATCTTTCCTAAATTTGCTGCGAAGGGTTATATCACGCTGAATAAAATAATTGGCTAGCAAATTCAGTGTTTAACACTCGAGGGAGAGAAAATTTGGAGTTTGCATATAAATCATGTTTATTTAACTCTATATGCATTGCTTTCACACGGAGAACGTATACTATATATCGAGATTGACTTGCAGCAAGTTATTCCCAACTGTGACTGCATGCTGCAGCTTCACTGGGGATAGAGACGTTCCTTCCTGCGAGGTTGATTGAGGTGTGATGTAACGGAAGTGCAAATACACGGGAAACGAGATAACTTAATTAAAATATACGGAGCTATTCTTGCCTCATCTCAAATATGAATGATAAATATTCCCATCGGTGAAAGCAGTGTGAAATTCTATCTATGAACAGCTGAGCTTGTATTTGTTTTTCACTTTACTCTTTTACCATTTTTGGCATTAATCTTCCTTCCATCCTTTATCGTGCTCATATAATACAAGGTCGTTCATAATTTTTGGACTGACCATTTTAAATAGGTAGCACTTTATTTATGTTTATTTATTTTTATTTAATACGTCAGTCCTGGTAGTGTAGTGCTAACCATACTTGCCTCCTTAACCCAAGATCGCGGGTTCAAATCCTGCCAGGGTCGATGGATTTTTTCCGGTGTAAAATCCAAGTATAACTTCCTTCGGAAGGGAAATAAAGCCGTGGGTCCCGTGTTGTAGATTTACCGCAAGTAAAAAAAGTCTGAAAGAAGAGACCTCTAAGAAAAGTTTATCAGAGTTTCACGCCCTGAATCGAATGGGACGCTTATGAACTGAGACGTTAAGCAGCGTCCGTAAATAAATCAAATCAATCACTTTTTAGTATAACCTCCCTTTATTTCAATGCATTTTCCACATCTCTAATTAATACACTTAAAAACTCCGAAGTTTTGCCTGCTTAAAATGGTCAAAAGAACACTAGAATTGCTCCATTGAAGGAGTGGAAGTGCATCCTATGGACCGATGAGTCTAAATTTTTGGAATTTGGTCAGCGACGGCGTGTTTATGTTACTCGATTTGCAAACGTAAAGATGGTGCCACAATGTATCACACCCACAGTGAAATATGGTTGAGGGTTCGCGATGATATGGGGTTGTTTCTCATACAGAGGTACTGGTAGAATTCACTAAATTCAGGGAATAGTGAACAAAAACAGCTATCGATCAATTGGATGTGCTATTCCATTTGGGCTGCATTTATTGGTGATGCATTTGTGTTCCAACAGGACAATGACTCCGAGCAACCTCTAAGTTATGTAAGCTATTCCTTGGTAACAAAGAGGAACAAGGTGAATTGAAAATAATGGATTTGCCACCTCAATCACCTGATTTAAATCCCATAGAGTTACAACGGATCAGTCTGTTCGTAAAGAATGTCAAACTTCAGAAGAAAGACTCTGGAAAATTCTTCAGGCTTCCTGCAACTTCTTGTTGATTTGGTTTAATTACGGACGCTCTTTAATATCTCAGGTCATCAGCGTCCCATTCTAATCAGGGCGTGAAACGGCCGACAAATTTTGCTCAGAGGCCTCTTCATTCCGGCTTGAGGTTCTTTATCGTGCCGTAAATGTACAACACGGGACCCGCGGCTTTACTTCCCTTCCTAAGGAAGCCATACTTACGATTTTTACGCCTGAAAAAATCCATCGATCCTGGCCGGGTTTGAAAACGCGATCTTGGGATATGGAAGCAAGTATGATTACCAATACACCACCAGGACCGAAGGTTTCTTGGAACGTCAGTGAGAACATGTATGTGAAAAACTTGTTCTTAGAATGCAAAGGATAATGCTAAAGGTGATTTATTTTTCTTTTGATTAAAAGAAAGTTTAAGATATTTGTAATATAAAATATGGTAGAATCAATTTAGTTACATGTATTTGCTTGATTACATATATAGTGGAGCAATTTAATAACTGCGTATAAACACGTGATTAATAAATATAGCATTTTAAAAAAAAATGTTTCATTTTCAAAATAACGCCGGGTATCCAAATACCGACAGTATAGATTTCTGACATTACGAACCGTATTCAGTTTAAACTTTTAATAAGAATTACTTTTATTGAGAAAACCATATTAGTGAATACTGAAACAATTGTGAGAGAAACCAGTCGTTAAGAAAATCTTATAATGCATTTTAATTGTTATTAATTTACGTACATGTTGTTCTCTATACAGTGCAATAAGTTTCCATGCAAAGAGATATGCTGACTCTGGCAGTATTGTAAAATATCGTCAAGGAAATTGGTAGAAATGTGACAACAAGATTATCGAGGAAAATATTTATTGTGAAGTTGTAAATAATAACCAGAGCTAACAGTTAAATATATTTCATCTACTGTTATTAGGACTGATAGTGCTACTCAACCAATCAGAGCAATGCACCGCGGAGTGATACATTCATATTTGTTTACGTCGTAACAGGATTTACCCTTGTACACAAAAAAATGTCTAAGTCTGCGTTCTTGAAAAGGCAAAAAACAAATAAAGCGAACACATACTACAAAGAAAACATAATACAAGTCGGCAACAGAACAGAAAGGCAGCAACTTAATAGTATTGAACCAGGAGCTAAGGTGCAGTAAAAGAGAAAAGGACAACGGAAAAGGGGTAATCTAAGGTGACAAAGAATAAAATAACTCCATATAAAAGAGGAAAGAAAGACCGAGCTCTAATGAAGCCCTTTTGTAAAATAAATGTGACAGGTGATTAAATTTGTCGTGCGGCTCATAGGACAAGAGAAGGTAGCAGGTATAAATAATGCACGACGTACGCTGCAGAGATTAAAGAGGAAGCAAGCGAAAGCATTTTCAAAAGCAAATGCTCTAGCACGTACTAATTGCTATGAAGTCAACGTACTTGTACCAAAGGCTTCAACACGACTTTCTGATAGTTAGCGTTTGCGGCGATGAAGCATGCACGTTTGGACTGTTTCAGTCTGTTTTAACCAAGAACAGACCTGTCATTCCAAGTAGGTTATCAGCAGTTACTGTTTATACGTAATTATAATTGTGAAATTAAATATATATAACAGTTCCTCCGATCCATTCTCACTGAAATATAGTTATAGTATATATTTATGTAAGGCATAATCATCTTTTGGCACTGTAATTAGTAATATAAATATTATGTATGTCATAAGATTTAACTTCAATGTACAAAAGCGAAGGCCTCTAATGATTTGTTACGGAAACTTGGAAGGCCAACAAGGTAATTAAACTACACAATGGAAAGAAACCGAGGGCGCGCGTGAATTCCTTTAAAAATATATGCCTTTGCTAAGTTAATAAACCTAAAGAACGTTTAAGGTCGTTAAGGTCTCTAAACCGTACAAGCGTGGTCTTTAAAATAGCTAATGCCAACAAAATGTTTTAAACTTTCAAAAATAGCTAATGACAAGCATCACAGGTGAACTTAAAACAGTCATTGGAAAATATATGTCTAAACTTTCAAAATAGGGGGCGAAGATTCGGTGCGTTTGTGACCCCATGGCATATGTTAAGCGAACGATTAGTTGATTTGAATTTAATATATAAGGAGGCAGTTCGCAGAAGTAGTTGTAACTTAGACTTACTTAAGCACGCAGTTATAAGATCTACAAGCAGATCATTTGCTCATTCCTCAGTACGCAATTTGAAGTTTTACATGCGGCGAGACGCAAAAGGTCTTAAGTTCCAGACACGGTAAGACGCAACTCAGTCGTCAGACACAGATAACAAGTTCTATTCGGACGCAGTCCACAGTCCTGATCATCAGTTAGACAGTTTTTAAGTATATGCACTGCCGCACGCATCTGTAACTTTCACACCAACAACTAAGTTTACATTCGATGCAGCTAAGTTTATCGTACACAAAACACCAGAGGACGCGAAATATTTTGGACATACTGAAATACCTGCATATATTACGTCGCACGTGCTTATTTACACCAATGAAATCCTCTCCCAGTCCTGTTGAGTACGAGTCAACAAAATAGAAGAATTCATCCCGAGAAATTATTGTTATTGGAGCATGGATATCACCGAAGCGATCAATAATCAATCTTCAAAACCACTACAAAAATGGCATCACAACCAGCGGCACCTAAACAGCTTCATAATTTGACTCTAATTGTTAGGGCCGCCACTGAACCGCTTCATGACGTATGTATGTTTCGAGCATGTCCATCTAGAACAGACCTGCCATTCCAAGTAGGTTATTGCAGAGCAATGATTTATACGCAATTACAAGTGTCAAATTAAAAAAAAGGTATATTCGTGATTTTAAAAATTATTTTTTTGCAATAGATGGGAAAGTATTATTCTGCAATATATGTCAATCCAATGCCAATGTAAATCAGAGATTTTTAATTAATTAGCACATCTCCATGCTTACGATGGAAAGAAAAGAAAAATGGATTAAACCAATCTGATTAGCACAGAACTCGCGAGACACTGGACCCCAAAGTTTGTTGTTATATCCTGTATTTTGTTTCGTATGTAATTTTGATTTTCCGTGTCAATGTTCTCCTTGATCGTAATGCTCTAAAATAGGAGGAAATCAATAATAATTACTAATAACCGGAAATACTTGACAGATCTGCCAAGAGAAACTTCGAAACTCTGAATCTTAGCCGCTTCAGGGACTACTCGGGTTTCAACTTTGTGAAGAGTGCGTTTACAACTTGCTCATTAGGAAACTGAGAAGCTGTCCAATGGATACCCGTTTAGTAGGCTGATCATGTAACCTCTGCGGTTATAGCCAAACCCCACAGGCTTATTATGCCATTAGATTATTACTAACGTATACCTTTGTAGATCAGCTTATCACACTGCAACCAGCTGAAAAAATCGGAGAACACAGGTTCAAGTATTACTCGTATAAGTTGCCTTGTTGAGTTTTCCTCAGCTGGTCACCAAGGTCATATTCATTGAAAGACTCTTTTGGTGTCCTTAATGGGCTATTCTTGTAATGTTAAATTTACGAACTATTTCTCATTTTCTCACGGACTATTTAAGCTAATGAGATGGAACTTTTGCAGCATACAGATGCACATAAATGAAATTTGTTGATGTATTTTCACTACTATATCTTTACTTTGAAGCAAATTATAAATTATTTTCAATTGTTTACTTTTTATATTTTTCCCAACATTTTATTTTGTTACATTGTCACATTTGGTCCTAGCTTTACCATAATAGATCCACATCATCGTAATAATATCATGAACAAGTGGTAAACGTTTCAAAGTGATAGCTTATTGATAAGTGATAATTGCAGCCAAAAAATATTTTTACAGAGGGAAACACTTCCAACATTGTAAAACAACAACAAAAAGATGTCAGGGAAACAAACACTGCCAATTTATGAAATACAAATTTTTCTATCGTTCAAGATAAACCACAGCATTCCAGAATAATTAGTTTCTGAGAGATAGAATTTTGACTGAACAAGTACTCACAAAATAAAAAAAAAAAATAAAATAAAAAGGGGCTTCTGCAGTGACATTTAAAAATTTATATAAAGTACTTAACGAAGGAAAATTATATTAAAATAAACAGAAATTTCCTAATATTAAAATGGTACATAGGATTTTTGCCTCATTTTCCTTTAATACTTCCCTTAAGGACTGCAGCCTGGAGTTTCTCCTAATTGTTTTAAATATCACCTAACACAAGAGTTTCTAATATTTGACACATATGCAGCTATATTACCACAATTTTTCATTATAATGCTTATTCATTTGCTGTTTATCAGTATTGTAGGAAACTGTAGTGAATGTGCACCTTCTTCCATAACTACAGTACATTTTATTTGCTTTATACACGGGTCATTAACCTTGTTGTATATAAAATGGGTTAAGAGAAATATGATTATCTGAAGGCCGTTTTTCCTTAAGTCCTTTAGTTTTCTTGGTTTAATGTTGCAGTCAATAATCAATAATTTCGAACAACAGAACCCCGTAAAATTTTAATGCTATTAGACGCAGAGCGAGTGGAAGATAAAAGTGCGAGCACTAACTTAGTTCTATAGCCTCTCCACGAGATGCCACTAGCTCTGCTAGAAGACGGTGCCAACTTAAGACCTATTACTTTACTCAAGACCTCAATGCGGAAGAAAAATTGCGGCCGTCTTCGCCCTACTTTTTCATTAGTGTAACGGGCATAAAAAAGATTTTAGGCAAACTTACACATATGCATTTATATACAGATTTGGCTTTTGATTTTTTTTAAACCATATAAATATAAAATGGTTAGCCACTTGCATCTAATTGCAATGCTCTCTACAAATAGAACAAATAATTTTAACCAAATTACTGGAAAAGTAAATGTAATGCAAAATACAGTTTACCATATATAACGAAACACTTGCTGCCCTTATCAAGAGCTTTGCTGAATATGTAATTTGATTTGCATAAGAAAGCTTTATACCAGCTTTCTCTACATCCAAATCACCAAATTCTTTACCATACATACTTCCTTCGCGGTACACACATTTATAAAACCTTACCATAAAGTGAGTGTACACATTATTCAATTACAGGAGAATGAGTGCAATATTATTATTATAGCTCGCGATCACAAGTATTCAGTGGTAAACTTGGATGTTGCGTTATGAATGTAGCAAATTCCCGCATTATTAACACTTTAACATCGTTTAACACTAACTTCTCGTGTGTACCTCCATGAGTTTCACCTCATTATCTTTCTTGACAACATTTATTAATGAATTTATTATTGAAATATTACGAGGACTTCATTCAGGAAACAAATGGCGTATGATAGACAGGCCTTGCATATTAACATTATTATTCTGTTATATAATTCAGCTTGTTCATGTATGTCTTCAATAGCCTATAAATAAACTATAACATTTGGAAATCACCACGTTTTATATGTCAGAAGTGACATGTGGACGTTTAATAAGAATGTAATTCAGGACTGAGAAACGACCTTAAAAAAATTTTACACCTCCCTATGTTTGCTTACATCCTCGGCAAACGACAACATATCGTATCGGCATTTCTTCTGCAGCCCAGTGTGCACTGACGTTAACTAACATTGCAGATTTCTTGAAATTAATTCTATACTACATGTTCGATCTATAATTTTGTTTGAATTGATTTAGATTCTTAATAAATATTTGTTTTGCGATATAATAAGTATACTAAAGTAAACTGCAGTTTATATGCTATACCATGGCCTTCTATATTATCCATACATACCATTGTTATAATCGATACATAGGCATGTTACCTTGCAATTGTAATGGCAAAATAATTTTATTAAAATGTATATACACAATTTTAAATTGAAACATTTAAATGCACAAGACAAAACGATACGTATGAACATTGTTGATTCACAACTGATGATGGATGCCACTGTTATCTAGAAGTGGTAACAACGCTGTAATTAAGATCTAGTTCTATCAGGATTAATATCACAGTTTAAAAGGATGTTCGTTTGAAATTAGAATTGTTGCTTCTTCCTCCAGCGTAGTTTTCTTCCGTTCTTGTATCTCCCTTCGGTCTTGTTTTAAGGTATTCTCCTTGATCTTGGGGAAAACTGTAATCAATGGTTTACAGGGGTTCACATATATCTGGACCAAATTTCCTATCTCATTTATAGGAATCCCTGGTTTCTACATTCCTACACATGTCCAGGAATCACATCTGACTTATAAGGTACCAAAAACAATACAAACAAACTGAATGACTTTATGATAACAGCGCAATAATGTGGTTTATATACATTGCCTTCTGTATAGCGTTGTTTTAGCGAATTAGCTATAGCAGTTGTACCCATGAATAGATTTTTAAATTTTTTTCTTAAAATTTCTATCGATTCTACTTACTAGGCACCAAAAATTACGGGGAAAAAAGTTGAGTCTGTTAACGTTCTAGCGGTCGCAATTTTTATCTTTTCCTCAAAATGTTCGACATATGCAATTGAAATAAAATAATGAAAATACGACTAAAAATCAGCAAAATCAGACTATTATACGTAGGATTTTACCTGATACCCAACATTTAAAAATCGCTCTAGCGGCACCAATGTTTTATTTCTTTTTAGCGACAAAACTCAGTATATACCATTTAAATAAAATAAGACAAACACCTAGATTCTGAAAATTAGGGAAGTCGGATTGGGAGTAGGATAAACCTGAAAAACGAAATTTAAAAGTTCTGTAGCATTCAATTTTCTCTCACTTTTTCAAATAAAAAAGAATAAAATGACAAATTAAGTCATAATTTATAATGAAACATATTTTATTTCTGATAAAAGCATTGTCGCTAAGATAGAAACTGTGAAATATTAAGCAACTATCAACAGAGGCGGCAAACATTTGGTAAGACTGTTACCCGATATCCCAACAATAACACGCATACAACTTTCCCGCCGCTGTACGTTTGTCTGCTGTTAGTCCTAGACTGCTGTTGGCTGTAGCGGTTAAACCACGTCATGTGGAGTTTTGTCTGTTGTTAATGTTATTGACTGAAGATATTTGGTGCAGTAAGAAAGAGAATCACTATATTATTAAAGGCCCTGGATTTAAAAAAAAAAAATTGGCGGCTAATAAACTGGCTTGGCCCGTCTTCTACAAGAGAAGTGAAATTGCCAGAGTGTGTGTTTTGCACTGTGTGCTCCTGGTAGTAGACACACAAGTCACTGCTTACAACTAATTTCTGCAAACTCAATATGTAACTTCTCGACTATGGAGTTCTGTAATAATGCTCATAAATTCAACTTGCTGAGGAATTCGCTTAGTTTATGCAGCTCTTGCTTGACGGACGTTTATTTCCTGAGCAAGTCCTCGTAATACGATAACATTTCAAGTTGATAACAGCTACAACTCCAGTACTAATGAATGGCAGTATACCGTCATGGAATCATTCAATTATAAAACAAACTGTGAGTTTAGGCCGACGTTTTTTTTTTTTTTTTTTTTTTTTTTTTACTTCCTCGGTTCATATTTCATAGATTATCAAAGCTACTGCATTATTACTATTAAAATTAGAAAGAACCAAATAAATTGTTTATTGCTCACTTTACTGGTTTCTTAGTAAAAACTCATACAATAGCCTCAAACATATTTTTACCGTTTTTCAAACCAGATGTAGCAATGGAAAAGCGAACAGCTGGCGATGAAATACAGTAAGGTTCAGATAGCACTAGTGTAAATCACAAATAGTTTAAAACAAAGGATGCAGGAATTAATGTAGCGAATTAAATGGTCAGTCTAGCGTTTGTTCACAAATGAAAGAACTCATGCCACCTTGGTTACTGTCACTATGGACAGCGCGGAAATTGTAACGTAGTGTGCTTTGCTGCACTGAAAACAAAATGAATTCACCCCGTTTTACGCCACATAAATTTCGTTGCGCTGCAGAAAACGTGCATGACGACCTTAAATGTCTCATTACAGTGGCGCTGTAGGCAAATTTAGTTGCTTTAGGTACAAAATTGTTTTTCTTTCTACACACATTATGTGTGCGAATGAACGTTACATTACCCGCCGTATTTCTTGGACCTGGTAGACCCAAAGTTCAAATCCGACTGGGTTGGTCGACTTTTTAGGACGTAAAAATCATAAATATAAAAATCCAAGGATCCCGTGGCGTAGATTTAAAGCATGTAAAACTTAAAAGAAGAGGCCTCTGAGCAAAACTTATCGGCCGTTTCACGCCCTGAATTAAATGGAACGCTAATGACCACAGATATTTAATAGCGTTCTTAAATAAACCTCACAAAATATTTTTAAAAAAAACACCACATGACGTATGTTATTTGAATGAGGGGTGAATTTGATGCATAGTTTTTAATGAAAAAATTAAAATATTATTTTTTTAATAAGTGCAGATTTTTTAAATTCTGATTTACCGTTTTTCCTATGTTTTATTTATTGTTGCTTTGGCTGATCTTCTCACGACGTTTGCAGATTTTGGGCTGAATGCTGTAGGTGTAAGTCTGTATGGATGAATGAAATGAAATGATTTAATAATGGCGCAAAGAGCTTGGAGTCTTTGGCATCTTAAAGCTATCTGGCATTCACCTTTTAGGGTAACGAAAAACTCCGGAAATAAAAAACTACCCAGATAGCTGGGCCTGGCTGAGATTCGATCTCTGGACCTCCGGATTTGTAGCCAACAACCGCTACCACCATGGAAGCGATCTCTATGTTTACCTAGCATAATTTTAGTATGGTTACCACTACATCACCAGGACCGACTCTCTTAGAGTGTCCATAATAGTGTCCTATTATGGTACAATGACGACTCGGGGATATGTAACTAAACTGGCGCCTGAATATACGGTGAAGCCCCAAGATTAACATTAGTTACAGTCTTGGAAAATACTGCACTGTCTTTCAGGTAGAGATCTTTGCATCCTTGAGCTGCGCTCAAAAGGGTATTGAAAAGGGCTACCAAGTTAAGCACATTATGATCCTTTCTGAGAGTCAAACTGCTCTTCGAGTACTTGATTCTTACCAGTTTAATTCAAAACTGGTTTGGGACTATCTTCAAATTTCATGGTTCTGTCATGCGACAACTCCGTGGAGTTGAGATGAGTATCAGGTCATCGAGGTTGATAGAGAATGAAGCAGCAGATAAACTGGCCAAGAAGGGAGCATACAGCTCTTATATTGAACTGAACAAGCCTGCGGTGTTAGCAAATCCATAGCAAGAACCCCAATAATGTTATGGGCTAGGGATCCACACAAGAAACCATGATCCAATTATCCCGGACAAACGCTTGGCAAAATCTTTGTCAATGGATTTAATCTCACGCTTACTAAAACACTGCTGAAGTTCGATAGAAGGAAGTTGGTGGAATTAATTACTGGATATGGACACCACCACAGTACGATCAGTTTTGTTTTCCCCCGGAGTGTTTAGCCGCTCGTTAGCCGTTTAGTGGATCAATCAGGTCCCGGTGATAGCGGGAGGGTAAAACAATAAAACAAACAATGAATACAACAATACACAAACCAATTTAAGAGACTCATTATTTAACAAATTATCAAATGAGGTATTGAAACTGCCTGCCTTCATTCTCCACACATTTTAGGTATATTTTTAGGAAATTATTCATCACTTGATGTAGTTAATTTTGAGAAATCCGAATAATTTCCTGAGGAATGCTATCTTTCGAAGTCTTGTATAGTGTGCGCATTCGCCTTGTACACGACGTTTTTTTAATTTACCCCAGAGAAAATAATCGCAGGTTGTTAAATTGGGGGACCACAAATCCCTTCAAATATGTGCAAATATATTATGAATTACTCTTACTGAATTATTCGCAGTATGAGCAGTGGCAGAGTCCTGTTGAAAAAATACATTATTACCTCCATGTCGGCTAATTTTATGAAAAAAGAAGTTACTATGGTATTCACTTAAGTAATAGAATCAACTGAATGCTTTTGTGTGCGTGCGTGCGTGCGCGCGCGCGTGCATGTGTGTGTGGTTCTTTCACCACCGAGTTAATACAAATGAATCGCACGTAAGGACACGCTGTGTCGTTGTAAACACATGAGGCACAATACACTTTATGTATACTGTCGAATTAAGAAATAAACAAAACACACCGGGTACAGCTGCGTTACGACTGCGATCAACAAGATCAACAAGTAAGCAAGCACGCTTACTACCCCCTATATGGCACGATAAACGATTGAGGGCTCGCTCATAGGAAACAACCCGCGCCGCGGGAAAAGCATCACTGATCGCACGGTACATACTTCATATACGAGGGTGGTTTGATAAATAACTTGATTTGATATTAGAGTTAAGTCTTGGAAGAACTTTATTTTCAACATATCCCCTCGAAGTCAAGCACTTACTCCAACGTTTCTCAAGATTGGTGATTCTCTCTTGGCCCTCAAACACTATTTACCTTCTGTATGACCTATTCATTTGATTTAAATTGTATCTTAGTTTGAGTTACGGGAACAGATAGATATCTAAGATAGCGAGATCGGGTGAATAGGGAAGCTGAAGCATTTCTAATCGTATTTCGATGAATTTGCTCTGAGCAATGGGACTGAATGTACAGGTATGTTGTTATGGTGAAACAATACATTTTTTTGTGCCATTCCCAGACGTTTTCCCGCTGTCTTCAGTCTCTCCAAAAATGGTGCTTAGTATTCGATAATTCTCATAATTCGTACTTCTCACCTTCTCCAAGCCGTTAATCAAAAGAATTTCTTTTGCGTTCAAAAGAAAGAAAGAAAATCTTTCCAGTAGATGGAACGAATTTCGCCTTTTTCGGAGCCACTGTTTGGAATGCTGTTTTATTTCCAGTGTATAACAATAAACTCGTTTCGTCCATAGTTACAGAACGTATTAAAAATCGGTTGGAATGATTTTTAAAATTTTCAAAAAGTCGACCGATGTTCGTATGCGATTTACTTTTGCTCCGGAGTGTGTAGAAGCGAATCCTTTTAATGAGCAACGTTTTTTCACGTGTCGTCAATTATGCAATATAAAATGAGCTTGCTCAATTGAGGTGTTCGTGATCTCTGCTCTGTCTCAGATAATTTGGAGCTCCAGGACATGGTGCGTCTTCGATATTTGTTATACAATGCATAAACTACATGTCTTGACTTATTTACCGCGTCTCTGCAGTTGCATTGTTCCCCAGGTAAATTCATAGGCATTCAAACTCATCTTCGGAGTGTTTGACTGCGCTGCTCGCAATACTGATTAACACAGGGAAATCTTTAATCCACTAGCTTAACCGTAAAACTCTTGCAACAATTCGTCTTCGTCTTAATTTTATTTGTTGCGCATTTACTGTCACCAACACTTGAAAGTAAAGCATTGTGATATATCCGATAGGTTTTTGTGATACAAATAAGGAAGAGAAGATGACAAACAGAAACACATGAAAACAAACATTTATATATGCATTTTTTCTTCAAGTCATTACAGGGTTTTTGTTATACCATAGTGAACGCTGCGTCCTCTGTCTCCGTCATGTGACATCACTGGTAGAGTACAGGCAAAATAAACATAATACTGAAATAAAGGAACAAGAGCAGTCAAAAACAGGTGAGTGTATTTTAGATGGACTATAAATAAAGAGTCACAAGTAGTAACCCCCAAAACTGAGGTGATTCCGGTATCTCTGATTACAACAGCGTACAGGTATCAGAATATGTTACTAATTATCTGATGTCATAGATAACATGAAAATATTTTTTTCTTAAAAAGTAGTGTCTGGAAAAGCTTCGTTTCAATATAAAAGACAGAATTCATTACTCGCCTTATGACTGCATTTATGTTTCAGCTATTCTCGTTACCATAAACAATTGAAGTTATATGTTTCAATTATTCTTGTTACCATGAAAATAATAAACAGTTAGTTTGTTGTGTGTAACAAAATATTTTCATTTTGAAAAAAATAAAAAATAAAAAAAAAAAGGAGCAAATTCAGGAGCGAATCGAACTGTGAGTATATTGTACTTTAAAGATGAGATTTTGTAGATGATTGAAAATTATTCTTGAATTAGCACTCGAGGTGTTGCTCATTCGATGAATACCAGTCATATGTTTGTATGGAGAGTCTAAAATGAGTATGAAAAGCACCCATTTCATATTCAAAAAGTACAAACATTAATCCCAGATAATTATTCTAATAGAAATTTTGCTGAATGGTACTTATTTTGCTAGACGCATATTATGCATTGATATTTTTCAAGAGCTAGCTTTTTAATACACACTAACAGTCACATTTGGAGAGACACTAATCCTAAAGCTGTGGAGAATCTCCGCAAACAATGGAAGTTTTTCTGTAAATATTTAGATTGGATTTGTTGATAATTTTTTAGTGGAGTCATATGTTATGCCTGTATGAATGAACGTGTTTATGGCATTTTTCTTGCAAAAATGCTTACGGAGCTAATGAAGATGTTCCGATTAATATTCGGAGAAACACTATCTTTCAACAAGACGGCGGCCCCACACATTTCGGCTTAAATTGTTAAAATGGACATTTTTCGAATCGTTGATTGGGAGAGTTGCTTGACCGGCACATTCCCCAGATATGACTCCAATTGATTTTTTTGATTTGGTTCATTTACGGACGTTCTTTGACATCTCAGGTCATCAATTCAGGGCGTGAAACGGCCGATAAATTTTGTTCAGAGGTCTATTCTTTCAGGCTTGAGGTTCTTTTTCGTGCCATAAATCTACGACACGGAACCGAGCTTTGCTTCCCTCCCTAAGGAAACCATGCTTAGGACTTTTATGCTCGAAAAAAGCCATCGACCCTGGCCGGGATTGAGCCTGGATATGACTCCAGTTCATTTTTGTGTTTGGAGTCATATTAAATCAATTTTTTATGAAACCTCCATCGACACAGCAGAAGAATTTGTTGATAGAATTATTCTTGATTTTGACGATCTTGTAACCGACCACAGATATTTCGAAGTATTCGCTGTTCAATCAACAGCGTTATACTTTGTGTGTCAACAACTTCGGTCGGAATATTGAACAGTTCCTATAGTTTGTCAATTCTTAATATCTTATATTGCATTAAAAAGTGATTGTGTGACCATAGAAAGTATATAAAGTAAATTTCCAAGTTGAGATTCATTCACTTTTTCCTTCGCACCACTGTAACTTCAAAGCAAAACATTATTTGACATTTCTTTATAAAGAAATAAAAACTATATTCATATCCTCTATCACATCAGAATTTTAGGAATCCCGTATAAGGTGTGATCTATTCAATACTGTCTAAAGATGTAAATTAATATTAAATACATTTATCTTCATAGCTTTTCATCACAATTTCGTATTTCTGAAGAAAAGCCTATGAAATATGCCGATAACAGTACGGTACCTCTGTTGTGACAGCACTGTCATTATGTCAGAAGCTACCAATCTCTCTGATGAAAGTTGAAAACTTTTATATTGAAGCAGAAAGAAAGCTTCTTGCTCTGGGGAAAAGAAAGGCGAAGTTTCGTAATAAGACTTTACAAAGCGTGATTACATAAAATAGATGTATTAATTAATCATGGCAGGCTTCTTTTCATACTTAATGCGTGGAAGTACCTGTGTGAACAATCCCCAACTTGCTCTTAGCTTCTTGAAAATGATATAGAAATTTATGGTTTACAGCATTTATTCGCTACGATAATTATGCATTCTACTGCTGTTGTTTCTCCTTATAAATCATCACCTGTCATCTATGCGTGGGCACTAAATGCGGTTTCGTCATTTAACAACCCTCTCTTCCATTCCTCGTTTATTCTCATTACCTTTTTGGTTGTTTTAATAATATAAGTGCTCTAACATATCTTCATTAATACACTGTTTAATTTTCTCTTTCATGGTTCATACCGTTAGCAAACTATTTCCTCAGCGGATATTCGTTACTTTAATAAAATAAATTCCTTCAGAAAATAAGAAAAATAATACCGTGTGTGTGGAGTATAGTGTACTGTGGCTTACAAATGCAGGAGAAAAAAAATGTGATTAGTACGAAAAGTTCTCTGAATGAAGCACAAAATAGCTTTCTGACATGATTCTTATTTTTCATCATAGTCTCTCTCGACATTAATGCACTTCATCTCGCGATGCTTCAAACCTTCAACGCATTACAAAAGTCAGGTTCCTTTCCAGGTCTGCAAAATGCACCTAAACTGATGATTTAAGCTCTTCATTGTTCGAAAATTTCATCCCACAGAAATTTTCTCAGTTTAGGGAACAGATGGAGCAGCAAGTCAGAGAAATAAAGCGGAAGTAGAAGTAAATCGTACCCCAATTTATTGATTTTCGTCATTGCAAAGATACAACGTGAGGGTGAGCACTATCTTGATGCACGATGTCTTTCTTCTTTGATAAGCCCGGGCTTTTTAGTGCATTTTTCTGTTCAATGGGTGCAAAAGGTTAACACAATACGCTCCAGTGATGGATGTTTCAGTGTGAAGATAATCAATTAGCAGTACAACCTTAGCATCCCATGATCTTCCCGGTTGATTTCACACACTTGACTTTTTTGGCTTGTAGGGTGGTGATACTTCTTTAGATTAGACTGCTGTTTTATTTCAGGTGTGCAATAGTGCACTCGTGTTTTCATCACTGGTCACAAATCTACGTAAAGTGGGGGGGGGGGGAATCTCTATGAAAACAGACCAAACTTTGCTGAGAGATTTGCACTCTGATTCGTTTTTGATCCTGAGTGACCTGTCGTGGCACCCATCTTGCCGATAATTTTTTCAAGCACAATTCTTCCTTCAAAATGTGAAATATGAGCTACCCTGAAATTTCTGACACCTTTAAATGGCGATTCTGCAGCATCATGTCGTGTATCTTTTAGATCATTTCTGATGTCGTGACGGATTTTGGCCATCCGTTGTTTGGGTTATCTTCCAAACTTTCATGACCGCGTTCAAACACCGTGGTCCACTTGGAAACGGTTGAAAATGACGGTGCAGAGTTTCCTACAGAATCATATCTGTATGAATTTCTGTTGCATTTAATAACCTCATGATGTTCGATATTTGCCATGTATTCTGTATGTGCATGTCTGTACTGCAAGAAACAGACTCTTGGCCAATCCAGGTGTTATTGCACAAATGTTTCCATGAAAGATGGCGAAACTGCTGCTGTTATCTATGGGTAACTCCAAGAAATCTTCAAATGACCCTTGTATGAATAAATGTACTTAATATTCATTACAATATTTATGTATTCTTTACAAATCCTTCTGCTATCACTTTATCTCGAATTGGTTGTTGATTTACTCACTGATCCAATATCCACAACACCGTGCTTATTCGGATATTTATTGGAGTCGTCTACATAATCAAAACTATCATCAATAATTTTATTTCCATATTTCATTTCTTTGACTTGTTTATTGACCCCTCAGCCATTTCTTCCTCACGTTTCCTAAATAAATCCCCTTACTTTTCCCTTTGAATTTAAATTCAATATTTTATTCCCAACTACCTCTGTTGATAGATTACATAATTTCAGCAAAAGATATTTCTCTCTCAATAAACTAGAAAAACAGCTAACATGTGGGGAAAAGAGTATTAAAAAGTGCATCAAAATGTATTTAGCTCTCGAAGCAAACTGCTAAACGTGTATCGCACGCCACTGATCTGTAACGGCGGTGTTTACTATCATTAGTATAATGGGTTGCGGATCATCCTGGAAATAAGAATGTGTTCCCCAGCATGTCAAATCAGTGAATGCAATCTGATTGATTTTCCAACATGTATCCACAACAGACGAGCGATTCTTTTGTGAAGTTCATTTCCTGTAAACCATACAATGATTGGCATTTCGTATTTATACTGCAGTCAATTCAAAGGAATTAATTCATTTCTGAATTCTTTCTAAGCATCGATGTGCAGCTTGTGTGAAGTAAACATTTACTTTACTTATTTCAATCATTTTCATTAGAATGACAAACGGCCTATATTTTTTTCAGTTGTACACAACTGTGAAAGTTATCAATTGGCGGTGCAGAATTGCTCCTCTATATTAAGTGATCTGTCAGTTCTGTTACTTACTTTTGCTTTCGCCGCTCGCTAACAGACTGCATGTGTGGGTTTTAAAAGATCATATCTATGTGCATACTGAACAATTAAGGACAGGGGTTCAACCATACGGGATCTACGACAGCTTTAAACTTTGTATTATGTCCGAGTGATGTCTGTGTTCTTCTTACATTTCTTATCAGGAGCTAAATCTTTCATTTGAAAGTTTTAGCCTTCTCAACAAGTTTCCGCCTTCATTCATTTTTATCATAAACACATTTTCTCCAATCCTTTATGTTATTTTCTTCTAAGTCTTGCATTAAGCAATCTTCCTATTTTCCTCGTCCTCTTGTTCTCATTGGTTGTCTCTGTTGCATATATTTGGATATGATTATTTATCTTTTGGCTTGGTTTTATTAAGATTTTGAATTTGTGTATTGATGATTTTAGCTAGAAATTCTGAGTGACTTTTTGGTCAAGCTCCTTGAACCATTCGGGTCCACAGAGAGTCAACATTTGCATGTCCTCCTCCTCCCTTCGGGTTCTACAGTCATTTAAAAGAGCACCGCGTGTCCTTTTAATCAGGACTTAAGACTACCGCACCCTTTCGGTTCAGAAGTGTGGAATGAGACATACAACTGTACTGTCTGATGGAGACACAAGACTCACCAGCACCTAAAGCAAGTGGCGGGATTTGGTGCTGATGTGGAAATAGTGAAGGAAGAATGTGTCAGTCATGTAGCAAAGAGGATCACTACAGCTTTCCTCAAGCTAAAGTAACACACTACTGACAGCACATTGGGTGATCATGGCCGTGGTAAGCTGAAGTTAGAAACTGTAAAAAGACTAACCAGCTACTACAGAATGGCCATTCAGAAGCATCTGCCATGAAAAATGTGATATGTGTTACACTTTACATTACAGGATCAGAAGTCAGAAGTCAGAACATCAGAAGTGTGACAGACTCTTGGCGTTTCTATAATAGGAGCATAGCTCTCGGTGAGGCTCCGCAAAGACATTGCAAGATGTCTGTTCAGTTTGATGATAGTATGTTAGGAGAACTCTCCCCATCTATCAGAGACTAGCTTGAACTGAACTACTGGCATGCTGTGATCGTGGAGGGACACAACATTCAAATGAAAATGTCCACTCACACTTTGAAAAAAAAAAACTGTACCAAAGAAAGTCGTATTTCTAAGAAATTTGGGCATTAAAATGTGTTTCTGCTTTTAATATTGGCTGTTCAGCTTCTCAGGAGCTGAGATCTGTGGTAAGAGGTGAGGAATGTTCGGCAGCGGCTTCAAAGATCAGTAAGACCCGGAATTCGACTCGGCTCTACGAGAGCAGGTCAGCTCTGCAGGTGGCAAAAGTAGCACAACAGCACAGAAGGACACAAAGGGAAGTACAGACACACATAATTATAATAAGGAGGCTTCTGATATGTAAAGCGTACAATTCATTGTTTTATAAAATACTTTTTATAAAACAGCGTTTTTCTTAAAACTTCACTTGCAAACATATACCCTAAGCGTCTCAGTTTTTGTTTAAGTTCAGTTAAATTTCCCCAGAATGTGCAGAAGTATCCATTGTAATATTTTGTGAAACAAAATACACGCTCACATCAATAATAATTAAAATAAACATTTTCTATGAAAAAATGGTTAATTTTAAATATTAAAAAAAGTATCGCAGTTAACTTATTTAGATGTATTTAAAACATCACATCACACAATATTTGTATGTGGTTTTAAGTTCCCGTTGCAAAAATGATAGTTAATTTTCTCAACTCACGAGACGCGTGGGACATTTTGATTACGCAGCATATTTACTTAATTAAATTTATGGAATAATTTTAGCTCACAAAGTATATATCCAATTTGAATTAAATTTCGTATACGTTTAATTTTGTATAAATATTAATTTAATAGCAATGTAATCAAGTAAAAATTTAACAAAAATCCATATAAAAATGAAGAAATTTTAAAATTCACTCCTAGTATCCCTGTTCTTGTTAGGATTTTTTTTTGATTTGTATTTTTAAGGACGCTCTTTAACATCTCAGGTCATCAGCGTCCCATTCTATTTAGGGCGTGAAACGCTCGACAAATTTTGCTCAGAGGCCTCTTCTTTCAGGCTTGAGGTTCTTTATCGTGCCGTAAATGTACGACACGGGACCCACTGCTTTACTTTCCTTCCGAAGGAAGCCATACTTAGGATTTTTACGCCCGTTCCTTGGGTTTAGAAGGCAAGTGTGGTTATTCTTGTTAGGTGTAATATGTTTCTTTGAAAGTTTTTGCTTTCTCGAACATTTACCGTCCTTCATTTCTATTGTGTACACATCTTCTCCAATATTTTGTATTATTTCATTTTAAGTCTTTCATTATGCTACCTTCCCATCTATTCTTAGGTCTTCCTCGTACTGTTGTTCTCTAGAAGCTTGCAATTTATATTTAGCAGTAGCAGCTGTAAAGTTCTGCACTCCGCGTTTATGCTACCGCAAGACGCCGCTGCTATCAGCCGTTACATTATTGCCGACTTCTATATAATGAATGCAGGCTAAACTGCATTTATTATTTTATTTTTTCGATCTGCGACATCGTTTGTGCCAAAACTGTTTCTACACTAGAGGGAATCTATAAATATAAAACTAGCTAACTTATTTTATATTGTTTAAACAACTAAATTATGTAATTTACAAATAATAATTTAACACAACAACATATGAAAGTACCAAGTAAAATTCTAAAGGATTAAATAAGTTCTCTTTATCCAATACACCAGCTGCTACTGTACAGAATGTCAAGTTAAGAGCGCCAGACAACGTGATGCATTGGACAGAGCAGACCTCAAACAAATAGAAAACGGACCCACATCTTCCTATAGCGGATATTGCTTTCCCTGCTTCCTTCGCTTAGAATAGAAACGTTTCGCAGCGTTAACTCCTTGCGTTGCATCACCACATTTAATACAGCTGTCTCATGTTTATAGTTGCTACCATAACATTTGAAAGATAAGAGCTAATATAGCCCTGCATTGTAGAGAACAGGTACATCTCAAGTTCACTAACATGCTATAGGGATATGGGACTTCAACCACGGCTTAAGCTACTGCTGGGAGCTGGAGAGATGGCTAGCCAGAAGAATGTATTGATTACAACAAACTGTTCACTATTAACATTCTGCTTTTGCTAATGCAAAGAGATGGACCCATTCTTTAAATGTTTCAATAAATGATAAATATACATCAATAATGCGTAATGTTTTGCTTGGCAGATAAAGTCTCTAGCCTTCTCTCCACCTAACCGGAAACTGCAGATGGGTAACGATGTTTGCAAGTAGAGAGTTGACTTCATCTCCCAAGCAAAATATTACATATAAATTCTTGCATATTATGTATACTTATCCATTTGTTTCTGAGAGTCAGTCATTGTGTTAACAAATGCATTACTTTAATAGTGAACAAGTGAACGGTTTGTATTGCACGGTTTAGTTAAGAGATAGTGCATAGTTTCACATAGAAGTTAATCTACTAATTATATACAGAATGTTTCGGAAATACTTTTACAAACTTTGGTGGCAGGTTCCTCACACCAAAAGAAGAAAAAGGTTCATATAAGCACATGTCATGAAATCCTTAGTTTTTTAGTTATTAATGAAAGTTTACTTCAGCGCTTTTCAAGATGTAATCTTAACAACTTAAGTTCGTAACCGAAAATAAAATTCGTTTTGTTAAGTAATCGAATGATGTTGTCGACACAAGTCAGCTGATGCACTTGGCACTTGCATACTTATATCACAATATTATTCGCAAAAATACAGCAATAACACTTTTGAAAGTTAGCCATTTATGTGATTTGGTAATGACCCTGTTCAATATGTGATAGAAATAGTCTTTTTAATTCTGGTGTATACTTTCATTAATAACTCAAAAACTAAAAATTTCTGGACATATGTTTATATGAATTTTTGTTTTCTTGTTTTGGTAAACTTTCATTTATAATTTATAAAACTAATAATTTCTCGACATGTGTTAATATAGGTATTTTTATTGTTTTGGTAAACTTTCATTAATAACTCAAAAACTAAGGATTTCCGGACCTATGTATGTTTTGCGCTAAGGAACCCGCTACTAAAGTTTGTAAAAATATTTCCAAAACATTCTGTATATACAGAGGGTACCAAAAATGTGTAGACACTTCAAGCAAAGAAAAAACTGTGTTAACATAACAAAACTGAATCCACTCAAACAGAAAATGGTGAGCACTAATCATGTTAGACTTTTACTGCTAACAGTTGTTCGAAATGTCCACCATCGCTGTCGATACACTTCTGAGTACGTTGAACTACTGATTGAGCAACACTTGCGAAAAGTCCTCAGCGATTGCACCACATGCCGTTCAATTTCTTCCCGAAGTGCTACCAGTGTAGCTGATTTTCTACGGTATACAACATCCTTAAGAGTTCCGCATAGGTAGAAGTCCAACGGAGTTAGATCCAGTTAGATGGCGGTTCTGTTCTATACGCACGTCTCCATCGCCTTTGAACTTCAACAACATTCTCGGTTTTCCAATATCACTTCAAAATAGCTTTCCGCTGTTCAAACGAAAATCTTGGCTCCATTTTGTTGTAGCAACGCTAGCATAACATAATGTGAGTCGCATCTGGTTACATAATATCATAAGACAATCTTACGCTTCATCTGTTCATTGTTGATTTACCTGACACGTAGCAACGCTATCATAATGTAAGCGAGTCACATATGTTTACAGAACATCATACTACACATTACTGTTGTTTTTCGGTCCATCTTTGAAATGTATCAAATAGATATCTACTGTGAATGGTATACATTGGCACCCTCAGTATATACAAGTAATGAATGTGCAAGTAAACGAAAGAAGGGAAAAAATCATGCATAGTGAAGTACGAGAAATAGTGAAAAAAGTGATAGCTGCGTATGATGGGTCGAGGCAAGGGTAAGCTAGAACGCAATTTAAAACAGTCAAACTTACATGCATTCCTGTACAGCGGTGTCCCAGTGAGAACAATAACCAGAATAAGAAGAAAAGAGGTTGAACTTGGCAAGTCTTGTGTACCCCAGGAAAATATACCGGGCATACAAAAATGAATTTGGGTGATTTTGACAAGAATGTGATATATGCTGAAGAGATAAAGTTTATTTAGTGTGAAAGAAAGTCCCTACATGTCCAAAATTGTTATGGGCGATTCCAGAAAGAATTAAATTTCTCAGAGAAGAGTTTTCTTAAAGAAATGGGCTACAAATGGAAAAAGTGGCAAAATTAGAAGACTCAATCTTAGTGGAGTAGCCCTGCAAATATCTGAGAGCTATAAGCCGCTTTAGGGAACAGAGTCGATGAGACTTGGGTGGACAATACTTTAACAATGAGGAAACGCTGGCAAAGCGAAAGTCAGCCGAGCGTATTGACTAAGTCGAATTCCGATAACCGTCTCATTGTATGCAGGATCCGAAATTGAGTTGGTGATGAAGTGGTTATTAATTTTTCAAGCAGGCAAAAGTTCGGGATATTATTCATGGTCAAATGAATTCCAGAGACTTTGAATTAAATTGCTTAACAATCAGTTTCTTCCCAACCTCCACAGAGAAGAGTGTCATTGTTGTGGATAACGCTCCCTATCACAACGTTCAGTAAAACAAACCCCCTTCTAAAATATACTGTAATACAAGAAATTGCATCTTTAATGCGGAATAACACCATTCCTTGTTCAACAGACACGAGAAAATCTGAACTGTACAGATTGATAGAGAATCATAAACGACCAGAAAAAACGTTCCAAATAACCAAATTATAAATTACATGGCCAGGATGCATTAAGATTGCCTCCCATACTGAATCCCATTGAGTTTGCCTGGTCCAACGCAAAACTCTAAGAGAGAGAAATGTTAGTGGAGAAATGAATACGCAAGCTTTACTGAAACAATAATTTGTTCCTTCACTTGTTACCGGTAGGGTTACTGCAACCATGTGGAAAGAGTAGTGAAGCACTTTTGGGAATAGGGTGGGTTACTGAGGGACGCCATCGACAGTTTCATTTCTTTCGGAGGAGGAAAACTGAAACGATTGCCTCAAGTGACTCCAGTGAGGAAAAGTAAATGAGGGAGGACTTCTCTCATGTTGCCCCTCCTCTACCTGACAGCTAACAAACCGAACAGATAGTTCAGAAAGTACCCAAATATTTTTAAAGTTAGGAAATTTAAGCATATTAAGTAGTCAATATTTTCTAAACTCATCACAGCACAAGAACAAGTGTTTTTAAATATATGACACGCGCGCTTCATATGAACAATGTTTACTTCTAACACCTTGCGTTATCAGCATTCCTCTGACTAGCCATCTCTCCAGCTCCCAGTAGTAGCTACGCCCCTGGGACGCTCAGGTGTCCAGAGTACATGCGACTTATTAGCACATTCCTCTGACTAGCCATCTCTCAGATCCATGTAGTAGCAACGCTGCTCGGACGCCCAGATTACCAGAGTAAATGCGCAACCGTCCATGAAAACCAACGACTGAACTGCTCAAGGAACTGCCTAAGAGCTTTAACATTTCTGTGGACTCGTACCCTGACAAAAGTCTTGATACGCATTGTGTTGACACAAAACAGACAAGCGCGTCGGCATCTGTAAGAAGCTCTTTGGTTGCACAAACGAGAAGGAAACATTTTAGTAGATTAATATAGTGATGGGATAGGGGTATATAGTAACATGTTGAGATGGAAGTACGACCATTACAGAGTGGGTTGGGAAATCCCACCAAGACTCTAAAAAGCTCATCAGGTGAAGTGAAATTTCCAAGTGTTCATGGCGGCTTTCTATTTTATTCAGGACGAATTTCTGCCAAAGTTGTCAAACGTCTCCGCGGGAACACAACAATGAACTCCTCAAAATATCAGTGCATCCGCGCATTATATGCAAAAGAATAAACTTTCTATTCCTCCTCATTCTCCAGATCCAGGACTTGCAGACATTTTTGCGAATTCCGAAGAAATGTTGCTATTGCTGTTGTATCCATGAAAAGATTTTCGAAAAATGTTAGCATATGTATGTATGTATGTATGTATGTATGTATATATATATATATATATACTCTGAAACAATTGTTTGTTTCTTATTTATAAGAATAATTGACTATTCAATACTTTTTGAATGCAAATCAAATGTTGTTTACTATTAATTATTTATTCAAATATCTTATATAGAGTATAACATTGAAGCTATATATATATATATATATATATATATATATATATATTCTGAAAATCAGCGTAATCAATTAGGAATAGGGATTTATCTGAAATCTAACATTTAAAAAATCACTCTATCGACAGAAATTTTTATTTTTTCTCAACAAAACTTTTAGTTGGTTCTAGTGGTGTAGTGGTAACCATACTTGTCTTCTAAACCCAAGATCGCGGGTTCAAACCCAGTCAGGATCGGTGGATTTTTTCGGGCGTAAAAATCTTAAGTATGGCTTCCTTCGGAAGGGAAGTAAAGCCGTGGGTCCCGTGTCGTACATTTACGGCACGAAACAGAACCTCAAACCTGAAAGAACAGACCTCTGAGCAAAATTTTTCGGCCGTTTCACACCCTGAATAGAATGGGACGCCGATGACCTGAGATATTAAAGAGCGTCCGTAAATAAACCAAATCAATAACTCAACAAAATCCGTATATGCCATTAATATAAAATAAAAAAAAAAACGTGAAAATCAACGAAATCAGACAGTTAGGAGTGGGGGTTTATCTGAAACCTAACATTTAAAATTACTCTAACTACAGAATTTTTTTTTTCTCAGCAAAACTCTGTATATTCCATTGAATTAAGTAAAAATAGTTACTGAAAATAAGCAAAATCAAGTTATTAGGAGAGAGAGTTTACCTGAAGCCCAAAATTTGAAAATAGTTGTAGCTGCTGGTTTGTTTTTTCGCTACAAACTCGGCATATACCATTTATGTAAAATAAGAAAAATAATTTCTGAAAACTAGAGAAATCGGACCATTAGGAGTAGGGGTATACCTGAAAACCGAAATAAAAAGCGCTCTAGCATTTAATTTTCTCTCAATTGTTTCAAAAATGAAAAAAAAGATAATTAATTCATAATTTATAACGATCCATTGTTTTATTTTCACAAAAGCATGTCGTGAAGATAACAAGTGTGAAATACTAATCTATTACTGCTACGCTCATCGTAAACCCAGCCTTTATAAAAAGAGGTGGCAAACTTTTGACAGTTACTCGATATCCCAACAATAACACTGATAAACTATTCCGCAGTTGTACGTTTTGTCTGCTGTTAATGCTAGACTGCTGTTGGATGAGGCTATTACACTTCTTCATAGTTTGTCTGTTGTTAAATGCTAGACGGTTGTTGGCTGAAACTAAATATTATTGCAAGGCAGAAAAAGCACTATCGCTATCTTATCACAGGTTCTGAAAACATACGTGGCAACCAATTACCTGGCTTGGCCCGTCTTCTACAAGAGAAGGTAAACGGCCATGTGTTAAGTGTTTTGAATTGTGAGCTTCTTTTAGTAGACACACCAGTCACTGCTTCCCCCCGATTTCTGTGAACTCAATATGTAACTTTTCTGCTCTAGCGCTTTGTAATAATATGCACAAATTCAACTTGTTCAGGAATTCGCCTAGTTTATGCAACTCCTGCGTGACGGACATTTTTTTATTTACAAAATTTAAATTCACGACGAAGGGAAGAAGATTACATTCAATCGAAGAGATAGTACGAAAGTTGTTGGCAGAGCTGCGCGTAACCGCGAAATGCGAGCAGCATTTGATAAAAGTGTACCTGTCAACAGGGCGGGTTCGAAGAAGACAAAGGTCAGTAAGTTTAGATAAGCTCAAAATTTAAAAAAATTAAAACATTCATGTATGTTTTGAGCAGATTGGTCCTTATCAAGGACCCTGTATAAGATATCAAATTTTACCAGATATTCTAAAATAGTATAATCTGCATTATGTAACAAAAATAGTTTTGACAGTCGTGGTTCTAGAGTTACATGCCTCTAAATTATGTATTTATTTATTATTTTGATAAAAGGACATAGGAAGGTGGAAGATGTTCATGATAAAGTTTACAGATCTTTGCATGCAAATAAGATTTACACAAACTTTATTATGCACTTTTATCACCAGTTGATATCTTTCCTTATTCGTGACTTGAAATTCTATTTCGTAAACTAAAAAAGTAATTACAAAGCGCCACGACTTGGCACGGAGTCATAAATTACTTATTCAAAGTTTAATTAATTTTGCCCACACCTAGCGCGATAAAGGTTTAGTTTCTCTAGCCTAGTTTGTAGATGGAATTTTATTGGCAGACGCGAGCTATCTATTAATCGTACTATTCACCCAATACGATGTTGCTCCATCTCCAAATGTTTCAGTTTATCATTACGAAGAGTTTATGATGACAAGCTATACTTATAGAAAGAATAATCCTATGTTATAGAGAATGAAAATAAGGAAATAACGTTATTGTTCGGATAATAACATTATTTTCTAATATCATTTTCCTGTCCAAAGAACGGCATTGGTTCTAAAACTAGCCCCCTTTAAAGATCACACAAAACAATAATCAATTTAAATTCTTGGATGAGAGCAATGATGCTGCATTTCACTTATAACCTGTAATAGGAGAACATTTTATTCTGATTATGAATTGTCCAAACGTTTTCATTGCAGAGTGTTCACATAGGCATTGATATTTTCATGCCCTTTGATAGTTCAGAAAAATATGGATAGAGGCAGGCAAGCCCCAGCCTACACAGTTTGCAACCGAAATATGCGTACTGTTGCCAAGGAAACTATTATGATACAAGGGTTGTTCAATAAAGAATTATCAATTTTAAATGCATAATCTCTGGCGCGCTAAAAGTTAACTTTTAATTTTTTGTTAGCTTAATGCAAAATGTACATGTGGCATTAGTTTTATTGTTGTCATTTCTGATTCTCGCTTGTGAGAGGTGTGCAAGTTGACATGTTCTGCTCCGCGTGCAGCAAAGATATGTTCACTGAGATACAATATTTCTTCAAAGAATGTTATTTCATTTTTCCCACTTTATGCCTAGTAGTCCGCTTGTTATGCTACTCACTTCATTGCTTGATGTAGCACCAAGCACGTAGTGTCAGTTCTGTGTGTTTACGGACCTCGTTCCAGATACTTATATGAGAACTTCAAATGCGGAGTTGGCAGACGCTCAGATGAGTTGGTCGAATGTGTAGAGTCTTCGTGCTCGTATTCTGCAAGGTTGCCAGACAATATGGCATACTCCAGGGACACATCAGCGCATCAGGGACCCATGAGATGGTGGCTTGATGCTAATGTAGGACATTTTGAACATTTCACATGATTTTCTGTTTCCCACATTTCTGTTTTTGAATATTCTGATATGGTACAAGTGTAGAAAAAGGGATCTAACAAGAAAATAACAATTCCGGACCCATGTTCATATTACATTTTTATCCTGTATATGTGCGGAATGTTTCCGCAAAGTTTTTAATTTTTTATTACATCCTGTGTATATGTATGAATATATAAAACTAAAATAACAAGAACTAGAGCAGCAGAAATGCATATAACATAGTCATAAATATAACACAAAGTTTATACATTTCGAACAGCTTGTGTCCTTAAAAGTCAAGACAAGTGAACATAGTAAATCGAATCTCGAAACAGAAAAACAAGCAACAAGGGTAAAAAGGAGGAGGAAATGAGGAAATATATATATATAAATTAACAGTAATCATAAAAGTAGAAAAGGATAAAACACTAAGATAAAGTCACACTTATTATCTTAGTGTTTTATCCTTTTCTACTTTTATAATTACTCTTAATTTGTTACATTGTTAATAGTGTTGCTTTAATGTTTTTCTTTTATCTCCCTCCCTCCCTCTCTCTCTCACGCACACACACACGCACACATTGAAAAAATAAAAAAACAATAAAGTAAAAAGGAGAAAATTAACACGTATGATTTAAGATAATTTCGCGCAGAAATCTGCAGAAGAAACCTAACGTAATAACTCTTTCTCAGTAGTACTACAGGATATTTCCTCTTAAAATGCCGAAATTAACTGACAGCTTGATGTATGAACTATTGTCTTCCGACCCTACAAGTTTAACTAAGATGAAATTTTGTTTATCGGTTCTTTTAGTACTGCAGAAATATTTAGTTCCCAAGACGTCACTCTGCTTACTTCAAATGCCCTTCGTTTTATCACTAAAATTCACCAAAATAGCTGTCCAGGCCGCCCAACAGAAGCCAGTTTTGGTTCCCCCACCGAACGCATTTTTGCCCTAATAGAATTTTGATTATAGCCATTTATTATGTCTAGGCCATTCTGCATCAAAGACCGCTGCATTTTTTAGTGTGCTTAAGAAAATGACCCTTTGGCACATTCTAATATACTTCTGGCCACTATCGATGTGACTTCACTTTATACTAACGTTCCCCATCATGAAGGATTGGCAGCTTTTTAGACATTTCGTAGACTCTCGAGCGCCTCCTCATACATTTCTATTTTATATGGTTACCACTCGGAATGCGTTTAGTTTTAATAAAAGATTATATATATATATATATATATAAAAATTAAAGACGCTGCAATGGGCAAAAGAATGGCACTGTCTTATATTAATCAATCTTTTGTAGCCCACTTAGAGGAGGAATTTCTTAAATCAGAACCTCTGGTGCCTTTATTGTGGTTGAGATATATTGATAATATATTCGTGATTTGAACTCATGGCTCAGAATCTCTCGATCAGTTCCTTACTAATCTTAAATCCAAAAAGTAGCCGCTATCTCTTCCAAAAATTCTAGATCCTAGAGATTATGCCTCTTTTTCAATGCTCTTTTCTTACGTCCGTGCACTTTAAGCCCACTAATTAACAACAGTGTCTTTATTTTGATAACTGTTATCACCAAAAGATATATTCCTTTTTCTCTTTCAACCCATGGCCACCATCTTTCTAACAACTTATCTCTTGACACCTACGTTGAAAACCTAGCTCATAAGTTCCAAGGTAAAAAAAATATCCTTCATATCTTTCAGTATCCTATCATTCCAGCGCATAAAATATTCCATGGAAACCTAAAACTGCCAATAAGAACTTCATTAATCTTTTTACTACTTATGTGCCTGGAATTGAGAGCATCAAACTTATTTTGAAAGAATGTCACGGCACTTTTTAATGCGTTTATCTTTGAGTGGTTTTTTCCTAAATTTGTATCAGTCTTACTTTTAGAATAGCCCCTAACCTTAAATATTATTTCGAGCAATCTTCTTCCAATTTACCCCGTCCTGTCGTAGGCTCATATCCTTGCCAACGCCCTAAATGCAAAACCTGCACGCTAATTATGCCCTGTTATTTGTTCCACAGCCCCAATTTATCCAGAGAACGTAAGATTACTTCATTTGCTACCTGCTCTTCTAAGAATGTCTCGTACAATTTTGTAAGCTTTGTTAAGCATTTTATATTCGTCTAACTTGCACTGTATTTTCGTTCCTATGAACACTTATAGGTGCTGTGTTAAAACAAAGTCTTCCTTGCCGGTTGCCCAACATGGCTTGTCGCACTGCAAGGACTTAACACTTATCGGTACGTTACCGACTCATAGCTCTGAAAGTTTTCTCAGAAATAAAGAAATAGCTGATATATTTTTGGATAAAGCACATACACCACGAGGTTTAAATCTTGCTAATATTGTTTTTTTTCCTCCTCTCCCTTTTCCCTTGTCGCTTGTTTAATCTATTTCCACACATTACGTTACCTTTAAGAATAAATATTTATTTTTACTTACTGCACTAGTTTTCTGCTTTTGAAGAACACAAGTTTTTTAAAATATGACGAGAAATGTGTGACTACTTAAGAGGAACATCACACAGCTCTTGTTGCAAAGGAAGCTGTGAAGAAATGTGGCTTCAAGGTGATCGGTCATCCTCCCTACAGCCCAGATCTAGCTCCCAGTGACTATTTCCTCTTCTCAAAACTCAAGAATGACCTTTGAGGAAAGAAATTTAAGTGTGACGAAGAAGTGATGGCAGTTGTTTATGCATATTTTGCAAACAAGACTTCTGACTATTTGGGGGGGGGGGGGGTTGAAATGTTAATTCAAAGATGTGAGAAGTGTACTGCAATAAACAGTAACTATATTGAAAAGCGAAATCTAGTTTTTGTCCTTATCATACCTAGAAAATGGTTAGGTCGGAAATTTGTGCACCTACACTCCTGTATTTCCAGAAGCTTTCACAGAGTGTTTCTGTACCAACTCTTATAGTTAAAACAAAACAAACGAACAAAAAGTCAGCACAAATGAAAGAGAACTAACATTATAAAAAGTGTACAACACAAGGGTAAGCGTTAAATATTAACGTAACAAACGTAAAATGTTCAGGATTATGGCAAGAGTAACTGTTTGCCGCACTATGGAGACTATACACGAGTTGTGTGCAACGTTTTATTTAATTCTATCATTATGTAATGTAATGAATGAGGGCTTGGCAATGTTTTGCAGCAACCGTTTCTAAGAAAATGTGCATTTTTATTGATTGGTGCCATTCCTCGGGAAATTATAAAGAAAGTCCAGGCAGCTGAAACTCAAATCAAAAGAAGAGTATGAAAGAACATGAAAAGTTTTCTGCCTAGCGGCTACAGTAACAAAAGACAAACGAGCTAAATAATTTCCATCGGTACAAGACGTCATCAAGTATGATAAGAAGTCGCTTCGCTCTTTTCTTGAACATTTTCTCGTGCAATATAGTGTAACATTATATATAATATATATGCAACCTTGGCACTTTAAAAACGTTGTTATAACTATCAAATTTGCTCTTTATGATAAAAGTGCCATTATCACAGAAACGATAATGCACAAATCGTTTAGCTAAGGCGTCTAATGCCCCAAAAAATGCCCCAAGTTGCAATATCTTGATGAGAAAATATATTTTCTGTTTCTAAAAAAAATAATATTTTCTGATCTGGCAAGCACATTTGATTTCTTCGCTTATATCCCAGGGAATACTATTTTAAAAAGTAAACAACTTTTCCGGTTTCCTTCAGTTTTAACATTTTTTGCTAGGAATACAGGAATCGGGGCGATGAAAGCACCTTAAAAATAATTAGAAAAACTTGGCTAAGCGAAGACGGGTTTGTCGCAAGAAATTTTAGCCCAAACTGAAAAATACTGAATTGTCACCATATCGAAAAAATCGTGTGATACTTAACTGAAAGAATATAACAGGTTCATTATTAATGGATGAGTAGTAAAAATACTAAGAATGTTTTAGAAATTTTAGCGTAGTATTATTAAATTCTAACTCATTTAATAGCTAATGTTAACTTTTTTATTAATTCTATAATTATATATTTTGCAATAACGACGGCATTTTTTAATTGCGTTAGCCCGTTTTTACTACTAAGGCATTACAGACGATGGTCACTGACGATACATGAGGTGAAATAATAAATTGGGAAGAAAGTCTTCCAGGCATTTGCCATTATGAGGACTGAGGAAAACGTGGAAAAAACATCAGTGTTGGAGGACGGTTCTAGCGGGAACCGAACCCCAGACCTCACTAGTTCACGTCTTAACGACCTCTTCCACCCTTGGCGATAATAAAGATGAAAGACTGGTTCCATTTCAGTAATACATAAATTTTTCTTAATATTGTCGTAACGTAACATATGTTCATTTTAGAAATGAAAACAATTTAATGGCGTAACTTAATATGGTAATTTTATCTACTGGTGTCATAAAGCAGCATTTTATTATTGATTTTGATCAAAATATTGTTTATAACAATGTTGCTAAGGAAAAGGAAACACTTGAAGGCCTGATACATAAATAATGCCTCATTTAATACTTGGTCAAAATAATTTCTTCACTAGATTGTCTAACAGTCTAACAGATTGTGTAGCTAAACTGTTATCTAATAACAGTTTAGCTACAGTATCTGATAGATTGAAACTTCAATTTGTTTTATTATAATTTTATTAAATAAGTGCAATTATTTAATAAGTAAAATTTGATCAATAAACCAGATAAACGATTACAAGAATAGAAACGTTAGCATTTTAATTAAGTTTACAGTATCTGCAGTACTTGCTTTTTGACAAAACATAGGCAACAGCTTTACCAACAATTTTCCAATAATGTGCAAATTTATTGCCCTATATGACTTGCCCGTTTCAATACTCATCTCACTTAGAATAAACATGTGCTGAGCACATTATTAGTGTTGCAACGGAATCACAAGTTTAGCACAATAATGCAATCAACGTTTAACAGTAATAATACATTCATTCAGCTGCACATAAAATTTGAAACAGAACGCATAATAAAAATAAAGGTTACATTTATATTTGTTCAAGTATTTTAAAACGTGTGTTTAGTAATATGAATAAATGTTTCTAAAAATCAACGTAAGTATTTAATGTCCAACAAAGTGCATATGCGTTTAAATATTTACGTTTATTTACAAGAATTTGGGGTTTACTTATGATTATTTCACTTATGACAAGAAACGTAACATTTCTAACTAGTGAATTTATGGGAAATAACACTCAGATGGTTAAATATATTAAATTGGGGGAGATGGGCCTAGATTTCCATTTAGCATGAAAACTAAACCAACGAATGTTAATAGATTAGGAAAACCATTTTGTCAAAGCGCGCCTCCGTTAAGATTAACAGTGTAATGCATTACCAAACATGATATGAGTATTAACTATGATCTTACTCACTTTATCAGCACTCTTAGACGCCTGTCTTAATGCCACTATACACGAACTGATATTGACAAAGAATTTTGGGCCGCGCACAAACCCAACCCTTGATGGTAGTTGCGGGACTGACGTAGCTACGCGTTGTCCAACAATATTCCCGAAACGGAACGAATGGAGTCATGCGCAAGAGACGCTCACACTAGCCAACCAGCTGCGTGAGAGCCATGACATCATTAGAGTTTGAGGAAAAACATGTTAGCAATTTGGATTTTATATCCTAGCAACAGCAATGTATATGCTTGTATGTTAATTAATAACTTCAAAAAAGTGCAAACGTAATATATCACTGGAGGTAAGCAAACTCACATAGAGCGATTTAAAAGAATGTACAGCGCGAACAATGAGTTCAAGTCTATGGGACGGATACATTTTAATGTTTGTTATAATTATATTATGTTATATATCTGTGTGTTCACACCCAGGTTTTAACTCCTCTTAAATTCACGAACATTACGTACTATAAATTTATGAGGATTGAGGAAAACTTGACGAAAAAACAACCTCAGTCAACGAGGACGGTCCTGGCGGGAATCGAATGCCAGACGTCCCGCTCACGAGTCCGCACCTTAACGATCTCGAGCACCCGTTGCGGTGTACAATCTACTAAATATTACATAAACCGCCAGATATAATAAATTATTATATTAATATAAGTAAATAAACAATGCTTCAAAGTCTAACCTTACGATTAGAAATATATTCGCACATAAATTTTAAGAAGTTTAAGTCAAAACAATTCCAGCTATAAAGGAAAAAAAGTGTAAAATGAAACTGTTCCTATCCATTACCATCTACGACTAGAATGAATGAACTCTGGTGTGAAAAATAATTTTAAATTATCTGTGCTCAATCCGTCAATCGAAAGTCACTTTTTCGCTTTATTTATTGCGTAGAATTAGAGTCAACTCTCCAATAATAAGCTTCCGTAGTAGGATATGAGTACCCCACGAAAAGCTTGTCGGGCCACGACGAGCCAGATATTGAAGGAATACTCATGGAAGGGGAAAGGAAAAGCAAGTTATGTTATAGCTGGTGACTATTTCAATGCTCGTATCACTACGAGGAAGTGGTTTGTGCCGTCTGAAATGTGGATTCATGGGAGAATTTTGCAGCCAAATTCCCTTGTGTTGCCGTTACTACAAAGAGCAGTGTGAAAAGTGATGAACATACAGTCAGAGCGCGGGGAAAAAATAGATATTGACATAATAGGTACAATAACCATTTTGTGTGCAGGCGTCGGTGGGAGTTTGACTTTTAGTGGGTCACCTGTATATGTCAATAAGATTTAATCTGAGTAACAGCTGATAGAGTTTGTTTACATTATATCGTCATAGCTTGTTTTTGTCACAGCGTACAAATTTTGAACAACAGAAATAACATGTAGTTCCTCCTTTTATCCAAAATACGAGGCGGCGCAGATGCATGAGAGAGGGAAAACGTAAGCAGTGCGTATGATAAGATAGAATTTTGTGTAACTTCTTTCTAAAAACTGGAAAGTATCAAATGATATTTTCTTGCGGTTTTACGGGAAACCATTATTACATCAAAAGAAGGAAGAGAGTACATTTTTTCGATTCTCTTCCCCTCAAAAATGATGTGTAGATCCTTAAAATGTCTATATATTTTCGTGTACTGAGAATCGTTAGAGCTTTCTTTTCTCTTTATGAAATTATAGTCATATACTATGCTCTGCTAGTTACGGCGTCATGGTAATTTTTAAATTTTTCATCATATTTGAAAGAGAGCATCTTTTCCTGTATCGCTATGTAATTACTTCATTTATAATAATGTAATTTTTTCACCAAGCCATGAGTTAGACTAAAATTAAAATCAGAGTCAAATAGAAAAAATTAAAGGCAAGGACTTGAATCACGAATGTTCGGCTTACCGTGCCGATTCTGTTTCATCTGCGCCAACCATGTGCTTTCTTGGCCTTAACGGGACATGTAGGCAAAATGACCAAAAACTCACATTTTCCACAAATGTGAGGACATATTTTTGATAATCTCCCCAACTAATTATATGTCAGATTATAATTCTAAGGGGATTTTAAAATTTAAAGAGCTTAAGGCTGTTTTTTGTTTTATTAGTGTTTAACCCCGTTTTTACTACTAAGGCACCACAGGAGGTAGCCTAAGGCTGTGTAACAGTGCCACGCCCCCTTTTACAAATTATTTTATCTTTGCTTCATTTCTTCTGTTTTTGGCGTGCAATTCTGGAGACTGGCATCATTAAGGCTGTACGGAAGTGTCGACATTGTTTTCTGCCGCTAAACCACTGTTTGCTTTGTTTCAGAAGAGAAGCACATGGTAGAGCTGAAAGTTATTTTCTCTCTCTGTAGTCAACATTCCTTCTTTATATGTTACTAATGCCTCGGTTTAGCAACAGAGTATTCAGAAAAAATGCAGAAAAACATTATAAGAACACTAAAAAGTGACTTGTGCATGTAGAAGTTAGGTATGAACTTTCTACTTCTCTACCACAAACACGACCTTAATCACAGAAGAAAAACTGGGGAGGGACTTGGCTTAACAGACTCTGGGGAAGATGAATATTATACAGGGTTTAGGTTAATTGCTTTATCCAATCTTTCTTGTGCCATAAGTAGTGCTTTTTGTTGTGCATCATGTGGCTCATTTTTTTTTTTTTAATGATTTATTTATGGACGCTCTTTAACAGCTCAGGTCATCAGCGTCCCATTCAACTCGGGGCGTGAAACGGCCGACAAATTTTGCTCAGAGGCCTCTCTTTCAGGCTTGAGGTTCTTTTTCGTGCCGTAAATGTACGACATGGGACCCACGGCTTTACTTCCCTTCCGAAGGAAGCCATACTAAGGATTTTTACGCCCCGAAAAAATCCATCGGTCCTGGCCGGGTTCGAACCCGCGACTTGGGTTTTGGACATGTAGCTCATAAAGCCTGAAACTGCATGATAAAAGAAATAGATTTGGTTCGTAGACCATGTGTAACAATTGTAGATTTACATCAGAGTTTAAAACCTCAGATATCAAAGACCATATTTATGAAGCAAGTGCTAGGTTGACCTATGGCATGAGTTGTATTGGTTTTAGGAAGAGAGGGGCAAATTTAGTACATGGAATAATGAATATGCCTTCACCACCACTGCGATATACTGACACAAATAGGTAGATACTAAATTGTGTCAAACAGGTTTGTGGTGAGCCCATGGCTAATGAACCAATTTCTGTAAATGACACAAATCCCTCCGGCTGATGGTATCTGGATGAAGCGTGCGTTTGTTTCTATCTATTGCATGTCAACTGTTGTGAGCGATAGATACAACGTGTTAGACGCGCAAGTGATGAGCAATCATTGCATAGAATGATCAGCAATAAATTAGTGTACAATGATAGCAACATTGGAAGAAATAAAGCTCTCAAAGAACTTCAGATTAGAACCTGGAACATTTACAAAGAAAGATACTTTAAGATATTGGTAGGAAGATGGTCTGAAAAAGGTAAGGCAGTAGAGGTAAATTAAGAGTAAAGAAGCTGAAGACCAAGAGGAGGACCGCGAATATAGTGCTGAGGATTTTTAAAGGCACAAAATAAGTACAGGCATGCTTCACAAATATTGCAGTTCCTTTTTCTGAGTTTGCAATTTTCTGTATGTAAGGAAAGTTTTCTTAAATACTATTACAGATAAAGAAATGAAACTTGGCATACTTCTTTCTTATTAATTAATTATTGAACAGATAATTTTTGTGATGAGCTTTTCTCTGCAGGGTTTGTTAGATATAATGGAAAGAAAAAGTTTAATACTGAAAGATAAAATATTCCTTGTGCTCTCAACTGTCGTTGGTTTATTAATTAAATTCCTATAAAGTCAGGATGCTGTAACAAGCATAGTAACTGTAACTATATTTCTTAACTCTTCCACATTTCAAGTCGATATATGCAATAGTTTAAAAATCTATGTCTAGTTTTGTTGATCCAAGTGTCTTTATATGTACCAGGAAATATGGAGTAACTCCTTAGAACTAAAATCTCTGCAGCAAGATAGATTTCGAGGTAACCACTGTAGGAGAGTGAATTACGAGGGTAGGTCCACAAGTTTCCGGCCTCGCCGAGAGGATTAGCGCCTTCACAAAAACTTATCTGGTATCATACCTCATCTGTTAAGTAAATAATTGCAGCTGTAACTTCGGCTTCGTTGCGTTCAGTTGTTCAGATATAGTTTGCAAAAAGAAGGCTATGTGTAGAAGATTGTGACATGTTCAAAATGGAATATTGAACTGTTATTAAGTTCTTCACAAAATAAGGGCTTAGTCCAAAGAAATTAAACAACAATTGGATAGTTACATGGGGAAGCATCCCCCTTTTATTCTATCGTAAAAGAATGCGCCAAACTTTTTTGAATGGGTTGAGAAAGCATTGAGACGAAGAGTGTGCAGGTCGGCCCTTGGAGGTGCTCACTCATAAAAACATCGCTGTTGTGGAAGGAGAAACTATGGAAGACTGATAGCTCAAAGTTACAGAACACAGCAACGTTGTGCCTTTTTTAAAACAACAGTCCTTCGAATTATTCATGAACATTTAAACTTGAATAAGGTTAGTGCAACATGGGTGCCTAGACTTCTTTCCTCTGTCCAAAAGTAGCAACGAGTCATCTGTTGTCAGGCATTTTTGAAGCTCTGCCGTGGCAACAAGAAAGAAGTTCTGCAAACCCAATGGAGATGAAACGATGGTCCTGTACTATGCTCCCTTGTCCACAAGAAAATAAATAGAGTGCCGTAAACTTGGCGAAGCACCGCCTCTAAAGGCCAAGGCCACTTAGTCAACCAGAAGATCATGGT